>JBBBDQ010000238.1:1345000-2545000 GCA_037127315.1 Ascarosepion bandense | reverse complement strand
GCACAAATTCAACAATTTTAACCTAGGGGGCAAGATTCACTCTCTTGAGCACTTCTCCATTTCACTAAGTAGTATATTGTTAAGAGTAATAAAATGTTAAAATTAGCCATTTTCCTACAAAAATATTTGGCATGAAGTTTATAAAAGCTTTCTCTTAAAACACTTTTTTAGGAAAAAAGGTTTCTCAAGTTCAGTAGCTTTTATCACTCTTTCCAATATTGATGGGAGTTTTATCCTGAACTTTTTATTTGATGTGATGTAAACTCTTAACATCTTGATTATATCATTATTTTCTCTTTGCATTACATATTAGTTATTGATTCATTTTAGCTGTTGCTACTTTTGATAGTCCTCAAGTGATGTGGTTTCTGTTGTGTTTACAACAAAGTCTGATAGATTTAGAAATTTTCTGTTGAATCTTTAAAAAAGTATTTGGTTATATTTTGTAAATTGGATATGCAAAATAAATTCAGCAGGTTTCATTTCTTCTCATGTCTGACAGTTAAAATTAATTAAAAATATGAGTCACTCAACAGATAATGACTGTATTTTTAATAGATGCACATAAATCATAGCAAAAATAAACACAAAAGATTCTCAATCTCACCCATAACATAGTTCCTTACTTTTCAAATGTGATATTCCACTTTTGAATGAGGGCTTGTATTCTTGTCTCTCTCATCATTGGATAATTTCTATCCTCTTGGACAGTAACAATCCTCTGCTCTTTCAGAATCTTTGGAACCCACTTTGCATAGAACTTTGAGTAGTCAGAATACTGTGCTAAACTGCAGGTACTATCATAACTCACATAAAGGCTTTCATAAAATTTTGCAATGTTGTAATATGAATGAACATAAGCTTGTTTAGCTTTCTCCTTATTCACAACAGCAGCTGGCCTAACATTCTATCAAGAATTGACATTAACTCAACTGACTCATCTTCTAAATATGCTTTCATGAAGTACAAGATTTTTATAAACTTTCACTAGCCTCCTATGAATATTCGCAGCACTTTTCAATGAAAAACAGAAATTCTATGGTAAATTTTTGTTGGACATGTTAATGGCACTTCTCAAAGTTATTTATAGTCTCTGTGTTTAAGTAGATGGCTATATGTCAATTGATTTAAAGATACCTGCTAAAAATTACCACAACTTAAAAGGTGACAAGAAATTTCTTTTTTTTTTTTTTTTTTTTTTTTTTTAAACAATAGTTGCCAAAAATTTTTTAAAAATTAAAAACAAACTCAATCAGATTGAAATTGGTCTAAAAAGAAATATTCCAGACTCAACTTCTATATTGTAGATGTAGTTTCACTAGGAGATTCCATTATCTTAAATTTTATTAAAATTGTTAAAATGCTATTATTCTTTTATTTATGTGACAGTCATGATATTCTTTTTTTGTAGGAGTGCTGGACTTGCTCATGTAAATGCTATGTTGCGGGAACAACTAGACCAAGCCACATCTGCTAATCAGAGTTTGTCTAGTGACATCCAGAAGTTGACTGTTGACTGGCAGAATGCTCGTGAAGACCTTGAATTGAAAGAACAAGAATGGAGAGAAGAAGAAAAGGTAACTTGCACTGGGAAGCTGGTATTGCATTTGATTACACTGACGTGTGGGGTTGGGGGTAATGCGAATAAAATGCACCAGAAAACAACTACAAAGCAGCTTTTTCTGAACTGTCTCTTTGACCCATCTCCCACCTAGTATTTTTTTTCACCCTTGTACTTTTATGCTATATAGTTATTGCTATATATTTTATTTACTGCTATAACATGAAAACAATGTTAGCCATTTGTGTTGTGCGTGCATATATATATATATATATATATATATATATAAGAAAAATTAAGACAGACACGTTATTTCATGGTGAATCGGAAGTATAGGCCTATTTCAGGCGAACCATTGTCAGCTTCCATCTTTATTTTACAAAAGATTTTAATAAAATAAAGACAGAAGCTGACAATTGTTTGCCTGAAATAGGCCTATACTTCCGATTCACCATGAAATAACATATCTGTCTTAATTTTTCTGATATTTGGTCTATATGTATTTATATGCATATATGCTTAGAGCTCTCTTAGAGAGTTATCCTACCACTGTATGTACAGGATACACCTTTGGATTCTTCTATACCCACACTGCATGCTGATATATATATATATATATATATATATATATATTTTTTTTTTAAATCCAAAAAGGTAAAATCCCAAAACCCAGTCCTATTAATATTAATGTAATTAATATTAAAATTGATCAAAGTGGTGGGCTCAATGTAAATAGTATTATCTATTTACATAGTCAAATATATATAGTAAGTAAAAAATTCCGAAATTAAATTTCGGAATTTTTTGACTTACTTTATCTCTCTCTCTCTCTCTCTCTCTCTCTATATATATATATATATATATATATATTATTTTTTAATCAATTTAATGCATGCAAGGAGCGAAGTCCAAGATGCAATTGGCTACTAGGAGCTAAAGAGAATGAAAAGACTTTAGAAGAAACTGGAGACCCAATCCCAAACAGGGATCAAGTGATACACCTCTATTCCTGTTCAAAAGACTGGAGAGGAATGTGAGCCAGATGATAGGCAAATCTACCCACTCCTATTGAGAAGAGAGAAAAAACTAAGGAAGGAAATAAATAATAAATAAAAATTCAGAGTTTAGACCAAAAATGTCAGATGTATAAAGTTGAAGTATACTTTAGAAAGAACCCGAAACCCAATTCTAAACAGGAAACAAAAGATCAATCTCTGCTCCTGTTAAAAAAAAAACAGGAAGGAGTATGAACTGGGGATAGGCAAAGCTATCTACTCTTATTGTTTTTAATAAAAGCACATATTTAAAAAATGGTTTAGGAATTTTTAAAAATTTTATTTTTAAGTTGAATTAGAAAAATTGTACTCATTTTTTTTCTGTTTGATGTTGATATTGTTCTTGCTTTTTGTACATCGGGAAAAATAATGATTTCTCTTATAAGGAGGATGCAGGTTTCAACCCTGTTGAAAAATACATTTTCTTTATTAAGTCTCTTGAATGCACAAGCTGGTCGATGCAAATTTACTGTTTAAAAAAAAACAAAATAAATGTGGTCACTTAAATATGTCTTACTTAAATAGAACATTTAAAATAATAATAAATGATGTTGAATTATAACTAAAATTTATCAATTTTTTAAAATTCCTTAAGTTGCTTTGCATGCATCCTTTTTTGATAAATGCCTGATTGGAATACCTTGTTATTCTTGTCACTACTTTGATAGTAAGCTTGACTTCAATCCCTATTATAGATTGGTTCAACCCTTTTTCTTGATTGTTTGCCCCCCAGAGATTGGCTGAATTTGTCTATACCCATTGTTTGATTTGTTTGCACACATTGGTTGGTTAAAATCTTCAATCATCATTATTTGCTTGAGTACATTGATCAAATGCCACTGTTCTCATTCTTTTCTTGCTTAGATTGGTCACTTTCCTTCATTTTTTTTTTGCCCACTGTTGGGCTGAACTCTCTTCACTCTCTATTGTTTGCCTATGTAGATTAGTCAAACTTTTCTTTTCTCATTGTTTCCTCATATAAATTTACCAAGCTGTGTTTTCTGCACAGAGATTGATCAAACTTCTATGCTTGTTTGGTTATAAAGATTGGTCAAACTTCTGTGACTCAGCAGTTTGACTCTCCAATACTGTTGTGACACAACCATTCTCCTTATCTCTTGAGTGCCAGCATTTTGTTGGGAGATAGCATATTGGTTCTCTTACATTTATTCTTTGTCATTGAAAAATTAACAAGAAACTTTGATCTTCAAAAATTTAAATGCAATATCAGTCATCATCTGTCTTTCTAATTCTTGTTCTTTTACTGTCCTCTCTCCTTAATAGTAGTTTTTCTCATATTCTATAACACCCAGTAACCTCTTGCATCCTAGTGGCTTTATTGCCTTGCTTAAAGTGAAATGATTAACAGAAAAAAAGAATAAGCATTTTAAGGAAAATATCTAATTTTAAATATAAATAGGAGATATAAATAGATGTTATTATTTTTGTGTGTAGATGTGAACATTTATTTTTCTATGAATTCAAAATCAGTTAATGACACATCAATAAAATTATATTTTTAACTATTTTAATAAATAGTGACTTTACTTTTTCTGTTCTTATCCAAAGAGTACTTAAGGTTTAAAAAAAAACAGTTTTGCAAATATAGTTTTTAAAATTTATTTAATATATTTTTATTTGATCAGTATATGTTTTTTCCTTAGCACCAACCCAAATAAGATAAACTAATCTTTGTATCTTTTTTGTTGTTTCAGTCATTCAACCAGTTCTATAACGATGAACACAACCGTCTTCTTCAGTTGTGGAGATCTGTTGCATCATTCCGCAGAGAGTTTAGCAATTTGAAATTGGACACTGAGCGAGATCTTCATCACGTCCGTTCTGACATCAACCGGGCTGCACGCAGTATGCATGCAGCTGCTTTAAACTGCACTGCAAATGCAAGACATTCAGATAATGAAATTCAAGTTAGTAGTAAATTCAAATATTAATCTTTCAAACTTGGATCTTTTAAAGTAAATGAAACTAATTTAAAATTAAGTTAATTTAAATCTTAGACTGATGAAGAGAATGGAAGTCCTGAAACATGTACCAACATTAAAAAAATATATATATTATACAGTTTTTGACTATAATTTTATCGTATAATAAAGTAATTTGTTTTTTCAATTATAATGCAGTAAATCTATATTTCAAAATTTACTTCCTTATATTAACCATTTTCTCAGTCCACTCAAACATTCCCCAAGGTCTGTAGACATATGGAGTAATGCACCGCGATGTTGGCCCATAACATGTTGGTAGAGGATTCTGAATTCAGAATTTTTCTTCTCCTAGACTTGTAGTTCTATCAGGGCTTCAATTCCCTGTCTGGGTTGCTAATGGCATTAGTTTAAAGTGAATGCAACAGCTTTGGATAAAATTTGAACTGTGCCTTTCAATTGTATTTTCTGTACTAATAGCCAATATACCTCATATGTGCATACACACCTGTGTGTGTCTGTGTGTAGTGGTAGTAGTAGCAGCAGCAGCAGCTCATCTTTCAAATAAAATTTTGTAATGTATCTTTCTCATTTTTTTTTTATTTGAAATCCACAAATTTTATATTGTTTTTTTAGTAAATACATACTTCCCCAATCACTTACCACACTTAACAGGCCCAGTCTTTAAAAATCATTTTCATTTTTATTCATTGCTAATTACTAATCAAATAAAACAGTTACTTAACTCTCACTACACAAATTATATGACTAACACATTATCATGCCACTATGAACTCCAAGTTGAGGAAAGTAGGTTTTATAAAACTTTCCTGTTTATAAATTGTCAAAACGTTGAGAGATTTTTCTCAGAGACCACAGCTCTTATGAAGGGAAGCCGCTCTAGATTAAATGCTTTTGATTTTTGAGGGATTTCAAGAGCATACTTTCTATGATAAGGATTGCTACATGCATTATATTAACAGTCATGGATTGGTTGAGAAATGTAACCAATAATATGCCAGTTAAGTAATTTGCACTGATAACTCTAATTTGTTTGGTGTGTTGATTGGTTCTGGCCAATAACATATCAGAGAATGAACTCCAAATTTCTATCACACACACACACACAATAGTTAGTAGCTGAAATGATAACAAGTTTACTGTAAAAAGTGTTTGACTTTAGAGCAATGGTTGTATTTTACATGTTAATTTTCAAAGCATATAGGTAATTCTCATTTGGAAGATTGTTCATACAAAACCTTATTTCTTAGGTGTATGTGCACTTGTGTATTTATCAAATGTATAATATCTAAAAGGTATTAATATTATCTATCTTTTATGTATGTGGGTGTTTGAGGGAATGCTGAAAAGATATTAGCCTGACTTATTTCCTAAAATTTGACCAAATATCAGAATTTCTTTTTCAGCACCCCCTTCATATGGATCGCCTTGGAGTAATGGTATATAATCTACTCTAGAAGCTTATTAGTACCATGTAGTGATTTTGATCCTCTCTGAGTGACCCAAACTTGTGGTCTTGTGTGAAAATTAAGCTTAGCTTAGTAAATAACTATATATATATATATATATATATATATATATATAGTAATGATGATAACTTCTGGCGGCAAGGACTCTGATTGGAAGGTTTAGGGGAGCGTGGAACCATCTCTTAATTGCTGTTGTTCCCAGATCCACCCTGACCCGGGGTGGTAGCATCTGTTAGGGTCCCAGCTATCGGGTCATTTAAAAGTTAGGCTGGGTAAGAGTCTTTAGTTTTGGATAATAACTTGTCTAAGAGATGGAAATTTCTGAAATAAAAACCTCTTCACCTATTCTGTGTAGAATAAGGTAGGCTGAACTCTCTAACTTTAGTAGGTAATCTTTGAGATGGTGTCTTGATAAAATCACTGAGTTTCCAGTTTCCTAAACTGATTGGTATTAGTAAGGACATAAAGCTGTAAAACTCACTTCAGTATTTCATGATAGTTCAATTAGGAAACCATTAAGAAAACCCATCTAATCCATGCTAGCACAGAAACAGACATTAAATGATGATGATATGGATGTGCAGTTGAAAATGAACTGTCACTTTTTTGTATTTCTTTTTTTGTATCTAATCATAACTGAAAATTGCTTTGGTATTTTAATAAAAAGATTGTATAAGATTTTAAAGTTAAATGATGTCTTAGATAATCTCATCTGACAGCATTGTTATTCCATATTATTTTGTCTAGAAGAAATATCTTTGTTAGTTTTTATTTCTCTTAAGATAATATGGATATTTAAGCTAAAACACATGCAAAAATAATAATGTGATATTTCTATGATGGATGATGCTTGTTCAGAATATTGACTGATCAACTTTGAAGATTGATTCTACCTACTTTCAAACGATATTGAGAAGGATATTAAATAACTGCAAATTTTAAAATCTCAACAAAATTACACAAAAAAAATTGAAAAATCTGTCATTTCTTACTGAAGTTAAATAATGACTATTTGTTAGCAGTTAGCTTTAAATGCCATTTCTTATAAAACTCTCAGATAATTATGAACTTGTGGTAAAATAAATTCAGGTCAATGAGATCTGACACATTTTATGATTTGCTCCCAAACATTGCCCACAAAAGTATTGGCAATATTCCAAAACACATTGACTTAAGTAATAGTATCCATTTGATCTATAGATATAAAAGCTTTTTTTAAAGAAAACCAAGTTACTACAAGTTCAATGCCAAGCAGTTTTGTGTATCAATACTAGTAATTTATCTGTAAACTATAAGTACATGACCTACATTCAATCTTAGGTTATAAATCAAAATCTCACTGTTGGCTTTCTTGACATTTTGCTTTTGTACTTTAGAACATTTATTTTTTTTAACTGATCACATACCTTGCATAGTTTTGACAGCATTAATGTCTTGGAACTATTCTAATGTTGTATTTGATGGCATATAAGCACCCCAATTTTTTTTGCTGGAATGGTTAAAATAATATTTCCTGAGTCTTATATGCAAAGTTCAGGTGTCTAATTAGTTAATGCTTACCAGATATTATAGACTCTCAGTGTTTGTATGTAATCTAAATTTGTAGTATTAAATATAGTTGAGGCAGTCTTAAATGGCATCAAATACAGTAATCTCAATGCTTATAGGTTGTTTTTTAACAAGAAAATCTTTTCTTCATGCTAAATGAATAATTTGTTTATAAGCTGTTTATTAACTTTTTTATAAGCTATTCTTTTGACCTCTGTGTTGATTATAATTCAAGAAGTTTATATGAAGAAAACGTTTTTGCTTATATTTGTGTGTTTATTTATGTATAAATGAGTCTCTATATCAATATGAGCTTTTTTGTATGTGTACATATATACTACTATAAATATTATTTTTGTGGGTAGGGATGTGCGTTGTGGTGCAGTGGATATCGACTCGGAATGACAAATCAGGGTGCCAAGTTCGAATTCCAGTTGAATTCTTTGCATTCACTTACACACAATTACCCTTGGGAAAGGTATTAATCTGTCTCTTTCCTCCAGTTATGGGTTAAATAATAGAACAAATTGGGTTCTATAGCCTTGGCTGGCAACCAGTCTACTGCAGAAAGCAATGACAACCTACTGTGGGATAATCTTCTGCCCAGTCAGTCATGTCTCTTTTGAAACATGATTGCCCAAAAACGTGTATCACATATGGCACTTAACTGACATGTGTTTGAGTTGCAGGTTAGATTCCTGGTGGTGGCACAATTTTTTTTTTTTTTTTTACAACCTATCAATTTGAGCTGGTTGTTAGTAATTTCACTGTTGAACAAAAACAAAAAATCAGATGAGCAACTCAAATGTGTGTACATACTAAAAATAACAATTATAGTAATAAGAAATAATGTTATATAAAAAATCTTTTCAAAAAAATATATGTTCACACACACACACACACACTCGTATTATGAGAGGAAGCATACATAAGAATTAATGAACAAAGAAAAAGTGAAAGAATTTACTTGTTTGTATGGATGAATAATCAGAAGAGGTCTGAATAGCCTATATTATTTTTATTTTGAATGATATATATATATATATATATATATATTATATATATATATATATATATATATATATTGTATATAACACATAAACTGAATAAAAATCACAAAAGTTTTTTCTTTCTGTTTTGATTGTATTTTTTGTTTTATTAACTTTATGGGCATATTTTATGAGCATTGTCAGTGCTCATTTGATTCTCCTAATTTTGACCTGCATATAACCTTTGTCTTCTGTTGTCATTGTGTGACATGTTCTCACAAGTACATTTTGTTGTGTTTTGATGATAGGTTAACTTGGATAAGGGCAGAATAGAAAAAGCAGCGATGGAGAACCAACTACGGGAGAAGATTCGTGAGACCATTGAATTGCAGGCACGCTATGACACCCACAGTGCTGAGCTAAATACTAAGTAAGACATCTTAAAACTTCCTAAGAATCAGTGTAAATAAGTCTCACAGTTTCTTCTGTTTCTTTTTTTAGTTTTTTTTTTGTTTTAGGTGACTGGTCTCATTTCAACCTAACATAGCATGTTAGTAAATGTTAACAAAAAAGAATATATATATATATATATATATATATATATATATATATATATATATATGACATAGGTTTCTACTATGTGGTGTCTTCAGACAGTTTTCAATAATTGATTTTACTGTTGTTTTTTTTTTTTTAAAGAACGCTCACGTAATGGGGATTTTATTCAATTTTATTCCCAAAACAAAAATTTAACTTTATTCCCAAACAAAAATGAATTACTGAATGAAAGGACAGAAATTATTACAAAATGTAACCATACCATAAAATCCCTATTAGGGTCATACAACCATGGATAAAAATCTTATAATTTCTTCTAATTTTGAAAATTGCACATTCAAAAAATTCCTGTTATGTGAGTGTTCTTAAAAATGGGGTAAAATCAGTTATTGCAAATTGGCTGAAGACAATATATGGTAGAAACCTATGTTGCGTAAAAACTCATTCACAAATGTAAAATATTCAAAATTTCTACAATATAATTGTATTAAACAATTTAATACAACTGTGTAATGGTTTAATTTTATTATGACCAAAAGCTAAGTAATTATATATATAAAGGTATATATGTGTGTGTGTGTGTATATATATATATATATATATATATATGTAATTTTTTTTTTTAATCATATCACCCCAAGCAAGGCGATAACGTCACTGATGCGCAGGGGCTACGTAAGAGTAAAAAGAATGGAAAAGAGAAAGCCAGAAACCACATCCTAACCAGGGAACAAGGGATGAGCCTCTTCACCTGTTCAATAGACGTGGGTGGAGTGTGAACCAGGCAATAGTTTAGTCTATCTACTCCAATTGAAAAAAATAAAGAGAGAAAAGAGTGAAAAAGATTGGAAAAGAGAAAACCGGAAACCGCATCCTAAACAGGAAACAAGGGATGAGCCTCTTCACCTGTTCAATAGATGAGGGTGGAGTGAACCGGGCAATAGTTTAGTTTAGTCTATCTACTCCAATATATATATATATATATATATGCATGTTGGTATGTATAAATATATGTATATGTGTGTGTATGTATATATATATATATATATATATATATGTGTGTGTGTGTGTGTGTATGTGTGTACACACACCCATATATATATATATATATATATATATTGTACATTGGGTAAATTTTTGCCATTTTATATTTTCAATTTCAGAAGTGCGTTTGTTTTTGATTTTGTTGACAGTACAATATAGTAGGATCAGATGGGCACCATCTGTGAGAAAAAGAGCAAAATCTACTGCTAGAAGTTTTGAAAGGACATGTTGTACTACTTGGCATTCATGCTGGAAGCTACAATACAAACATTTCAAAGTGTTTAGATGTCAACTTGAGGACAGTGCAAAAGATTTGGAAAGAGTTGGATGAATCTAATGGTGATTATGATGACGTTTGGGAGTGATCACTAGTGATAGCGACTGTGCATCCATTCATCTTCCCACAGGGCCTAACTCAACATGGATATATCTACATCAAGTGCCTTGAGGATGTTGCTCTAGGTCAGTAGGGTGGCTACTGGAAGACTCTTTCTGACAACACTATACACCATGCCACACAAGCAGGAGAACGCATGTCAGGCAATTTCTGCAACCCCATAACCACTTACATCTTGCTACTTAACTCCCTAGACTGCGACCTCCTTGATTATTGTTTGTGGAGCACAGTTGAGCAAGAGACCAACAAATCTTCTTGTAATATTAAAGATGAACTGAAGGCAAGGATCATGGCAGCATTTGCTAACTTAAACAAGGAGACCATCCCGAACCGTTGCAGGATATTCCATCTTTTAAGCCAATAGCGATTTTATTGAATAAATGTACTCTTTACTATTTCAACATTTTTTTGTGTAATTTTGGTAAATATATCTGTTAAAATGAGATGTCAGTGATATTTTCATTTTTGTGTAATTTAGATGACAGTTATATATATATATATATATATATATACACACACACACACACTAGTGGCAAAAATGAATGAAAGTAAAAAAAATGTCATGCCAATTATAGTAGTACATAACTTTTCATTATTGGTTTTTATCACAATATTATAGATTAATAATTCTTTCAACTGCAAGACCAGTGTGAAATTAGAAATAAATAGATATTTTCTGATAAAGCTTGAATTTGTTTCTTTGCTTTTTTTTTTTACTATCTGTAAAGTTTTTATTTATTTTATTTTTTAGATAAAGCATTTTAATTATTATTTTATTTCCTGCATAAGGATAAGATTGTAATGTAATTTAAAAGAGAATTTGTTAGTATTACAACTTTCAGAAAGTTTTGATGTTTCATGAAACATTGTTCAAGTAGCAACTAGGAAAATATTCTAAAGTTGCATTGGAACTTGGGTATATCCTGAATATTTTCTGTTCATGTGATACTGAAGTATTCAAATGATTTTAACCTTGTTATCTATAACATCTAATAATGTTGACATAATTCAGTTTGTTCAGAAATGTTTAGTGACAACAGACTTTATTATAGACATGAAAAAAAGTAATAACAACAGTTTATTACCTTTATAAATGAGGTTGTATTCACCAGCCCTTCCATTGTATTTTTATTCCCTGATTTAATGTTTGGATTACACGAATTTTGTGTTTTTATTCATTTTTTAAAGAAGCAAAACCATTTTGTGTTTGATAAAAACAAAGTTTTTTTTTATTGTTACTATTTAAACATAAATAAGAATAGACATATTTTGTACTTTCTGGCCATAACTACTGTTGTAATAGCAATAGTAGAAAGGGTATGGTGAACAGAGTTTAAAATATTTAAATGAAAAGAAGAGGGAAATTTTAGTACTGAACATGAAAAAACAAAAAAATATCCTTCAATAATTGCTTTTTTTATATGCAGCTGATTGTTGTATTAATTGCCTAAAAGTTTATGGTCAATATTTTTCAATTTAATGAATTAAGCTTAACCTATTTATCTGAATCTGAATTTTCAGCCCTAATTCTAAGTTTTTTTTAGAATAACCAAAAGCAAAGAAAATTGAAGTTTTGATGTGAAATAAGGAAAAGGGATTTAGTAGTTTGTGAATTCTTTCTACAATTATTACACAAAAATATGAAGTGCCCCCAAAAGTTTGAAGAATTTAAACAAATTAATCAATTTCTTTCTCTGCAAACTGACTGAACATTTTGTTTTTCCAGGCATTTCACATACCTTACAAAATCATTTTACAAAGAAATAAATTTCTATAATTTATTTTCTTTCTTTGAAAACATATTTTGTGACTTGAGTTTCCAAAACTTTTAGATAGCATCTTGTGTGTATCATTTAGAATTTGCCATACGTCAAAAGATTGCTCGGTATCAAGTATGGAATGTTTGCAGGTATAAATAGTGTGGACATAGGAGTCTCTACTGCATTAGTTTCATGCCATGATCTAATAATCACTTAAGTCATATAACTGTCACCCTGCAGTGTTGATTTGTCCACACACACATAAACTCAAAAGCCAGAAAATTAACAATGTGTTGCAGCTGCTTCTTTCATCTACATGACATGGTATGGAGTCTTTAAGATGCTGGAGTTATTGCAGGGATATATTTATTCAGGCTTGTATGATAGTCTATGATTGAATTGTTTATTGTGTGTGGTCGTAGAGAATTTAGTGAGATTTGCAAAATTCAATGAGATTTAAATATGATGAGCATGAATACCAACGGAGTATATGGAAATCAACTAAGTTTTCAAGGAACCAATTTTGTGTCAATTGTACGCAATATGGGAATTGTGTTATCTTGCTGAAACAGTTAATCTCTACCAATATACATGACAAACATAAAGAGGTGTAAATGGTCTGCAACAAGGTCTGTCTGTACCACATCCATAAAGACATACTCCAGTTTTTTTTTTTTTTTTTTTTTTTTTTTTTTTTTTTTTAATCATATCACCCCAAGCAAGGCAATAATGCCACTGATGCACAGGGGGCTACGTAAGAAAAAAAGATTGGAAAAGAGAAAGCTGGAAACCGCATCAAAAACAGGAAACAAGGGATGAGCCTCTTCACCTGTTCAATAGACGTGGGTGGAGTGTGAACCGAGTTCCCTTAGTATTCTTGCAAACTCTAATAGAACATTTGTCACCATTACAGAACCACCACTAGCTTGTACAACATCTTGCTGATAGGCTGGAGCCATAGCCTCATACAGTCTCCTTCAGAAATGAATTCAGCCATCTGCCTAAGAGGGTTGGCAATGTGACTTGTCCAACAAAGCAATGCAGTTCCAGTTTTCCACTGTCAAATTGTCATGTTTTCTAGCCCCGGTTGGTCACAATAACCAATACTGTGGTGTCAATAATGTTACCTTTGCTGGTTGATGACTACAAAACGCCATTGAATACAGAGTGTTGATAGACATATTGGGCAGTACTAGTATCAAATTAGGATGGGTTTTGATGCAATGTTCCCTTTTGTTGAGTGGTTACTATCCTTGTCAAGGTGCTAGCAGTTTTGTTCTTGCACCATTTGTGGTTGCTTTTGCATAATACTGATGCTTACCAGAAAGAGTATTTCTTGTGTACTCTTGCTAATGTTGCTTGAAAAAAGTTTCCACTTAAGATATAGTGACCTATCTTTCTAACCCCAACAACCATTCTTCAGTCAGTATTAATTCCTGTTTATGCCCATTGACTGCAACAGATTCACTACCTCCTTATTTATTTCATCACAAATATTTTGGTATTTCATTTACATACATACACACACACACACACACACTTCTTATCAAGTTACAACACCACATCCATTAGTTGTTTTAGACAGAGCCTTGCCTGATGTGTTAAGGTTTCAAGTCTTTGTGTTTGGGGAAAACCAGATGTTCCATTCCAACTGCATTGGCAGTTAAGTGGCATATTCACATTTCTGAAGGTTGGCTCTAAAGCAACCAACAACTGTATGGAGGTGATTTAGGCAGGACTAGAAGGACCAAGCATCACTGAAGCCGGTGGGGAGGAATTTTGTAGAGTTGAGAGAGAGCACCACAGGGACAGAGACTGGCTAGGAGCTATGCACACACACACACACACACACACACACACAATATAACATTAAATGATGATATTTTCATTCAAAATCATGTATTTATTATTTTGCATTTTTGCATGCAGGATTAATGAACTGTCCCTCCTTAATGAAAAACTTCGGCAACAATTTGAAGAGAAGGATCGTGTCATAAATGCCCTCCAGCGCAAACTCTCCCAGCTTGAGCAGCAATATGGGGAAGAAGAAGTGGAATCTGCCCGTCAAAAACGAATGGAGACTGATTCTTTGCATGCTGCTTTGAGAGATATCGCCCAAGCTGTTATCAATGATGCTGACCAGTCTGGTCCTGGTGAGGGAGATGCAGCTGAATCTCCAGTTATGAGCTCACCCTTCCGTCCACGTTCCACATCTCCTGGCCGTCCTTCATCCCCAACCAAACGCTCTCGTTCCATCTCACCCCTGGGGCGATCACGTTCCCCAGCATTTGCTGATGCCACTTTCTCAGCCGTTCAAGCAGCTCTGAACAAACGTCAGCTGCAAGTGCAGGAATTGCGGGCTAAACTGAATGCCAACCGGGAACAAAATTCAGTTCTTCGAAAGACATTGGATGAACGGGAGACTGACCGGCGTAGATTGGAGCAGAATATAATCATTCTCCGAGATGAAGTGGACAATGCGTGAGTTGAAAGATTTCTTGCTGAATTTTTACTTCCTGTTTTTTGTTTTGTTTTTTTTGGGCTTTTTAGTTATAAATTAAGATTGTTACTATTTTGTTCAATCTGCATTTAATGTTGTAATTTATTAAACATAAAAGAAGAAAATGGTTAATGAAAACAAAATTATAAAGATGTATCTGTCTTACCAGCATAGTATAAAAAGATAATTTTTCTCAGCTAAAAGTTTGGGACCATGCTCTGGATTTAATAATTAGTAAGTTTCATACCTTTGTTAAATAAATTAGCTCCTACTAAGTGGGTATGCTGAAATAGTTTAATCTGTTAGTGTATAGCAACCAATTTTTTTAGAGAGGAGTTACCTAAAATTTTAAAATGTGATAGCCCTAAAATTATCATTAGCCAACAATGTAGATTAAGCAAAAACAAACTAAAATTTGAAAGAAACATTATGGAGTAAAGTTTTAATTTCATTATTATTATTATGAATATTTGATAAAACCCTTCAAGAAAAGAAAGTAAATCTGGCCTGAAGCAAGCTAGTAAATTAGTTCTGAAAAGGGTAATATTTAGGTTATTCTTCAAAATCCAGAGAAAGTATATAGATCTATGGATATAGCAATGTCATATTTGTATCTTTTGTTCTTTTAATCACCAATTTTTGTGTTGGTGGAGATGGTTGTCAGGAATTGTCCTTGGCATAGATTTGATAGCACTTTTTTCTAGTGAAAATATCTGTGTCCAATTGATACTGTAGCAAAATCCATTTGGTTATTTGAATTATAACACTTGTCTTCCACTGTGTTTCACTCACAACTTTTACTTTGACTTACCAAATTGAACACAAATGATATTGTTCAAGTGCCAAGGATTGATAAACCCTGACCCTCAACCAAAAAGAAGTGGCACAAAAGGAGTCTTCATTCAATTATTCAATAGATCTACTTTTTTTTATAGTGCATAAAATAAAAAAAAGATTTTATATTAACTAATTTTTTAAACTTTGAACTGTTTTGTAGACCTTAGTATATTCAAATAAGATATGTCAACCCACAAGTTTCTCAATATATATATATATATATATATATATATATATATATATAATGTTATATATTATTATTATGATATATATTATAAAGTAAAAGGCTAAGTTTAGCATTAAGTGTATTTTTAATTCAAAACAGATGGCTGTAGCTTCTGAATTTTATTTGTTAATAGTCGCATACAGACAAGCATGCACAATGTGATATTTTAAAAACCAATAGAAAAAATTTAACAATAACGGAAATAAGTAGATTAAAGAAAATTACCAAAAAGGTTTTTGAAAAAAATATATAAACTTTCCAGAGATTGTAGACATGAAAAAAATATTTACTCTGCTTGAAATTTTCTTTGTTCTCTTCTGCAGACGCCGAGATGTGGATGATACAATTCGTGATCGAGACCGAATGAAGAATGTTCTCAATTTAACTGGAAATGAACGCACGCAGCTAGAAAAGTTACGAGAGACGCTGAATGATCAGATAGAAGCATTGAATGCAGAAAATGAAAGATTACAAGCAGCCAATACTGAACTTCAGCGGCAACGAGACAATCTTGATGATGAGAAAGATGATATCATACAAGATAAAGAACGACAGATTAAAGAAAACGAAAGATGGTAGGTGGTTATATTTAAGATTAGTAAAGCTGAATGTTAGGGTAAGATGATCTTTATTAAGTTTTGTTGAATGAAGTAATTTTTCTCTAACTTGAAAAATTGGTATTTAAATTAGAAAAATCAGTATTCAAAATTGAACAATAAAGTCATAAAAAAAAACCCATTATTTTACTAAAGCATATTTTGCTTTATTTCTTCCCTTGGAAACTGCTTAAGAAAAATGTACCTTTTTTTTCTTTTACTTTTTTTTCTTTTCTCCCTTTTTTATTTTTTACTTCCTTTCTCTGTTTACTGAAGCAGAGAAAGGAACAAGCTTAGTTTAAAAATATTGAAGTTTCCTTTCAGAAAAATAAATGAACCATTGTCAAATAAAACAGTGCTTTTTTTTTTTTTTTTTTTTTTTTTTTTTTATGTTTTAGTCATAGAATATCTATGTCATTGATATTTATTTGCTTATGTGTGACTTACATTTTGGAGAACCAAACTTTGAAATTGAAACATTATTTATAGTTTTACACTTTTACAACCATATATTTCACTTCTTAAAATGCCATGTCTGCAGGGCTTCAGAATACACCAACTACACTTCTGCAGGAAGTTAAAGCCTCCCAAGCAGGCCACCTGTTTGTAGTGGGTGGTAACCCATGATGCTTGAGGACAGGATCCTGGTGGTTGAGGTTTTTAGAAATTGGGCTATATATATATATATTCCTAAACTCCAACACACAACTTTGGCCCCTAATTGAACTAGATGGTTGGTTGGAAAAGCCTGATCAAATCAACTGGCTGGTCACATCAAGCCCCAAAACGAGGCTACCACCTCAATCCAGAATTAAAATTAAATGTACCCTTAATTCCCATAGTCCAACAAATAAAATATCTAGAAATCATATGAGGTAGCAAATTTAACTTCAAGGTGCACATTTATTACCTTGAACAAAAATGCCAAAAGGCTTTGAAGCTTCTAAAAGTAATGTCAAAACTGAATTGACAACCAAAAAGTAATGCTCAGAATATATAATAAGTCACACTTCAAATCAAAAATAGACTATGGTCACATCATTTACAGTGCCACATTTAAATCCTATATTAAAACTACAAAGCATACAAAATCAAGGACTGAGATTAAGTCTTGGAGCCTTCCACACCTCACCCATGCAAAGTCTCTATATAGAAGCCAATAAATCACCTATATCTCTGAAATGGAAAAAAACTATCCCACAAATATACACTAAAACTACAATCGAATCCAAATAACTTAGCATACCAAAAACATATGAACCTCAATATATCCATTTCTATAAAAATAAAGCAATAGACATCTCTTTACTTTGACTTTGAATTAATGAAACACTAAAACAAATAAACAAAATCTTGTTAATATAACACCAATCACAATAAACCAGTTAGCTCTATGGACAATCTTCAAACTTCACATAGACCTAACAGTGACACAAAAAAAAAAATTAAATACGGAGAATTAAGAGACGAACTTTTGTGACTATAAACTATTCTACACAGATGGATAAAAAATCCTAATTAGAATTGGCACAATATCCACAAACAAACACATTCATAAACAAATCAGGCTACCAAATAATGCATCCATCTATACAGCTGAACTACAAGCCATTAAAATAGCACTTAAAATGATAGAAAATTAAAAAGATAGGCAATTTATAACATTCACAGACTCCCTATCTAGTTTAACAGCAGTTAAAGAAAAGAACACAAATTATCCCTATATTCAAGAAATCCTAGAAACTTGTCATCAGTTAATAAAGCACAAAACAATAATATTGGTTTGAATTTCTAGCTATATAGGCACCAAGGAAAATCATGAAGCTGACACACTGGTAAAAGAGGTAATGAAAATGTAAGTAACCAAAATCAAACTTTCATATACAGATTACGAAATCAAAATTACACAACATATCAAAAGAAGATGGGAAGTAATTCGGTACTATATGAACATTAGCCAATAATAAGAAAGGAGACTATAGAGCCATTGGCTGATTATAGACAAGACAGTGCTCAAAAGAATAAGAATTGGATGCACTCACCTGACACATACACACTCACCTACATATGCTCAGGGCAGAAACTACACCTTGGTGTACACACTGCAACCAATTTCTCACTATCAAGCATATCCTGATAGAATGCAATAACCACAAAAAATACATAGCAACCATTACCAAGCACAAAATCTTAACTTGTTCTTCAAAAATGTACCTACTGTCTAAATAATAGGATATCTAAAGAAAAAGAAAATACTTTCAACTTCTATAGAAAATAGTTTTGCAACTGACATTTTCAAACATTCCTAAATAAAAAATCCAGTTTCAGCATTAAATGACCCACAAGGATTAATATGCTTATAAAACTAATAAATAATCAATTAATCTCCTCGAAAATGAAGAGACTTGAGGCAACAAAAATGTGGTTTTACAGAAAGAAGCTTGAGAGTACCATGGGTCAAACACATGAGCAATGACAAGGTTTTGTAGAGAATGGAAACAAACCCACCTGACATATACACTGAGGTGTAGCTTCTACCTCAAGGCAGAAACTACACCTGAGTGTATCCACTGCAACCAATTTCTTACTGTTAAGCATATCTTGATAGAATGCTAGAAGCAAAAATTACATAGCAATTATTACCAAGCACAAAATCTTAATATGCTCTTTAAAAATTACACTACTGACCAAATAATAGGATATCTGAAGAAAACCAAATACTTTCAACTTCTATAGAAAATAGAGCTTTGTAACTTATGTTTTAAAACATATGGAAATAAAAAAAGCAGTTTCAGCATTAAATGACTCACAGAGGTTGATATGCTGGTAAAACATAAAAAATTACTTAAATATAAAATTATAACATTCCCTCAACACTGGATTCATGTTATTATTGTTTCTTTTCTAAAGAAACTGGACTGAATTAATATATATTTATCTTAATTAGATATTATTGTTAATCTTAATAAATATTCAACAAATTCAACAGTTATTTTATTGTGAAAGTATGTGTAAAATGGATAAGTTCAGTAATTTTCCTATATTTCTTTTGACTAGATGTATATTTTTATTACAAGGATCTATTGTCACATTTTAGTAAAATAGTATCTTCCTATGTAAGGTGTGCCACACTCTAAAAGAAAATAATATGAAATATAGCTTTATTCATTTTTAAAGATCGAAAGGAGTAATAAAACTGAAAACAGCAAACAATTTTTTTGTCTTTGTCTCTATATCTTCCCTTATGTCTTTCATCTGCTTTTCGTTTTTAATTTTTTTTATTTTCTGTCTTTTCTTCCTCTTTTGAATCTACTTTCTCCTTCTTCCACCCTTCTCTCTTGTTTTCCCAGTTGTGTTGTAGAAATAAATCAGTCAATCCTCTTTTCAAAATCTGACTAAATGACCAAAGGTAAAAGTATTTTTAGTCCCATCTAGGATGAACTAGAAACATTTTACTCCCTGCTTCTATAACATATATGTGCATGCACACATACACTATTTAAATGAGTCCACTACCTATTTAGAAGTTGCTGATTATTTTCATGATTTTTTTGTGTGTATGGGTGGTGTAATGAATATCTGCTCAGAAGTAGAAATTAGAGAGCCAGGTTCAAATTCCAGTCAGACTTGAATTCATTACATTCAATTACATGTAAAAAACATTGAGAAAGATATGAATCCATCTTCTCCTCCATCTTTGAGTTAAATAGTAGGATTGTATGTGGGGGAAAAATCATTTTAAACTGGAGAGGATAACAGCTGAAATATTGTCACTGTAACAACCAGGATGAGGATAACAGTACAAATGAACCCGTGTTTAATCATGATAATTCCTAATGTCTGAAACATTAAAAATCAGTACATCATAATGTTATTTACTAATCTCAAATTTAGAAATAAGCAATTTCTTTTGTGTCACATATTCCATTTTATATATAAACACTTTCTTATTTCTGTTGTTTTTTTTTTTAGCCACCGTATTATTGAACAACTTGAGAATAAAAATTCAGCCTTAAAGGAAGAAATAGTTTTCAACAAAGAATTACTGAACAAGGCATTACTTGAGAAAGATGTTCAAGAACATAAGGCCTTTGAGCTTAGTAAGTAGAATTATTTTAGTGTATGCTTTTTTTAATTTCTTTCTTTATACTTTTGCTCCAAGCAAGTTTGATCATGTTTATTGACAGTGTTTTTAGTTTTCTGTGGTAAGATGCATAACAATGTATTCTTTCTTTTAGAAATATTTTATAAGAATTGGTGAATTATTAATTATAGAATTTGCACAACAAATAATTAGTTGTATCATTTTCAATTTTAGAGTTTAAAACTCTTTTCACCATTGAAAAGGTTTTATGTTGATAACAATCCATTTATTTTGGTCATGGGACAAATTTGCATGTATATTTATTTTCTTTATTAGAAAATAAAATTGGACATTTTTTAATTTGGAAAAATTAAGTTATATAAGTTTATTCACCATAAGTTTTTTTCATATAATTCACATTTTTCCCCTTTAGTTTTGCTTGAAACTCACTGTGTTTATTACGCTATAAAGATTATGGTTTTTAAGTAATCCATTGTGCTGAGATGACTGGTAGCCATGTACTCTTGTCCACCAGAATGTACATTGTGACGGAAACACAATTATCCTGTGTATGAAAAGTGTTGGCATATTAGAATATCCATTATAATAAAACAATCCTTAAAATCTGAACCCTTGAAATGGATTGATTAAAAAATAAAAAAATAAATAATTTATCATTGTTAAAAATCTCAAACACTCTTTTTACAAAATTTCTGTCAAGGATGATTGAGTTCTAAAATATTAGGAAGTGGATATACATTTCAACTTAGATTGTATAGGATTTTTATTAATTTTCAAAAATCAAGAAATCATTGCATGAAAATGTTTTCTTTTCACATAACTTCATCTTGTGATGCTATTAGATACATCATCAGTGATGTTTCCTGGAGTCATTGGGTGTCTCATGCAACAATGAGTTACCTAGCCAGAGTTGATCTAGCCCTCTCCTGTGTCTGAGTAGTGCAACCCCACCGACAGCTCTCTTCTCCTGATCCACAACCACTTTGAAACAACTTCTGTCTTGGTGGCTAACTTTGATCACTGTTTCAAAAACAGCTAGCAGACCAAGTTAGACATAGTTGGTTGAATAATATCATGAAAGTTAATGTAATCCAAAGTTACGACTATTTGAGTTGCTATCATATTTTTATATGTAGTCAAGAGATATGCAAACAAAAGATATTATCAACTACTTCACACTGTTTTTACTTTATCAGAACTTCCTTTAGTAAACCTATAATTATATTTACCAAACTTTATTTGTGAACATATTCAAATTGTTCAGACAGCTTTTTCAAATTGACATGGAGAATTTTATGAGTTGTTAACTCCTTGCTCTCATATGACTGAGTACTGTTTATTGTTTGCCTAAATCAAATATTGACTGATTGTACCTATTGTTAGTTGTTTCTTTTACTTTTTTTTGCCCTTTTAGTCAATATTTACTCTTCTATTTGGTTTTCTTATCAGCTTTGTTTGCTAACCATTGATTAATGCAGTTTCATGTCAATTCTGATCAGTTTGTCTGATTTTATTTTCTTTGGATCTTTTCAGCTGAATCTCTGAACAAGTGTGAGCTGAAAAAGTCTGAGATGGAGGTTGAAGCTAACAAGCTGAAAGCGGAGGCAATTGGATTGCATGATGCTCTTCTCAAATTACAAAACCTGAATGAGAGCCTTGGCCAAGACAAGATAGAGCTGAACAAAATTATCTTGCAGGTCAGTTTACATGGAGAATACATTTTTGTTTTAATTTCTCAGTCTTTCATATTTTACCCTTTTTTCTGTAATCTAATAATATTTTATACCAATCACCAGTAGAAATATTTTAAGTTCTGTCACTAATAATATCTCTTGTAGAGGAATTAATGTTAAATACTCATTACATTATAAATTTGAAAAAAAAATCATAGTTTTAGCAGTATATCTCATCATTGTAAATATTTATTTATAAATTATAAATTAACCTTATAATAAATTATAAGGTTATTAGTATTGATCCAGTGAATTTCTTGTTGGGTGAAGAAATGAAAAAAGTATTTTCCTTTAAACTCTCATTGTAAGTCTGAACTCTCTCTAGATACTTCTTTGGCTTTGATGTCACAAAAAATAGTGTATCACAAAATAAAGATATGTTGGTACCTCTAAGGTACCCAGATTGATTTCAATCTAACTTTAGGTATTAGCTTTATATTGTTTAGTTTCTTGACTTAAAGAATTGAATTTGATATGTAGAAAAAAAAAATCATTCCTTATTTTTAATGCTATATTTCATGGCATATAATACCTCCTCACTTATTCATATAATTTTGAAGTTAAGCTAGATATAAGTACTGATAGTCAAAATTGTCTGCATACCACAATTTTATACATAAAATCCAGGAGATATCTTTAAGCCAGTTTTGGGGGAAAAAAAAGAACAGTCTTACATGCAATCAAATGCAGCATGTAAGTGTTATGAAATGTTATTCAAAATAATGTTACATATCTATTGTGATTCGTATTTGTAAATATATGTAGAATTTTATCATTTCTTCAGACTCAATAAAAAACTCAACACTTGATTTGATTTGTTGCTCTGTTGGTGGGACTTCAGAATATGTTGACTGCAGCTCTGCAGTGGGTAAAAGTCTCTCAAGAGGGCTGCCTGTTTGCAATAGGTGGCAACTCATGATGCATAAGGCCAGGATCCTGGTGATTGAGGGTTTTAGGAGTTGGGCTATACATATAGTCCTAAGTATTTATAGTTTTACTGTCACAGTTAATCTATATATTTCACTTCTTAAAATGCCCTGTCGGCAAGGCTTCAAAATACACCAACTGCACCTCTGCAGGTAGTAAAAGTCCCCCAAGGAGGCCACCTGTTTGCAGTGAGTGGCAACCCATGATGCTTGAGGATGGGATCCTGGTGGTTGAGAGTTATGTGTGTATTTTTTTTTTTTTTTTTTTACACCGTAGCTTGAAAATGAAAAGGCATCATTGAGTGGGGAGAAGCAGTCTCTGGAGCAAGAGAAATTTGGAATCAAAGAAGAACTTGTACGTGTTGAACAAGAGAAGATGGACTTGGATACTGAAAAGATGTGTAAGCCATGTTTGCTTCTTTCCTGGTTATTTCATTTACTCATCTACATGTTTGTGTCAGACACATATATAAGTAATAATTTACTTACTTTTATGTGTGACACATATGTATCTTAATTATGTGTGCAGTAGGATTATTCTGGTTTAATAATCTTTAAAATATGTGAAGCTAAACATTATCCCAATACAAAATTTAGATGTTTTCATTTTGAATAAGTTTAAAAATTTTGTTATTAGATTACAGGTATTTAAAACTTATTTTTTTATTGAGTTCACCTAAAGCAAGGCAGCAAAGTCACTATGACACAAGGGATTACTGGATGTAAAAGAATTAAAAACAGAAACATTGCTAAGGAGTGAGAACAAAAGAAGAACAATCAAGACATTGCATTTAAATTTTTGAAGATTAAAGTTGGCTTGAAAGCATGGAACCAGAAGGGTGTTACAGAAGTGAAAAGTGCAAGAAAAGAAACTCTTAGCATAGAACTTACAGTTACCTCTAGCCATCACAACTGTAAACTGATGAAATTAAGTAACCAGTAAGTACAGCACTTAAATTCAAAATGTCTAGGTTCTATAATGAAGAGCTCAGTTGAATAATTGCCATGAAAGAATTTACAGAATACGCACAGGGAGGCAACATTAAAGGTGGTGGGAAAGTAACTGAAGCCATAGATACACAAAGAATTATTTTTTTATTTGAATTTCTGGGAAATTAACTTATTGACATTTGGATTAGTGGACTTCTTCAGCTGTCTGTTGATCTGGGTAATCTTTAAGGAATTTTTAAGTAAACACTTTATTTAATCTGTAGGGTAGATTGTTCTCATTCTGCTGTTGTCAATAGCCTAAAGTATTAAAGTGTTGGTTTGTGAATTTAGTGGCATATTATTGTCTGGCTTGGGTAATATAAACTGAGGTTCAGTGGTAACAAGGTGAGCAATCACAAAATGGTACTGAAAGGAGACCAAGAAATGATATTCCTAGACATGAATGAAAGTAATCTATTCCTTTAGATTAAATAAAAGGTTCAGTTCAAAATTTCTTGATGCTTACCTGAGTTTACAGACATTTAAAAAGCCTCTAAATTATTATAATTTTTGACTAGATTATCTTCTTACTGAAATCAATGAAGTACAAAAATTTAAATATCTGTTTTAACAGATGACAAATTTTAGTGGCACTGAAATCTAAAGACACATTGAGATAGACATAGGTGCATTTCAAACGCTAAGCAGAAAACTTTACTAAAAAACAGGACAACTTTACTAAAACAATAAAAAGAGTACTGAACTGTTATGTGATATATGTCCTCTTATATGACAGTGAATGCTAGACAACCCCACAAAGAAGAGACTTGAAGCAACAGAAATGTGGTTCTACAGAAGGATGCTGAGGATACTATGGACTGAACATGCAAGCAATGACAATATTTTAATAAAAATGGAAACAAAAAAGTAAATTCTACTTAACATCAGGAAGAGACAATTAAAATTTCTAGGTCACATCATGAGGAAAGAGGGTTTGGAAAATCTGATATTCACAGGACATATTAAAGGCAAGAGAGACAGAAGAAAACAATGTATAACATACTTACTGTGGCTTGAGCAAATGGATAGTGGAACAAGGTTTAAAAGAAATAAGAAAAAAACATTTTATTATGAGCTGTGAAGGACAGGAAGTTATGGAGAGTCATGATCGTCTGTCCTGCACATAAAGAAGAATAATTGCAATATTTAAGTCATTTGTATATTTTACTGCTGTCAAGTTAACAATTAGGTTTGAAGATAACAAAAAAAAGAAAAAAAATAGCCTCATTCTTGCTTAATAACTAGAGGAATCTAAAACAACATGAGATTTCTAACAGAATTTGAAATAACAGTAAGATGAAAAATAAGATAGTCAAAAATTAATAATAAACAGTGAAATTCAGACAAACTACTGAGTAGATGAGTTGTTATAGTTAACTTTATCTTATTAGTAAATTGGTTTTATTTTTTTTTATTTTTTTAATCATATCACCCCAAGCAAGGCGAAAATGCCACTGATGTGCAGGGGGCTACGTAAGAGTGAAAAGATTGGAAAAGAGAAAAACCGGAAATGTAATGCTTAGGCATGTTCACTCAGTTAAATCACTTTTAGAAATGTATACATCTTAAATCATAAATGATGTTTGTGAAGATATAATCATAATAATATGGCTTACAGTAATCAGTGAGATAATTAGCTAATTTCAAATTACTTGATATTTTTTTAAAGATTTTAAAAAATTCCTTTGAAATGTTCTTTGTTTATTAAATATTTAAAGGCTTCGATCTGCAACACAGATCGACAACACTTTCTCACCATCAGGTTCTCTCCGTCTTTTCTAAAAAATATTTTCATGGCTTCTGCTTTGATGAGCTCTTCTGGTGCCCCTGCTACATGAATTTACTTGTGCTACTAAACTGGCAACAGTGAAAACGATCAAATGTAACCACTGCTTCTACTCTAGAAGTTTCTTTTCTTGCACTTCCTGCCTTTGGAACTCCATTCCATAAACTTGCTTCCCTAATAGCTACAATCTCCAAAAATTTAAGTGCAATGTCAATTGTCATCTTTTACACTCTTGATTCATATCATTCTCTTATTCCCCCACCCCCAGCCCCATATCTTGTACCTCTTTCTTTTTGCTCTTCTTTTGTAAGCCCCTGCACATCAGTAGCATTACTGCCTTGCTTGGGATGAACTGATTAAAAAAAATTAATTTTCTTTTTGTAAAAATAAAAATTATGAAGTCATTATTTAAAAAAATAATCATATAATAATTCTGCTAGTTCCTTCCTTAGTTACTTAATTCCTCCGTTCGTTATGCCATTGAAGAAAGATAACACACTTACTCTCTACACAAGCTTTTTCTTCCCCTCTATTTTTTAATAATCTATAAACGCTACACTCACCTTTGACAAACAGAAGGGTAGTAAAGAGTGAGAGTGTAGGAGGAGAGAGCCTATAGCATTACTGTATCAGTAGTAGCTTAATCTAGTAGTTGTAGCAGTAATTGTGTGCGTGTATATGTATGTGTACTGTACAATATAGTAAAAATAGGTAGGTTTCTTGTCGTATCCCGCAACCTAATAACAAAATTTCTGGTCTCTATAGCCTTGGCCATTACTCAGTTGTTTTTTTCTGTTTACAATGGACACAGGATCCATGACTTTTCAGTAATAAAAAAAAATTTTCTCTTTCAAAATTTCACAAAATAGCATACAGTATTTTGGTTATGGCCTGTGCATATGCCACTTAATATAAGATTACAGTAAAGTAGCTTCTATGGACATTACTTTTATAGATATTTTAGTAACGCTATACTCTGTGTTATCGTTATTTTATTATCCAATACCTTTATCTTTGAAGACGTTACTATCATTTGTAGTATGACAAAGTAAAATTTTTCCAGGAAATCCTAATTATCCTTCTGTAGAAATTCCACAGTTTCCGCTAGTAATAATAATTGGTTTAAATGTTTCTTTACAGCTCTCAACCAGACACTGAACTTGAGTGAAATGACCCATCGCCAACTTGAAGATGAAATTCGATCTGTAAATCTAGAAAAAGCAGAAGTTATTGAACAACTCAAGTTGGTGAGTATTGTAGTCTCATTGGCAGTTTCACCAAATTTTAATTTTTAACATGCTTGATCATTATAAGTTCCTTTTAAGTTTACAATTAAAATTTAAAACCTTTTTATCATTTGGAATTATTTTCAAGTTATTGTAAAAAATAATTTAAAAAAATGAACTCATTATTTTACCAATCATTTTGTAAAAGATTAAATTAAAAAAAATGATAAAACAATATTCTATAAATTTCTGGCAACTTCAATAAAACAAGTAGGAAATCCAATTATTTCAAATTTTAATGATGTGTTACAAGTGTGTCTATATGCACGTGAATTTATTGGATGTACAAGGAGGTATGAGTCAGTCTATAGCCCAACATATATGTGTTTGGAAGGAAAATTCTTGCAGTTTCAAAATAAATTTGATTATTTAGACTCTCTTAACATTTTGAAAATTCATTTTATTCTTTCTTCTAAAATTTTATGATGTGGAAATGTTTTAAAACATTATCTTTTGTTTAAAAAATGAAAGAGAAAAAAGAAATTTTTTTTTTACTCTTTTCTTAGCTGACTCGTCAGAAACAAGCATTGGCTGAAGAACTACTGACTTTGCGTAAAGAGCTGGAACGTGTAAACAATGTGGTGTCTCGCTTGAATAAAGAGAAAGAATTACTAACCCAAGAAAATGGGGAGTTGGTGGTACAAGTGACAGCTACAGAACGAGAGAATCGGCAACAGAGTGAAGTGATTGCAGCTCTACGGACAGACAAAGAAAGCTTGGAGAGTAGTTTGTATGAGTCCCAACAAGAATGTTCTCAATTGAGGGGTAGGAGAGAACAGCTGGAGGGTGAGAACCAGGATTTGATCATTCGAAAAGAAAATCTACAAGGTAAGTTTTGGGATGTTAGGTGTTTACATTATTTAGTAATAAGTTAAATTTTAGCAGGTTAAATAAGTTGATTTTCAGATTATTGGTGTAATAGATGATCTTTGATAGGAATTCTTTTATCATGCCACTAGACTATAATGATCTGGTTTTTGATACATGTTAGGTTGATATCTTTGGCATTCAATGAAGGATGAACTCATTTAGAATTGGAAAGAATGTGAAATTCTTGCTATGCCACTATAACTTGGTATCAAGTCAATCAGTCAATTAAGTGATACATTTTTGGGTGATCATGTCTTGAAAGAGACATGACTGACTAGACAGAAGATTTTTGTACACTAGGTTGCCATTTTTTTCTATGGTAGACTTGTTGGAAAACCAAGGCTATAGAATCTGATCTGTTCTGCTATTTAACCCATGGCTGGAGGGAGAAGTGACAAATTAATACCTTTCCCAAGGGTATTTGTGCGTAAGTGAATGCAACAAATTCAACTGGAATTTGAACTCAGCTCTCCGATTTTTCATTCCAAGCTGATATGCACTGCACCACAATGCGCATACCTAGTATAATTATGCTAAATTTAATCTTCCTGAAACTTTACATTTGTCCATCACTCTTGTCATAATTTTAAAAATGTATACTTTTTCCTTTGCTATAAATTTGAATAAAAAATAGTTACCATAAATAATTTGAATAGATAATAGGTACCATAAATTGCGATGTGTAAGTTGAGTTTGCAAACCTAAAAAATCTTTTTAGGTCAAGTTTTCAAGCCTTAAAAAATCTTTTTGGGTCAAGTTTTCAAGCCCAAAACATCTTTTTGGTCAAGTTTTCAAGCTTTGGGTCACTAATAACCTACTGTGTGTTTGTTGGTCAACTTATATGGTAAGTATAGGCCTAATTCAGAATTTTGAGGTCAACTTGTATGCCACAATTTACAGTAATAAGAAACTTTCCTCTTCATATTTTTTTATTAATCTCAACCAGAATGAAAAAACCTGATCTTGATTCTTGATCTTAAAGATTACCTTGATGATATAACCTCTTTGTTTATAACAACATCAATAATAATAATGATTCTAAGGATTTCCAGTCCCACCAGGAAAAGCTAGGAGCAAACTCATCAAGTAGCAATTTGAATAAAATAGTTGTTGATTTTACCATGTCTTGTGTTGCTTCAGCTTTTCAGTGGCCAGTCTGATATAATTTATCTTTTCATCCTTAAGCCCAGTGGATCACACTTAATTGTTAGAACAGTTTCTTAAATTCAATTGACATAACTCATAAATGTTTAAAATTACTTCAGAGTGTACATCTTTAAAAGTGTGCTTACTTTTCCATACCAGTTATTCTTGCAAGATTAATATTATCTAAAACTTTAAACTAGTTCAATCAATAATTTCTAATACATTGATTATTACTAGTGAGCAATCTATATATCAATTCTTCTAGCAAGGTATTATAATAGTTTTTGTTAAGTATTTCTTGATCACCAAGTATGACTAGTTTTGAGTTAAATCCATCTAACTCGTAAACATCTGCATTATCATTTTAATTCCTTTGTTTACTCTGTTATCCTAGACATTGGTTTAACTCATTTTTTTTTTCTTTTAAAATGTGTTTTATGTTTATGAAGTGGGATTTCAGTTAATTAAACAAAAACAAAAAAATCTCAGAACAAGACATTTGAGGTTTCCAGAAAACTTATGGCATACCAAACTGATTATTTGCTTTGTTTAGCTGACATCCAAAGAATTCTCAAAGAAAAAGAGGCTGACACTGAGCGGCTTGAAAGGCAGAAAGAGTTATTGAATTCTCGACTGCAGCAGTTGGAAAAAGACCTTCAAGTAGCACTGCGGCAGGAACAACAGTCTCACGAGGAAGACGTTGATCGCCTGAACAGAGAAAAGGTAATTACTTCCCTTGAAACATCTTAAAAACTTGCCTTGTGACTAATATCACTTTTTCTCCCAAAAGTATTCTCTATGGGTTGGGAAATTTAATGGAAACAAAATACATGAAGATCATTTGGTTGTTTGAATGACTCGGCTTAGTTGTTAAATTTTGAAATATATAAAAAAACCAATTCCCTAATTAAATAAATTTACCATTCCACTCACTAAATGATTTCTTTATACATTTGAGATTATGAAAAAGTTCTTAAAGTGCATTCACAAAGACTCTTCTCCATATCTTTGATTGGGAAAACTTTCAAATAACAGTGTAGTCATTGTTGTTGGTTTGTTACTCTGTTTTGAAGATCAGGGTAGATTGATCTGTCCATCTATTGCAGACTTTTCCACCTGCCAGCACTGATTGTTTAAATATACTTTGAGTTTATTCTTCAAGCTCAATACCGTACTCAGTCATCCAGCAAGCAGAAACAGCCAAGGTGATTAGCAAGCTAAAATTATTAGAGAAACTTTCTTTTAGAATGAACTGTCTTATAGAACTAAAGTGCTCCATCTGCCCTGCTATTTAGCTGTGGGCCTGACAACAGAGAGTAATGCTTGATCTGACTTAACTGTAATAATGATTTAAACTTAATGATGTTTATAAGAGAATATCGTAACAAAACTGGTTATAGTAAATAATTTGAGATGCTAAGAGAGATAATTAGTTCTCTATAATGTCATGATTTTGCCAGTGAAAATTTGGGAGGGTTTTTCATCTCTCTTGCAGGTCATCAATGTTTACTGGTATTCCTAGGTGGTCCGCCATATAAACAGTAACCAGACTTGATGTTGTTTTACTTTGATTATCAGATAAAAACCAGTGTATTCAATTTGATAACTAGTTAGTTAACTGTTAGTCATCAGTCAATATTTCTGAGATGACTCATTGTAACTATTTATACTATTTACATAATTTGAAATGTTGTCCACTGGGCAATGTGCCCATGTATTTCAGATATCCAAAAGCATGGCATGTGGAATTAGAACAATCTACCTTCAACGACTAAATAAAATGTTCGATTTGAAATTTCAACAAATATTACCTGAAGAAGGCTGAAGCATACAATGGCCAAAATGTTCTTAATATGTCAATAAAGTAGAGGATAAAAAAGTAACTTGACCCAAAAAGTTTTGAGTTCAATACCTGGTCACAGCAGAGGAGACAAAAACTTGGAGAGTTGAGTTAATAAAAGGGAATTAACTAAAACTGAGATGTCCAAAGGCATTTTAATCTATTTTCTTACAATTTTCTCTTTTGTTATTGCTTGAGTTAGAAGACTTGTTATCAGGGTAAATCTTTGATCTTTGAAATGAATTATACCAAGAGGATGGGCTCTTTTAATTTTGTTTTAGAAATCATTCTGTAAATTTAAAAAAATATGGATTTCTTCTACTTGAAACAAATTTTCCTAATGCAAGATATTTAGATAAGCTTGAAGGACCATTTTGGAGCATAACATTTCCAAATCAGAAAATACAATAATAGCTTCCACTATTGAAAAAGATAATCCATCATTAGATCCTATAAACTGGGACTACAAAATTATTAAGACTATTATCAAATAACAAAAAAAATTGCATTGCATGAAGACTTCCAACAACAGCAATAATAACAAATAGGTAACACATATAACTAGAAGAGAAAATAATTTTATAATCAAGGTTTTTAGCTTTTCACACTACCAAAAACAAATGGTTTGTGAAGAAACTCCCATCAATACCAGAAAGAACATTAGAATTTAGTGGACATGAGAAGTCTAATTTCCTGAAAGGAAAAAAATTGTTTTTAAGAAAAAAGATTTTATAACAAGGTGACTTGAAACAAAATTTCTTAATGAAAGATATTTAGATAAGCTTGAAGGACTATTTTGAAGCATAACATTAGAAATATTGATCAGGCTTCAGTTAACATAATATTGTTAAAAAGTATTTTAAAAAATTATTGTTCATAACATTTTTGATCCCTCAAAGCAGAAATTCAAGAGCCACAATGTTCAATGAAAAATACTAAAAAATAACTTTTAAAATTTTGTAATTTTTAAGTGATATAGCATGCTACTTTTTGATACGATTTTTGATAATGCAAATAATGTATTTGTGTATTAGTAAAAATACTGATAGATAAATTTAACATAAAGTAATGTTTCATCATCCTTTAGAAAGTGGGCAAAATATATTTACATGGATTAAATGACAGTCTAATTTTCAATAAAGATCAGTATTTTATAAAGTCATGACCCATATAGTTGTTAAGAGAAAAATAAAGAAAATCTCTTAAATTATATTTCATTATTTCTTTAAGTCTGCTGTTGCTTTGCAATACTTTCATTACTGCTTTTTGTATATTATTTTCTAGGAAAGTCAGCGTTTGGAGTTTGAATCTCAGCGTGAGCAATTGCTTCATCAATACAACTTGGAGAAAGAGGAGCTGATCAGTCAGTACACTCATGAGAAGGGAGATTTGCAAGAGTCTTTGGCTGTTCTTCAGAGAGAACGGGATGAATCACTGTTGATGGCAGAAAATGAAAAGCAACAAGTAACTAAGAATTCTTTTCAGAAAATTACAAAGAAATAAAAAAAAATAATTTGAAAAAGTGTTTAAAAAGAAATAGGTAGAAATATGCCATCCTTTAGTAATAAAATATAAATCATATATATGCTGTTGCAGGAGATAAAATCATTGAAAGAAAAATAACAGAACATATTCTCTGATATAAAAGTGATATCTTTAAATTGTTGGACTTATCTTCAAGTGATAATTGGAAAATAATCTCATCTAGTTTAGTGTATAAGAAAAATTTGTTGATTATCATGGAAGAACTTCATGTTATAATCTTTTTTCTCTTTCTCTTTTCATGGACACAGATATATTTATAAAAAATATGAGACAAGTTCACATGTTTGTTACTATTCAAATTAAAATCTAAACCAAATTTTAATGTACGTCATGATTTAAAATAACTACAGGTTTAAAAATGGATGAAGAATTTGTGTTTGATGCATATTTATTAAATTACAAAGAACAGCAGGACATTTATGACAATATAAAAATTATATCAGTTATTTTTTTTTATCATTTCACTTCAAGCAAGGCAGGAATCTGACTAGTTTGCAGAGGGGGGGTTAAAGAGAATGAAAGAGAAAGAGAAGACAAAGAATAGGGAAGATTGAGGAAATGACAAAAGATGAACAGGATTCAAGAAGACAGAAGATGACAATTGAAGTTTCATTTAAATTTTTTTAAATTGTAATTATCAGGGAAACAAGTAAACAAGTTCCACAAGTGAGAACTGCAAGAAAAGAAACTGTTAGAGTAGAAGTAGTGATTGCATTTATCTATTTCAACAGTAAAACCTAGATGCCAATATTCATGTAGTTAAGGCACCAGGCAAAAAAATTTGTCAGATCAGTTACTATGAAAATATTGAAAAATATTTGTAGAAAAGACAGATGGAAGTCACATCAGAATTATTTAAAGGTTATCTAAAATTAATCTTTTGTATGAGGCAAATTGAGGAAATGATGAAAACTGATAAAATATTACATATCAGAATTTGGTATATTAGAGCAATGATTCTCAACCTCCATGTCAATCCTCTTCAGTGTGCTGCAAAATATCACAGTATACATGTGTGTTTGTGAGTATGTGTGTAGAAATAGTGGTAGTATAGCTTTAGTATTTTACTAAATAAGCTGCACAAATAGTTGAATAGAAACATTGAAATAAAGTAAACTCATATTTGTGTGTGTACTTTTTAAAAAATCTGGTTTTATTTTCTAGCATTTAAATGTATGCCCTTTAAAAACTTTAAGTGTGCCGTGATATTTGCCATTGCTTAAAAGGGTTGAGAAACACTGATTTAGAGTCCCTATTTTTATTTATTCTTTACACAGTAGAAATAAAAATATTTTCATTGTTGCTGAATTAATTTACCCTAAAATATGTACAAGTCTGTCCTTTTATTACTCTCTCAATGTTTAGAACATAACAGAGTCTACTATAGAATTAAAACATATTTGTTTGCTTGCAGGTTATATCTTTGTTGGAACAAGAGAAGAGCTCTCTGCAAGAGAAAAACATCAACCAACAGCAGGAAATTGCTTCTCTAAATTTGGATTATGATAGACTTAAAAGAGATGGCCAGGCCAAACAAGACCAAGACCGAAATATAATTAACAATTTACAGTCTGAATTGAAAAACTTCCAAAGCCAATTTGAAGAATCAACGTAAATACTTTAATCTATATTGTAATCAATGAATTGTTTATAGAGAAAAAACAAGTATCAAAAAACAGTTTTTTTATTGTTTAAAAATAATAATTGACATTGCATTTTAATTTTTTAAGATCGTAGTTATCAGGGAAACAAGTAAATGGAAGGTTGTTCCACGGGTGGAACTGGGAGAAAAGAAACTGTTGGAGTAAAAGTGGAGATTGCATTTATCTATTTCAACAGTGTGACCTAGATGCCAATCTAGTAGCAGGCTTAAATTCATGTATTTGAAGCACCAGAGAAAAAAGCATGTCAGAGCAATTACTAAGCCCAAAGAATTTTTCATTACCTTTTTTTTTTTTTTTTTTATGACATTTACTGTAATTTCCCTTCTGTTTAATCTAAACATAGTTAAATATGATACTCATTCTGATGCTTACACCTGAAGTCATATCTTAAAGGGTTATAATGAAAGCATTTGAATTGTTGTCCTCATCTTCATTGCTATATTCACAATGTTTCGACCATTGTGCACTCTGGCCTTCTTCAGGTGATATATATTTTATCCAAAGTAGATAAAAGCATTGGTTGAGTAATCCAATGTTTGACTTGACTCAAAGAGTTGTGAGTTCAATACCTGGCCACAAAGGGAATTAACTACAAATTAGATATCCAAAAAGCATGGCATGTGGAATTAGTCTAATCTACGCCTGTGTATTAAATTATGGGTTTGGTTCAAAATTCCAACATGTATCTTCTGAAGAAGGCTGGAGCGTACAACTGCTAAATGTTGTGAATGTGACAATATAGATGTAGACAACAGTCTGAATAATGTAAATAGGTGCAATACCTGATCTCCGAAATATAGACAGATATTTTCTTTTAGATTCAAATTTAGTTTTGCACAGTATAATCCAAAACCCTCACAGATTATTAATGAGAAATACTGAAAATTGTTAGAATCCACAGTTCTTGTATTTTAGCTGACATTTTTATTTCTTACTTGACTTTTTAATTTTCAGATATAGACAAATTAAGAAACTTTATTTTTAAGATGTGTTACATCCAAATTACTAAATATATCAAAGAGCAGTCCCTAATCTTTGATATATTTAGTAATTTGGATGTAACTTCTTTTTTATCCACCGACTAGGAACATATATTTGGAACACATATTAGTAAGCATATCAAAGATAAATAAACAAGTTGGAGAGAAAAAATATTCAGCTTTCGTATCTTATTAATCTGTTTACGAACAATTTCTCAGAAGACTTCCCTATATGTGGAATATTGTTAAAAATGTGCACTTAGATAAAATTGAAAAATTCTACTCTTTTTCTTTTGTTTAATTGTTTTCATTAAACATTGTTTAACATTGTTTAACATTGTTAACATTCAAGTATTAGATTTTCTTGGATAAAATTTAACATTAATTAACTGACATTTTGTGTATGTTATAAGGAGTTATTAACACTTCTGCTGCTGTAGACGTAATTATGCATCTTTATAAAATTTACATTGTCAACACACACACACACACACACACACACACAGTGTTTCCAAGACATACTTAGATACATGATGTGTTTTGTGACATATTTTTATTATATTGCATGTTGGGTGTGTTATTCTGCTTGTTTTGTACTGCAGAGAATCTGATTACAACCAAAATGGTAGCACCTATGAAAAATTGCCATCAATGTCTTTATACTAATTTTTGTAATTTTTTTTTTTTTTTTTTTTTTTTTGTAAATGACAATTTTATAATTTTCCAAAATAGGCCAGCACAGCCAGGCAAGTATGCTATAACAATGCATATGGATTGATTTATTGTAATTGTAGATGTGTGTTGTGGTGTAATGGATATTGGCTTTCAATGAGAAATTGGAGAGCTGAGCTAGATTCCAGTCAAACTCATTTTATTCACTTACACACAAATACCCTTAGGGAAGGCATTAATCCATCTCTTCTCCCTCCAGATATGGTTTGAATAAAAGGACAGACTGGGTTCTGTAGCTGTGGTTGGCAATAAGTCTACCACAGAAAGTAATGGCAACCTATTGTGAAAAAATCTTCTGCCTAGTCACTCATGTCTCTTTCTGTTATGGTGTAAACACACCTATTTCTCAGATAATGGACTCTCCCTCCTATATTAATAAGAGTTAACAGGAAGTTAACTCGAGAAGTTCTTGGGAAGTTCTAGAGAGTTCTTTAGAGTTCTATTGGAGTTCAGTAGAACTATAAGTTAGTTCCAATTTGGACATAGTTGGACTAAGGCAGTTGATATTAGTCGGCAGTTAGCTGAATACTAAGGAGTCAGCTTACAGTGGAAGATTACCAAGTTCCTAACATTTTGGAAGCATTAAGTCATTTAGCAACCGACATAGCACGATTATAACCTTCAGTGCAAAAACTACTCCACAACACTTTCCAAACATGATCACCCAAACGTGTCTCCTGTATGGCAATTACTGTCTGACTGTTACCGCAAACAATAGTCATTATTCCCAAAACTGCAAAATTGTGATTTGGTGCTATTTTGTCATAAGGAGGTCCAACAAGTTTGGCATTGCTGTACTTTGTCAGTTGAGTCAGTAATAATACAGTATGTGTGTGTGTGTGTGTAAGCACTATTATAATTATTTTGTGAAATATGCTCACTTCAAATAGATATATATTTTAATACATAAATAAATTAATCACAGGTCTACAATAGTAGATAAGCTCTGCATAGTATAATCAACATCTGAACCTCTTAACTATATCCAACTTAAAAGGTTAACACATTGTGTGCTTTAAATGTCATTCTAAAATACTGATTAGCTATTTGAGATTTGTATATACTTAAATAGTTTGAGAATAAAAAACAATATGAAACAATTATGCATATATATGAAAATAATCAGTTTAAAATATCTAATAGGAGAGTATAATTTATATATTTGCCTTTTTATTTCTCACTGTCTTCTGCTGTTTGTTGCATGAGGTTTTCTGGTTTTGTGAGCTGAGCATTATAGATATCTTCACTAATAGTCAAGTGAGTTCCCAATATTTAAAATTATCTCCCTTTATTTTTATTCTGCTTTGTAACATTTAATATGGAAAAACGATATATGAATTTTTATATATCAAGAACAATTATAGGGAAAATTATAGCAAAGTGGAAAATGTAAGCATCACTTTAGTCTAATAAAGTCTTAAGGGATGAAATGTGTCACCTGAAAACGTTTTCTACTTTGCCATAATTTTTCCCTAACATTTAATATATAAACTTGCATTGCTACTGCCTATTTTCTATTATTATATCTCTTTGCTTGTAAGCCTCTTGTGAAAGAACTTTTTCCTGAATTTATTTCCTTGTCTTTTTTGTTCTGTCTACAAACCCTGGAACTTGGAAATTCCTTCCTTCCTTGTTATTGCATTGTTCCTTCATGACCCTACTGGTTATGATCCCCGCAATATTTTTTTTAGAATGATTCATTGTTTTCATGTCAAAGATTGTTTTGTCGGTATCTGCATGAGATATATAAATGTATATAAATAATAAATTAGCTTGTGAAAAGAATTGATTCTCTAACCAGACAAAGCACTTCACCTGCATACATTGATGTGCTCTTATCCTTCTCATTCAATTAAGAGATGTTGAAAATATACACTTGCTCTGGACAAAACTGGCTTGGCTGCTTGAATCCTACTATTGGCTACTTTTTTTGTGCATTTATTTATACTTATCTATAATCTGCTACTATTACAACTATTATTACTAATAACTATATTAGAAATGTAAATCAAGAATTAGTCATAGCAGATTTTTCATTAAAATAAAAAAACAAGTTTTTCTTTGTATGATTTTATGTCTATGTTAAAATTTCGCCAAATAATTTTTTCCAAACTGTAGGAAATATTAAAAATAAATTCAATGGTAGGTCATTCATATTGAGTCAGTATATATTTATACGAATTAATATAGAATTTTTTTTTTTTTTTTTTTTTTTTATCATTCTTGACATTGTATTTCAATAATATTTAAAAAAAATGTTTCATTCATTCTTTTATGTATTTTATTTTTCTTTGTCTTTTTTCCTTTTTCTTTCTTTATTTTATCTTTTATCCTTTAATATTTATTTATTTACATTCATTATTTAACTTTTTTTCCACCCCCAGTGATGCTAATGAGAAAGAAATCAAAGAACTAAATAATAGATGTAAGGAATTACAACGTCATCGTGAAGTGGCCCTGAAGGAAGTGGCAGAACTCAAAATCCAGTTGAAGCTGGTTGAAGAAGCCAGAGACAGTGTACGACGAGATCTCATTGAAGCTAACAGAAAGATCAGAGAAGGTAGACAGGGAACACAGTTACTTTACTTTCTTTTTTTTTCTCTTTGATTCTTGCATAACAACTTATTGATTAGAAACAGTATTTCCTATTGAAATAGCAGGACTCAATTCTTTGACACTGCTGGGCATGCCACTGAGTTTTCATGTGTGTGATTGAAGCAATTCTGTTGTTTGTTTTGTTTTTCCTATTTTTTGTTGGGTGACATTTCTTAGTGAGACAAAAACGAATACTAGCCTCTCAATAGGTTGCTGAATGTCTGTAGTGAAATTCAAGATCTCACTCTATTTGGATTTTGATATCATCAATGACATTGCAGTCAAATCTGCTGTGAAATCTCATGATATACTTTTTATTTCTATATGCTATAGGTACATAATTTCTTATAAGAAATTCCGAAAACAAAAAAATCTCCAAAAATTGAACACATTTTTCTACATTTATATTGTCTGTGCACAAAATCTCAAGTTGGATGCCAAATATATCCTATTATGACCCACATCTCAAAATTTATTTCCACTACATTCTATTAGTGCTCATAGAACACTGCAAAAGTTATTATTTAAAGACTGGCTTGACTCAACCTACACCACACAGCTGTGTCTCAGTGTTACAACTAGTCTGATGTACTGCTGCTGCTTATGGATATTTTGTTTATTTTTTTAATAAAGACTGTTAAAATATTAAAAAGAGATGCAGATTCTAACTGGGTGACAGCAAGTGCTTGATTAACTTACTAGCAAATGCTGCAGTTCTCTCATTGTTGAGGGCCTTGCATTAAATACTTTCATGCTGTCAGGTGAAATTGACATCTTACAATCTGGCAATGTTGTTTGCATGTTGGGACACCTCATCATTATCAGTAACATAGCAAGGCTGTGAAATCTACTCAAAATTTTTGTTAGAATCATTTGCCTCCAATATTTCTAGATTTTGTTTATTATGGTCATAGAAATTAAATATTTACATTATTTGCACCTGGACTATTGTCCCCATTGTTATACCATTTTAAATCACTTTCTGATTCACTCTACATGTCGGCTAGATGTGAGCACTAAGAAAGCAAAACCTAAAATTAAAAAAGTTGTCTTCTGTGCAGGGACTCCAATCATCACATCTGGCCCACAAAATAAATCCATGTAAAAATCTAAAATGCAATATAAAAGAAGCCAATCATTAATGTTGTTACCAAAGAAAAAGACGAGTTTGAGAGTCACTAGATTGGCTTAAAAGAAAGCCCCTCATAAATGACTGACTGAGAATGTGGCCAACAGAGACAGCTGTTGATACTGGTGAGCTCTTGATGACGTAACCACTGTAATTTTGATCAACAGACTCAACACACATATCAACTTGTGACCCATCCACACCATGCCCACAGTGACATTCCACTTGCACCCTCTGTATTAGCAAAGTCAAATTTACAGCATCACTAATCCAGTCTTGGCTTCTTTTGTTACCACCATGGCTTCAGCCAAGTGATACATTAAACACACCAACTCCAGGACTTACCAACTCTACCCACATTAAAAAAAAAAACCCAGCACCTATTAAATCACAACTATAAAAATATCAGATGACTTTTTTAAAAATTTATCTATTGCTTTCTTAGCTCTCATATCTGGGCAACATATAGAATGAATCAGAAGATCTAATTTGCAGCAGAGTATAACATCATTTTTGTTGTTATTATCACAATGTTTTGGTCATTGTGCCATCTAGCCTTCATCAGGTGCTTTTCAATTTGGTTAATCTACAGGAAATTTAGAACTGAACTCTTATTTAATCTACAGGCATAGATTGTTCTTTTCCCACTGATGGCTATGAATATCTTGTCCTTATTTAGTACTGCTCAGTCATTGCTAGCCCTGTTTCCATTGAAACAAAGTATACACTATACCCAGCACAGGGATTGAACTCACAATTACTCTGTCACCAAATTCTCAAACCAATGCTTTAATTCACTAGGCTGAATGTTACCTAGATCAACAAGTACCTGATGATGGCAGAAGAGCACAATGGCTGGAAATTTTGTTAATAACAACAAATATAAGGCGAATGGTGTAAATAATGGTAACTCCTCATCCCAGAAATTCAAACAGTTGTTAAATATTAACCTGTTTTATAAGTTTAATCACTGTGCTATTAAATAATTTATGATTTAATATATATGTATATTTTTTTTAATTTAGAGCCCCTTTATAGCATGTTACAAGCCCTACACTAGCTTAACCTGGCTTATTTGTCTACCCTAAAAGAGTACTGGATTGTTATGTGATATTTGTCCTCCTATATAGCAGAGAATGTTGGACAATCCTAAAGATGAAGGAGAGACTTGAAGCAACAGAAATGTGGTTCTACAGAAGGATACTGAGAATACCATGGATTGAACATGTGAGCAACGATGAGGTTTTGAAAAGAATGCAAATGAAAATGAAGCTTATACTCGGCATCAGGAAGAGACAGTAATGAGGAAGGAGGGTTTGGAGAACTTAATGCTTACAAGATGGATAGAAATAAAGAGAGAGACAGAGAAAAGCAACACAAGACCTACTTGATGAATTAGAACAGGTGGATGGTGAAGTAGGGTTTGGGAGAGATAGCAAGAAGAAAAATATTAAGAGTGACAAAAGATTGGGGGCAAGTGAAAATCCATGATTGCTTACATCCTGAAAGGATACAGCATATTAAGAAAAAGAAACATATGGTAGTCGTACAAAAATTCTGAAATCTGAAAAATCCTGAAAACTGTATTGGTCACAAGGATTTTAATAAGATTGTGTACCTGTGTTTGGATGTGCATTGTGGTGCATTGGATATCGGCTCGGAATGAGAAATCGGGGAGCCGAGTTTGAATTCCAGCTGAATTCATTGCATTCACTTCCGTGCAAATACCCTTGGGAAAGGTATTAATCCGTCTCTTCCTTCCAGTTATGGGTTAAATAATAGGACAGATTGGGTTCTATAGCCTTGGTTGGCAACCAGTCTACCGCAGAAAGCAATGGCAACCTACTGCGGAATAATCTTCTGCCCAGTCAGTCATATCTCTTTCGAGACATGATTGCCCAAGCGTGTATCACATATGGCACTTAACTGACTTACTGACCTGTATTTACTTAAAAATATGCATCATTCCAGTTGTCAAAAAAGAATAAATAAAAATTAGTAACATAGGGAAAAAAATAGATTTTGAATATGATTAAAACATTTGTACATTGACTAATATTTCATTTTACTTTCCTTTTTCTGTTGGTAGCTGATGAACATAAGGAACTGACAAGGAAAGAAATGATGGATTTAAAACGTAACATCAATGATGAGATTCGTGAAAAAGAAGCACTGGGTCGGACTTCTGAAGAACTTCGAAATTCTATTAAGAGAAGCGAGGGTGATAAGATGGAAGTGACTCGTCGTCTCCAGGAAAGCCAGCAGAGGAATGGAGGTTAGTTTTATTAGCAAATTCTTTTGCAGACTTATATGTAAGAATTTGGTCCATATCTCATTAACTAGCTGACCCAGGTCTTTAATTTCACATATATACATAAATTTATTTAGATGTGCAAAGATAGAAAATTTCATTAACTCAAGTAAAAATAAATTCTATAAAAAAAGGAAACATTCTGGGGGCTACTTTTGTGAAAAAGTGCATATCATTGTTGTTTGTTGATTGCATTAATGACTAGTACATTGCAGTAAATTTGCAATAGTATCTTGCCTTCCTAATTGAGGTTTTGTTAACAGCCCAACATCCTGATTTTGTAATCTGGTCAGTTAATAAAAAAATAGTTTACGTTATGGAATTAACAATTCCTTTTGAGCTGAAAAAGTATAAAGATCTATGAAAGCAATGCATAAGGAATGCTAAGACAACCAATATATTTCCTATTAAAGATGGAAGCTTCGAGGTTTCTTAATAAAAACAACTTTTTGGATTCTATTCACAAGTTTATTTTTGTAGCATATGATGTACATTACGTATCTTCATATTTAAGGTTTTGAAAGATGTAAATTAATGGTTTGATCTGACTGATACATATAGCCATTGAGCGGGTATATTGGACAGTATTTAGTTTTGCTCAATGTATGATTCAAATTAAACATCATATTTATTCCAAAAAATGGTATAGAAGTTTCTTAAAATCATAACTTCTTTTGTTTTTACTACATATACACAGAATGATTTCTTTTTTGATGTACACTGTTTTTGTTGTCAAATCAAATAAGGAACTCAAATTTTGTTTAAAAATATCAGTCAAGGTAGAGGTTGTCATTAATCATGATGTTTTTTTTTTTTATAATCATATCACCCCAAGCAAGGCATTTTACTGCCACTTTTGTGCAGGGGGTTACATAGGGGGAAATTTCTGAGAAAGTGTGACAGGTTATAGGAGGTGTCAGGAAGTAGGTAAGAGAAGGATGAGAATACTGATGAGAGTGAAGTGGACCGAGAAAGGAGCATGAGAGAGAGAGACAGAGAGAGAGAGAAGATGCAAGTTAGTGAGATAGGCGATAACTATTGACTTTATATTTAAATTCTTGGAGATTGTAGCTGTCAGGGAAGCAAGTAAATGGAAGGGAATTCCACAGGCGGGAAGTGTCAGAAAAGAAGCTACTAGAGTAGAATTTGTGTTTACATTTTATTGGTTTCACAGTAAAAGGGTGGGACCTAGTTGCTAATCTTGTTGCTCAAGTAAATTCATATATGGGGGCACCAGTGACCTAAGTTCATCGGAGCGTTTTTTATGAAAATTTTTTTTAGCAATTTCAAGATCTCGAAATTGAAAGTGAATTAGGTTTGCATTTAAAATCATGTGCCATGGAATTAAAAAAAGTACTAATGTTGTCAAGGAAGATAATTTATGACATTTTGCTTAAAATTAAACATTAGAATTATTTCTGTTTTTGTTTTTTTAACAGTTCCATAGTTGATTAAATACTTCTCAACTTTGTATATATAAAAATGAATGAATAATTTTTGACTTTTATCTTTAAATAAACAGAGAATAAAAACCTTGGTGATAATATTTGTTTTTATTGCTTGATTTCTTTTATTCCAGAGTTTCTTCTTTCAGTTTCAGCATTTGACAAGTGTAGGCCATGAATAGAACAATTTCCACCAAATTGCTAGAAAGTAGTGTACAGATGACAAAATAAAGACAAGGCAGAAATTTTAAACAGGGAATGTTATGTAATTAACATTGTTACAAGCTTAACAGATAAATGTTAATGTTTTATGGTACAGAATGTTTTAAAATCTAAGTCATTTTAACTTTTGATTTTAATCTTTGGTAATCTTTTTAATATAAATACTATTTATTTATATCAATAACTAGCTATATAGCCTGGCATTGCTCAGGATTTGTTAGTGGTTATGTTGAAATGGTAAGGTGAAGTGCTTCTTCAAAAAGCTCTAGCATGAGGTTGCCGTGATGCCTAAGTTAAAAAAATATGAAGTAAATATGGTTTTTTGTTGTATTTATAAAATGGAATTCATGCTTAGTCAATTTTGCTAATAAATGGGAATCATGTATGTACAATTGGAACAATGAGAATGGGTGTTACAGGAGTGTGTAATGTGATGTGTTGATGTTGTGATGCAGAAGTAGTGGATGCATTGTCCCTGCAATGTAGGAGGGGTTGGCACCTTGTAGAAAATATGAAATTGTTATGGCATACAATAAGGTAGAAGTTACAAAAAAGATCTGATTTTTGTTGGAATACAACTAAGCATCTTAGAGAAATAAACAATTGAAAAAAGTAACATTTTCCATTAATTTTCGCCACAATCTGTGTGTCAATTGACATTTTTGTTCACATATTAAGGCATCAGACCTTGATCTACCAGTGGCTTGATTTTGGTTGAGTTTGAGTGAATTGTCTTAGAGAAATTCATAAAAGTGCAAAAGACCACCCAAAATTAAGTTTGTCGTTGATTTGTTTGCATTGATTTGAAAAAATTTTGAGTACATCAAAGGTTTGGACCTTGATCTACAAGTTATTTGATTTTGGTTGAATTCACTTAAGGAGAAGAGTTTGCAAATTTTAAGTGTTTTGGTGATTACTGCTGTACCCTGTAAATCGATTTGAAAAATTTTTGCGTACACCAAAGGTTCGTGTCACGATCAAGATGTGACCCTATTTTGGTTAAAATTGGACCAAAGGTTTCGGTAGGAGTAGGGTTCATTAGAATGGAGGCACACCTGCACACACATATCCATTTTTATATATAAAGATTATAATACATTTTGTTATTTAGATAGAGGTATATTTTGGTGATTTTTTTTTTCCTTTTTTTTTTTTAATCTCATGCACTTTGATGTCAGGGGTCATGACTATCTACTGTTTTCTTATCAGTAAATTTCCATGCCTCTTAGAAAATTTAGTAGAGTGGTTTCCTGTTGCCTTCTCCATGGATTTGAATTTAGAGTTGTTCTTCACCTAGACTAGCTGCTAACTAAGGCTAGAGAGCCCAGTTTGCTCTGTTATTTAACCCATATTAGTTCTTTTGATGAAATTTTCTCTGTGTTTGTAGTTATTGAAGAACAGAAACAAGTGATTCAGAAAGAAGCAGGAGAACTGCGCACAAATCTGCGTGAAGTGGAAAAGGCTCGCTTAGATGCTCGACGTGAACTGCAAGACTTGCGCCGACAAGTGAAACTGCTTGATAGTGAGCGTAGCAAATTAGGCAAAGAAGTGATGGAGCTGCAGGCAAGGGTTGCACGAGATGAAGATCGAGAAGAGGAGTCACGAAAAGCATCATTTGACTTGAAGCAAAAGGTAAATCACTCATTAACACTCTGTTTGCTTTAATATTTATGAAATTGAAATTTTCATCAGTTATTTTTATTATTCATATTAATATACTACTATTAGCAGTAGCAGCCATTAATAAATATGAAATTTAGTAGTGCATTTAGTGAGGACTGAAATTATGTGTAAAAGTTCTATTGTTATTACTACTAATATTACTATCAGAAGACACACTGTAAATAGATATATATATCTGATCTGGTGTTTCTGCTATGAATCTAGAGATTCTTGGAAAAATGCAAAGAATCTGCAATGTTAATGGTCCTGACCTGGCACCTTAGCTTTAGTCATTTTTCTATTGCCATAACATAGCTTTCCTGTACTTTTTCTATAAATATTTTCATGGTAAGTGTTCTAATGACCTTTAGTACCTTGACTTTACAAATTTATGTGCAGTACTAGATTGCCAGCCAGGTCTCATCATCTTACAGTTGAAATTTTTAGATGTAACCATAAGTTCTATGCTAACAGTTTCTTCTTACTTGTGGAACTCACTTCTGGCTTCTTGCTTTCGTTTTAAAAAGAATATCAGTTGTCATCTTCTGTCATCTAAAAGAAGACAGAAGATCGCTATTGACATTATATTGCCCTCTCTCCTTAATAATATTTTTATTGCATTCTAAGATGATTTAAATGGATATCCAGTCTCAGAAACTAACATTTCTATTCAATTTTGTAAATTTCATTGCTCAATTTGGATGCCATTTGCACATAGAAAGATTGATGTTCCTGTTTAGCTCACATCAAGCTGGAAGATGAAGTAACTCTTCAAAGAGAGAGTCATTTATTTTTCTAATGGTAGATGAATGTGGTACTTTAGCTGTGGAAATTGGTTGTCTTGAAATAATAGAATATAACTAATGATATCTTTATAGTTACTCTACTCTATTGTATTGCTACTTTTATTTAGTTCAAGTGACTCTAAATTTCAATCTCTGTACTGCATAGCATGTGGTTCACTCATTGCTTTATATTATTTCTAATTGGCCAGTTGGACTTGCAGTTAACAACATTTGTATTAAATATGTATAAGCTCTACTTTTGTATTGCTTCCTTTATATCAAGAACACATCTGGCCTTTACTAATTAAGTACCTGGGGAAGATCCAAAAAATGTAATTAACGTCTTTACAAGAAATAAATGTACAAATATGCTTGTCTACAGATGTACATAATCTATTTACATTTATAGTATGCAATACTTATCTATGACCTAGACAGTCTGAATTTTTTATTCATTGATAATATTGTTATAGATAAAATTAAATTCTGCTAACCTTGACATATATTAAATTACATAATTTAACATATGTCAATAGGTGGTGTGTGTATGTACGTATGTATATATATATATATATATATATATATATATATATATCACATACTGTATAGTGTGTGATGGATAAATTGTCCAAATTTCGGAAAAATGAAAATATCACTGACATCTCACTTTAACAGATACATTTACCAAAATTACACAAAAATATCTTGAAATACTAAAGAGTAAATTTATTCAATAAAATTGCCATTGGTTTTAACCACAGCCTCCAGATGACTTTGGAGCCTTCTGCATTTTTTCTGGGTGGTCTCCTTGTTAAGTTGGTGAATCCTGCCATAATCCTTGCCTTCAGTTCATCTTTGGTGTAACAAAGAGTTTTGTTGGTCTCTCTCTCATCTGTGCTCCTCCCATACTAATCAATGGAGTTGCAATCTGAAGAGTTAGGCGGGAAGATGTAAGAATGTGGTTGCAGAAATCGTCCGAGTTCTCCTACTTGTGTGGCATGGTGTGGTGTACAGTCCTGTTGCCAGACATAAGATCTTTCGGCAGTCACCCTTTTGACCTAGGCAGCACTACCTCCACAAGGCTCTTTTAGCAGACATCTGTGTTGCGTTTTGGCAAAGTATCCAAGAATCTAATCAATGCTGGAGTGGTTAAGCATTTCACTTCCCACAACCTACTCTCTGACAAACAATATGGTTTGTGCTTCATCAGGTCTACTGCTGATATGCTAATGGCCATCACTTGATATGTATACCAGGTTCTTGATAATAATGATGAAGCTCCAGCTGTTACTCTAGATATCTTGAAAGCATTTGGCAAGGTTTGACATACTGAACAATTGTTTGATTTGATTCAATTGTTCCTATCAAATTTTGAAATGAAGGTTGTTTTGAAAGGGTAAGCTTCCGGATCCTTTCACACCAATGTGTGACTTTTTAATTTCCGAAATGATCATCCAGATATAGAAAAAAAACGTTTTTATGCACACTCAAAAACAGTATAATATTCTTTTTTTAAATACATGTCTTTCGTAGGTTGTAAAAAGCTTTCAGATTTATGATCTGTAAAAATAGATCTACTTCATAATGCCATTTTTTTAAATGCACAAATTGAAACTTAATTCTAAAATAACAACTTTATCACAAATTGTAATTTAAAATTATAAAAAAAACAATTTTTATCATTCATTTTTCATCAGAAAATTTTTTTGGCTTTGGACAATATTGTTCTTAAAATATATTATTCATAAAAGCAATTAAATAATGCCTCAGTTTTATTTGGTTTCGTAAATTACAATTCAGGGATGATTTTTAGTAACTGGTCATTCAATTTTATAAAAACAAAATGGATTACTTAAATTCTTCAAAGACTTATGCTTTTCATTAATAAAAATAAAATGTACGGCGTTGAATTTCTTGAGTTTTCATAAAATTAAATAAATGAGATAAAGAATATTTTACCAAATAAAAGAACATTTAAAATAATTTCATTCATTTGTGAATAGATTCTGAAAATTTTATTAAAATCCAACTATTATTTAATTTTTGCAAAAATTTTCAAATTAATGTGTCTTGTCTTGGCGGAAGTACCACAAAATAAAATAATTTTACCTTTATAGATGAGATTATTTTATTTTGTGGTACTTCTGCTCATGCAAGAGAAACAAAATTTAAATAAAAATTTAGAATGTTCTAAAAAAGAAGGAAATATTTAAAATAATAATAAAAAAAACATTGGTCTTTACTCTTAATAATAACAAACATTTTGACAATAAAACTTTTTTATCAAGTTTGGGGCCATTTTCATCAAAACTATGTTGTTCTTCGTAAAAAGTTGTGATCCCTATATATATATATATATATATATATATATATATATATATCAGAAGAATTGTTAATGCTGTTTAAAATGCAATGTTGTATAGAAATTCCAATGAAAACTTGTCTCCCAATATAGAAAGGATTTTTGTAAAAAAGTTTTTTTACTGTCTTCTCCACAGGTTGTTGAGACAGAGGCCAGTCGCGATGCTCTGCGCAAGGAACTGGCCAATGTCCAGCGCAAAATGGCTGAACTTCAGGATGAATATGCTCTAAAAGAGAAGAACTTCTTGATTACAATGGAAGACAACCGCCACTGTGAGAAGAAGTTGGAAGACCAGAAGAAGAACCTTGAGATCTCTCTTGATGCAGCTAATAATGAATTGTCAGATCTCCGGTTGAAACTAAGCGGTGCCGAGGGTCGTGTGAATGCTTTAGAAACTCAACTTTCGCGCTTGGAAGGAGCCAAACGTGATGTTGAGTACAAACTAAGTAGTGTGGTATCCTCACTCCGAAGGACCATTGGATTCAGGCAAGAGACAGCCAGTATCAGTAACCCGCTCCGCTCACGTAGCCCTAGCCCTCGTAGGTCACGACCTGTATCACCCACAAAAGGTGAGTTCATATTTGTTTGGATTGATTTAATGATGGTTTCAAGAGTCTGTCATGTTTTACTGATGTTTTAAAATTTTTTTAGTAGGATCTTTTCATATAAATATCAACATTGCCTGCATTATTTTTATGTCTTTGTTGTTGTCAACAGCATTATCATAAACATAATCATTATTTTATTGTCATCATCATTAATAATTTCATTCATATTGATATCAGAATAACACTATCAACAGTATATTGTACGTTTTGAATCTTTAAGATCAACGCTGTGGTTTTTAATATAATTATGACCAATGTTATCACTGTAATCAACTTCAATATAACTAATAATTTTAAGTGTAAACAGTACTATATATGGCATTATTAAAATGATTGTTTTTTCATTCAAGTTTCTATAACTAGGTTGCCCATCAATATTGTTATCATTAGAGATAGTATCAATATTATTAGAGCATTAAAATTCCTTTTGCTTTTAGTTTTTACAATGTTCATAATTACTTTAATACAGAAAATTGAATCGGCAAGTCTGACTTATTTGCTGAATTTCTATCTGAAATTTTCACTATATAATATTCAATCACTGTAATTAATTTTCATCACTGAATTTTGTTGGCAAACACTTCATATTGAAAAATGTTTGTTGTATAAAATAAATGCTTTTCTTTCATCATTAGACTATGAACTTAACGATATAACTGTGTTATTTAATATTTTAATAACACAAAAACTACAAATTAAAATATTAAATAGCTCAGTTTTTAATTAAGTTAATGACTACAAATAGCCAAACTTGTGAAACGTATTTTAATGTCAAAAAAGGTATGGCTTGGTCCACCTCATATGACATGCATAAAATCTTAGTCTTTAACCCGAGAGTCGTGCTTATTTAGGGTCACAGATGAGTTTGTACTCTTGTATGGCTTTGAAACATGGACAATATCAGCCAAACTTGAGAAAAGATTAGATGACACACAAGATTTCTATCTTTCCTGGAGACAACATTTTATCAGAGAAATGAAATACAGGGTGCGATGGGTAAATTATCGTCAGTTTATATTTTTAATTCTGTTCATGCACCTTGTTCATTTTTGATTTTGTCAAGTGCACAGTATAGTAGGGTCAGTTGGGCGCTGTCTGAAAGAAAAAAGCACCATGATGCAATTCATTCAGCCAAAAACTTTGAAACAGCATACTGTACTTCTTGACATTTGCAGCAGAAGCTCCAATACAAACATTTCAGTGTTTAGGTGTCAATCTGAGGACAGTACAGAGGATTCGGAAAGAGTTGCATGAGTCTAATAGTGATTACAAAGGTACAGCAGCTTGAAAAACTCACTCTGATTGTTCTGATGTGAAAAGAATTTTCGAATTCTTGGACTCAACATGGTTGTCAGACAATTTCTGTGACCACATCACCTCTTACATCTGGCCACCTAACTGCTCAGACTCCAAACCCCTTGATTATTATGTGTGGGTTTCAGATCAGTAAGAAACAAGCAAAATTTCTTGTAATACCAAAGATGAACTGACGGCAAGGATTATGGTAGCATTCACTAACTTGAACAAGGTGACTGTCCAGAAGAGTTACAGAAGATTTTGAAGTCGTCTAAAGGCCATGGTTGAAGCCAATGGCAATTTTATTGAATAAATGTACTCTTTAGTATTTCAAGATATTTTTGTGTAATTTTGTTAAATATGTCTGTTAAAATGACATGTCAGTGTTATTTTCATTTTTGCATTATCTAGACGGCAATTTATCTATCGCACCCTGTATCATAACTGTCTCCCTTAAAGTGAGATCTAGGTGAGTCCACTGACATAGATCAGAGAATGTAGCGTTTTCATCACTCATCTTCTTGAGATGTCAACTTTATAATCAGTCAGTTAAGCGCCATACGTGCCAACACGCTTGGGCAATCATATCTCAAAAGACTGACTGGGCAGAAGATTATTCTGCAGTAGATTGCCATTACTTTCTGCAGTAGACTGGTTGCCAGCCAAGGCTATAGAAACCAATCTGTTCTGTTATTTGGTCCATAGCTGAAAGAAAGAGATGGAATAATACCTTTCCCAAGGGTATTTTCACCTAAGTGAATGCAATGAATTTGACTAGAATTCAAACTTGCCTATCCAATTTCTCATTCTAAGCCAATATGAACTGCACCACAACACAGTTCTTTAACCCATAACCAGAGGGAAGAGATGGATTAATATCTTTCTCAAGGGTATTTGCGTGTAAGTGAATGCAGAGAATTCAACTGGAATTCGAACTCAGCTCCTAGATTTCTCATTCTGAGCCAATATTTACTGCGCCACAATGCACATGCACCAACTTTATGATAAGACATGCAAAAAAACTAATCTTCTCTGATGGCAGGGACATTAGGAGGGAAGGCCTGATGATTGCTCTGCAGGATTATGAGTACTTGTGTAGGATCGTTAATTGTATGACTTTGATTGAGGTCAAAATATGACAATTAGTGTCTAAGCAGTATTAGTTTTTTTTGTTTTATCTTTCTGTGCATTTTTTAAAATTTATTATTACCTTTTGTCAGTCTTTGATTTTTGCTTTTAATCTTGCAGGATTTGATACAACTTTCGCAACAACCACCGAGGGCCGAGGAACACCCATACCAAGAACTGGATCTCCTGAACGCTCTCAGAGCCCTGCTGCCCGTCCATTCTCCCGAACCATGTCACCTAATCGTTCTGATGCAAGTTCCCTTATTCAGGCAGCCAATGTGGATCCGGAGCAAGTACGCAGAGCTCTGAGAGATTTCGTACAACAACTATCCTCTGCTGAGAAGGACAGGGTAAGTGTCAAATAGAATGTGTGAGCAAATTATCTTTTTTGTGATAGCAGTTAGTAAATATTTGGTTTTACTGAAAAAAAATATCTTATACAGTTATAAGTCTAAATAAACAATGCAATGAGAAGACAATATGTCTGCTGCCTTCAAGCTCTTTTTTTTTTTTTTTTTTTTTTTTTTTTTAATCATATCACCCCAAGCAAGGCGATAACGCCACTGATGTGCAGGGGGCTACGTAAGGGTAAAAAGAATGGAAAAGAGAAAGCCGGAAACCGCATCCTAAACAGGAAACAAGGGATGAGCCTCTTCACCTGTTCAATAGATGTGGGTGGAGTGTGAACCGGGCGATAGTTTAGTCTATCTACTCCAATTGGAAAAAAAAAATAAATAAATAAATAAAAGAGTGAAAAGACTTGAAAAGGGAAAACCGGAAACCGCATCCTAAACAGGAAACAAGGTATGAGCCTCTTCACCTGTTCAATAGATGTGGGTGGAGTGTGAACCGGGCGATAGTTTAGTCTATCTACTCCAATTGGAAAAAAAAAATAAGTAAAAGAGTGAAAAGACTTGAAAAGGGAAAACCGGAAACCGCATCCTAAACAGGAAACAAGGTATGAGCCTCTTCACCTGTTCAATAGATGCTCTATCCCTAAATAAAGGGATGTTAGATATTCTGGAAAATGGCATTTCTGATGACAAAGCAATTCTCAAATTTAAGATAGAGAGAAATCATAGATCACAAAAGCATGTAATCTTTAGGATTAAAGTCTAGTAGCAAGTGTATAGATAGAGTTTTTGTAATGTGTATCAATATGACACTCACTTCCCTCTGCCTTCTTATATAAATATTTTCAGGGTCTTTGTTCTGATGAGTTTCCTCTTTGGTCACATGACTTGATGAACTTAAGCACAGTACCAGATTGGCAGCTGGGTCTTTTCATTTTACTATTGTAATTACTAGATGTGACCATAAGCTCTAGGCTAATAGTTTCTTCTTTCATACTTCTCATTTGTGGAACTCTCTTTTGGCTTTTTGCTTTCCTGTGAACTATGAAAAATCAAAAGAAACATCAGTCATTATCTTCTGTCTCCTTTAATTCTGTTTTTTTAATGTTCTCTCTCTTCAATAATATTTTCTTGGTTTCTTTTACTCTCAGTAACCCCTTGCATCATAGGGGCTTTATCACCTTGTTTGGGGTTGATTAAAGAAAATTAAATAAATTTGCTAAAATATTGTTCATTTTTTCTAATGCATTAAAAAAAATGTTGTTTTAAATCCACAGTAGAGATATTAACATGGAAGGGATTTTTTAAATGATTTTTTTACATAATCAGCTTTAACAAAATGATAAATATTTTACTTTATTTTCTTTCAATTTTTCATTTTATTTGATTTGTATCTCAACAAATGAGAACATTTTACATTCTATAATTAAATAAGTAGAATGGATTAGAAAACAAAACCTGCATTCCATATTTTCTAATCTATGCTGTTTAGATAATGATTGTAATGTGTAAAACAATAGGAACATTGCAATGGAAATCAACAAAAAGAAAAGAAAAAAAACTATTATAAATTTGATTAAAAACATTATTGATTTATTAAATTTGAAGAACTTAAAATGTTACTTATGCCCAGATAAATCATACACTAATATTTATTTAAACTGTAAAAATGTCTTTGAGAATTTCTAAAAATGAAAATAACCAATTGAGACTATTTTTTCCATTGTTAATCCCTTATTATGATTTCTTGTATTTCTTTAGGATGATTACATCACCCAAGTTCGCAGTCTGGAGGCTCAGATAGTGGACAGTGAAGAATCTCGCAGTCAAACAGAATCTCGTTTGCAACAGTTACAGAAATCTCTGATGGAAGTAGAAGAAGGTATATACAAAAATAATGATATTTCTTTTACAGCTGAAAGCAATATTTTAATATGATTATTCAGTCCCTTGACATAGACCAGGAAATTTATAAGTCCTCCTACAAGAAATTTATAATGTAGACTAATGGAAAGAAAATGTTCATCATGACTTGAATAGTAAATTTTCAGTCTTTTTTAGTGAAATTATGAAGAACAATTACATAAAAAGAAACACATTTACTTGGCTTAGGCTGAAATGAGAAAAAATGTTTCTACCCCAAATCTTTTCAGTGGGGAAGGCTTATCAATCTGGAAAATCAGCATTTGAAATTTTGGCTTTAGTATAAGTAGGAAATACATACCAACCATAGACATCAAGCATGACCTTTGAGCGTTTATGTAGTAAAAGGTTAAAAAAAAAGAAGCTGTCAATTTTATTCAGTGGCTCTGTTGAATTTTAATTTATACATATGTACCTATATATATTTGTTTGATTATTATAATTCTTGTTTTAATTCTCAACTAGCTGCTTTTAACAGAATTTTCCATCTAACTAACCAGCCTTTACCTGCTGATTGAAAGTCTTGAAAGTTTATGTTAGTAAAAAAAATGACTGGATTATTTATGGATGGCTCACCCACTCTGCCTTTTGCTTCAAATCAGAGTGTAATATGTTTGATCTGTCTAGGATTAAAGATTTTCATAATAAATTTAGTAATGTTAAATTTATGAAATACAAAATAAAAGACTTCGCCATTGACAGCCACTTAAAATAGCAGTATAACTTTACTCTTGAACTTGTCATGTATTTGTGAGTAAAAGCATTCAGAATTATGTATTGATAACACCTAGTGATATTTCATCAACTACAAGATCAGATTACACAATATTTATATATTTCATTTTGTTATGGTTCAAGAGTAACATCATGTATTTTTAAAATGACTGCTGATAAAATATTTTCAGTGAGATAACAATTGTGCTAACAAGCAAAAAATTGTTTTGCACTCATATGCTTGTTTTCACATACTGAGTTGAACAGAAATAGTGGTCTAAAGTAGTTCTTTTATAAGGGTAATAAAAGTTGCAATTGGTCATGACTGGTAGGGAAGTGCAAAGAATTAGCATATTTCAAGGCCCACGAAAGTCAACCTGATCTTGATTTGAATTTTCTTTTTTCACAGATAGCACAAAGAACTTAACTTCTTTTCCAAGGTGATACTTTTTTTTTTTCTTCGTTGCCAAATACATCCAGATTTCTTACAAAAATTTGCTATTCAAAAAATGTTGAGCTCAACAACTGTTTGGTAACATCTATCATTTGTGTTTATATCAGTGTTAGAAACAGCCTGTGTAACTTCTTTTTATGCTATATTATAATGATTCAAATATAGCAATGTTTACTTTAGTACTGCATCTTTTTTTAAATGTATCTAGAACTGTGTTGCGGTGCAGTTCATATTGGCTTAGAATGAGAAATTGGATAGGCAAGTTTGAATTCCAGTCAAATGCATTCACTTATGTGCAAATACCCTTAGGAAAAGTATTATTCCATCTCTTTCTTCCAACTATGGACCAAATAACAGAACAGATTGGGTTCTATAGCCTTGGTTGGCAACCAGTCTACCGCAGAAAGTAATGGCAACCTACTGTGGGAAAATCTTCTGCCCAGTCAGTCATTTCTCTTTTGAGACATGATGGCCCACGCATGTAACACGTATAACACTTAGCTGACTGACTGATCTAGGACTCTACCCAAGGTATCACTGTATAGAGATGCACATATTATTTAAGGCAAATGTTAAAGACAACAGACATTTTGTTTTGAGTAATTTTATTGATCAATTTTCAAATTATGAATAATCATCATTCCAATACCTAAACCCAGCAAAAGTTAGACCAACCCAACAAAATACCGACCTATTGCAATAACAAATTGCATTTGCAAGATGATGAAGAGAATGTTAAAATGCTTGACTATTGTTGTACCTAGAAAGAAACAATCTCTTATCTAACTACCAAAGTGGATTCTGGTAAAATTAAGGTACCAACCATCAACTTGTATGTCTAGAATTCTTTATTCATGATAGCTTTGTTCATGTGATATCAATATTCTTTGATATTGAAGAATCCTATGATACCACATGGAAGTATGGTATCCTAAAAGACATGCACAAGATCAGAATAAAAGGAAGAAAGAAAAAACACATCCAAATATTCAAAGTATGAAATGGAAACACAACTTCAGACACACCCAAGTAGGAGGTAGATGTACCTCAAAGTAGCATTTTATTTTTATCAGTTATATTATTTATTCTCAAAACAAATAGTATCATTATAACCATTAATATAGGAATTTAAAAATCCCTATATGTAGATGATTTTTAAATATTTTACTCATCACCAAACATGCCTTCTCTTGAAATATATGTACAAATATGATAAAACAAGATAAAAAAATTAGTCAAAGGAAAATGGATTCTATTTCTCCAAAACAAAAACTGCAAAAATCAAGCCTACCATATTGATCCAGAATTAAAATGAAAAGGACACTTAATTCCCATAATTCAACATAAAATACCTAGGAATCATACTAGATGGGAAACTTAACTTCAAGGTGTACATTGATTACCTTAAACAAAAATGCCAAAAGACTTTGAAACTTCTAAAAGTAATATCAAAACTGAATTGGGGTGCTGACCAAAAAGTAATGATCAGAATATATAGGTCACTCATCATTTTAAAATTAGACTGTGCTTGCATTATCTACAGTGCCACATATCAACCCTTTGTTAAAAAACTAGAAATCATACAAAATCAAGGACTGAGAATCAATGAATTCGAGGTCCTTACCTCTATGACAAGGCTGAGTGCTTTGCTCAGATTCTCCACCAACTCAACACTGAACTTGTCTGGAGTATCTGTACCCGACTTCCCACCCCAAACTGAGGCCCAACTGAATGACATCCACATTACCCCCTCGGTGGTCTCTAACATAATCTCAAAGCTTGACTCCCATAATGCGATCAGCAGCAACGGAATCCCAATCATTGTCCTGAAGAAATGTTTGCCTGAACTCTCCTCTGTTCTCTCCAAACTCTATAACTACTGCCTCTTTGCTTCTTGCTTTACTGCCTGCTGGAAGTCCTCTGTGGTTCCAATATATAAAAATACTGGTGAACCCCCTGACGCCTCTAATTATTACTCTATCAGCCTCCTACCGATTTTTGGCAAAGTGTTCAAAGGCATCATCAATGCTGAGGTGGTTCAACATCTCACAGCCCACAGACTCTTCTCCAATAAACAGTATGGTTTCCACTTTACTAGGTCTACAGTTGATATGCTCACGACCATCACTGAGTATATACATCAGCCTCTTGACAAGAACAGTGAAGCCCGAATTGTCGCCCTAGATATCTCCAAACTGTTTGACAGAGTCTGGCATGCTGGTCTTCTATGCAAGCTGCAGGGCTATGGTATAACTGGACAGTTGTTTGACCTAATCCAGTCACTCCTTTCAAAACGCACAATGAAGGTAGTATTGAACGGACATGCCTCCCAATACTATCATATGAACGGGGGTCTCCCTCAAGGCTCTATTCTAGGTTTTATGCTTTTCCTTATCTACATTAACGATCTCCCCGATGTAATAAGATCCCAAGTAGGCATATATACTGATGACACTACAGTTTACTCTTGCCTTGATCAAAAATCTGCCAAGGCTAACAAAGCAAACCTCACTGTCCAGCTTGAAAAGGACCTCCAGTCCATGGTGGACTGAAGTAAGAAATGGCTTGTGAATTTTTATGCTTCCTAAACAAAGCTGCTATCTATTAACCATCACAGACAATTGCTCATACCCTCCCCCATTAGCATGGATCAGGCTAGTCTCCCTGAAAGCAAAACACTGTGCCCCCTCAGGTTAACTCTCACAACAGACCTCAAGTGGAATGACTATATTGAATCCATAGCTAAATCCACTGCTAAGAAGGTCAATTCTCTGTGTAGGGCCAGGAAGTTTTTCGCGTCTGAAACAATCCTGCACATATATAAATCTACCATCCACCCGTGCATTGAATACTGCTGCTATATCTGGTCGGGTGCTCCTGCTATCCACCTAGGCTTCCTTAACAAAATCCAACGGAGAATCTGTAATGTGATTGATCCCAACTTGGCAGCTCAGATACAGTCACTTTCTCACGGGTGCAATGTGGCTTCCCTGTGTCTCTTCTACAAAAATTTTCCTGGTTTCTGCTCCAATGAACTTAGCTCACTGGTGCCCCCTATATATGAATTTACTCGAGCCACAAGATTAGCAACTAGGTTCCACCCTTTTACTGTGAAACCAATAAAATGTAAATGCAAATTCTACTCTAGCAGTTTCTTTTCTTGCACTTCCTGCCTGTGGAATTCCCTTCTGTTTACTTACTTTCCCGACAGCTACAATCTCCAAGAATTTAAATGTAAAGTTAATAGTCATCTCCTATTTCACTAACTTGCATCCTCTTTCTCATACTTCTTTCTCCGTCCACTCCACTCTTATCAGTATTCTCATCCTTCTCTTACCCACTTCCTGACACCCCCTATAACCCGTCACTCTTTTCCATAATTTTCCTCCCTATGTAACCCCCTGCACAACAGTGGCAGCAAAATGCCTTGCTTGGGGCGATATGATTATACAAAAAAAAGTCTCGGGGACTTCCAGACTTCATCCATGCAAAGTCTCTATTTAGAAACCAAAGAACTACCTATATCTCTGACATTCACTAAAACCACAATCCATACCAAATAACTTAGCATAGCAAAAAAGAAACATGAACCTGAATATATCTTAGTTCTATAGAAATAAACCAACAGCTATCCTTTCACTTGAACTTCAAATTAACAAAGCACTATAACAATTAAACAAAAATCCTGGTAACATAACACCAATCACAATATATAAGGTAGCTCTATACACAATCTTCAACCCTCACATCAACCTAACATTGACACAAAGTAAAAAAAGAAACAAAATTATGTACAAAGAATTAAGAGACATATATTGTCACTAAAAACCATTTTACACATATGGATAAAAATTCCTAGATAGAATAGGCACAGCAGCTACAGACAGAGAAATTCATAAACAAATCAGGCTACCAAATAATGCATTCATCTATACAGTTGAACTACAAGCCATTAAAATAGCACTTAAATGATAGAAAATTAAAAAGATAGGCAATTTATAACATTCTCAGACTCCCTATCTAGTTTAACAGCAATTAAAGAAAAGAACACAAATTATCCCTATATTCAAGAAATCCTAGAAATTTATCATCAGTTATTAAAACACAAAACATCAATATTAGCTTGGATTCCTAGCCATATAGACATCAAAGGAAATCATGAAGCAAAAGAGCTAATGAAAATGACAATAACCAACATCAAATTTTGATATACAGATGACAAAAACAAAATTACTTAACACATCAAAAGAAATTGGTAAGTAATTTGGGACATGTTCCCAAACAATAAATTATATGAACATCAACTGACAATAAGATGGTAGAATATAGAGTCATTGATTGATTGTAGACAAGACATGGTGCCCAACAGAATAAGACACACACACACATGGTTAAGGCAAAAACTACACCTTGGTGTACATGCTGCAACCAATTTCTCTTTGTCAAGCATATCTTGGTAGAATGCAATTAGCACAAAAAATACATAGCAACCATTACCAAGCACAAAATCTTAATTTGTTTTTCAAAAATGTACCTACTGCCTAAATAAGATATCTAAAGAAAAGAAAATACTTTCAACTCCTATAAAAAAATAGTTTGAACTTTGAACCATACAAATTAAATTTTGAAATTCTCTGCAACTATACAACTTGTCATATTTTGAAAACAATTTTAAAAAACCTCATGACAACTTGAAACTTTTTGAAACATTCCTGAAAAAAAATATCCAGTTTCAGCATTAAATGACCACAGGGATTGATATAGTGGTAAAACCAAAAAGCAATCAATCAGTCATCTTTGTTAGTGTTATCATGTTTTCAACTGTTGTACATTCTGACCATCATCAGGTGTATATCAATCCAGGTAACTTATAAGAAATTTTGACCTGAACTTTTTATTTAATTTATTGGAGTAGATTTTTCTCATTCCACTGCCCATGTCTAGGGATATCTATCAATAGCCTAGTGGATTAAAGTGATTGTGAATTTGGTAACATAGTAATTGTGAGTTCAGTTCCTGGGCTGAGCAGTGTGTACTTAGAAACCATGGAAATGGGGTGAGCAATAACTGAGCAGTATTAAAATAAGATGAGATATCCTTAGACATAGGCAATGGAGCAAAAAGATTGAATACAATTTCTCAAAGTCTGCTGTATATGCACACTGTCTTGCAAAGTTCTCTTCCTGGCTGGAAAAGTCAATCACTTTTATAGCAGATTGTTTGACCCTTTACAGTTTGCCATCCATGGATCATGGAGATGGGTTAGCTTATTTTCTATGCAATTCATTCCACTCAGTGATACTTGAACTATGATTGGTTAAATGTCAGTCATTTACATGACCTCACTGACCTCATTTAGTGAGAGACATTTTTTTTCCTTTCTTTTTTCTTCAAAAAACGGCATGTGACATGATAACATTTTCACCTTTGTAGTACATCATCATTTTCTTCTGTACAACAATCTACTCTATAACTTAAATAAAAGATTCAGTTTAAAATTCTTTGTAGGCTAACTGGATTGACATACACTTGATAATAGTAGGAGGGTACAATGGTTGAAACGTGATAACAACAAAAAAAGATGAGGTCAATAGCCTGCATGTAAATAATGTAAATAATGATAACCTGTTATTTCCGAACTTCACAGAAAACTACAATTAATCAGCCAGTTAAGTGCTATCCATGATACACACTTGGGCGATCACGTCTTAAAAGAGACATGACTGACTGGGTAGAAGGTTTTCCCACAGTCGGTTGCTATTACTTTCTGTGGTAGACTGGTTGTCAACCAAGGCTATAGAGCCCAATCTACCTTGTTATTTAATCCATAACTGGGGGAAAGAGACATTAATATCTTCCCAAGGATATTTGCATGTAACTGAATACGATGAATTAAATTGGAATTCAAACTTGGATCTGTAATTGCTCGTTCCAAAACTGATATTTACTGGACCACAGCCCATATCCTTAATTAATACTGGACATTTTTAGAAACAATTAACACTGCCTTTATTTTGATTTTTATAATTAATACCAGCTTTACTTTAATTTTTATCATTAATAACAGATTTTATGATGGGTGTTCATAGATTAAACACTGGTAAGAATGTATTTCTTGATCCTAAATGTCTTGTTTATGCAAAGTTATCAATAAATATAATGATGAAAAAAAAAACTTTATTTTACACAACAAATACTTATTTTTCAACAACATTTTTTGTCAATTCATTTAATCCAATACTTCTCTAAATATTGTATACAATGAACAATATATATTGTTAACATTTCAGACCAGGCTCTAAACTTAATGATCCTTTCTCATACTAACCACATATTTTTTTATTTTTTTTAAATTTTTTTAGAATTAAGTGGTGGCTTAAAACTTTTTCAAGCATTTTTTATTTTTATATTTTTTTTTGTAGATAAGCGTGGCATTGATGGACGATTGGCTAGTGCCCAGACAGCTCTTATGTTGCAAGAGGAAACCATTCGCAGGAATGAAAGAGAAAGGAAGCTTCTGTCTGAGAAAGTGTCCAATTTGGAACGTAATTTGTCTGCTGTGGAATCAGAGAAGAGGCAGTTGCAAGTTAGTAAACTGAATTAGCACTGTTTTACTTTTTCTAGAGGAAGATTCTGCTATGAGCTATCAGACCATTAAGTCATTTTAAAGATGCATAAATAGAAAAGTATGAGGATCTCTTTAAAAATAATGCCACTCATTTTTCATTTTATAATGTTGGTCTAGAACAGTTGTTCCCAAATAGGGCAGTGTGCCTCAATAGAAGGTGAATTAGAAGAACTGAAAGACAAAAATTTTGAAAAGTTTTTAAAAATTCAAATGCCTAAAATGGATATTATTTCAAAATTTACAATATTATTATGGATTACTTGTAATTGCATGCATGAGTCCCAGCATAAACAATTATAGATAATTATTGACCAAATTTGTCATTATGATATTTTTGCATTATATCAAGTATTAAGAATGTAGTAACTAGGGTTTGCAATTTGGAAGAGAGAGTTATCAATGATGAGGTTTTGACTTCGAATCCACAGTTATCTCCCTTTAACCCTTCTCTGATTTTATTCTTAAATGTATTTTTATTACATAAATTTTGCTGAGGCACAAGCAAATTTTCATTCCAAAAATGTGGCCCAGAGAAAAAATGTTTGGAAACCAATAGTTTAAAATGTCAGAAGCGGATGCTGGTCATATGGCAGTAAAAATTGAATTTTCTTGCTAAAACTCTTTTTTTTTTTTTTTTGCCATCTACTCTGCTAGGATAGTGAAACTATTAACCCATGGCATCCAATTTTGTAGAGAAAGGATTATCTAAAATTTAAACTCGGTCAGTTCATCACTTTGTCCATCATCTTCTTTCTGTTTTTCTGTCTGTCTGTGTTTCTCTTTCTGTCTTGGCTTGTCAACTGCACTGATAACTGCTACATGCATCCAAACAAAGAAATATACACGCTTTTTTTATCATAGGAAATTTGAAAAAGATAGAGGAGTGGTTTCCTGTTGCTTTGTTCACAATTTTGAATTCAAAATATTCCTTCTCTAAAATCCCTAATCTTTATTATCTGTGAATTGACATGACTTCTTGGGAAAGATAGTGGATTGGTCTCCTGTTGCCTTCTTCACAGTTTTGAATTCATCATTCCTTTTCCTAGACTGGCTGTTGACCAAAGGTAGATATTCTTGTCCAATCTGATTTATTCTTTTTTTAATTGTATTCATATGAAAATGAATGCAACAGACTATATATACTTGAATTTGAACTGAGTTTGCCAAATCTACTTTTCACACCAATAACCATAATGCTAACTAAGCATCTCTCATTTCTTGTTAGGATTATTGAAAATATAAACATGATAATGGTTACTAATTAAAGATGAATTCCAACCATGACACACTTAGCAACTAGAATAGTTGTTTAATAATCTAAGGTAGATCAAAGTAAAAGATTGTTTTTAATACTACATTTCATTTCATACATGTCTTGAGAGCCACTCAAAGGGTTACTGTACCAAAAGTGCATTATAGAACTACTCACATTATTCAGTTGTTAACATAAACCAAATTTAAATTGTAATGTCATCTGACTTCACACATTGCAGTACAGCAGGGAAAGATAACATTATCTTAAAGTATTTAGATAGTTCTTATTGAATTGTATGTAGCCAATGGTATGTTTTTGTAAGCATACAGTTGATCATATTTTTAAATAGTCATACAAGATCACTAATGATTTGATAGGATCCTGTAGTTGAATTTGAGTGATCAAGCAAGATCATTCTGCATATGATGATAAACTATACCTGGCAACAATGCCTCCAGTTGGAAGATAAGTTTTGAGGAGCATCGAACCACCTCTTAATTGCTGTTGTTTTCAGGTTCACCCTTACCTACAGTAATAGCAAATAGTGAACCCTAAAACAAAAGTCAATGTATTGTTGGTTATTTTATAATAAAAATTTTATAATAAAATTACCAATAATACATTTTTATAGTAAAATTACAATCAATACAACATTAAAAAAAGTATAACAATAATTTTTATGAAAAAATTACCAATAATACATTTTTGTACTGAAATTATTAGTAATGCATTTAAAAACTATCACTAACAATATATTGTGTCATCTACAAACTATATATCTAAAAAAAACGTGTTTGCCCTGAAAATAAAACATTTAGTATAAAATATTTAGATTTTAGCATTAAGTATCCTAAACAGGCTTATATGCTACTAAAAAAAATTCAATCAAGCAAGCCAGGATAAATTAAAAGTTCTTGCTTTCTTTAGATATAGCATGGTAAGCTGAACTATAAGCCATTAAAATGGTGCTTAAAATGATAGAAAATTCAAAAGCTAGGGTATTTATAATATTCTCAAACTTCCTATCTAGTTTAACAACAATTAAATAAAAGAACACAAATAATCCCTATATTCAAGTAATTGTAGAAACTTGTCATCATTTAAAAAAAGCACAAAACAATAATATTAACTTGAATTTCTTGTCATATTTAACAAGGGAAATGATGAAACCAATAAACTGGCAAAAGAGGCTACGAAAATGAGAAGAACCAACATTAGATTGAACAAGAGCTTGAATTTCTATAGTCAAACTAGGAAACCATTTTGTTAAACCATCTCTGACCACACAGCAAAGTACAGCAACAGGTTCTAACTGGAATCTTCTTTTTCTTTGACTTCTGACTCTGATCACTTTATATATGATTTCCTGATTAAAACTATATAATCCTGATGTATACTTTAATCATGTGACCAGAACATGTACTTTGCTTTCACTTGACCTTGTAAAACTGGCATGTCCGATGATCCTGTTAACATGACCTTCTGTAGTCTAGCAACAATAAATAAATATATTACAGTATTAAAGTTTCATATTTATCATTGTTATTATAATAATGTATTAATATATAATATCTAAAGAGTGCTCTTTCCTCAAGTTCTTTGAATTTGTTTTATTTTGCAGGAGAAAGTCTCCAAGATGAAGATGAATGATTCTCGCCTAGAAGAAGAGAAGAAGCAATTGCGGAACAATGTTGAAGAAACAGAGAATCGTGTCACCAAAGTGGAGTTGGCCCGTCGGGCTCTTGAAGGAGAACTCCAACGTTTCCGCCTGGCTATGACTGACAAAGAGACTGAGAACCAAGTAAGACTATTTAATGAAGCATTTTTAATTTGAGTATATTTTTATTTTATGTTTGGAAAATTAGATATATAGTACTATGGAGAAATTGTCATTTAAATTATGCAAAAATGTAAATAACACTGACATCTCATTTTAACAAATATATTTACCAAAATTATAGAAAAATATCTTGAAATACTACCAAGTAAATTTATTCAATAAAATTGCCACTCACTTCAACCATGACCTCCCAACAACTTTGGAATCTCTTGCAACTCTTCTGAACGTTCTCCTCATTTAAGTTGCTGCCATGATCTTTGCTTTCAGTTTATCTTTGGTGTTACAAGGAGTTTTATTGGCCTCTTGCTCAACTGCACCCCATGTATAATAATCAAGGAGTTTGCAGTCTGGGGAGTTAGATTGCCAGATATAAGGTGTGATGTGGTCAGAGAAATTGTCTGACAGATATGACTGAAGTTTCCTGCTTGTGTGGCATGGTGCAGAGTCCTGTTGATAGCCACCTTCTAGGCCCAGGGCAGTACTACCTCCTCAAGTCACTTGATGTAGGCCTCCATGTGAAGGCTGATGCCTTCACCAGCAAATTCAAGAGTTCTTTTCTTATCAGAACAATCAGAGTGAGTTTTCCAAAGTGGTTGTACTTTCATAATCACCAGTGCACTCATTCAACTCTTGCCAGATCCTCTGCACTTTCCTCAGATTGATACCCACTCAGAAATGTTCTTGTTGGATCTTCTGGCATAAATGCCAATCAAAACAGCATGCTCTTTCTTGATTTTGGGATGAGTGAATTCCAACATGGTGATCTTTTTCTCATAGATGGTGCTCAACTGACCCTATTATACTGTACAGTTGATAAAAATAAAAAGCAAGCAACACACAGTTTACCCATTGCATCCTATATATCTCAGTAAAAGTGAAATTTGTAAAAGTCTGTACAAAAAAAACATCTAACATTTTTATATATTTATATGTAATATTTATAATATGTTTATGTTTACAGAGAATTATTAAAATTGATTACTGGGTTTTCCTGCTTGTGTGGCATGGTGCAGAATCTTGTTGCTAGATGTAGGGTCTTCCAACATGCTGTTGGTGCCCAACTGACCCTACTCTACTGTGCAGTCAATGAAATCAAAAGCAAGCAAATTAAAAATATAAAATGGTGACAATTTACCCATTGTACTCTGTTCATGCATTCATATATATATATATATATATATATATATATATATATATATTTCTCTTTTTTTTTCCCCTTTCTCCAGCATGTTTATATAGGCTACTTTAAACATATATTTCAGATTTTACATATAAGAACATTTGGTTGTGATATCAGCAACAAATGATTTCAATCCCTACATGTTGATTCTTATAGAGCCTCTTTTCTGGGCATGGTCAATTATGGCTCTCTAAAATTTCCTCTTTTTTTTCTTTCTAAGTAACTTTTTGACCCTTTAACATTTTGTCTCTGTATTGTGATCCATTCACATGAACTTAAGTAGGTTGTTTGCTATTTCACCCAGCTTTTCTTGCATCCAGTGTTAAATTCTCTAGACCATTTTTCCTTATTCTGACAATAATCAATAACCTATAGTGAAAGTGATGTCACCAATTGTATATGGTTTTGAGTTAATATTAAATAACTGCAAAGTATTATGAAAAAAAAAAGATGTGTTAAATTACTGTATGTAACCTTGCAAATTTTTCTTTCTGTTTATATGATGAATATTTGAATTAACTTTTTGATTAATAGATTACATCTGTTTGCAGAAGTATCATCATTTAATTTTTATGAGACAAATTATTGTCAACTATTATTATTAATTTTGATTCATATTTACTTTCTTCTTAAGGTGCTTTAAGTTTAATGAGTAAACTGAAGATCAAATATAAATGATAAGTTCATAATTAAACCTGCACTTACACCTCTTTTGCTTCAGGTAAGCTTGGTTAAGCATACTAGCTACTATGCAGATCATATTTAACATTTAAACCGATCTTTCAATCAACATCTCTTGGTGCCATATTTATTTTGTACTCTTAGTAGCAGTAGTATTATCTTTTATGGATGAAGAATTGTCAAGCAACTTTACTCAGGCTGTCAATCTATTGACAGTCTGAATAAAAAGTAACTAAAATAAAAACAAGATGTAAGTAAAATACTAGTAAAAATTAATAACAATGATGTTTATCTTTGACTTGAAAGTGATACTTTGTTATTTTGTAGCTAATATTTGAGTTAATGTAAATTCTTTGGACTAATTTTCTATTTCTAGGTGCAACAAGATCGCATTGAGACTCTTAACAAACAAATTCAAGAATTGGAAAGTAAAGTGCAGTCAAGTCAGCTAACTGTAGAGAGACTTACATTGAATTTGGCTAAGACAGAAGCCACAGAAAATCAACAGAAAGACAAGGTGTGACCAGCTACTTTATTTTTTAAATCTTATCTTTTGAAATGATTGCTGATTGAGACTAAACTATCACCCAGTTCACACTCCACCCACATCTATTGAACAGGTGAAGAGGCTCATCCTTTGTTTCCTGTTTAGGATGTGGTTTCCGGCTTTCTCTTTCCAATCTTTTCACTCCTATGTAGCCCCCTGCATATCAGTGGCATTACCGCCTTGCTTGGGGTGATATGATTAAAAAAAAAAAAGATTAATCTAGTGGCTTTTTTTCTTTTTCTCATTCATTTTTTTTAGCTTGATTCAGCAAAGGAGGTGGCCTGATAGATTTTGCACCTCTAGGTTGCCATGTTAGATGCTTCCTTCTGTGTTTTATTGAATACCCAAGGGGATCTTTTCAGGGAGTCATGCTATCATTTCACTGAGATCCCACTTATGGCTGGCCATCCAGAGGATAGTTCCTTAAACAGTGTGTGAAATATGATCATTTTCCATTTTTGCTATGTGTCTGACCATATTGACACACACACATATACTTTATTATAGTGGACACTTCTTATTTGAAATGCACGCCCCATTTTTATTTATTAAACAGTATTTATTATGTCTATTGCTCACACATTCAAAAAATCTTAGTAAGGAAAATATGTCCTCTGGCAGGGATTGAAATTGCATCGTAGCAAGGGAAACTAACATTTGATCCAGCATGTTTTATCAATCAGCCATTGTTTAATAAATAAAAATTGAGCAACTATTTAAAATAAGAAGTGTCCACTATAATAACATTTGACGTGATAAAAAAAATGTTGGATTAAAAATAAAATCCATTAATTTAGGAATTGCTTTGTTTACATTTTGGATATTAAACTGAGGAGATATGAGCTCTTGAAAAAAAATAATCTGAGTGAAGGAGATTTTCTTTCCTTAAAGGTTAAAAAGAGCCTTGCTTACGGTATAGTCATTTGTGGTTGTGTAAAAATGCTTGTCGGGTCAAACAGTAGTTTCCCTTGCAAAATGAAAGCTGGATCAAGCCAAAGGACACATTTTTTTTTTACTAAGATTTCATAAATGGGCAGGATGGTAGCCATAATATACACTGTTTAGTAAATGAAATTGGGACAACTATTTCAAATAAGAAATGCATATTATAATACTGTTTGAAGTAATAAAAAATGTCAGATTAAAAATAAATCCATTAATTATATACACACACACACACACACACACACAGGGTTCACCATAAGTAACTATATAATTTTATTACAGCATAATAAATGTAACACAGAAGAAATAAGCAACTGCAATATAGAAACTAACAAAGGGTACACCTAAATTTTTTGCAACATAAAACATGATGTTTATTAAAGCTCTGTGCACTCTCCATGGAGCTCAATGTACTTTGCTAATCTTTCAAAGACTGAGTAGCATACTTTGGTACACAGCTCCAACAGCACTTGAGCAATGGCAGCTTGGATTCGTTCCTTAAGTTCAACAATGCTATGGGGCTTTGCTAAGTAGACTTTGTCTTTGAGAATGCCCCACAGGAAAAAGTCAGAAGGTGTCAAATCTGACAAACAAGACAGCCACTCAGCCAGTCCTCACCTGCCAATCCATTGACCTGGCATGTTGTCTTTCAGTCAGTTTCACACAAAGGTAGCATAATGGGACAATTCCCTGTTCTGCTGAAAGTACAGATCCTCTGAACTATCTTGCTGTTGTAATAATGGCAAAAGCTACTACTGTAGTATAGCCAGATAACTTTGTGTAGTTACTGTTCTGTTGAAAAAGAATGGGCCAACGATTCCTTCTGATGAAATGGTGCACAGATGCCTGAAAGGTTTAGGTGAGCATCAATTGTAATGTTAGGGTTGTCAGATACTCAGTAGACACAATTTTGATGATTGATGCAGCTGTTCAGTTTAAAAACAGCCTCATTGGATTGCAAAATGTATTTGATGTCCAGCTCTCCTTGGTTGACCATCTGAAGAAACTGCTCACAAAATTTGACCTTCCTGTCTTGATCCTCATCATTAAGGGTGTGAATGAGGCATGGATAGTACATCTGATAGTTCTCTTGCCCTAGCATACACCTTATGCTTGTTTGTGACACACCAAATTCTGTGGATAGCCTTTCAAATTACTTCCATGTGACCAAGACTACCACTTCAGTCCAGTGCTCTGCCGTTGTGATAACTGGCTGACCCGAGCAGGAAAAATCTTCCACTGTCCCAGCCACATCAAACTTTTTCACTAGACTCATAATTGCTTGATAGGTGGGTGGCATGGACTGAATTTGCTTTTGAAATTCTCATCGGATGAATGTCACACTCTCAGCTTTCCAGAACCACTTCAAAATTGCAAACTTTTGCTCTTTTTTTAATCATGTGGACAAAATGTATATCTGAAATGGAAATGAAATAAAATTTATATCAAAATGTATATCAAATAAAAATATATGATTTTAGCTTTCGAATGACACATGAAATAGAAGAAATGCATATGTATCAATGTTACAAACAAAATAGAATATTTCGTTACTTATTGCTGACCTTTATATATATAAAGTAGAATCTATGAAATTTGGTAGGGTAATTTCTAATAGAGATAAACTCCAAAGAGAATTTAATGTTAAAATTTATTGTTAAATTTAACAGAGTATTATAATCAGGAAACAAAAGTTAGATATTTTTACAAATCCATTGGTAATAATATGTTTCGCGGCTGGCTCTGCCACTTGTCAGACCAAGTTCATACAACAATGAATGCTTCAAATTTATCCAGATGAAGTCAAGTGAAATATAAAAAAGAAAAAGAAAAAATAAATATTAAAAAGAAGAGAAAAGAGAAATATATATATAAAATAATCCTTCACCTATAGCATGGCTTAGTTTCATACACTATGCAATCATCGGGTGCTTATTATAAACTGACCATTCCAAGATTTGGATTTTTGGTTCTCACACTGTGCATGGTAGCTATAGGTTATAATGATGATATGCCGTTTTTTAATTATATAATTTAATTTGATTTGGAGTAAAACTTAAACATGAAATTGGAAAGTAAAATCATAAAAGTTAAATTAATATTAATAGGTAGGATATTTTTAGGGCAGAATTGATACGTTTTGTGCTTCTGGGTCAAGGAGGATTACTTGTAGTTTCTATTTTTGGGGAAAAAGAATGTATATCTATATGTATATTTATTGATATCCATACTATGTGTGTGTGTGTGTGTGTGTGTGTGTGTGTGTGAATATTATTTTGGGGGAATCTTATTAAAAATGTGCCAGTCATATGCTTTCACATTACTAGAACAAATTGTCAGACACTTAAAATTTGAAGGTTCTCTCAAAATTACATTTTCTTTTTTTTATAATCATTTATCAGTGCAGGAAGTTACAGTAAGATAAAAAACAGGGTAGAGAGTAAGACAGTAAGATAAAAATCAAGCTGAAGAAAGGATAAGAGGTGGATGGGATTTAGAAAGGTAGAAAATGACAACATTGTATTTAAACTTTTGGAGAATGTAGCTATCAGGAAAACAAGTATATGGAAGATGGAAAGTGTGAGAAAAGAAACTGTTAAAGTAGAAGTGATAGTTACATTTGACTATTTTGACAGTAAAATGTTGGGACCCAGTTGCCAATCTAGTAACATGCGTAAATTCATGTGGCTGGGGCACCAGGGAAAGAAGCTTGTCTGAGCAGAAACCATGAAAATATTTGTATAAAAGACAGAGAAAAGCCACATCACGTTAGTAAGAAAGTGACTAAAGGTGAGCCAGGATCAATTACATTGCAGATCTTCCTTTGGATTTTATCAAGAACATTGAGATGAATAGTAAGAGCACCCAACCAGATATGGCAGCAGTATTCATGGACAAATAGTAGATTTATAAATGTGCAAGATGGATTCTCATGAGGAGAAACTTTCTCAATTATTTACATTATAAAGAAGATAATTATTCTGTTTCATAATTTATGATTCATGGTTCAACTCAGATGGAGTTGTTTTAAAAAGACCTTTCTTTTTCATTATCTTTATACAGTTCCAAATTTAGATTTTCACTTAATAATTCAGTTACAAATTTTGACATCTAAATACGATTTTCTCTTTTAGGTACAAGCATTGAATATGTCCCTTTCAGACAGTGCCTCAACCATCAAGGACTTGAATGAACGCATCAGTCAAATGCAGAGAGCTCTCACAAGCAGTGAACACGACAGACGAGTACTAAATGAAAAACTTGAGGCCACAAGGTAAACATCAGGAATTATCTTTTATTTTTTATTTGTTAATATTTTCAGTTTGAATTAAGGGAATCATCAGTCAGATTTATTTTACTCTGTCATATTTGAACATGGTGTATGGTTAGGTCTTGAAGGCTATCACAATGCGTTTAGTAAAAAAAAAAAGGAAGGCAAAGCAGTTGTTGGGTATTACCTATTATTCATTAATATTTCATGGACAAACGTGAAAACAAGCTCACCTACCATTCTGAAGATGATATTTTGATCTGTATTTCAACCCTGACCTCTTTCACTATTGTTAGTAATTATATTAATTATCATGCATCTTAATTCTTGCCCTATTTACATGCAATATAAATACCATAGTGATCCACTTCTTGCTTGGGTGTCAGAAATCAGAACAAAGACAGTAATTTTATAAACTAACCACTTTGCCTAGAATCAAAAGATAAAAAAACAATGCAGAAGGTGCCCCAAGGAATATGTGGCAAATGTAGATTGGTGGAGTCACTAGAGAAGAGACCAATTGTCAATAAGATTGCTGAAGCTTGATTTTGAGCAGGGTATGTACAGATAAAATGATGCCATACTAGTAGGGTCTCTTCCAAACAGAAGCCCTGTCGGCGAGGCTTCAGAATACGTCAACTGCACCTCTGCAGAGGGCAAAAGTTCCTCAATATGGCCACCTGTTGGCTGTGGGTGGCGATCCATGATGTCTGGGGATGGAATCCTGGTGGTTGAGCAGGTCATGACCTGGGTGCAAAGAGGTCATGTTCATGCAACACACGACTTTGGCCCTTACCTGGGTTAGACGAGCGGTCGGAGAGGCCCAGTCTGATCAATCGGCTGGTCACGTTAAGCCCTAACTCATATATATTCTCATTACACTTAATGGCACAGAAATACTCCATTATTTGATATAGTGCCAACTATAACCACAGTGATCCACACTGAACCCTTCTCCAATATGAGTTAGAAGGCGGTGGCTGAGGGTCAATTGGTTTGTTGGATTTAAAGCTGTAACAACTGTAAGTTACCAGATGTTTTCCTAAAACTTGGGTAAAGAAAACAATGGTTTAGCAAGTGCTTGTAGTTTTACAAAATTTATAGTTCTAGAATCTATGGAAAGCACCTTATCAAGGATGTCTCCCTTCAGAAACGAAAAGGTTATATCCTTCAGGATAACTCTCAGGCAGGTTAAAAAAATGAAAAATGGAACCCTACTTGTGGAAGTTGATCAAAGAAAACATGCTGAATCTTTACTTAAAATGTCAATTGTCCACAACCAAAAAGTAAAGGCATATCCTCACCAAACACTAAATTCATCCAAAGGAGTAGTCAAGAGTCATGAACTATCCCACTGCACCCCAGATGAAATCAAGACCAGGCTAAAGAATCAAGGAGTCGCAAACTGTCAAAGAATCAGCATCAGAAAAGAAGTTAACTTTGTAAACACTAACACATACATTTTAACCTTTAATTCACATAAGATCCCAAAAGAGATAAGGGTTGGCTACAATATGATAAAAGTAGAACCTTATACCACAAACCCACTTAAGTATTGCAAATGTCAGAAATTTGGACACCATGAAGAACAATGTACTGGAAAACCATTATACAAGAATTGTGGATTGAAGGACCCTGATCTCCACGAAGATGACTACAATCAGACAGCAAAATGCACAAATTGTGGAGGAGATCACCCAGTATACAGGAAAACCTGCATTATATGTAAAAGAGAAAAAGAAGTATTAGAAGTAAAATATAATAGAAATGTATCCTTTTGGGAAGCAAGAAAGATTGTTGAAACGTATACAAACAAGATACCATACTCAAACATAGTCCAAAGAACCCCACTAACTATTGATACAAAGGACAAATACAAAGAACTACTCGAAAAACTTATACATTTATAACTCAATGACTGGCCAAAATTCATAAATGAATTAAAATCCACCTTCGGAAAATCAGAAATCACTTTCACTAATGAAAACTCAAAACCCATACTCCACAAAGACAAAAATCTATCAATCAAATCAAATAATGAAAAACTTTCCTTAACGAATAAAAAATCAGAAACTACTTCTAATGCAAGATCTCAAAAAAAAAAACTGATCCAAAAATAACCTCATCTCATATAGACAAAAAAAAAAAAAAATCTCCTGAAAAAAATAACCAACAAGGCACCACTCAACATCAACACAAGCTCATTCAAGTCTAAAACGAAACGGATTTGAAAACCTTGAGGTAATGGATATCAAGAAACAAAAATCTTGAACATCCAAAAACCTCAAACAAAAACCTTTCCAAAACTGATCCAAAAATAACCTCATCTCATATAGACAAAAAAAAAATCTCCTGAAAAAAATAACCAACAAGGCACCACTCAACATCAACACAAGTTCATTCAAGTCTAAAACGAAACGGATTTGAAAACCTTGAGGTAATGGATATCAAGAAACAAAAATCTTGAACATCCAAAACTGATACTAAAATATGTATAATAAAATCATACAATGAAACATCCGAGGTGTAAAGGCTAACTATGATGAACTCATATTACTTATTAAAAATTTTTACCCTGGAATTATTTGTCTACAAGAAATACTTCTCAAAGAAAACAATAAATTAAATATAAAACACCATACTTCATATAATCATATAAACAAAAATCCCAACAGAGCCTCAGGAGGCACATCCATCATCATAAATAACAAAATACCACAAATCCCAATCAGCTTAAAGAGCAATCTGCAGGCAATAGCTGTATCAATAACCCTACACAAAACAATCACAATTTGTTCCATATATATATACACCACCAATCTATAATATGACCAAATCAGAACTAGAAAACCTAATTCAATAACTCCTCAAATCATTCATTTTGATGGGGGACTTCAACTGTCATAATGAAATTTGGGGAAGCAATGAAACTAACCTCAAAGGTAAAATTATAGAAAATTTGATCAACCAAAAAAAATCTGTGCTTATACAACAATAAATCCTATACATATTTTCCTTTAGTAACAGGTTCATATTCAGCCATAGACCTAACTGTAAGTGACCCCACTACATTTCTGGACTACAGCTGGAGAGTCCATAATTACATTTCAAAACTAAACACTCATAACAAGATCAAATCAATATGGGACATGATTCGAAAAATATCAGGAAAATACAACAGTACTCCACTAAAACACCTTACCCAGAACAATGTAAGGATTACAAATAAAAAGGACATTGGTAATCATATAGCAGAAAACTTTGCACAAAATTCATCCCCACAAAATCTTGATAAAATATTTCAAAACATCAAACAATATGAAGAAAGTAAAAACAAAAACTTTCAATCAGAAAACACAGAAAGTTAAAACCTACCATTCTCCATTACTGAACTACAAGACTCACTAGCCAAAGCTCGTAGCACAACTGTCAACCCGGACACGATCCATTATGAATTTTTAAAACAATTGCCTAAAATATCTCTTAAATACTTATTAGACATATTTAATGACCTATAGGCTACAATTATTCCTATCCCAAACCCACCAAAAGCACAACAGATCACCCTAAACAACAAAATATCTTGCCAAACCAAATAAAATATTGACTAATTGCTTTAACCAGTTGTATCAGTAAAATACTAGAGTGAATGATTAACAATAGATTAACGTGGTACTTAGAGACAAACAACCTAATAACCAACCTTCAATCAGGCTTTAGAAAAGGAAGAGGGACAATTGACTATTGACTGATTAGAAACGTTTATATGTGAAGCTTTCATTAAAAAAGAACTCACAGCAATATTCTTCAATCTCGAAAAAGCTTATTATACAACATGGAGATATGGAATAATGAAAGATCTTGGTCTAAAAGGTAGAATGTCCATATTTATAAGTAATTTCCTAAATAATAGAAGTTTTAAAGTGCAGTTGAACGACACTCACTGAGACCTGAAAGAACAAAAAATGGAAGTTCTGCAAGAATGCATACTCTCAGTCACATTATTCAACGTAAAAATCAACAATATAGTGAAATGTCTAAACCCTGGTATTGATAGCTCATTATATGTGGACGATTTCCTGATCTTTTACAGATCTAAACATATCCATAAAATTGAACTCCAGCTGCAACAGTGCCTGAATAAAATCAGTAAATGGACCATAGAAAATAGTTTCAAACTATCAAAAGAAAAAAATCAAATGCTTACATTTTTGCCAAGTTCACAGAATGCACAATGACCCTATCCTGAAACTCAACAATACCAAAATTCCCATAGTCAAACAACGCAAATTTCTAGGTGTTATACTCGACCAAAAATTATTCTTTATCCCACATATTAAATATCTAAGAATAAAATGCAATAAATCCATCCAGCTACTAAGAGTAATAGCTCACACAGACTGGGGAGCAGGCAAAAAAACACTCATCAAATTATATCAAACTCTAATACACTCCAAACTAGACTATGGATGTTTCATCTATGGGTTGACTAGAAAATCATACTTAAGAGAACTAGAAACTATACACTATAAAGGTTTGAGACTAGCATTGGGAGCCTTTAATACCTCTCAAGTGGAAAGTTTATACACTGAAGCAAATAAACTTCCATTAAAGTTAAGAAGACAAAAACTAGGGATGCAATACGACATAAAACTTGTGTTATGCCCACAATGTGGTTTTCCAACCACAATTTAAATCACTCTTCAACCAAAAAGAAAAAACTATTAAACCATTTAGCCTCCGTATGGAAGAACTCATTACCGAAGCACAAGTAAACATAACACAAATAAACAAAACAATTATCTCAAAAACACCTCCATGGCTACTAGAACACCCAACAATTTTACTAGAATTAACCAAATACTCCAAAACAAAAACAAACCCAATCACTTTCCAAGAAGAAATACTTTCCATTAAAGATAATTTTCCGGATTACTTGCACGTATACACTGACGGATCCAAAAGCAAAGATGGAGTAGAATGCACTGCCATACTCAACAACACAGAATTACTAATACAAATCCCAAACAAATCATCAATTTATAGTGCCAAAATTTTGGCTATCAATCTAGCTCTAGATATCATTTCAACAAATCAATCTCACAAATTCATTATCTATTCAAACTCCAAATCCACACTTATAACCCTGAAAAACAAAGAAATGACAAATCCACTGATCATCAGACTCCTGCACAAAATAAACCTACCATCCAAAAATAAAGTCATCATCTTCTGCTGGATACCAAGCCATATTCGCATCCGTTGTAACGAAAAAGCTGATATAGCAGCAAAAAAATTATCAATAAAAACAAGTCAGACATCAAAATCCCCCACTTAGATTTTAAACCAACAATCCATAAGCTCTTCAGTGCTAAGTGGTAAAAAGTATGAGACAATTCAAACAACAAACTGAAAAATATCCGACCCATCATCAGAGAATGGCACCCAGGCTATCAAAAGATAAGAAAAGACGAAGTGGTGTTGGCCAGGCTTAGAATAGGACACACCCAAATCCCTCACTCATACCTTCTAAAAAATGAAGAACCTTCAATATGCATAGCATTTTCAGGAACCTTTTTCAGTGAAACATACTAATTAACTAATCAGTGACTTTGAACCAATCCGGTCAAAATATTACCGATCAAACAACCTAAAAGACTTGTTCAACGATACCAACCCAAAACAAAATATTACAATTCCTGAAAGAAATCAAACTATATGTGAAAATCTAAATTTCTATCTTATCTAAAAACAAAAACTCTTAACTTTTTAAACCTGTCGCTTCAATGTAAGTGACATGAGATTGCTTGTGCTATGCATGGGAGATGTAATCGGTGTATACTGGGTGATGTCTCACATGACCAAAAGTTTGTGTAGTGACTTCACTAGATGCTATAAATGCCAGCATTTGTTTACACCAGAGTGTTGCTTGAAGGCATGCCACCTGTGTGATAAGAGTAAAGGAAAAGCATTGCAATAACTCAAACACAAACTCAAAACATTACCAAACCTGACAGGCATCTGAAGAAATCTGGAATCAAGATGAGGACACTGGAAAATTAAAATATCCATGTTCTTCATAAGTCTACACTGTTTTGGAGTCCTTGAAATATAACATTTGTTTCTTTATTTTATTATGAAAACTAACATTGTCTTCTGTCTTGTTGGTTTCATACCATTGAACCACATATGTTCAAATACCATAAAGTGTTCACACTATGATATACACATTTAGGTACTAACAAAAAATAAAATGATGCTTTCAACTGGATCTGTTTATCATCAAATTGCACTAGCAAACTGCTTAATTAAGTGGTTATCTTAATCTTTGGTGTGAAAATATTTAAAAATAATTTATTTATTTTGTTACACCAGAGCCAACTTTTATGAAAATCCAACAATAAATTTTAAGCTTAATAAAGTAATTATATTACAATATGTAAACTCATTTTTCTGTTTTATTTAAAACAACTTGAATTAGGTAATGATTGTTTTGTTTTAGGCAAACACTGAATGAAATAAAGAAACAAAACCAAAACTTGATGGATCGTCTTCAGTCACTTCAGAATGATGCAGCAGAGACTGAACTAAGAAATTCTGAATTAGAAGGTCAGCTCAGGCAAAATCACCAGGTGAGATTTATTGAATAAATACAGCTTTCCGTTTATAATTGCTGTTTGGTTGAATCTTACAGATAATTATGGTATTTAAATATAGTACTGGCACAAAATAGATCCCCAAGTAAATTGATTTATATTATAAAAATAAAACAACCTTTCTTCTTTTGAGTTAATCATAATCTCTGAAAAGAAACAAATAGATGCTTGCACATGAGCACTTTTATATTTTATTATATGAATTGCTGGCAGAATCCTATGATAAAAATTACTGTATGAGTTATTTCAAGAAAAGCACACATTAGTAAATTTTTGTTTCAGTAAGACATGGAAGGGATATATATATATATATATATATATAAGTAGTAGTTAGAACTAATGGAATGACATTCCACAGTTCATATTTACTTTTGAACAATGGTCGATATGTAGTAGAGCAATATATAAATATTTTTATATAGTATCATTATTATTGTTATTATTACTATTATATATATATATATATATATATATATATATATATATATATATAGTAATAATAACAATAATAATGATACTATTAATAATTGTTATAATATATTTCAGTCCGTCTCAAAAAAAACCCACCGAAAATAAACACGGAGAGGGAAAAAAGGGAAAATAAAAAAAGAAACCAACGAAGTACTTGAACATACGTCAAAATACTCATAGAAAAGAAAAAAAAGCCCCGAGACGAGAACCCTAACACTAAAGTGCTCAATACAATAATAGAGCAACAAATAAGAATAAATCTAACTAAGAGCCAACAGACCTACCTAGGTTTCACCTAACGGACCGTCAGGGCCGACTTGCCCTAACGGTCCTATATTATATATATATATATATATATATATATATATATATTTAAATGAATTAGAATGAAGAAAATAATTGCAACGTTCAAAACATTAATTTAAAACAGTGCTCAATATAAAAATAGACTAATGAATATTTATTATTATTATGTTAGAACATGAAAAAACTATGAACTACTACAAAATTGTATATTTTGTTTCGACATTGCAAAAACAATGTTTCACCAGGTAGTTAGCAATGACTGCAATTTCTGTCTGTTTTCACTTTTTCAAGATACAGCATGAGGGACCTTTTCAACAAACTTGAGCTGCACAAAATTATACAATTCCTGAAAGTAGGACTGTGCTGAAGAATATATAAATATAAACACACCCCAATTCTATTTTTTTACCATACTTTTAAATAACTAAAAACTAATTTACTCACATATAATTCAACTTTCAAAGAAACATTCAGTCTTTGGTATTAAATGACCTCATAATGGTTGATACAATGTTAAACCTGACAATTTTAAACCAATCCTCTTCAAAATTCCAGGTGTTGCTTACAGAGTTACACTAAAGGTTTGTGCTATATTTGATTCATGCACAATATTTCAAATACCCGAAGCTTTTAGGCTAACACCTGGTATATTAGTTAGTCATTGAGCTACAAAATACATGAACAAAGAAGTTCACTCTTAATATCACCTTGAACTTGGCTCAAAAATATTCAGATAATAAACTATTATTTTAATAAATAAAGAGAAAGAGAGAAATAAATCCATAGTTGGTATCATCTTGATTTTTCTTGTTTTTAGTACTGTAGTTTATGTTCACTTGTGAGAGAATCAATTTCACTGTCTTTCTAGTTGGTTCTTTGATGTTCTCTTTTACAACAACAAATCTCTTCTTTTCTTAACCATTAGTCGACTGCAGAAAACCCACACTCAACTATGTGGCGATTATAGGATCTAAAACAATCCCCACTTCCCTCATCAGTTATGTGATTTTTATATTCTTTTCAATAGTTAGAAATTTACATGTTACCAGCAAAATATTTTTCTCTCTGATTTATTTACATTCTATGCAAATGCAAAGTCTTTGTGTCTGCAGTAAGTCGTTTTTTTCCTTCAGTTCCACAGGCATAATTCTTGAACTCTTCTATAATATTCAGCTTTGATTTTTAATGTATTTCAAACTAAGTCTCTTTTTGTTCCAAGCTCATCAAGTGATTGTTGTTGCTTTTTTTGTAAAGAAAGGAAAATTCCAAATATTTGTCATTAAGCAATTTTACATATATTGATTTCTCATAATATTTATGTACATCAAATATATTTTAGTTTTTTTTTTTTGGTAAATAGGGAACTTCTTGAGAGTTACTCCATGTGCCTGGAAGCTTACTGTACATATGTCTGTTAATGATCCTAGCTCTTCCAAAAGTTTTCTAATACTGGCTTTCAGGTTATCTTCTTTGTGTTTTAAAGCACTGTAATTGAAAGCTGATGGATGTCCACTTCTTGGTTATATATTAAAACGCCATTCATCAACCTTGAGCCATTTTTGGAGCAGTATGATCAGATATTGTTTTATTTCTTTCCACTTCTCAAATTTTGGGAGCAGCTTGGTGGTCCAGTTCAAAATAATGCCTTAAAATTGCCAGAATTTTAATACAAAAGCATAGTACGATATATATATATATATATATATATACATAGGGTAGTCATTAGATATGTACATGATATAATCTTTGGAGTGAACAACTGCTTTCATTTAATCACCACAGAGAGGACCTTTTTTAATCTGCCATCAGCATGATGGATACTAGGCTCCAGAACTCATGCCTTCTTGGGCTCACATTTTCTATTGATATGAAGTGGACTGATTATATTGAATCTATTGCTAGGTCTGCTGCTAAGAAAGTTGGCTCACTGTATCATGCTAGAAATTTTATCTCATCAGAATCCATCTTGCACATTTATAAATCTAACATTTGTCTGTGCATTGCATATTGCTGAACATCTTGGGATTCTGGACAACATTCAAAGAAGGGTCTCTAATGTGGTTGATCCTGATCTGGTATTTCGACTTTACTTTCTCACAAATGTGATGTGACTTCTCTCTGTCTTTTCTACAAATATTTTCATGTTCTGATAAGCTATTTTTTCCTAGTGCTTCAACTCAATGAATTTAAAAGTGCTACTAGATTGGAAACTAGGTCTCACTGTTTTACTGTTGAACTAACTAGATGCAGCTGCCGCCTTCTCTTCTAATAGTTTCTTTTCTCACACTTCTCACCAGTGGAACTCCCTTCCAATTTTTTGCTTTTCTGTCACCTACAATCTTCAAAAATTTAAATCCAACATCAATCTCTATCTTTTGTTTAACAGAACCATTCATTTATTGTCCTTTCCTCATTTCTCATTCTTTCACTCCTTGTAACCTTCTATGTCCCAGTTGCATTATCACCTTAATTGGTCTAAAATGATTAATAAATAAAAAAAAAGATCTATGAAAAACTGAAATATGCTTTTGATTTTCTAATACAATTTCCAACATTGTTTTGTCAGATGTTGATTAAAAGACAAGAACAAGAGCAGGAACTGAATCAACGCATGCAGAAGATCCAAACAGAGAAAGTGTCGATGCAAGAACGTGTCACTAACATGCAGCAGGCACTGAGTGCCATAGAAACAGAAAAGAAAGAATGGGAAAGATCTCATATACGCTTAGAGAAAGACAAAAGCGCTCTGAAGAAAACTCTTGACAAGGTATTTATAAAAGATAGAAAATGTATCCTTTGAAAACAGTTGCCTCTGCAAGTAAATGCATTCTACTCTGATAGTTTATCTTTATAAAAAGGTTTTAGAAGATAAATTATTTTTTACAGATTCCTGCTTTTATATTTCCTGATTTAAATTCTTTTATATGTAATGTATATCATTTTGAATTTTCATTAGTAGTCATATTTTGTCCTGCTTGTTTTAAAAATAGTCACAAGTAGTGAAATTCAAAATTTAGTAATATTTTCATAAGTAGTCAAGTTTTGACACTTCTGGTTTATAGCATAAAGAAACTCCAAATATACCTCACATTAACCCTCTAGGGCCATTCGTATCATATTTGATACAGTATAAAAACAAGCCTTGAAAGAAATATTTTCCTGAAAATTTTTTTAAGAGAAATATTTTATAAATTTCAAATGAAAGCAGTACTGACTGCTCAGTCAATGAACACCAAATGTTTCCTTATAGGGAAATACCAAATGTTTCCTTATAGGGAAATACTGTATCAAATATGATACGAATGGCCCTAGAGGGTTTAATATTAATCTTGATAACTGTTTAGTTTTGTTTTCTGTGCGCTTGTGTTTATTCATATACTTTTAATGTGTTAAGGATTTAATGTACAAAAATTAATAGATTTATCACAAGTTTTTCCTTGAAATATTAGCTATTAATATGCTATCTACTTGACAGCAATACAAGATTAGGAAATGAAAAGCCCTTTGTTCAGTGTATATTTTGTTCAGTGTATATATGTTGACGAGTTCATCTGATTGAATAGATATTTATTAGAAATCGAAAAGAATACTGTATTATGGTTTGGTGTATATGTTTTTATTTTTTTCCTGCTTGAACCTCAAAAAAAATTACCAGGATGGTATTATATTTGGTGTTATGCAAATTTGTGTTTATGACTATCGTTACTGATACTGCTGCTGTCACCATGAATGTTGTCAGTGTGTTGTTTTCTAAGAGTAAGTTAGAAGACTGAAAGTATAGGGTACCTAGTGAGGATCAAACTCACTTTTTAGTTGTAATTGATCTGGCAAGACAATCTTGCTAACCCCTGCATGTCATTGCCCTATAATTCGTCACTGTATGGCTGATAGTTTGTTTATACTTGTGTTCTAAATACAAGTGCAAGCCTGATTTAATTATTCGCTTCAGTTCTACACTTCCCTTGATTATTTGGTACAGATATGTTTATTACTAATAATTTTATGAGTTGAAAGTTTTTCAACAACATGACTATTCCAAATGGTACTTGTATTTTGTACAGAAAAGTACTTAAATGAATTCCTTTGTATTGAAACTAGTGACTTTCTGTTGCATATAGTATCAAATGTAAATGTCTGTTTGATTAATTGTGTAGTTAAGCAAACAGTTATATTTTTTACTATATGCTATAGCTCTATTCTGTCAGTGACAGCCTTACTCTGATTTTCAATATTTTAATTTTCAGATTAATTTCAAAGTGGTTTAATTATTAGATTTCACTTTTAAGCACTCTTGTTCCTATGATGATTTTTATATATAATGAAATTAAAAACAAATGGTGTTTAGTCATCATATTTCCCTATTACCAGGAATTTTTAGTTTGTGAGTACAGACAATAACTAAATGGAAAAGTAGTGGAGTAGCAGTAAAATCAGTGGGAAGCAATAAGAAAAATCAAAATCTTGCCAGTGTATTTTCAATTTTTTTAAAAGACCCTGACTCTTTTAGGACATAAGTAATTATATTTCTCCACAGATTCCTTTTCTTTATTATATATGAACTGTCTTGGTTCTTAGGAAAGATAGTGGAGTGGTTTCCCTATCTTTCTCTATGGATTTGAATTCAGAGTCATCTTTCTCCAAGATTTCTTTTCTTTTATTATTGGTAAATTGCCACAACTTCTTGGGAAAGATAGAGTGGTTTCCCCTCATTGATGTTTCTATAGTTTTGAGTTTTGTTTCTTAAACTTACTGCCATCCAAAGCTATGGAATGCAGTCTGCCTTTCTATTTTACCCATAGCTGTAGGAAGAAGAGATAGATTAATGCTTTTCCAATGGTATTTGTGTGAAAGTGAATGCAACAAGCTAGGTTGGAATTTAAAGTTGGTTCACTAATTCCACTCTCCTTACCAATGTCCACTGTACTACTTACACATTCAGCTATGTTTATTCTTTCATAGTCTTATTCCTTACTTCTATGAAAACTTGCTGTCACTCTATAAGTACTCATTTGATAGAACAAATGTTTTGATGTATTTGCTGAATAAATTTAATCTGTGATATTATAAGGTTACTTAAACTGTATGTTGCAATTTTTCTGATAAACACTTAATTGTTCTTGTTTTCAGTACTGTAGTTTGTGTTCACTTGTGAGAGAATCAATTTCACTGTCTTTTTTTTTTTTAATCATATCACTCCGAGCAAGGTGGTAACATCACTGATGCACAGGGGGGCTATGTAAGAGTGAAAAGATTGGGAAAGAGAAAGCTGGAAACCACATCCTAAACAGGGAACAAGGGATGAGCCTCTTCACCTGTTCAATAGATGAGGGTGGAGTGTGAACCGGGCGATAGTTTAGTCTATCTACTCCTGATTCTTTGATCTGTTCTCTTTTGCAACAATAAATCTCTCTTTTCATCTTGTTCTCTTAACCATTCGTCCATCACAGAAACCCACACTCAATTATGTGACAATCATAGAATCTAAAACAATCTCCACTTCACTCATCAGTAATGCAATTTTTATATACTTTTCAACAGTTGGAAATGTTCATGTTACCAGCAAAATTTTGTATTTACAAGAATGTAACTTTTCTAAATATTCACTTTATGAGCGGCCATTCTTTTTTTGTTTCTTTTGTTCTCTGGATTTCTTTAGATTCAATGCATATGCAAAGTCTTTGTGTTGGTGGTAAATCATTTTTTCCTGAAGTTCTCCAGCCACAAACACACAATTACATCTATTACAATATAAGTAAGAAGAAAAAATGTTTAAGGTCTTGATTTGTGGAATATTTTTACTAAGAACTAGACAAAACTACCTGCACATAATCTTTTTCAGGTCGAGAGAGAAAAGCTGAGATCTGAAGTTGTGGCCAGCAAGAGTGTCCTAGAAAGGAGCAACCTTGACCGTAGTCTCTTTAAGTTAGAAGAAGACAATGGTGAACTAAAGAGACAAATTGAACAACTTCAAGCACAGTTAGCTGAAGCTGAGCAGCAACATGCACAACGGTAAGCACCAAAACTGCACTGACGATGTCTACTATGATAGGGCCAGCTTCAGATATGCAGATAGATTTGGGTGGGGATACTATATATAGTACTCAGTACTTTCTGAAGTTTATAGTACTTGGTGGAGGAGGTTTAGAACATGTCCAGTAAAATATTCAGATAGCATTGCATAATGAGTGACTTATTGTACATCTGTGTTTGTTCTGGTTGAGGTAGTTGCATATTTGAGATTGGCCTATAAGACTATGTTTTAGAAAATCTTTTTCACAATGTGTCTTGTAGTATAGTTGGTTAATTGCATTGTGAATGAATATTCTCTGTAATCTGTATACCTAACTTCAATGTAATGTTTCAGTTTTCACATTTGGTTGAGTATTTTGCAATTTTCTCATCAAAATATCACCTGTATTACAAGCATTTAAGGTTTTAATGACATGACAAGAAATCTTTTCATTTGTTCTGTGTTTTCTGAATCTGACAGTGAACCATTGGGTGGCTGAAAGTAGATGGTGTTGAAGGCAGAGGAAATAGTAATTGCTCTAGAAAAGCCGATAATGTTTTTCAGATATGACATCACAAAAATATCTTGTTAATAAGTGGTTAATAATAAAGTATTCAACTGCTCACCAATATATTTATTTTCAGCCTGCTCATGTCTGTCTATGTTCAGTCTGCTTCTGTCTGTCTGTCTGTCTGTCTTCTCGTGTCTACCTTCATCTAGCCTGCTCATGTCTATTTATCTATCTGCCTGCATTCAGACTGACCCTATCTATCTATCTTCAATCTGCACATATCTATCAATGAAAAATAAGCATGCAAAAATATGACTTGTGCTTCTGTAAGAAATATTATGCAAAGGAACCCGTAAAATAATTCTTCCCCTTAAAAAATCTGATAAGGAAATACATATTTTTTTTTTTAAATGTGAAAGACAAAAGGATAAGTAAATGTAAACTGTTTTATTTTTTCTTTTAAGCTGAAGTATAAGAGAGAACTCTTTCTTGAAACCACTTATTGACTGTCCCTTTGCCAATTAGGCTGTATTGCCAACCCTCAAGTGTTGAATGCTTTTTTGATATAATGCTCATCAGCTTTTTCAAATTTGCCAAGCTCATCCCTCATCTATATAGTCCAAAGAAATTATTATTCATCAAATAGCCCTGTCAATAGTTAGCGCTTGCTTTAATTTCTGACAATTGACAGTACAGTGCTTGCTGATTTTTAATGTACAACAATGTATACATTGAGTGAAAATTTGCTCAGATAGATTTTAAATTTAAAAAAAGATCACAGAATTCAGTGTTTAATCTTCAGTTTGTTTTTTCTCAATCAGAAAAATATTTAATTTGTTATTGTATTAGATGACGCAAGCTAAACAGAGAAATGGTCATATTATTCGGCTGTGATAAAAATGAAACAATGACAGTGTGAAGTGAACTTCGTGCAAAACTGAAACTATGATGACTATTTTCTTGTACTTCTGCCAGATTTTGCTGTGACTATGCATGTCATTATTAGTGATTGAAAGTTTTGACATTTTATTCAATAAATCCTGTTTATAGTATTGCAGGTTAAATAACCAACTTGTGTGATTATATAAATAAAATCTATTTATGTCCTTTAAATGTAGTGAAAACTGATTAAGAATTTGATGAGTTGTAAATGAAAACAATTTATAAGAAACTGAAAAAAATGTCTCAAATAAATTAAACATTAAGATTGTATTTCATTAATTTTTTTACACTGGGGAAGGAAAACCCTTATTTTAAACCACTGCTGCTTTGTGGTCATATCCAAACTTGAAAAAAGCTATGGGAGAAAATCCAGGCAGAAAATCTGGAGTGGAGTCCAGAAGGTGGTTGGCTGTCAATACTGACAACTTTCCAGCAATTTCTGCAGCCAAGCCAATCTCAAATGTAATGCCCTCTATTCCTTAGGATTCTGTCGGTATGGCCAAGAACAGAACCATCTAGTCATCAGGGAAGCCTAAGGCCTTTATATACCATTGATGACGGCTTGATATACTATTTTCGCTCTGGAGAAGGCAATCCAGCCTTACTACTGAATTTTGACCAGAGAGAGTGCTACCTTTATCATGCAAGTTAAACGAATGCCTACATAATTACCTACACCTTAAGACAGTTTATCTGTATGTCTGTGGTAAAGATATCTCAAGACTCACTGGAGAGATTTGAATGAAAATTTCAGGGATGATTGGTCTCATGACTGGCACAAACTGATTTTGGGTTTGATCTAATTCAGGAAAGAAGTTTCTGGGTTATTTTCCCCTTTTTCTTATGTTTCACAGACCAAATACTGACTTACCTCTCCTAGACTGCTTTACATCATTACATTTTCTGAACGTACAATTTTTTTCATGAAAATGTTATTACTTATAATATAAATTTAATATTTATTATCCAAAAGCAAAAAAAACAAAAAGTGGTCAAGTTCATTGCAGTTACTGTCATTTTAATAATCATCTCTTGGTAATCACTAAGATGATGTTGGTATTGCCTTGGCAGAGGTTTGTGGTCTTTGACTGCTCTTATTGTTTATTACACTTTGTTTCATTGTACACTTTCTTTAAAAAAAAAAGCATGGCTATAAAAGAAAAGTTAGGACTTTCTAGATAAATTGTGTCATTATGGTGTCTGCTATACAAATGAATTGAGTAATTGTGAAGTTTCAATGAAAGTAAAAATAAGTAAATGAATGAATGATCGATTTGGTAAGTTAAATGATCAGATAGTGGTGATAACTTCCCCATTCCTTGTTTTTAGGCATTGTGTCAAATCATCTTATATATTCCGTATCCCTTCATGATGTGAATGATTATGTTTCTCCACAACCACCTATTCTTTGTTGCTCTTAATGTGTGTCCCTTGCCCTTCATCCCACACAAGCTCATCATGTAGGTGGCCCACTGCCTCCCTGTCCTTTTTGCTTTCAATATGTCCTATGAGTGTTAAATTCTCTAACTCCTCTTCCTCTTTACGTGTCAAAGAAATTTCAATTTTCTGTCTCTCTGAGTCTAATTGTCCTTTTTGTTTACATCTTCCTTAAGACTTCTTTATTGCTAACATAATCTGTCTATGGTATTCTCAGCAACTTTCTGTAGATCTACATTTCTGTTGTTTCCAGTTTTATTCTTTATCTGTGAGAATAGGATTGATGTTAAATAATAGGAAGTTTTTTTTGCTAGAAACAAAGAAAAGAGTGCTTGTTTCTTTGTACTTTGCTTAGTTTTTGGAATGCCTCTTTTGCTAATCCAATGTTTGTTCAAATTTTAATATTGCATTTTTCATCCTCTGTTAAAACACTTCCCAAATATTTAAACTTCTACTTGTTTGCTGTTGACATCACCAATTTACAAGCAAAATAAATTCTCAACAAAACAAAGTGTAATCAGTTACTTCTAAAATCTGTAATGCTCACATCACATACATCTTGTTTCTCAGATTGATTCTGCAACAAAATTATTGGGTTTATTCCAGTGTTATAAAAATGTTGATTAGAAAGTGAGATGTATATAAAAATGAGACAAAAGAATTTTTAATCTGTTCACTTATTTTATGCCTAACAACTTCCTTAGCAGTGGTTAGGCATTATTTGAATTTTTCTCATTGATATTTTGCAAAAAAAAAAAAAAAGGTTAAACTCGACTTTTGCTTAATTTAAATTTCTCTCCATTGTTAGTAAACTATCACACAGACAGTTCTTTTAAACTTGGAATGTTTAGTAACAATAAAACAACAGAAATAGCAGGTATTACTTAAACTAGGAGAAGAAATTCAGTTTTTATTTCCAATTAATCTAATATCCATTATTAATCAGATTGATTGACATGACAACTCGTCATCGGGCTGAGACTGAGATGGAAACAGAAAGACTTCGCACTGCCAATCTCCAGGCTGAACGTACATTGGAGGCCAGAGAACGTACTCACAGACAGAGAATCAAAGGCCTTGAAGAACAGGTAAATTTAAATGATTCCCTCATTAGCATTTTCTTAATCATTGATTGGCAGATTATTCCATTTTTGTTATTTTTTTATATTTAAACTTCATGACTAGATTTTTAGTTAATTAATTGTTACTTTGTGTAACCACTTTTATTATTTTTTCAAAATGTTTTATTGTTTGTTTACAATCAGATCTTGTAAAATGTGTATAAATATGAAATCTATTGTGCACACCACTTAAGTTCACTGACCTGCTTTGAAAAAGTAAGGAAAAGGTTTTTGGGGAATAATTTTTGTAGAAAACATTCATTAGATTTTTCTTTACTCATGACCTTTTTAATATTAATTAAATTATTTATTATTGACCTCACAGGTTCAAAATTGACATTTATAAATAAAAACAAAGTATTCAAAGCCAAATATTGTACTTATGAATCATAATAATCCCGGGCATAGTAAGCTACTTGGACAAACTATTGGTGCCACTGTTTTAGATTCAGATTGCTCCAGGTTGGTGTGTGCTATAATTGTTACCTAGACACTTTATGAGTAAAGGTAAAAAGAAATGTGAAAGTAGAGAAAGGCTACGCTTTTAGTCAGAAAAAATATAATGATGGGGAAACTGTAATAAATAAAACTATATGAAAAGAGAAAAGGTGCGGAGCTATTAACTATGTTCTGCTACCAGAAATGTTTAAGCTCTGAAATTCCCCAGCATAGATACCAGAGGCAAATAACTTTTTCACCCCTCTGAACAAATTGTTGGTCCCTTTTCAGGGAAAAAGGTGGGCTCATTTTTAATAGGTGGGACGGGGTAATTCAACAATATTTGTTAGCAAATGATGAAGAGTTCAATCCTTGGGAAGATTTGCATTAACGATCTCCCTAATAGTCATGAAAGTTAGAAGAACATAGTTAATAGTAAGTAATAGTAAGTAACTCTTTAAGTGTATACTATTTATGTTATGAACTTCTATAACTATTTTTAAAAAATAGTATTTTTTTGATTCTAACAAAGACAAGCTTGAGGAAAGTCAAATGAATATAAATTTACACAAATTATTTGCCCTCCTCAAATTTTTTCATGACCAGAACAGTCAATTTAAATAACGCTCTACTGTGTAAAAGCTATAACAGATTTTATGTATGAGATTTGAAAATTAATTTTTTTAACATCTCGAAGAATCTTTTAAAATTATTAAGATATTTTTTATAGTGATTTAATAAGCATGGCTTAGATGTGACACAAGATCAAAAGTATGGAGCACCTAGTGAGGATCAAACTCTTTACTCAGTCATAATTGGTCTAGCAAGACAAGCTTTCTAACTATTATACCATGTCGAGATGCCCAGAGACATTTTTTATATGGACATACATTGTGACTATTACTTAGTCTACAAACTTTCTAATAAGTGTCTTATTAATTTCTATATCCTGTGAACAAAACTAGTTATTTGCAATCTAAGGATCAACAGATTAATACCATAAAAACTAATCAAGATTGCTATTGGTTTGAATCAATAAAATTTGTCTGTTCTGAATTTAATTTTTATTTCATAGCAGCTTCATATTTATTGGCTTGGATTTGTCAATGTAGAATATATAAACATTTTTAAGTTTTCTAAATCTGTAACCTACATTTTTGAGATACAAAAATATAGAACCTAACCATGTCAGTTTTCGTTTTTCATTTGCAAAGAAAGTAGAAGAACAAGGTAAGATTTATTAGATTATCTCTTGAGAGATAAGTTCATTAAATCAGTTCAGAACATTTCTTTTACTTCTACAGCTGAACCTGGTACAAAATCTGTTAATCTTATTTATACTCATTTTTCTAAAAAAAAAGTCTTTAGAATATTTAATCTTTCTTCTTAGCCAATGTCTCAAACTCTCTGTTCTACTCCTCTTCCTTCCTGTTCCTTTTTCTTGCATTAAATCAATCCTGGCTTGCATACCGAATTGTACACTGTGTCTGAGAAGATTTCTCTTAGTCTAAAGTTGGATTTACTGCTTTCACTTTCATCATTGTAATCACCAGAGTTTGCCCACTCAGTGTAAGTGCGACAGCTGTCTGTGGACTAAGCTAAAAACCAAAAATTAACAACTGAAATAATTCATCTCTCACTCTTTCTTTTTTGCTTTTTCTCATTCTTTCCTCTCCTTCTTATTTTCTTCCTCACTTTCTCCTCTCTTCATTCTCCTCCTCACCCTTTCTTATCCTCCTCCTCACCCTCTCCTCTTCTAAATTTCATACCACTGAAATGTATTAGCATTTACAGCAACTAGACTGACTCTCAAGAGAAAATAGACAACTTTCTGCTTAAAAGTCAATATATTTGCTTCTATGGTTTTTGTTCTTGGTTGCATCAACTTTTGTCCTTTGGTAAATCATCACCAGACCCAAATCCCAAACACTGAATTCTGATTGAATGACCCACATATTTCTTTGCTTTCCTGCAAAAATAGATTCTCATTTTGTAACTGTAAACAGAATCTTAACACTGTGTAATTAAATTTGAATGAGGTGTTATAAAGATTAATATTTAGTTTTTGTCTGATTGAAATTGGCGTCAACTGATCTCACCCTATTCTGATCTGAAAGAAAAGAAAATCAACCATTTTCATCTTTTTAAAAATTGTCTCCACATAATAAATTAGCCTCTCATACATCCCCTATACACACACTTGTATTTCCCAGTTATATGTGAGAAATGCTTTAAAACAATTTTCATATAACATGTGCAGAACTTGAACTATCTGTCCCTCTCTGTTTTGGCTTATTTTATGTATATAACTATTATAGCCTCTTAGTAATGAATGTCTTAATTTATGACAACTGACAATCTGGATTTTTAAGATATAACTTAGATATTGATTACTAAAATTTCACCAAATAAATAATCAAATTCCGTTTTTAAGTACTAGTTATTATAATAATGATTTTCATTACTTTGTAGCCATGTCAAAAGGATTCAGAGGTTGCTTTGATTAAATTAAGATTTATGCACAAGGAGAACAGATTTACTGTTTCTTTCAAGTGTATTTTAATCAGAAGTTGAATGGAACCAAAATGACATGTGGCTTCTTTTACAGTTAAAAAAAAAAAAAGCTAAGGAACAATATGTAAGCACAGAAATGTATGCCAAAGATTTTCAACTTCCTTAATTATTGTATTTGTTCATAACAAATGTACTATGGAAAATTTGGCAGCTACTTGCTATGTCACTACATATGCAGTTATTAATGTAGATGAAAATTTTGATGTACTCGCTTCATAAATTCTACTTTGCAATATGACAGATTACATTTCTAGTAATTTTTAATTATCAAAATGTTCCATTTGTCTTTGATTAATATTATTAGTGTCACTACATGTACTGCAGTTATAACAATAGTTGGGTGTTTAAGCTTAATATAGCCTGATGCAGCACATTCTTCTTCAGTTTAGTTTTTAAATTCCAAATTTTTCTTGATTGGTTGCCACCCAAAGGAGATTTGTGAGAAAGTGAATGTAAAAAAAATTTGGTTGGAGTTTTATCTCCAGACATTAATTTCTATTTTTAACTTGTTAACTGTTATACTCTCTGCACATTAATATAAGTGTCACAAAATTTTCCCATTTTCATAATTTGCTGATTCCGTTGTTTCTACTCTATTAAAGGTGGCCACCTTGAAGGACCAGTTGAAACAGGAAATTCAAAAACGTCAATTGTACATCTCCCGCAGTGTACGTACAGGAGATGAAATCCGAGACATTCGTCACATCCTAGACAATTCCTTGTCCAATGTCACTCGAGACACATCTTTGGACCCCATCCTTTTGGAACATGAGGCGAAGAAACTTGACAATTCATTGGATATGATGCACAAAGGTGTGTCCCCTCCAGTGAAGCTATCACCTGTACGTAATACGTCACCTGTACGCTCATCAATTCGAGGCAGGGGTGTAACCTCTTCTACCAGTCTGCGCAGAAATGTAATCTCTCCAGCTGCCTATCGCCACAAAATCAAAAAGTAGTTCATTTATTCCTCACCCCACTTTTAATTCTTCTTCTTGCACACATACCCCAGGTGGTTCACCCAAGGAGGGGCGGGAGGTTATCAAAAGAAAAAAAAATTTTTTTTTTTTTCATAATTCCAGTCAAGAGATACTGAGAAAATAACCACTTTTCAGTATCTATTCAATAAGGCTTAGACTTTTTAATATGCTTTCAGGCATATAACCTCAGCTTTTTGAAAAATATACTTTTTAGGTAAAAACATTCTTCATTTAATTAGATTTGTTTCAGGAATAAGTATTTTCTCTTATTTAAAAATAAGTAATTGTCAAATTATCTTTTATCAAAGCAAACTTAGAATTGTTTTTCTGACTACTGGCAAAATCACTAAGTCTATGAAAACTTTTTTCAAATGCTTAAAGATCAGTTGTGTTCTCTGAATACTTAGCAGTTACTTTGTATCGCACAATGATTTTTTTTTTTTTTTTTTGTTTCCAGATTTGGTCATTTTAAATGTTAATTGGTCGTCAATTTTGGCTTTACATAAAAATGAAAACCAACTTATTTTATATGCAGTTATTATAATTATGTAAAATTCCAATATCAATAAGCAAATAAGAATCTAGTTAATTTATAAGACTTTAAAGGAATTTAAAACTATAATCCTCTCCTTCCCACAAAAATAAAGGTAATAACAATTGCATATTAGTAATTGGTTGAAATTGTTCTGGTTTGGTTCAGATGCAAAGTTCTTTGGTAATGTCTCTTCATTGGAATTGTGACCCACAACACTTTCTTTTTTCTTGATTTGCTCTTCCTGGATTATATGGAGATGACAAAGATGGAGGAGCAGAAACATTGTTAATTTGTGTGAATGTCTGTTTTTTAAAAAAAAATTAAATGTCAGTTTAAGAGACTGAGGTAGGAAAAAAAAATGAACAAATTTTATTCAGAAATGAAAAACAAAATTGAAATTGCATATCTAAAGAGTGGAAAAACAAAGAAAATAATATTTTCTTTTTTATGAGCAGTCTTGGAATAGAAACTATAAGAGTTTTTAAATTGTTAAAATTGTTGCTAGCATTTGACATCATAGTTATATGAGCAAATTTTATTTTTACAAGTTTTTAATTTTGGTGGGTAATGTAATTTTTTTTAAACCCTGACATAAATTTTTTTGGGGGATGTTTGAAAATGAAAAATGGAGTTTATTTGGTTCTAGTCTTTGACCTGTAGATTCTTTTAAAAAAAAAATATTAATCTTTTGCACTTTTTATGAATTCACAAGATTTATTGCCTGCTTTGTTTTCCTTGAGGCAAAAAGTCATTCTTGGATCAGCACCACATATTAAGGAATCTCTTCTGTCTTTAACCAACATTGGTTAAACTCAATATTTTCCTTTCTTACTTTTTGATCAAAAAATAATGTTAAAGGTTCGACTGAATTTGTAGAAATTGTATTCTTTTATGAAAATAGAAACAAATTTTTAAAATTTGTTTCTAATTATAAAAATATATACAAGTTGAAAGATACACATTCTTGTCAGCAGACATAAATAATATTCCTTCTGTAATTTTGATATAATTATTCCAAGTGTGTTTTTTTTAATTGCTGAACTTCTTTTTGTTATCTTCAAAGATTTTGCTAGTCTATTCTACACCTTTCTTAAAAAAAAAAATAAAAAAGATTTTTTTTTTGTCTCAGTAATACAACCATAAAATTGAAACCAACCAAAACAAAAAAAAAAACGTTTGTAACTCAATATATTTTCTTTTCTGTTTGCTATGAATTTCAAGGGTTGGTTTTAATGCCAACAAGAAGAAAGGTTACAACAATTGGAAAAAAACTCTTGGAATTAATATTTATAAAATACCTGACTAAAAAATAATTATAATAGATATGTCATAAAAAAGGTAAACATGTTAATTATTTTAATGAAAATAAGAAATCAACAAAATAAAAACTTGAATGAAAATAAAAATAAAAAATTTTTAAGACAATCAAAAATAATTAAAGTGCAAACTTACACTAGAATGAGCAAAATAGAAATAAAAGAAAACTTGGGAATTAAGTTGAACACAAAAATAAAACGTTTTTACCTCCACACAAAGAAGCAAATCCTCAGAGAATCATTAATGGCTAAAAGAAAAAATAATAAAAACAGAAAAAGTTTGAGTAATGATGATAAAAAAAAATAAAAATGTGGCTCTTTTCTAAATGTTGACCAAAATTAAGAACCAAGTTCTAATAAGCAAAATGATTTTATTTACGTCTTGTTACAATCTTATTGGAAGTCTTTTCCAAAGATCTCTTAAATCCAAATGAAAATATTAATGTTTTATTTTAGAAGAAGAAAAAAAAAAAAAAGCAACATTAAATCATTTTATTTCTTTCTTCATTTCTCTTCCTCACTGAATATTTGGTGGTTGGTGCAGACTTAGTTGAACATATTTATTTCAAATATTGCTTTGAGACTTCACAAACCCCATTTTTTGGGGGGGATATTAAAAAAATTTCTACATGAAACTCCCCTCCCTCTTTTAAAAGTATTTTTGTCTACTTTCTTATTGGTAGAATCATTGTTCATCATGGTTTTTTTTCTCTTATAGATGCACCTCTTGTTATTATTCTTTCTTATATGGTTTTATCTTAACACAAGGTTTAAATATTCTTAATATGTATACATCAGTCACTGGACAATTTTATGAAAACATTGTTCTCTGGTCGTTACGACATTGTTGAGGAAGTAGTTCCAGGTTAGGATTTCGATTGATAAACAGACAGGTGGATGGTCAGCCTTAGAAGGTGGGATAGTACAATGCTTCATTGGGGGTTGAGGTTGCCTATAATATACACAAATCTGAGTAGTCATGAAATTTGATTGTATTTGTGAATATTTACAAAAAGAACAAAATTGTTCAGTAACACAAAAGAAGCCTAAGCTTTACTTATTTTGTCTTAAATACAATTTAAATATGTGGCTATTATTTTGTTATATGTATTATGGAGAATATGCTACATGCATGCATTTATGTATCAGACTAATATTGTTTAGTTAACTGAATGGGAAAAATGAAGTAACATGGTTTTTCTTTTCCCCCTAGAACAAACCTCTTAACATTAATCAGGGTTTATCAATGGGGATACCAGTTTATTTTTTTTTCTCTCTCTCTCTCTCTCTATATATATATGTGTATGTGTGTGTGTGTGTGTGTAAAAGTATACTCAGTTTTAGTCTGAGATTAAGAACAGTATTGTTAAATAAAGAAAAGAGAAAAATTGTTTTTTTCTTGCTAATACGTTTCAGTATGTGACGGACAAAGATGAAATAAAGTCCATCATAGGACAAAACACTTGGGCAAAGAAAAATAGTTTTCCTCTATTCTTTATTTAACCATATATATATATGAGACTGACTATTGATAAAACTATTATTAATCTTAAGAAGCAAAGCACAATTAGATTTTTATCTGTTTTCTTATTCAGTAACTAAATACAAATGTTTCACCACTATACATATTACAAAAAAGTTTAGTCATTAAATTAAAATTTTTGATTTACATATTATGGCCACACACACACATATATATATTATTTTATTTTATTTTTTTCAAAAATTAAGCCTGTTTAGAAAAAAATGATAAACAAAATAATGGGACAGTGTGACATTATCAAAATTGATTTTTTTGCATTTTCCAATCTTATAAGTTTTTTTCTCTCATCTTAAGATTCGACCTCTAATCGTTTGAGTTTAAAATTATGGCCAAACATAATTTGAACTTCACCTACAAAGAGTTGTCTTCACCCTTTCAAAATGTGGATGTTAAAAAAAAAGGGAATGCAAAAAGTAATGTCCATTATTTTACAAGAAATTTTATAACTTATTTAAGATAAAATTTTCGTGTAAAATAATGGACAACATTACTTTTTGCATTTTTTTTTATTTTAGAATATTACAATGAAAAAAAAGGAAGACTAACAAAGTATCATTTTTAAAATTTAATGTTAAAAAAAATCTTGGCTAATATTTTTGATATAGAAACACACATGAAATGATCACTCAGACATTTATCTGAGGAAATTTATTGCCATGGATTTTTAGCGAATGCTATGAAAGAAATGATTTAGTTGAAATGTAAATTAATATAAAATCTTAAAACAGTTATAAAATGTTTCTGTGAATATCAATTTCAGAATTTTTTCAGTCTTTATTAAAATGAGGAAAATATCTGCTCTATTTTCTCATGAAAATGTTTATTCTGATCTGATTTGTTGCTTGCTTTTGAAAGTTGAAAATGTTTATCCTCTATTGCTAACAGGCAAGATACAAATTTTCTGTAAAAGAAATGATGACAACAACAACAATAATCTGGAGGCCTTAACAACATTGTTCTTTTTAGCTTTAATTTTATTGGCCCGATACCAAAGATATTTCGCCAGTATATAACCATGTAATTCTATGGCGGCTTTTTCCTTGCATTTCCATCCCCAAATTTCCTGGTTTCTCCTCTCACTCTCCCCAATTCCATCCTTCCATTATTTTTGCTTTGTGTAAGAACAAGAAATCCCCAAATTATTTCTCACCTCTACAACTTTCGTTCCCAACATCTTATTTAAATGATTTTAAAATGAAATGTTAAGTTGGAAATGAAGTTCACTATGACAGGTTTTTACTACCTCAACTTATGAGAGTTCTTAGACAAGGGAGAAAATTACAATCTCTACAAAACATTTTTAAAGTAACGATTATTGGCAAAGTTTTTTTTGCTTCTGATTGTTTAAAACTAGATAAAAAAAATATTAATTTGTAAATTTTTTAAAAAACATCTTATACTTAATTTAAACTGATTTGTTTATGATGGTCATTCAATTTTTTTTTTTGAAAAGGCTTAGATTATACAAATGGCTATTTCAAAGATTTTCAGCTGAATTTTATGAAGTCAATCAAAAAGAAATCTAAACTCAAAGCTGATGAAGTGCTTTCATCACTCATCTGTAAAAACAACTGAGGTTCATAGTTCAAATTTATGAATTACATAGAATCTATGCAGAATGAGACTTGAACATGCAGCTTTTTTTAATCTCATCTGACACATTAACTATTAAGCCATGTATGTGTATCCTGATAAATTAAAGCCTTGTATTTTTGTGATCTTTAAATTACAAGAATTATAATATTTTATTGATAAAGTTCTGTGGCTATACAAGGTTTGGAATTTTAGTAGAAAATGCAAAGCAAGAATGTGAAGTAAATTAGTATTTTGTTGTTTTAATTATAGTATTATTCATAGTGTCAAGTGCTGCTGCAACAATAATTATTTCCTTGTTGAGGAAAGTTGCAATTAAGAATTGGGATGAAGAGGTAATTATTTGGGTCTACTGGCTGATCAGGAAAAAAATATTTAGTTGGACACCTTCAAAATACTACTTCCTTCCTCTGTCAAAATACAGACACATAAAAAACAAAACTTTTTTTCATATTCTATGTCACTTCCCTTTAACTTATTTTCATATGTACGCTTTATAGAAACTGAATAGTTTGATAGACATGTAGCTATTATTGTCACTATTATGAACTGAGTATAGCTATTGTTGTGCATCTGATAAAGATGATCTCATTATTTAACCTGCTACCTCTAGTTAAAACCTAGGAATAGGTACTCTGCATTTCACATACAAAATCTCTGCAGTTAATCTTGCACAAATCTATTCTATGAAGTTCCAAGATGAAACATCTTTTTATGAATATTCTTATTTTAGCTTAAACAAAAATTAGACAACATTTAAGGATTGCCTACACCTTAGACTGGCTGAAATAAAAAGTGAACAAGTATAAAGATCCAATTCCAAACAACTTGTTGAATAACATATTATAGTGAATTAGCATCAGAATCATCAGGTAGTCGTGTTGCTATTCAATATTGATGGCTTTGATTTTAAATACAGGAAATGTTGCAAATTTTTAATAGGAATTATAAAAATTCCCAATATAGTCAATTGTTTAAATATCTATAATCTTTGAAATTAGGTAATATGGTTCCTCTCATACAATGCCTTTTTTTTTCTTTTTTTTTTTAAACAGTACAGTTAGTATGAATAGGGTTAACTTGAGTGAGTAAATGACTTTGCTGATATCAATTTATTTGTGAACTTCTAAAATCTGATTTATTTCTATCATCGATATATGCTACTGATTATCTTCATAATTAGGAACTTGGAAAATGTGTGACCCAATATTTCATGCCAAAATAAGTAAGGCTTGTCAGCTGGTTGAAGGAAAGCTTACTTCAAATCAAGGTATGTTGGTCTTGAGAAAACATGAAATATAACATTGGTATAGATAATTAAAAAAATTATTCTCATTTTCATTCTTGTGTTTTAATCATAACACTCATTTGTCTGTGATATTTTTTTTTGTTTTTCCTTTTCATAATAGTGTGTGTGTGTGTGTGTGTGTGTGAGATATTGGAGTTCCAGCACCAGTAAGTAAACTCTTCTGTAGAGTTCTAAATAGTTTTATTTTTTCTTTATCATCTTCAGGCTTGATGCCAACATCTCTGACCTGACTGGTGAAGATTGTCTGAAATTCACAATTATAAAACTTAGTTGATTGCCGAGTTTTTTTTTTTTTTTTTTACTATTACTTCTGCCATTTCTGCTTGGTAGAACAGTAGAACAAAGAAGAAACAACAAAAATTTTAAAAAATAAACATCTGTATTAATTTAAAATATAACATGATATATCAGTGTAGGTGTCTCTTATTAAGAGAAACATGTAGAGTTGTAACATGCATCTGGAGGAAGGGGGGGGATGAGTTGACTTAGTTTGCTAAAAGGCTGTCACCCCACTGTCTCTTGGAGATGAGAGGTAGCTTTTTGGTGAACCCTGGGGTCAAGATGCCGTCCAACTGCCTCTTATGAGGGGCTTTTATGTAAATTTTAAACTCAAATCAGTTTTTTTTATTTTGCTTCTTTAGGTAGGAGTGGGTGCTACTGGATGAGAATTCTGAAGTGTATTGCTTATTTTTGTTTTTGAGTATGTGAGTAAAAATGGAGCCTTGTGCAGATCACAGAATTTTAGTTCAGTTTTGGATGCATTCACATCCACCCAGCGGTGGAACTTAGTATAGCATGAATCAGAAGACCTGGTTTTAAGAAAACAGTTTGTTACGACTTTCCTCACATTATATCACTTGGGACTAAAACGAAATCACTTAATTTTTTTTTTGTTTTTTAAAAATTTATATTTCTTTAATTTTCCTTGCTAATCAATTATCTATGTTCAGGTCATATGTTAGGTCAATCTGTCTGTCTATAGTTTTACTCAATGTTACTTGCATAGAGAATCAATAATAAATTACCTTTTTTTTTTTCCTGCTATTCTGAAGTCTAGGAAAGAAGTAATCAGACATTAATAATCTTGTTATTTTAGGAAAAAAATTCTTAAAAGATGTTTCTGACAAATTAACGTGAACAAAAATTTAAGCTTAAGATCTTGAGGTCAACTCGTGTTGATATTGGTTTATTAGAAGAAATGTATGCTTCAACATTGCAAAAGAAAAGTGATACTTATATTCATGGCCTGTTTTGAAATCACAGATGTTTGAAATAGACATTTTATCATCATTTTCAACACTAATTTCTTTTTTTTTTTATATATATAGAATTAAAAAATATATTAGAAAACCAAAAAATACCAAAACTGAAAGAATTACATTCCATATTTGTTTCTATCATTCCAGAAATGTTGGTTATTTTTAATAAATACATATAGTTGTGCAAATACGTAGACACAATCTTACACAAATAAGATACAGGTTTAGATTTTTCTAAGTTCTTTATACTTACTGGTGCTTGAACTTGGTTTATGTATGTGAATTGTTTGCCTTCCTCTCTTTGTCTTTCTTTCTAATTCTTAAATAAGTTTTTTTTTCTTCTTCCCAAAATGTCTATTGTTTAATCTGGAGTGTTATCTAAACTAATGTTTGATTTTGGGGTTGGTGGATATCACTGACTTCCATCTCTTTCCTCACACATCTGACATGATGGCATCATAGTTAGCTCAGCTTGGTTGACATATTCTAATATGAAAAGCAGTTTGTATTTTAAAAAAAGAGAAAAAATATCAATAAATATGATTATTATATTCAACTGGAGTTCTTATTATTTCATAAATTTGCAAATGAGTTTGTTGACATTAATGCTTCAAACATTGTATTAAAATGTTTTTTTTTTTTTTAATAAACATGAATAGCAACGCTATGAAAAAATATTAAAGGTACTACCCCAAGATCTTGGGAATTTGAGCTACACAATACTAATTTTGAAAGATAAAATGATCACTTACATTGATACAATATCTACAGAGATCAGGCCAAAAACTCAGTTGCTGGTATTTTTGACTCAGAATATCTTCTGGATAGAAAATGCTGGTGATTGATTTAAAAAAAAAAAAAAAACACAACTTGGATTTTAAGGATGTTACAGACATAATAAATAAAATATACAACAATGATAAAATACCGGAAAACATAAGTAGATCTATTTTCATAGCATTACTTTTGCTTGAAAATGAACCATATAACAAAACTTATCCGAATTCTGATAACTAGAGTACACAGCAGATCAGAAATAGGACAAGCAGGAGTTTGTTAAAGACACTGGAACAAGGAAAACAACAGTTATGCTTAGAATCATATCAGAAAGAACAATACAAATGCAGAAGAATGCATACCTGTGTTTTATAGATTATGCAAAAGCATTAGATAAAGTAAGTCACAAAGGACTGTTGGAATTGCTTAGTAATAACGCAAATATTACCTCATCTCAGAAGTATAGACATATATCAAAACTTATCTGAATTCTGATGAGGAGAGCAGAAATAGATTATTCACATGAGAAAATGAAGACAAAAAACAATGCCAATGTATGGCACAAAATATATGACTGCACAAAGGAATTAAGAATAAATGCAGGCAAGCAATGAAAAATGTGCAAAAATTGGAAGAAGGTGTAGCACAGATAAAACAACAGCACTAACTGGACAAGACGTTCAGCAAAATTAATAAAGTCTAAAAGATAAATTACTGTGATATCTGAAAAGGAATGTGATATTTAAGTTCAGAAAGATATCAGACAGAGCATTACAAATGCAAAAAGATGCATACCTGTGTTTTATAGATTATGCAAAAGCATTTGATAAAGTTAGTCACAAAGACCTGTTGGAATTGCTTAGTAATTGTGACTTATTTGGGGAAAGATACTAAAATAATCAAGAACCAATACTGGCAGCAAACTGCCTGCATAGGGATAGAAAATGAGTTCAGTCGATATACAAAAATAGAAAGGGGTGTAAGACAAGGATGTGTCTTCTCACCAGATTCATTCCACCTCTACAGTGAGGTAATTCTGAGAGAATTGTTATTTGCAGTCACAATCTTAACAACATAAGATATGCAGATAACACACTGTTGGTAGTAGGTGCAAAAAAAAACTTCACGAATTTCTACATAAGGTAGTGAAGGAAAGCAAGAAGAAAGGACTAAACATCAATTGCAAGAAGGAATGCATTGTTGTCAGGAAAAGGAACAGGCAAATTACAAATTGAAGATACCAAAATCAGACAAGTACAAAAATTTAAATATCTCAGAAGTTTTTTTTAACATGAGATGGAAAGTGTCGTACTGAAATCCAAAGGAGCATTGAGATAACAAACAATGCCTTTCAAAAGATAAGCAAAGAAATAAGAAAAATTCTGTCAGAAACAAAGAAAAGATTACTGAACTGTTACATGATATCAGTTCTCCTACAATCTCATTGCAGATGGAGGACTGGAAGCAACAGAAATGTGGTTCTACAGTGGCATGCTGAGAATACCATCGACTGAACAATTGAACAACAAAGTATTACAAAAAAATGAAATCAAAAGTGACACTTATACATAACATTAGGAAGAAACAGTTGAAGTTTTTAGGGCACAATGAAGAAAGAAGGCTTGGAAATTTTGATATTCACAGGATGAAGATAAAAGGGACAAAGGAAAACGATGTAAAACCTACTAAATGGGCTTGATTAAATGGATGGTAGAGCAATGTTTGGAAGTGGCTAACAAAAACATTTATTAAGAGCTACAAAAGACAAGAAATTGTGGAGAGCCATGATCCCCACATCTTGAAGGTACATGGCACATAGAAGGCGTGACAGGAGGGAATATATATACAAATAAATACACAATGGTCTTTAGTATTATAGATATATTCTTCACTACTTGATATAATTATTGCAAAAAAATGAATAAGCCACCATTAAAGAGCAAACATGGGACGAGCCTTTATAACTGGTAGTAAAAAGAATGAAGTGGGTTGAAACTGCCACGCTATTATCCCTATTATATAATAGAGAGAATAATGCTCAATCTTGATATATTTATCTGGTTAGATAAGGATATACTGATTCTTATAATGTTGAGGAAATAAAAATCTTCTGATGTATGAGGTAGGGGAAATGTCATTTAAGTTATCTCCCTTAAAATAAAAAAAAAACAACAGTTAACATAAATACTGTTAGCCTAACAATATTGTAAATAACAAAGCAAACGAATCTACTTTTGTAAAAGACTTGATTGTTAAATAATGAAAAGTAACTTTACCTGACAACCAAGTATTTTCACCAGGTAATAATATTGATGCGACAATGAAAATTAAATAGAATAATAAATTTAAACTCGACTTCCATCTGGGAAATTATTTCTGAACTAGACGTCATGTGTAGAATATAACAACACATAATTGTTTTGTTAATAGCCAAAAAATGTGAAAACAACAAGGTGGATCAACCACATGGTACTTACTTTTTTTTTTAATCACATCACCCCGAGCAAGGCGGTAACGCCACTGATGTGCAGGGGGCTATGTAGTAGTGAAAAGATTGGAAAAGAGAAAGCCGGAAACCACATCCTAAACAGAGAACAAGGGATGAGCCTCTTAACCTGTTCAATATACGTGGGTGGAGTGTGAACCGGGCGATAGATCTATCTACTCCAGTTGCTGCTAGGCTGGCTTTACTAATAGATTATAATTTTATCATCATTTTAAACTCTTACAGAAATAATCTTTATGGTCTGATGGCAGCAGAATGCCAAGTTGGTGATGTTTGTTACCAAATAGTGTAAGGAAATCCTATTCAAGTGATTCAGATAAACTATACTAATCACTGCTTACAATTCAAGAAATATGTTTGATTATTTGTAATTTGCTGATGAAATATATAAAACTTCTCATTTGTAAGATTTGAATAATATTTCTATAATCTGAATTTTTTTAGATCAATGAATAACTTAATATATATAACCAGACATCAAGGTGGGGAGACCATCTTAAATAAGTTTGTAGCAAGAAGTCTTATTAAGCACCTTTTTTTAAAATCAACTTTCTCCAAATGAGGCAATAATGTCACAAGGGACTATTGGAAGTGAAAGAGAATAAAACTTAGAAAAAAAACTAGAAACCCAATCTTAAACAAAAAACAAGGGATAAACTTCTATTTTTTTTCAAACAACAGAGGAGGAGTGTGAAATAGTCAAACCTATCTACTCCTGTTGGACTTAAGTTAAAACTTCAATGTTGTTTTGTCATACGAGTCCGATTGTGGAAATATGCTTATAGACAAACTTAAACCCCTCGAAGTTGTAAGTTTGTCTGCAACATGTCGAACTATGTTGTTATCATTTATTGTTTTGTATCACAACTCACAGGAAGTTATTTTACAACTGTTAAATTAGCAGTATGGCTGAAGACATAAAGAATAAAACTCCAGCAAGTTTTTCTTACTATAATGATACTTTTACTGATTTGCCCACAAAAGCTTTTATTAGGTGACATTTTTTGTTTTTTTTATTAGCATTGTACTGCCATCTTATTTTCTTATGCATACGGCTTATTTTCACTTTGTTATTCATTTGACTACAAGCAAAGCATAAGAACCAGTAACATGCAGGGGTTTACAGAGTGTGAAAGAATGTATGAAAAACAATAAGGAGAGAAAACAATAAGAGAACAGGAATTAAGACAGAAGATAAAAATTGACATTGCATTTGAAATTTTGGAAGATCAAAATTGACTGGGAAAGTAAAAAGCCAGAAAAGAGTTCCACAAGTGAGAAGTGCAAGAAAAGAAAATGTTTGCATAAAACTTAAGGGGTTATATTTAGCCATTTCAACTGTAAAATGATAAGAACTTGCTGCCAATCTAGTACAGCACTTAAATTCATAGAGTTTAGGTACTAAAGAAGAAAGTTCATCATAAAAGTATTTAATAGAAAATGCATAGGGAAACTACATTACAGTAGTGAAAAAAAATGACTGAAGTCGAGATGCCAGGTCAGAAGCAATAACATTGCAGATTCTTTGTATTTTATCAAGGATTGCTAAATATGTAGACGAGTACTGGGATGTATACAACAGAAATACTTTAAGCTTATAAATATTTAAGATATATTCTAGTCAGAAAAACTGTCTAGCATGATACAGTGAACCAACATTCCTAACTGCAGACCTAACAATTGACTCAATATAAACTTTCTGCTTCTTGTCAGTGAAAAACATTAGCCTGAGAAAGTGAAATGAGTCACTCTTCTGGAGGCTAGATGCAGCCATGCTGATGAAAGGCACTTTCCTCTGTTAACAATAGAATGTAGGTGTTTGTTATTTTTTTTAGATCAGCTACAAATTTGACCTTATTGAACTGCTCAGACTTACTAAGACAGGAATAAATGGTTGTCTCATCAGCATAGATACTGAGTTGAGAACTGATGATATCAGGAAGATTATTGATAAAATTTAAGAACATAGGTCCAAGGATAGAGACCTGGGGGCAAAAAGATCTTGACGAGTAGCCATTCAAGATGACTTTCATTTCATAAGACAGAATCAGCTAAAAAATTAATTCAGAAATACCATAACCTTTCAACTTGTGAAAAAGAACAATATGCCAAACTCTGTCAAATGTCTTTGAGATATTCCACGCAGCAGGCCGGGCTTCAGCATTCTTATCTAAAGCTTGAAAGACTATCAGCAGATGAGCTAGAGAGAAAACCATATTACCTGAAAAAAAGAGTCTGCAAGGTGAGATGCTTAACTAATTCAGTTGATTAGAGCTTCTAGTACTTTGCTAAGAACAGGTAGAAAGCTAATAGGCAAACCGTCTGATCCTTCTATTGGCCTGAGTTCTTACAGAAAAGAACTACGAAAGAGAATTTATAAGAAGCAGCAAGGCACTTTTTGTACAGTTTAGAGAGAACAGGAACCAGTTCAGAAGCACATTTCTGAAAGACTATTTCAGGGATACTATCAAGTTCAAATGCTTTGAGTTAATCTCATTTAGAAATGATAGCAGAAACTATGAACAGAGTTACATGCATGTCACTCATTAGAGACTCAGTTCGAAATATATAGTCAGACAAAGATGCTCCAGATAAGTAAAGAGTAAAATTTGTGGAGAATTTATGAGCAAAAAAAATTCGGGTTTATCAATAGATGTTAACATCTCAAATGGAGTGAAGAGAGGAGAGATAGAAGAATTTACCGTTTTATTTAAGACACTACTACAGAACCACCAGTAGCCATGTGAACCAAACTTATTAGAAATTATGAGGTGTGCTCATTCTATCCATAAAGATTTAGCCTCTTTGAGGACGTTTACAATTTCTGCAAGCAGGCACATATAGGCTTCTGTTGTGATCCGAGGTATCATGCTGGAACATCCAGAAGAAGTGATCCCTATGGACTATAGCAGATGAACAGGCCAGTGTGAACCAAGGAAAAGATTGTGGTTTCAAAATTTAGTATTTGTGAAAAAAAACAAAACAAAAGCATCAATGCTGGCTTTGACCCAAGAAGAAACCTCTCTATCACAATTCGAACTAGGATGGTTTAAGAATCTCAACCCAAGGGGCATCTTGAAGAAAATCATGAAATGAATTCCAATCAGTACACTGGTAGCAGAAAGCAATTTTGTGAATAGGCGGTTCCTCTCTAATATATGATGCAAAAGAAATATCAACAAAAAACTACTGTGTGATCCAAACTGCCGAGAGGACAAAGTTGTGATGCTTAACAAAAGTTAGGAGAGGAGGCAAGGAACAAATTAAGTAAAGAAGCAGTTGATCAGATTTACTATTTGACTAAGAGACTTCGCAACAGAAAAATTGAAAATCTGAATACATCGGTAACATTAGAATGCTTAAGCCACTTGATGTGATAAGCATTAAAATTGCCAAAAACAAATGGATGTTGAATGAGAACCATTTCTATATTGTCAGAGCTTTTGTTTTAATATATTACAGTCCTGAGAAGGAGAGTGATAAAGGAAAAAAGAGATAGCTAACGGAGTACAATAACGAAAGTTGTAAGCACATGAAAGAATTATTAGGAGACTTAAGAGACAATTCCCTTACCATTGGAAGATTTTCTCATATAAATACAGTGGTCATACATAAGTTTGTTAAAATCTTTTCAACAAAGGAAAACAGTCTGGAACAAAGAATTCATTGGTAATAATAGAAGAATTTAAATTAGTTTTGCAAGGTGCAAATATATCGGAACCTTTCAACAGAAATGATTCTACACTATAGAAATTGGAACATATCATGCTACAGGCCCTTGATGAGTCTGACGAGGCTCGCGCGGTTGCTCTGGATATCTCCAAGGCTTTCGACAGGGTTTGGCACCCTGGCCTCCTATGCAAACTACGCGGTTATGGTATTACCGGTCGCCTGCTTGACCTAATCCAATCTTTCTTAAATAACCGCAAAATGAAGGTCGTTCTGAATGGGCGTGCCTCTTCATCCTACAGCACGAATGCTGGTGTCCCACAAGGCTCTATCCTGGGCCCAACGCTCTTCCTTATTTTCATCAACGACCTCCCAGATGAGATCAAGTCCCAAGTAGGCATCTACGCAGATGACACTACAATATACTCCCGCTCCAGTAAGAAACCTGTCGTGGCGGACAGACATAATCTCGCTGCTGACCTTGAGCGGGATCTACACTCTGTGGTGAACTGGGGCAAGAAGTGGCTTGTCAACTTCAATTCCTCTAAGACCAAGCTGTTGTCTGTCAACCATTACAGGCAACCTCTTCTGCCTCCCATAAGCATGGACCAGATGATTCTCCCGGAGAGTAATACACTACGCCTCCACGGACTTACCCTGTCCTCAGACCTCAAATGGAAGCACTATATTGAATCCATAGCAAAATCTACTGCTAAGAAGATTGGGTCACTATGTCGATCCAGGATGTTTTTTCCACCTGAATCCATCCTGCATATATACAAGTCAACCATCCGTCCGTGCATGGAGTACTGCTGCCATTTATGGTCAGGTGCCCCTGCCGTTCTCCTCAGTGTTCTTGACAAGCTCCAAAGGAGAGTCTAATGTGATAGGTACTGATCTGGCGACTCGTCTGCAGCCACTTTCCCATCGTCGAAATGTGGCCTCCCTCTGTCTCTTCTATAAATACTTTCATGGCTTTTGCTCGGATGAGCTTGTCACTGATGCCTCCTCAACAGGTGTTTACCCATGCAACCAGACTGGCAACTGGGTCCCACCCATTCACAGTCAGGTTAGCCAAACGCAGACGACAATTCTACTCCTGCAGCTTCCTCTCTCGCACTTCCCGCCTGTGGAACTCACTCCCGTATTCTTGCTTTCCTGACGGCTACGACCTCCAGAAATTTAAAAGCAAAGTTAATACTCACCTACTAACCACTAGACTCTAGCTCTCTCCCCTCCCCTGTATAATCTTCATGTTCTCTCCGCCCATGTATCTGTCATTGCACCTGCTTTCTCAGCTTTCTATTGTTCCTTTCTAACTAGCTTGTACTCCTCACTCTTTTCTAATTAATCTTTCTACATATGTGTAACCCCCTGCACATCAGTGGCGTTTCTGCCTTGCTTGGGGTGAAATGAAAAAAAAAAAAATTAAAAAAAAAAAATATTCCATGGATAATGGAGAAAGAAAGATTGAGTGTGGTAGGTAATTTTTTTTTATTTACTCTTATTTCTTTTCAATGAATCAGTCATGAGAAGATTTTGTAAGAAGACAAAGGCCAAAATAATTATCACCATCATCGATGGCAATACAAATTAGCCAGAAGGTGGCTAAAACTAATGCGTAATGTGGCCTCAGGGTTGCTCAGCAGGAAATACATGCAGAAACACCTACCCATGCATGGCATGTCACTACAAATACCCAAATATTATGCAACTGTTGACCAGATCAGCTCTCTAAATGCTATCAAAAAGTCTGTGCACCTTATTCCCAGTTGAATGCAGAGAACTAACAACCTGGTAGTCTCATAATGAAAGGTTGCAGTCATTGATCAGTCAAGTCAGGAAAAAAGGTCAAATAGTTACATCATCATGGCCATGGAAGAAGAAAGAACTGGTAAGCCATATCCTAAACAGGAAACAAGGGATAAATCTCTACTCCTGTTCAATAAACATTGAAGAAATGCTGGCTGGGTGATATACAAACATCTACTTTTATTAATCTTACAGCTGAGATACCATCTCTAGGAAGGTTACCAAATAAGGCTCTAGTCCTTCCCATGCCAAGGCGGAATTAGTGGATTATTAAAACCTCTACAGTCTACAGGGCTTGGGATCAAAGGAATATTAACATAACATTATATCACTCAATAAAGTTAAAAATCAATAAATACTTGACAATAAATATGAAAAGAATATTTATATATAGAATGAATACAAAGGACCATTAGTCAAAAATAAACAAACTAAATTCTAAAATACTGACCAAAAAATTATGATAAAAAGCAATGGCTACAATGAAGAAAGACATTAAAGATTAATAATCATGATAATGTTTCATGTAAAAAATGGATCCCAGTTCTGGAAATTTACTGTACATAAAAATATTTTTTATTACTGTAATCATTCTGCTCAAAGGTAAAATGATCAGTTGAGATGAATTTCACAATACAAACTATTGTTTATATTTCTGAAAGCAGAATTTTAAGAACAGAAATTCAGAGTAAACTAATGAAATTAAATATTGTTTGAATTATATAATTACATATTTTATGGCAATTCGAAATAAATACTCCAAAACTTGAATTTTCAATGAAATATTAAAAACAAAAAAAATTTTTTTTTTTTGAGTATTTCAATGAGTCCATATCATTGTGTTAATAAGGATTTAAAAAATAAAATTTCATGTTTCCATTAACAGGAATAACCAAAACTATAAATTGATTGGTGATAAATATTTTCATTGTGAAAAAAAAAAGAAAAAAAAAAAAAGGATGTTTTCTGTTAAACATTTATTAAGGAAAAAAAAAATGTAAGAAAGAAAATCTGTTAGAGATTTTGTTGTAATGAAATGTCCCACACTCCCTATTGCCTATGTGGACTGACATTTTTAGTAGCTGTATATAGTGAGCACAAGAGATTCCTGTGACTTGCTTTGGCAATTACTAGCCTGCCATCAGATTTTCTGTCTCACCTTAGTGTATCCTCTTTACAATAAATTGCTCTTCTTTCATCTACACATGTGTTGCTGTTCTTTCACTTGAGTACCATCTTGTCTGTTTGTAACCTCTTTAAAGGATACAACAGATTTTAACATAAAGTCAATTATCAAAGTTTAATCTCTGATAAAAGTATAGTAACTTCTTTTCTTCAGTGAAATGGAGAAGACAAGAAAACTTGGTAACCCAACCAGTCATTTTCTTAGCAAGAAAAAGAGGGGGGGAAAAAAAAAATGAAATTTTGCATATTTCATGCCTACAAGGTATATAAAATTTTCATGCACCCAAAATTTCTCACGCTAATTTTAGAATTACCTTATTTTTGTATATTTAATAGTTATCTCCCTTGTAAAGAAGTTTTCTATTGAATATGAATGTCACCATCAGAAATAAACTTTTTCCTTTGCTTAGTTACAGCATTTTCAAGATGCCTTAATTCTGACTTGAGTTCATTGTTTTGACTAAATTTACATGAATAGAAACAAACAACAAAAAACCCCTAGACTTTTGATATAGACATGTGTTCATTTAATTAACTTATTTATACAGAATAATATAAATCTTATTTACATTATTCATATTGGGAATACGGACGTGCGTTGTGGTGCAGTGGATATTGGCTCAGAACGAGAAATCGGAGAGCCAAGCTCGAATTCCAGTTGAATTAGTCATATTCACTTAAGGGCAAATACTCTTTGTTAATCTATCTCTTCTTCCTCCGGCTATGTGTTAAATAGCAGGACAGATTGGGTTCTATAGCCTTGTTTGGCAACTAATTGACCACAGAAAGTAAAAGCAACCTACTGCAGGAAAATCTTCTTTCCAGTCACTCATGTCTCTTTTGAGATGTAATCGCCCAAGCATGTATCACATATAGAACTTAACTAACTGATATTGGGGCTCCTGTTTTCATCTTTGTCGTTGTTGCTGTTGTCATGTTTCAGCCATTGTGCCCTCTGGTCTTCATCAGGCGTGTATTTATCTGGGTAAGCAAGAGGGGAATTCTTAACTGATCTAGATAAATCTCATCTAGTTCTTATTTTCACTACTGATCAGTTACAAAGATGAGGACAATAGTTCAAATATAGTGTATATATTGAAAATTCTTCATTTCAGAAATTCAGACAGAAATGTAAATCATACACAAATTATTTTTATAGTTCAGTGGTTAGCGGAAATAATTTAGAAATCATGAAATATATTTCTTTCCGACTGAATATCCCATAAGCATAGTTTTTGTAGCAAATATCTACAAAGAATAAAGTATTAGTCATGTTATTGAATTTAGTTGGGTGTTAATTTTTGTTGAAGTAACGGTGGTCAGCAACCTATCTTGAGGAAATGGAATAAGATGGGTTAAATAAAATCAGTATAAAAAAACCATGTAAAATGAAAGTAAATTAAAATATAAATACTTATTGATTCTTATTCTTCTTGCAATTTTTTTCTTTCTTCCCTTTTGTGATGATCATGAGTGCATATTTTTTAAAGTTTAAAATACACGTTTGAATATCTGCAGTATTCATCTACAGAAGATTTTTGAGCAACTCAAGTTCTATTGTTTTCATCCATTTTTGAAGATTATCTGAAAAAGAAACTATTTTATTAATATCTCATTGTAACTCAAGCAACGAGCATGCTATTTGCCTCCGTGAAGTCTGTCACATCTTCCTCAGAACAGTATATTCATTTACTTATAAAAACCTTCATACTTTATAGTAGACAATTTAATAGACAACCTAACAATTTGGGTCAGCTCTCTTACCTTAGTGACATCAACCAAATAAGAGTGTTGGATACGCTGGGCTTATTACACATCCTCATGATATATTAGGTTGGCCAGAAAGTCCTAACTTACTTAAGAAGTGGAAAGAAAAACAACAAAATTTGATGGGACAACACCAACATTTATTCTTAAAAAATAAAATCCATCATTCTTGATGATCTACCAGCATCCGAACCTGTCTTAGATACCAGTCTGCTGACATCGAATAAAAAAAAAAAAACTGAAAACAAGGTTCCTTCGCTTTATCAGAATTGTTGAATTACTGGTCACAGAGGAAGTGTGCCATTGAGCAGAATAGGCCAGGTTCACTCAGAGCAACATAAGAACTGATTTGAGGATGTGGAAGAATCTCAACACCATCCTCCATCTGCTTGAATGTCTCCTTAGTCAACCTGGCAGTGTATGGCCCCCACATTGCCGTGTTGAAACAAAGTCTGACCTTGATCGACCAAGGTAGGATACTTCTTTAGTTTGTTGTACACATGGTCTAGCTAGTGACAATATATTTTAGCATTGATGGCACAACCATTTGGAACAAGCTCAAAATGCAGTCAGTCAGTTAAGTGCCATACGTGATTCACGCTTTGGGCGATCATGTCTTGAAAAAGACATGACTGACTGCAGAAGATTATCTCGCAGTAGGTTGCCATTGCTTTCTGTGGTAGACTGGTTGCCAGCTAAGACAATAGAACCCAATCTATCCTATTATTTAACCCATAACCGGAGGGAAGAGACAGATTAATACCTTTCCCAAGGGTATTTGTGCATAAGTGAATGCAAGGAACTCGACTGAAATTTGAACTCAGCACCCCGATTTGTTGTTCTGAGTCAATATCCACTGCACCACAACACACATCCTAAATGCAGTTCTCCTTAAAAATTCCACCAGAGATCAAGATTTGTTGCTTTCTTTCTGCTTCCTAATTGAGTCAGAACTTTCTGGCCAACCCGGTATTATAAGAGATCCTTACCGCCACCTCAGAAATCTAAGGTTACATTAATATTTGCTGTGTTCTCTTCTTCTCAAAAATTTTATTGACCTTAGATAACAAACAGAAAGTATGTATTTCATACAGATCAATGATTAATATTTTGTCAAATGATTTGAAGTTCAAATAAAAATAACGTTATGAAGCAAAAGTATATTTCAGTTTATACTGAATTTTTTTCCTACCAAAGTTCTCAGAAGATTCCCCCACCTAACCAGGTCAAAATCAGCATTAGTATTTTTGATCATTGTAGGATGTAGAGAGAGCTCTAAATATTTCAACCCTACCCCACTTTAAAGGAGCATATAAGAACCTATATAATTTTCTATATAAGATTTAATATACCTGAACGTATGTAATTTTCTAAAATCTGGTTGGATTTCTGGTATGTGAAGTTCTTATTTACATGTAGACTGCTATTCTCATCTTTGCTGTGGCTATCATTTTTAATATTAATATTTAAATAAATATTAAATAATATTTAAATAAATATTAAATATTAATAAATGTAAATCTCTTAGAATATAAATATAAATTTTAACTTTAAATGTATTTAAAAAATATAAAAATTGATATAAAAAAATCTAAAAATATAGAAATTTAAATAGAAATTTTTATATAAATATAGAATATAAATTTCTTAAAATATAAATATAAATCTTAAATTCAAATATATTCAGAAATACATAAATTTATAGAAAAAGTATAAAAATATATAAATTTAAACATATTTAAAAATACATAAATTTATACAAATAAATATAAAATAGAAATTTCTTAAAATATAAATATTTCATGTTAAATAAATATTAAATATTGTTCTAATATACCTGAACCTATATAATCTAAATTCTGACTGAATTTCCGGAATGTGGAGCTTTTATTTACATGTAAACTGCTACCCTTATCTTTGTTGTGGCTATCATGTTTTGGCCATAGCTCTCACCAGGTGCATGTCAAGATATTTTTGTGTAATTTTGATAAATATATAAGTTAAAGGTCAGTTTTATTTCATTTTTTTTTTAGATGACAGTTTATCCATTGCACTCTTTATATGTGTATCATATAATATAAAAAAAAACAGTACCAGTGAAGGTGGACAATTAAGCCATATTATACAAATGGATTTATATTAACATGTGATCCAGGCTGATTTAAGCATCTGACGACTGACACTAGTGACACTAGTGCTGTTCCACTTCAGATGCAAGATAACATCAACTTGCAAATACTATGTCAGGTGGAGAACACAGATACTACACTGATCATAGGAGGAAATACCAATCTTGCAATTTAATAAGTGTAGCTTAGTTGTTGCACAAGATTACAACAATAAGACACCCAGTGAGGCTCAAACTCAGTTAAGTGCCATATGTGAAAGAGACATGATACACTGGGCAGAAGATTTTCCTGCAGTAGATTGCCAACCAAGGCTATAGAACCCAATCTGCTATTTAACCCATAACTGGAGAAAGAAGAAGCAGCAATGGGTTCATACCTTTTCCAAGGCTATTTGTGCATAAGTAAATGCAACAAATTCAACTGGAATTCAAACTCAATTCTTCGATTTTTCATTCTAAGCACCATTAATCTACTGCACCACAACACATCTCTCTTCACTACTCGGTCATAATTGTTCTACTAAGATAAGTTTGCTAACCATTACACCTTGTTGAAATGCCAATACTAATTCATACATAAATCATCCCACCATTTTTGAGAGGTACTATATATGATATACTAAATATAATCCAGTCTCTAATATAATCTCTAAGCTTGACACTCATAAGGCAAGAAGAAATGTGTCCCTGAACTGGCTCCATTCCTCTCCAAATTCTATAATTATTGCCTATTTCCTGCTTGTTGGAAGCCATCCTCTGTAGTTCCTGTTTTTAAGAACTCTGGGAAGCCCTCTGACTGCTCTAACTATTGCCCTATAAGCTTCTTACCTCTTTTTGGTAAGGTATCCAAAGACTGCAATGCTGAAATAGGCATCTCACAACCTTCTCTCTGACAAACAATATGACTTGCACTTCACCAGGTCTACTCCTGATGTGCTAATGACCATCACTGACTATATATATATATATATATATATATATATATATATATATAAAAACTACAATAAAGCAGCACTAATTATTATAGACTAATGTCCGAAAAACCAATGCTAACCTATCAGTAACTTAAATCGTCAATAACCCAACGAGGACTACCTCGTAGGTTAAATAAAGAGGAAGAAAAAATGAAACAAACCCAGTACAAGAACAATGTGTCAAGTGCTCGTTTGAAAGAAAAAAAACCCAAGATGAAACCTTAACAGTCAAGTGAGCAAAAATAGAAAGTAGAGCAAAAATACAGTACACTAAATCTAAAAATGAGCCAACACCGACTGACGATCTGTTGTGTGAAACCGCAGTTGGTGTTGGCTCATTTTTAGATTTAGTGTACTGTGTATGTGTATATATATTTTTTTTACACCCCACCCCCTCCAGGCTCTTGATAAGAAGCTTGAGCTGTTGCTCTTGATATCTCAAAAGCATTTGACAGGGTTTAGCATGCTGACCTTCTGTACAAGCTCCAGCTGGATGATTGTTTGATTTAGTCCAATTGTTCCTATGAAATTGTGAAATGAAGTTTTGTTTTGAATGGGCAAGATCCCAGATCCTTTCATATGAATACGGGCGTCCCTCAAGGTTCTATCCTAGGTCCAACGTTTTTTTTCTGATCTTCATCAATGACCTTCCTGATGTAATCAGTTCTCAAGAAGGCAGATGACAACACCATTTACACCCATCTCAATAAGAAATCTGCCAAGGCTGACAAAGTAGACCTGGCTGCTACCCCTCTAAGGAATCTCCAATCGCTGATTGAATGGGATAGGAAATAGATCTTAAATTTTAATAATTTCAAAATGAATCTGCTCTCTTTTAACCACCATGAAGAAACATTTTTGCTTACCATTAGAATGGATGATGCTAGATTTCTAGAGAGCAACACTTGACCTTACTTTCTCAAATGACCTCAAATGGAATGACTACATCAAATACATAGGTGCCATCTACTGCTAGGAAAGTTGTGTCACTGTCAGGCCAGGAAGTTTTTCTCGTCAGAATTCATTCTACACATTTATAAGTCTACTATTCATCTGTTCATTGAATACTGTTGCCATATCTGGTCGGATGCTCCTGCTATTCATCTTCAGATTCTCAACAAAATCTAAACGAGGATCTGCAATATAATTGATCCTTACTTGGCAGCTCACCTTCAAAAACTTTCTCTGATGATATGTGATGTAATGTGGTTTCATTCTGTCTTTCCTACAAGTATTTTCATGGCAACTGTTCTGATGAGCTTTTTTCCCCTGCTATTTATACATACAAGATTGACGTTTAGGTCCCACCTTTTCACTGTCAAAATAGTTAAATGTAATGGCCTCTTTTACTCTAACAGTTTATTTTCTTGCACTTCCCATTTGTGGAACTCACTTTCGTTTGCTTGCTTCACTGATAGCTACAATCTTCAGAAGTTTAAATGAAATGTCAATTGCCCACTTCTGTCTTCTTGATTCCAATCTATCTCTTATTTTTCTTTGACATTCTCTGTACCTTGCTTTTTTTTCTCTCACTGTAACTCCCTGTTCACCATGGGTGATCCTGCCTTGCTTGGGGTTAAATGATTATATATATATAAATTGTTTAATTAATTAGTTTCTGGACATAAGATTAGACCAGTGCACATTTGTATTAAAGAGTGTTCAAAACAATTATATTGTAGAACTTGAATATTTTTCATTTGTAAACGAGTTATTATGCGACCTAGGTCTCAAGATAAATAAATATAAGTGTATGGATGTTGCAATTGATGAGAAGTCAGAGATTCCATTTGAGTTCATTACATTAACTTATGCACTTTAAAAAGGTATGAATCTATCCCCCACATATGTAGTAAAGAAGATTGGGCTCTGTAGCCATTGTTGGATAATATTCTAATAATACTTTGATTTCAAAACCAATAGAGATATCTTAAGCAAGATCTTTATTAGTTTTTAACCAGACTCACTGAATAAGAGTCATGCAAAATCTGTCTAAGACAGCAGTTTTCAATCAGTGTGCTGGGGCACACTAATACACTCTGAAAGGTAGACAGATGTACACCAAGATAACAGAAGACTAATTTATGAATTAATTTATATTAAAATCTTTAATTCTACAAAGATGAAGATACTAAGCTCATGGCTTCAGTGTCTAAGTCTGGCATTTGATATTTTGAACTGGATACTAAATTCCTTAATCTTTAAGAAATGGGTAATCCTTTCCCTTTTGGCTTCCTCAAGGCATTTAAATCTGGCTTCTCAAAAAGAAAGTAGCAGATTCTTCATAAATTCCTTTTAATTAAAAACTATGTGAAACCAAAATTTCATATTTTCAAGTTTCAAGACTAATTTTTTGTTATTCCACAATTGCATGGCCCTGAAGTAAAAAAAAAAAAATGTTGAGAAACACTGATTGAATGGATTATGTAACAGGAGGAGTAAAAAAAAACTCACACATGAAAATCTAATAAGAGTCATGAATTAAGACAATCTTTCATTTTTATAGCATCAATTGATGAGTATATAAAAACAAAAAGAATGTAGAATTGTTTTTAAATTGAGTTTTTTTCTTCTTCTCAGCTAACATAAATGCAACAACAAATTTTTTGTTTCTCATGATGTTGAAGTCATGCAAATATTAAAACCTGGGAAAAAAGTAATAAAGAAAGATACAAAGTCCACTGACAAAACTTGTGATTTATTCATGAGATATTTTTGATAGGTTGACCTGTGACCTTTTTCAGGAGCAACTTTTTTTGACATAGTTATAAGAAATACTGAACATAATTTGATAGATGGATGTGCTGTTTTTTCCCTTTGTTTGTTGATTGGAACCATAAACAAAATCAGATTTTAAAAAAAAATGGAGATGAGGGTATCCAGATTAACTGAAGAGAAACAATTCTTAAACTTTTCATTTTCCTTTAAACTGGAAAGAAGTCAAGAATTTCACACAAAATTAAAAAAAATATACATAAGAGGGGCTTGTCAGCATGATTGCTAACTTTAGTGTGTAACCACTCTCTCCACCCCACCCCAGGGCCTGATGAGTAAAAGGGAAAAGAGGAATCATTGGCGATGATTATAATAATAATTATAATAATATTAATAATAATCATTAATATATTAATGCAGGTTTTGGGGCCCATGTGGTGAATTTTACCTCAGACACTGCCTTGAGAGATAAATACTCACTTAGACCAAACAGTGGCTTGACTGTCCAAGGGAAATAACTCCCCAGTGGCCAACTGCTTTTTGTAGAACCCAACCTGATTATGTACGATATGTCAACAACAAGCTATATGTACCATGGGCGAGTGGTACTGCTGCAGTGTGTTTGGGGGCCTAGAACTCATCTACTGAGGAATGAATTGCTCAGAGTAGAAACACATTTATAAAATATTTCATGACCAATGCTTAAACTCCAGATCTGAGCAAGACATCCATGTTTTCAAAGTTCTAAAAAACTGCAGCTGACCAGGTTTCCTTTATAGATAATTAAAAAAAAAAAAAAAAGAATATTTCTGGGCAATTTTACCCGGAACAATGGTTTTCTGTCCATCCAGTATATATGGGCGTGTGCATACACATCTCACAGAATGGAGACAAGTTAGACCTAATGATCAGGTTACTTAATGAATAAGAACGGTTCACGTATAAAGAGTTACCGCCCCTGTTAAGGGAAAAAAATTCTTTTTAAACGTTACTTTTGAGCAATTAATAATAAAAAATAAAATAAAAATAAATATTTTATTTTTTAAGTTTGTGTATTTAGATAAAAAAAAAAATTGTATGTACACCAAAACATCTGTAATAATAAATGAAATGGTGGTTGGAAGGGGGCAGCCTCACAATATAGTCAGAATTTTCTCTATTATTCTTAATTATTATACAAAAAAAATTAATAAATAGTAAAAATAAAAGTAAGAATTATCCCCACCCCACCAAATATATATATATATATATATATATATATATATATATATATATATATAATATTAAAACTTAAGCCACTTAAGTGTGACAAATGTCCATGACCATAGATACTCATCTCATATCAGGATGTCAGCTCAGCTAAAACGCTGTTTGTAACAAATGTCTTCCATTTTCCTTTTTAAAAAATTTACGAGTGTTAGTTATAACATGACTGCTTTTTTCAATGGACAAACTTGTGAGTTCAGAGGTCAAAAAAAAAAAAGGTTTAAAAAGCAAGAGAGAGAGGCTATATTATATACTGACTATATTCAGGCTTCCATAACATACAATAGAGAAAAAAGATGGCAAGTAAAGAAAAAAAATATCAAATCAAAGACATGCAACAATTTCACATTTCTGTTCTGTAACATTAGAATTTACAGGTTTCAATATTTTTTCTTTAATTCTGGAATAAAAAAAAAGTTTTAGCCTAACACAATTCCTATTTTCAAATAATGGAATTGTAGGGTCAGCATTTTATTTTTGTTTCTTATTTTTGAACTTACAGGATTTTTAGGCTTGTATTTTCTTCTATCCTGGAATACAGAAATTGCAGTATCAACAATATTCTAATTCTGGAATATATAATTAAGGCTTAATACCAGCACTTTTATTCTGGGTTACCAGAATTTTATGAACATAATCTTCTCACTGCATTTTAAAGTACTAGAATTGTAGTATCAAAATCTCTTATAACAGAATGTAGGAATTGTAGGTACAAAACTTTTCCTTTTATTCTGATAATTAAAAAAAATAATTAAAAAAAAAAAAAAAAAAATCAAGATTCAACATTTCTTCTTGCTATTCCTGAATACCAGAATTGGGGAGTACATGCAATTTCTTTCAATTCTGTAACAAGAATAGTAAGATCCAATTTTCTTTTATTCTGGAATTTAAGGACTGTAAGGTCAATATCTTTTCTTTTATTCTAGAAGTTGAAAATCATAGGCACAACAGTTTTCATTCTATCCTGGAGTATAAGAATTGCAAATACAATCCTATTCTTTCTATTCCGGAATACAAGAATTTCAAGTTCAACTATATATTTTTTTAATATATTTTCTTTTTATTCCGGAATATTAGAATAGTACATTCAGCAAATACTTTTTTCTGGAATATAAGAATTGCAGTTTTTATAGCATCCTCACATTCTTGAATATATGATGTCCACTGATAGTAATTTTGCAGATAAAAACTACAAAAAAAAAAAAAAAAAAAAAAATTGTTATGAGAACCAAAATATTGGCTAAATTTCTTTTTAAAAACTTGAGGGGATTTTTTTTGTTTTAATTTTTTTTCCTGAAATAAATTGACTGATGAGGATAAAATGGAAATCATAAATAATTAAAAAATAAAAATTATGATTTGAGTTTTTTGTTGTTTTTTTTTCATCTTTAAAGAAAGGAAGAATTAGAGAAAAGGCAGTGTCAAAGAGGTAAAAGAAAAGCATAAATGTTATTTCTTTAATGACAATTGAAACATGATGGCAGGGAGAAGAGTGTAGGTGACAGCTTTAAAGATTTTTTTGTTGCTTTTTTTGTTTTTAAAAGTTGGGTGCAAATAAAGTGATTATGTAATTTTTTTTTAGTGAATGAAAGAATGATACAGGTAATGCAGATGTAAATATGAATATTTAGAAATATGTACGATGATGCTAATTTGAAATCAGGTGCCTCTCTGCTGGCTGTCAAATTCATGATTTTACTTGCCTGAACCCCAATATTCATCATAACAATTGTGTGAAATAAATTTTGCAGGCATGAAAAGAAAAGGATATTTTTTCAAGGTTGGTTTCATACCTGTATATTTGCAAAGAAGATCTAAACTAGTAAATAATCAACAAGTGTGTGTGTGTGTGTGTGTCTCCAAGAATATATAGGCAATAACTATACTGCTCATACCTAAATAATGCATCATTTAGTGGATGAGTCAACATTCTTGTATTATTTCGAACTAGTGTTCTCATCTTGGCTAATATAGATGTTATTATAGACACAATGTTTCAACCAAGTACCCTCTGGTCATCATCAGGTGTCAGTTGATTGGCTGATATGAGATATCTATTGATTGTGGTATTTTGTTCCTGCAGAATTGAACCATAGATCAATTCATAGATGACAGTAACACATGCATAACCAACCATATTCACTATGTCATGTCACAAAGAATATTAGTCGTATGTTTTTGGTAGCCTTTTATAGTCAATGTTAGATGGTTTTTGTAATTTGGTTATGATGGTCAGTTTGTACAGCTTTTCATAATTTAGTATTTCATTTCATTTTGTAAAAAGCAGTACAAAACGTGTCTATAATAACATCTATGACAACCAAACTGAGAATAATAGTTTGAAATAATACAAAAGTATGCACATATATATATATATATATATATATATATATATGTAAAACTTTACATTTTGGCTGCAGGGGGTTTGTTTTTATTTTCATTGACTATATGAGTAGGTGTATTGAAGGTCTTGCAAAATTTTGATTGACCAGGTTGTTATAAAAAAGCTTGCTGAGGAATCAAAAGCAGTTAATTGGATTTGCTTCTAGTTAACATACAGACAGACAGTTTATATGATAATAGATATGTATAGTGCCATGTAAATGAATTTTTGGTGTATGGTCAATTATATACATATTATGACATATTTGTTTACCATCAGTAGATTTCTTATGTATTTACATGGTATGTATGTATAGTAATGCAGGAAAATGTTTATGTACAATAAATTATATATATATATATATATGGGTTAAATAGCACAGCAGACTGGGCTCTCTCACCTTGGTTGCTAACCAAGTCAAAGAGAAGGAAAACTCTGAACTCAAACCAGAGGAGAGCTGTTTGAAGACTTCATGGCATATGACGCACTATTTTTATTATAAATGTGGTTGTTTTTTTGTTTTTTTGCTTTTGTTTTTACACAAGTCTTCATTACTATAATCAAATTAGGTGTGTAGGTAGTCTGAACTGTTACACTCTCATAAAAAAATCAACGGTCAAATTCATTTATTTATATATATATATATATATATATATATATATATATATATATGGTAAATGTTCGTTTTAGGTGCCAACGGCTTTCCCCCCTTCAAATTTATCCAAAATAGCATTATTTCTGTGCAAATGTATATGCTGAACTCAAATCAACAATTAGTTATTGAAGAAATTTACCTTTTTTGCTTTGAAAGTCCATAAAAAATGAGCTATATCTCGCACTTTTTCTCTCCAGTAACTCTCACAAAGTTATGTAATTAACTGCAGAATGACATTCTACGTAGGCAGAATTTTCTGTCGAATTTTGGTTGATTTTCTTCCTTTACTGAAACTTCAGGTGATGTACTTCCTGTTATGAAAGTAATAAGCATAGAGATACAATAGCGCATTACTTTCATTACCGGAAGTACATCGCCGGAAGTATCAGTAAATGAAGAACAATCGACCAAAAATCTGTCAAAATTCGTTGCATTACGCAGTACGTCATTCTGCAGTTAATTACATGACTTCGTGAGAATTACGGAAGAGAAAAAGTGCAAGATATAGTTTGTTTTTTATGGACATTTAGATAAAAAAGGTAAGTTTCTTCAATAACTAACAGTTGATTTGAGTTCAGCATATACATTTGCACAGAGATAATGCTATTTTGGATAAATTTGAAGAGGAAAAGCGTCGGGATTTACAACGAAAATTTACCTATATATATAAAGACAGTGTGTGTATGTTTATATTTGTCTATAAAAGAACATTTTCATCCTTGCAATGAAGTATTTTATAGAAACAATTTGATATGTGTGTCCCAGTTTGAGTATGAGTGTACTAAAGTGTGTATACATGCGTAATGTACAAAGCATTAAAAGTGCACATTAGTTGGGATCATCCCCACATACAATTTTAGTCATGTATACAGACACACACACACATACATGCAAATAAAAGGGTAGTTATGTAAAGATATGTATAAAAATATCTATGTACAGAAGTGAGAGTGCATCTTAAAATTATACTGTATAGGTGTAATGGATTTTGCAAGTAGCAAGATTGTTAAGAAAAATTCTTTGCATTATTTGAAATAAGTTTTTCATCAGTTTATTTGCAGTTTTTGGAACTATAAATTGGTCACCTACTTAGTACTGACCAGGCAAGATGTTGCTTAACTTTGATAATCAAAGTGAGTACCAGTGTTTCAATGTACATAAATTGTAAATGTGAATTAAAAAAAATTTTTTTCTTTGCATAAAAATGTCAAAGCTCACAGTGATTTTATATATATATATATATATATATATATATATATATATACACACACAAAACCCCATGGGTATACAGTCAACTATATGCACATATATAAAAATATTATTCAGTTGTTAATAAAACTGTTCAATGTAATATAACAGATTTTTATATATATATATATATATATATATATATCCTATGTCAGTGGCATGACTTAGAGTTTCATGCACTATGCAATCATCAGATGTATATGATAAACATATTGTAATATGCACTTAATGATTGCATAGTGCCTGAACCTCCAAGTCATGCCATTGACATATAGTAAGATATATATATGTGTGTGTGTGTGTGTGTTTCAGAACTGAGCATTTTACAAAACTGCCTTATGAATGCATAAGTATTTTTGCGTTGTCATTATTGTTAATGAACTTATCTGTTACATGTGTTACTAAGCTTAAACTTTATGCTTTATAACTTCCAGTCTAATACTCTAGCCATGGTGATATCATGCCAGAACTTCACCTTATGATTTACTACATCACATTAAACAGAGCAGGTAATGTGGTAAATAGCCTTGACTCTTTGAAGTTGCTAGTTGTGAGTGTTACACCTTGCAACTTCTTGTCTTCTACTCTAACCAAAGAGTTATAATTACTGATGTAAAAAGATTCTTTTAAATAGACAACTTAGAGAAAGAAAACTCATTCTCTGCTTCAGTTTAAACTGAGACTTATCTTTTCCCAGGTGAGTATGTAGTAACAAGTTACAGAAATCCCACACCTGGGATTAAACCTCAGATCTTTCAAGTCAATATGACCAGTGAGATTATATTAACAAATGCTAAGTATTTATGGATCCATTCATTGCATTTGTTAAGTTTCTTGAAAAATTAAACTTAAAACAAAACAGAGTTTTGTTTCAATTTTTTCTTTTTTTTTTTTTAATACTAACAAAAATCTACTCACCTCACAGCAGGACTTAAGATTGGAACTATCAGTTTTAAATTCTGCCACAAGCTGCTGTTTCCAATTTTGAATGGAGATGTTAATTTTTTGCAATGTTTCATTGTCCTAGACACAAATTTCTGTCCTTTTTTAAAGCCTGTCATGGAAAAAACACTCTTTTTACCAAGGTCTAAAACTGAACTTCTTCAAATGAGTGATAAAAAAAAAAATTATCTCCCCAACTTTACAAGTGGAATGAAGCCTCAATTCCTCTTCTCCAGTGGCTTACTGCTTCGGACTCAAACCTGACTTTTTGTGTTGTGTATTTCTACACAAAACATAACATTTACAATTTTTATAGGAATATTTTTATAAGAATAGACTGTCTGATCTTTTGTCCAAAACTAAGCCCCTTGATTTAAGAAACAACACTTAAAGAACATGCATCTTGCATGTATATCTTATATTTTTGTAATATGTGTTTTATGTATAAGGCCATTTTTTTTTTTAACACAGTGGTGTTTTTCTGGATGTGTTTGAGGTGTGCATATGTATGCAATGTATGCAAATGTATGCAATGTTTGCATACATTGTATTTGCAATGTATGCAAATGTATGCAATGTTTGAAAACATGTGCTTATATACTAGAACAAATAAGACACAACATTGGAATTAAAATTTTATAAATTTTAACTGCTGCCTGCTCTCTGTATCTTTTCTTTGAAAATTTAGAAGAAAAAAAAGACAAAAAACAAGATCTGTGTTAAATAAAAATTAAAACTAAAAAAAATCCCCTTTGTTATTAATGCCATGCTTCCATTGAGTGAAGAATTTTTCTTTTCTGCCATTTTTGACTTTTGGTAGTTTCTGAAAAATAAAACTTAAAAAATAAATTTTTTTTAATATATATGAACAAATTATTTGATAATTTGTCCACATTTGAGAAAAAGAAAAAAAGAGTGATCCAGTTATTTTCTTATCAAGGAGGATATTTTTTAGGAACAGAAATTTTTTGTTTATTTTCCTTTCTTATCTTTGGCAAATTTCTTGGCTTGGACCCTAAAGAAGATTTGCATTTTATTTTTCTTTTGGAAATAAACAATATATATATATATATATAAAAATCAGCTTTGATCCTCTTCATTCTTTTTCTTTTTTCCTCCTTCTTATTCATCCAGCTTTTGTTTCTCTTTCACTTTTTCTCTTTTCCTTTCTCAAGTCTTTCTCTTCAATTTTGCTTTTGACAATAAAATGTGTAAATACAGCAGTGTCAGTGGTGGAGAGTAGAGGGAGTGAAACTTTGATTTGACAATGACATAAATCCCCAGCAGTAGCAAAAATTGTATTAGTTGTTAAATTGGAGTACTAATTAACAACTGTAGTTGATCTGATGGTCAAACCATTCAGATAATAATTAAAAAAAAAGAAAAGAATGTGAAACACTGACAAAAAACACTGCTGTATGAAACTGAAATTGACCATTATGTTGGAGATAAGTATATACTCCATTTTATTATATATATATATATATATATATATACACACACACACACATATACATACATACACATGAATGTTTGAAAGAGAATGTATGTATGCATATAGGTTGTTTGATTAGCTGATGGGTCATGAGTCCATACAGTACCCACCTTTTTCTTCCAGGTGGGCTTGTAGGCGGGCAGGCGGTTAGGCAGACATGCATCCGTGTACATGCAACTCCTTTTATACAAAAGAATAGTGGTTCTCAATAGCACGCCCATGAGAAACTTGCTGTTGGGTACCCTGTGACTGTTCACGGACAACGTTTTCTATTGACTCAGTTCTTGACCGCACTGAGCCGCTAACAACGATAACATCCCTGCCGTTTTCTGTTATACCTGCACGGTGAGAATTCACCCCACTGGCACTGGCACCGCCACCTGCACCAGCCCCGGCACCTGAACCGGGGACTCCACCACCACTGTTTCCAGCTCCTCCTACAGCTCCTCCACTACCTGGATGTCCAATATGTATTCCACCCCCTGCCCCTCCTCCTCCTCCACCACCACCGGTTCCAACAGGTATGCCACCTCCAATTACTCCCGCGCCTCCTCCTCCACCTCCTGCGCCTCCTCCTGCACCTCCTCCTCCACCTGGGCCTCCAGTTGGCCCACTGCCAGGTACTGCACCTCCAACACCAGCCACTTGGAGACCAGGTCCCGCTCCAATGTGGCCACCTGTTCCACCTAGGCCAGTCCCACTTCCACCGACAGCTCCACCACCCATGCCATTGACTCCACCCAGAGGCACGGGGTTAGCACCATTCCTCATGCCTAGGTTGGATGTAGACGATGAGCGACCAGAATTGGACATTTGGCGTGGAGAATTGCGCGGAAGCGTGGAAGGTGTGCGCGGCCTCTCCATTGAGATAACATAGTCGGTGAGCGTGACATCTGAAGCTCCACCCGATTCCAAGGGGATTGGGTGGCTTCGAAAATGCTCCAACATGTCGAATACCGTCTGGAACCACAAATGCTGAACACGGCATTGACCATCATCTTGAATCGTCATTCTTAGATGCTGAAAAATTGAAAAAAAAAAGAGCTAACTTAGTAAAAAAGGCAAAAAACACTAGCAGGAATGATATTTGAGCAAAGATCAAAAATCAGGATTTCAAACAACTGATTTTCAAGACAAACAGGCTTTCCCACTGGAAATGTGTGTTGTGGTCCAGTGGATATCGGCTTGGAACGAGAAATCGGGGAACCGAGTTCGAATTCCAGCTGAATTCATTGCATTCACTTACGTGCAAATACCCTTGGGAAAGGTATTACTCCGTCTCTTTCTTCCAGTTATGGGTTAAATAACAGGACAAATTGGGTTCTATAGCCTTGGCTGGCAACCAGTCTACTGCAGAAAGCAATGGCAACCTACTGTGGGATAATCTTCTGCCCAGTCAGTCATGTCTCTTTCGAGACATGATCGCCCAAGCATGTTTCATGTATGGCACTTAACTGACTGACTGTTTTGGGGTTTAGTAAATATAAACTAATTTTTGCCTGCCTCATAGTTGAAGTAGTTGTGCATTTTAACACTTGTCAAAAATTTTTGTTTGATTCTAAGTAAAAATACAAAAAGATCTGAAATGCTCATAATAAACAGGAAGGTCCTCCCTTATTTAGAAAGTTCTTGCAGCACAAATCTTTCTATTCATAATACCTCCTCCCATTTAACCTTGTGCCAGAGTGAATCTAAGTCCTGATGCTGGTTACTTATTATCTATATTTATTTTTTTTTAATCTTTTAACCATGGCAGGATTATGTAAATATAAGCTGTTAAATTATTTACAGAAATTAATGAATCCTTAATATTTGAAAAGAGATGTAAAATTATAGCATTTCATTCATGATGGCATTCACAAAATAAATTATTGCATGAGCAAACTCTTAAGTTGACACTATCTGCACATGTTCAGAGCTAATGCAGTGAAGTCTTGTAAGAGATGATTTAGCAATTGTAAAATTTTAAATTTTGCAAATTTTATCAGGAACGGTAATATCCTGATCTGACCATAGATGTAGTATGAAGAGCATCAAAATGCAGGACCAGCTTTTAAATAGAAGTTTATTTTTCATTGGGTATAACATTACATATATTATTACAACAATGAATTATTCAGAGTTTATGTGGATGCTTGCTTATTCTGTTCTCATTTTCATCTCTTATCATAAACATTACACCAGTTTTTTGAATCAGTGAGATCTTATAATAGGTCAAAACCAAACACATACAATAATTAAAATACTTCATGTAATAAAATTCAGACAAGAATTCTAATTCCCACATTTGTAGATACGTGTGTATGTGTGTGTAACTGAGGGGCTAGAATTTAGAATGTCTGCTTTCTGACCACTTCTCCCAGAAACTGTAACTATGGTCTGCTCAGCATAGCTACATGAACCACAGATGGGCTCTGGTGTGAAGCACAAATGCAGGCATCTGTAAAACAAGAATTGGCTAACTTCTCTAGCAGTTGGATGTGCTTTGCAAACTAGAATAGCCAGCAATTAAGTATATATTATTATATATACTTAATATTTATTATCAATGCTGAAATAGGCATCTCACATATAACCTTCTCTCTGACAAACAATATGGCTTCTGCTTCACCAAATCCACTGTTGATGTGCTAACAACCATGTACTATGCTCTTGATAAGAACGGTGAAGCTTGAGCTGTTGCTCTTGATATCTAAAAAGCTTTTGACAGAATTTGGCATGTTGGTCTTCTGTGCAAGCTCTAGAGCTATAGTATTTCTAGACAATCATGTGATTTAATCCAATCATTCTTATCAAATCCTGAAATGAAGGTTGTTTTGAAAGGGCAAGCTTACTGATCCTTTTATTCAAATGTGGACGACTCTCAAGACTTTATCATAGGTCCTACACCACTTTTGATCTTCATCAATGATCTTCCTGATGCAATCAGTTCCTAAGTATATATCTATGCAAATCACCCCATTTGATTAGTGGAAATGTTGCTTGAAACTTTGTCAATATTTTAATAACATATTGTTGATATAGAAAAATGCATGGATCTCTTTCGATTTAAATCTTTCCAGGCAACATTTCCACTTCTCAAATTAAAACTTTACCGGGATTTCAATATCCTATATAAAATTTTGATATAAAAAAAACCCCCTCAAAATACACTGTTCTTAAAAGAGTGCTCAGTAGAGAGTAGAGTAAATAATATTTATTCAAAATTTATAACATAACTATGTTATAAAATCACGACAAAGTAGCTGTTTCATTTCAACACTTCTTGTGTCTTGTCAAGTGATCACTTTGACAAGCCACGAGACGTGTTGAAATGAAATAGCTACTTTGTTATAACATACTTATGTTATAAATTCTGAAAATATATATATTATAAAACATATACACCGCAGTGACAACTGTAGTATATCAATGGTATTTGTTAGCCTCATTAAATTTTGATCATATAGCATTATTATGGAGCATAAAATTTATTTAAGTGAAGATTCTAAGTTATTGTTTGGTTTAGTTTGGTTTACCAGCATGTCAACCCTTGTGGATCATTTAATGCTGAAAATTAGATTTTTATTCAATAATATTTGAGGAAGTTTTATATGTCAAGTATAGTTGGAAACTGGTTGTATAGTTCATCTATAGATGAAGTTGTCTGGGTTAAAGTTTGGTATATAATTTGGTTTTCCTCAAGTAGGTCAAAATGGGTTTTATATTTATGTTTTTGTCTTTAGGGCTATTTGCCTTATAAAAGCATCTAGGGACAGGCAAATTTGGTATGTACTGTATGTCTCCTGTCATACTATGTATTTAGGTGGGTCCTCATCTTTTACAAGGAGTCAATGTGTGATGTTGGTCTGGCCAATTCTGATTCTTGCTAAGACTACTACTTTTTTTCAAGAAAGACTGGTATGAAGTGGTAAGAGCTACATACCTGTCACAAATGATTCAGTTAAGTGCCATATGTGATACATACTTGGGTGATCATGTCTCAGAAGAGACATGATTGACTGGGCAGAAGTTTTTCCTACAGTAGGCTACCTTTACTTTCTGCAGTAGACTGGTTGCCAAACAAGGCTATAGAACCAAATCTCTCCTGCTATTTAACCCATAACTGAAGGGAGAAGCAACAGATTAATACATTTCCCAAGGGTATTTGTGTGTAAATGAATGCAACAAATTCAACTGGAATTCAAACTCAGATTCCTGATTTCTTATTCTAAGCCAATATCCACTACACTACAATGTAAATGCAAAAATGAACATGGCTTGTTGGTTTGAATTTGACTTGTTGGTTTTTTTACCTTTAAGTTGATGACATTAGCCCTCATTCCTTGGGAGGCAAAAATAGCCAGATCATTTTTTGGCTCCTCCTCTTCACACTGTCTACATTAAGCTGACTGAGAGAGAAATGGGGTGACATGAGATGATGGCTATCTTCAGGGACTGACCTTGAGCTTTATTAATAGTCATTGGAAATTGAAATCAAAGGGATGTTCAGTTGAGGTTATAGAGATCCTTGAGGGTTAACACATTTGACTTTCCGACACCAGATCATACCTGGCATTTAAGAAGTTTAAGTTTTGTATAGAATCTATTGTAAAAAGAAACATATTTCTGATGTCATATGAAATGTTATCAAGTTTCAAGAAAAGTTCTATTGGCTTTGATCTGGCATTTCAGATTCAGTCACTTTCCCATTGCCATAATGTAGCTTCTATGTGCCTTTTCTATAAATAGCTTCATGGTAATTGTTCTGATGAACTTTCCTATTTTGGTATCTAGACTTTATGAATTTAAGTGCAGTACTGATGTGTATTGTGGTGCAGTGGATATCAACTCAGAATGAGAAGTCAAAGATTCAAGTTGAATTTGTTGCATTCACTTAAGCACAAATACCCTTGGGTAAGGTATTAATCTGTCACATCTACCTCTAACTATAGGTTAAATAACAGGACAGATTAAGTTCTTTAGCCTTGATTCACAACCAGTCTATGATGGCAAGTAATGGCAACCTACTGTGGCAAAATCTTCTGTCCAGTCAGTCATGTCTCTTTTGAGACATGATTTCTCAAGCGTGCATTACTTATAGCACTTAACTGACTGACTAGATTGGCAGCTAGGTTTCATTATTTTACAGTTGAATTGGTTATATGTAACAGTTTCTCTCACTTCTTAAACTTTTTCTTTCTCTTATTCTTTCACACACAGTGACCCCCTATGTTTTAGTAACTTTATTGCCTTGCATGGGATGAAATGATTAAATAAATAAATATATATATATATTGTCATCCGCAGACAGATCTGTTTCGCTGTATCACAGCTCATCAGTACGGTTAGACTCCGAATGCTTTTTACCCAGGATGGAAACCCGACCGAAATGGCATCAGTCGGCGACTCTACCCCTGGGCTATGGATGTTCGGTGGAAGTAGGCAGACTTTTTAGCGCATATCATTATACGCGCCCAATAGCGAGAGCGCTTTCATTTCACTGAATGAGTGATGCGTACATGCCAGAGTAGCTACTGTTTATCAAAGTCTACTATTTTTCCAGAGTGCTCAATCAGGGAGTGAGAGCGTAAATATATATATATATATATATATATATAATATCATCATATTTTCAATATAATGAAGAGAAGTTCTAACCAAAAAGTTCCACATAACTAAAAAGCTTTAATATACTTCCATGTGAACTCAGAAGTCATAGCTATCATCACCCAGCCCACCATTTGTGCGGTTTACAAACATTTTTGTATTTTGCAGTAAACTCATTATCTCTTTCCATTTGACTAGTCCCTCAGAGGTCACATCACCTCACTCATGTTCATCCTTAAGTGAAGTTACCTATATAGACTAATATTCAGTCCCTAACGTTCAACTGCTTGATTGCCCATAAAACACATACAACCATATAAACAATCATTTGCAGTTGGTACAAGAGTAATACATGTAAAAAAAATGGAGTTGATAACCTGAGTTCAAATTCATGTACATAGGAAAGGCCAGAATCCATTACTTCTCTACTTAATCTTCTTTACTCTTCTAAGTAAAACAATAGGACAAACAGAGCTGGGCATGAGTTTGCATCTGTGTGAGTTAATTACGTGTCCAAGTGTCATTTTATGTATGAATAAAAAAAGTTTGTGTTTTCGTTTTCCTAAATAATTGAAAGAACTGAATCTTAATTCACACTTTTTTTTTTTAAATTTCACATTAATTTGATATCTTCAACAAATTTAATAATTTGAGCTAAAGTTAGAACAAATTTATTAAAGATTGAGTTTTTGGGTTTGTTTTTGGTTAGTTGCAGTACAATACAAAAAAAGATTAATTTATTTACTTAGTTTAAAAAATTTTATTTTTGGAAGCAGACATTTTGGCTCATATTTGGGTTCAACATTAAAACATCTGATGATTTACTAATGCAAATTAACATATGTTTCTAAAAAAACTTCTTTTTTTAGTTCAATTATTTGTTTGTAGTGCTAAATAACTATTAGATTAACATGGTATTTTTTCTGTCCAGAGTTTAAAACCTTTCATAAATAATTGGAAACCCTATTAGAGAGTAATAGAATTATTTTTCAAGATATAAAAATCATTCTGTGAAGTCTTGGAGAAAGCTCTTTTGAACTCCATCCTCCTAGAAACTATAAAAGATGGATAATTGACAAGTCCTTTCAGATATCAGGAATTTCACCACTCAACTGAACATTCTTCTCTCAGACTGCCCTGTTGGCTGGGGTTCAGTGATTATTGTATAATCACAAAAAAAGGAAAGGAGAAGCCAAAACAAACGTGTATATCCTTACTTTTGTCACACATCAAATCCCTTGAAAAATGAAAGTTGTGGGTTCAATATTGATCCAGTGAAACAAGATATTCCTATTCCACTAAGGTGCTTCAAGTGCTAATGATTTGGACATTAAATGTAGCCAAAGGGATTCAGACGACACTGAAGAAGAATGCCATTATGAAGTAAGATGTGTTAACTGCCAGGAAAATCATCCAACGTACTCGCAATCATGGAACTTCTGGAAAAGAATCTAGTTAAGGTAAAACAAATGAAATGTCTCATTTATGGAAACAAGGCAAATAGTAGAAAGCTACATGAAAGGCCCTTCGTTATGTAAAAAAAAATAACACAAAAAAAAATGACCACAATGAATGCCAGTCAACCTGACAAGTACAGAACTTTCATTGACAAGTGTGTACACTTAGAACTAAATAGTCAGTCAGTTAAGTGCCATACGTGATACACGCTTCGGCGATCATGTCTCGAAAGAGACATGACTGACTGGGCAGAAGATTATCCTGCAGTAGGTTGCCATTGCTTTCTGCAGTAGACTGGTTGCCGACCAAGGCTATAGAACCCAATCTGTCCTGCTATTTAACCCATAACTGGAAGGAAGAGACGGATTAATACCTTTCTCAAGGGTATTTGCGCAAATAACAGATCCCAATTTCAAAATTATCTAAAAGATATATGCTTTAAGAAAATAGTACAAACTGAACCACAAAAGAATGTCAATGAAAGAATTGAAATAAAAAAATGAAATACAAAATCTACCAGAAAAACACAAACCACTCCTTCAAAAACAAGCCCTACAAAGCAAAGGTCACAGTGATCTCCTAACCATCCACCAAAAACCATTAAAGAAAACCTTAGAAACTTATCTCTTTAAAATAATATCCAGCTAAACAAAAACCAGAAATTCTCAATGACGAAATTCCTACCCAAAATTGATTTGACAAACTGGAAGAAATTAAAGTGGAAAGTCAGAACCCACAAATGGCTCAAACCTCTAAACTTAATACTTTGGAAAATTAAATCACAACCATATACTAAGCTAAAGCCTGAAAACATTTAACAATTATGTATCAAATAATCCAATAGAACTGCTGTAGAATAAAGGCATACATAAATGAACTGATTCTGCTAATAACAAAACTGTCACCAACAGTTGTTTGCCTTCAGAAAATATTCCTTAAACAAAATGACAAACTGAATATAAAAAAAAACACCATCAATACAACAACACACAGCAATGTGTCAGATGGTACATCTATGTGTCAGATGGTACATCTATGTGTCAGATGGTACATCTATGGTACATCTATCCTAGTTACGAATGATGTACCTCAAAATAAAATAAATGTTACAATGACTTTACAGGCGAGTGCTGTTAAAGTGACCTTGTACAGGCCAATAAACATCTGCTCAATATATAGATCCCACCAAATGAACCAGTAAATGAAATTCATGAAATCATAAGGAAACTCTCAGCACTTTTTATGATCCTAGGGGACTTTAACTGCCACAGCACCACATGGGGTTGTAAAGACACAAACCAAAAGGGGAAGAACCTTAGAAATAGAAATTAATAACAATTTATACATTTATAATGACAAAACACCTACTTACATAAATCCATTTGTTGAATTCTTTCATAGCTGCTACTCTTACCCTGATAGTTTCTTGACATTTATCATTGAACCAAAGTTTGTTGTTTTTTTTGTTGTTTTTTTGGTACTGGACTTTTTGGATCTTTCAATTTATATGGATTTCTTTTCGAAGGTACTAGCAGACACATGCAGTAGCGATCACTTGCCAATTGTCCTATAAAGTTCATAACATAATGACAAAAATCCTTTCTATTGGAAATTAGGCAGAGTGAACTGGGAAGAGTTTAAAATCCAAATTTCTGGAAAACTAGTAGAAGGTAAAAATATAAAGGACTTAAAACATTTCATAGAAATCCTTATCTCTAAGAAAGTGCATTCCAAAAAATCTAGTACAAAAAAAACACAACAAACTTTAGTTCAATGATAAATGTCAAGAAACTATCAGGGTAAGAGTAGCAGCTATAAGAGAATTCAACAAATGGCCTGCAGCCTGTAATTTGCTGCAATTTAAGCAACTCTGAGCAAAAGTTTGGAAAATAATTAAAGAAACCAAGAAAGAATGATGGAATAAAACTATGTCAACAGACTTAATTCTGCTACAAAAACAAAATTTATCAGGAATATGATTAAGAAAATGCCATTCAAATATTGTAAAACACCTCAATATTTTATTGAGGTGTTTTACAATATTTGAATGGCAAAAAAGATAATGTTGACCAACTAGCAAAAACAATCTCTAAAAATTCCTCTGCCAAGAATGGTAGCCAAAAATTTCTAAAGCTCAAACAAAAGTGGGAAAACAAAAACTAAATTTTACATAAAATAATGCCAAAAGTTATAAACGTCACTCTAGAAGGAACTAAATGAATCTTTAAAGAAAGCTCACAATACAGCTGTGAAGGCCCAAATGATATCCACTACGAATTCATAAAACAGTTGCCCAACAAGTCATTACAACTGTTATTAAACATGTATAACAACATATGAACAAATGGCAACTTTCCAGAAATGTAAAGACAGTCATCCATACTCCCTATTCCAAAACCTGGAAAAGATGACACAAACCTTAAAAACTACAGACTGATAGAATTAACCAGTTGACCATTCTCTCCATAGTTTTACATAGACAACAACTGTTGACTTATTATCTGAACACTAAAGACTTAATCAGCAACTTCCAATGTGCTTTTAGGAAAAAAGCAGCACCATGAACCACTTAACATGACCAGAAACCTTTGTAAATGTAGCCTTCATTAAGGAACATCTCACAGTAGTCTTTTATGACTTACAAAAAGTGTCAGATATGACATGGAAATTTAGAATATTGAAAGACTTGTATGAATTGAGCCTAAAAGGAAGTTCTGACTCAGTTCAGAGAGAATTTTCTGAAAGACCAAAGATTTTAATTTCATATGGAAACTACATTATCAGCACTGCAAAATCAAGAAGGGTTTCCACAAGGAAACATTCTTTCGGTGAGTCTACTCTGTATAAAAATTAACTCTCTAGTTGAATCACTAAGCCGTGAGATGCTCCCTATATGTCTACAACTTTCTAATAATGTACATATCTCAACATATGCATACTACAGAAAGACAATTCCAACAATGCCTCAATAAAATACACAAATGAGCTGCCAAAAAATGGTTTTACCTTCTCCAAAATGAAAACTAAATGCCTATATTTCTACAAATTAAGAAAATTACACAATGACCCCTGTTTAAAATTAGATGGAGCATAAATCAACATAAATGTTCTAAAGAACTTGAAAAATATTTTGTCTTCAGTCTAATAAGTTCTCATTTCAGTGTTTTTCACTTCAGAAGTTTTCTTTACATGACTGAACAACAGCTTGTCAAACACGGATCTTATTTTTCTGGCAAACATTAGTTCAGCAGATGACAGTCCAGGATCGACATTCAGATTAGATGTGATTCTGTATACAGCTAAAAATTTTTGTATCGCATCATTGTTTATATCCATTCCTTGATTTTTCATTAGTGCTCTCTTAAATGTATCCATAAATCTCTCTGCATGCGCCTTAGACCTCGGGTGATATACAGAGATAGTTACATGATTTATTGCTAAGGATGTAGAGAAAATCTTGAATTTCACGTCCAATGAACTGCACACCATTATCAGCAACCAGAGTTTCTGGAATCCCTAATCTAGAATGTTGAGCCTGGTCAGTACTTAGATGGATGACCGCTTGGGAATACCAGGTGATGTAAATGTGTAGTGACGGATGCGCGTTGTGGTGCAGTGGATAGCGGCTCGGAAAGAGAAATCAGTGAGCTGAGTTCGAATTCCAGTTGAATACCCTGCATTCACTTAAGCACTGGTACCCTTGGAAAAGGTATTTAATCTGTCCCTTCCCTCCAGTTATGGGTTAAATAACAAGGGTAGGATTTGGAGACCCTGCCCTTAAAAACAAATCCCAATGAATCTTGATACTCGAAAAGAAAAAAAAGTATTACTAGACACAAAACTTATATAAAAACAACAATAAATTGTTGAAAGAAAAAGGTATTATCAGCAATAAATAAATAAAATTTAGTTAGCAATAAATGACCCGCCGAGGTTGATTTGTCATAAAAACAAAACCAACCAACCAACCAAACTAATCTAGAAAATAATTCATTCAGTGCATTTGTTGTGATAGCTGCTGTTGGATGCTTACATTTTACCACTTCAGGCCACTTTGAGAAGCTGTCTAAGACTATGAGGTAGTCTTGCCCATTAATAGGTCCTGCATAGCCAACATAGCTTGTCCACGGCACATTTGTTTTTGGCCATGATTGTATTTTAATAGGTGGTGCCTTTGTTGATATTGACATCTTCTATACTGTTTAACCGTATGTTCAATATCGCTGTCCACATTTGGCCAGGATGTAAATCTGCACATCAAGGATTTTATTCTTGAAATACCTAAATGGCCTACATGAAATTCCTAAAGAATTTTTTTTGTAAAGTGTGAGGTATTGCAACTCTGTCTCCGTACAATAGTATTTGTTTACACATTGAAAAATGGAGATATTTTCACTTGTCTTTTGTTATTCCTGTTTTCCCATAACTGCTTCTTTGTTTTGTTAATAAAATCATCATTTTCAGCAGCCTTCCTTATATCTTCGAGCATTATAGGTAACTCCTGAATTGTATTCAGTCAGTTAAGTGCCATACGTGATACACGCTTGGGTGATCATGTCTCGAAAGAGACATGACTGACTGGGCAGAAGATTATCCCGCAGTAGGTTGCCATTGCTTTCTGCGGTAGACTGGTTGCCGATCAAGGCTATAGAACCCAATCTGTCCTGTTATTTAACCCATAACTGGAGGGAAGAGATGGATTAATACCTTTCCCAAGGGTATTTGCGCGTAAGTGAATGCAATGAATTCGGCTGGAATTCGAACTCGGCTCCCGATTTCTCGTTCTGAGCCGATATCCACTGCACCACAACGCACATCCATTGAATTGTATTACACAATGCCACAATAACATTCTTCTAACAGCTCTGAACATTTAGGTATCAACCTTGAAAGACCATCATCATGCGCCAATTGTTTTGAAGACAAGAATTCCATTTTGAAATCATAATTAGTCAAAATTACTCCCCAATGTTGCAATCTATTCACTGCATGCATTGGCCACGTTTGTCACTAGCAATTTTAAATATTCTTCCTCAACTCTCAGTTGCAAATATGAAAATTGCTAACAACAGTTTGTGATTCACTTGAAGCACAAATTTTCTACCACAAATAAACCAGTGAAACTTTTTCACAGCATAAATCATCGCTAGAGATTCCTTCTCAATTTGGCTGTAATTTTTTTCTACTGGTAGCAGTGTGCTAGATGTGTGTGCTACCTAACGGCTTAGTCGATCTATCCTAGAATCATAGTCACTTGTGTCAAATGCTACGATAATCTTCTTTTCTGGATCAAAATGTACTACGACAAGTCTGCCAATAAAGATTCTTTAATTTCACGGAATGCCTTTTCACATTTTTAAGACCAATACCAAATTATGTTTTTCTTTAGCAATTCATTTAATAGAGCTCTTAGGTCACATACCATAATAGTACGCTAACCCCAGAAATGCCTGTAACTCATTTACATTTCTTCATTGTGGCATATTCCCGATTGCTTCCACTCTTTCAGGATCTGGTCTTCTACCATGCAGATCAACAATCTGACCCAAATATTTAATTTGTCGCATAAAAAATTTGCATTTACAAATGTCCAGCCTAAAGCCATGCTCCCGAATCCTTCGGAACACCACTAACGTGTTTGACATGTTCTTTTACATCCTGGCTTCTTACCAGAATATCATATAAATAGGCTGTTGTGAAATCTAATCCAGCCAACATAGTGTCCATCATTTGTTGAAACAGGTTTGGTGCTACTTTTAACCAAAACGATAAATGATTTAGTTTAAAAAGGCTTTTATGTGTGTTGATCACTAGCAATTTTGAAAATTCTTCCTCAACTCTCAGTTGTAAATATGCATCTGAAAGATCAATTTTTGAGAAAATCCTACTGCCATTCAATTTCGCAAATATATCTTCTGGCGATGGTAATGGATAAGTATGATTCTTTATACAATCATTTAATCCCACAGCGAAATCAGTGCAAACTCAAATGTTTTTGTTTTTCTTCTTTACGTAAACTGTTGAAGCTGCCCACTTTGAATAATCAACTTTTGTCAAAACACGTATCTTTTCCAAGCATTCTAACTCATCATTTATTTGAGTACTGCAACTGGCACACTTTATTTTGGTCTAAATACCGGCTTAACCTTATCCTTAAGCTTGAACTTGACTTCTGTTTTTGTATAGATTCCCAACCCTTTCGGAAATAATTGATATATATAATCACACAATTCAGTTGTTAGTTTTTCTATTTCTTTCACTCTTTTCTGTATGGTAATGTTGAGACTTTACTGCAAAAGGAGTTTATGAGTAATTCCCATAGATTAAACATAATTAACCAATCTGTGCCAAATAGATTTGTTGCAACCCGGCATCACAAATTTTAGATTTACACATCTTACTGACAAAAAAGATATTTCTAATAAATTCTCCCATGAATTTAAGTTTTTGCCCAAATACACTTTTGGCAATTTTGTTTGACTTTTTCAACATTGGACAACCAGATTTTTTTCCACATTTCATTGCTAATAATGGAAATGTCATTTCCTGTGTCTAGTAGAAGTTTTGCTGCACATCCATTTATTTTGACATTTACATATTTTCTTTTGTTATTGCTTAGTAATTCTTTTTAAGAATGTAAGACATTTACCTCAGATTTACACATTTTCTTGTTCATTTGCTTAGTTTTAAAGTGTGAGCTTTTGCGTCCACGAGAGCCACAAGTGAAGCAAATCTTGTTTTTGAAAAAATCTTTTTTTACATAATACCCACTCCCACATGCCTGACATGAGGTTATTTTCATCTTACCGACAGATAATTTTTTCTTAACCTTCAGCACTTGTGAAGTTCTTTTTTCCTTGTATTTTAACTTTGTCTTATTTAATGTTAATCAAATGCTGGCATTCTTCAGTAATTTTCTGGAGTGTAATTTCAAAGTCTTGTTCGATTATGGTTAATATCCAGGACCTCATGTTTTTGTCTGTGTTGGAGTTGTTAGTCCTTGCATGAATATTAAACTCTTAAACATGTCAATAGACAGTTCACCCAGTTTCAACAGCTCACAATGTGCATTAAAATTACTGTATACGTGACAAATTCTACTTGCTCATCCTTTATGATATTTAAACATTTATATTGCATGTGAAATAAACTCTTTCTTACATTGAAAATACTCAATAAGATTTTAATTGTTTCATTACAGGACAACTCCTCGGTTTTCCTTGGTAGTATCAAGTTTGTATATTTTGCATTTTCGTTAGTTCCAAGTTTGTGTAATATTAAAGTAATTTTTTCCTCGTCCAACCAATCCTGACACCTTTTGTATTTTCAAAAATATGCCAGGAAGGTCATGCCATTCTCTGGGTTATATGTAAATTCAGACAACGAATTTGTTATTCCCTCCGGGGGTAGAGGGAGCTAGTGTTTCGTTCTTCCTTAGACTTGGACATTATCGATTCAAACAGTAATCTCGTATCCTCTTGTTTCTCTTCCTGTTTTAACATTTGTTCTGCTATTTCTTCAGTTCTTTGTCATTGTCGCACTATTTGTTCTTGCATTAACTGCAAACTGGCTTGTAGAGCCTTAGTTAACTCCAAGAACTATTCCAGCCTCAGCAGAAAATATATGAATGCACAACTTCCAAAATAGTAATTGTTCAAACAAAAATAATAGAAAAAGTAAAAAATTTTCTTTCTGACTATGATTGTTATAATAAACACTCACTTGTGCTTAATTCTGAACATTTCAATCTCTGTTCAAAACAATGTTGCACTGATGCCTTTCTACCTGCTATCGTCAACACTGTCGCATTCGCCTAGAAGAAAATATTTTCTTAATTTTTTTCCCGTTTCAAACACGTGTTCGTCGAGGTTTATCGTTACATGCTGAATTTAGCGGTTATCTGACTGAATTTGTGGTAAATCTTTTGTTTGAAATTTTTTTTTATACTTCGTATACTTTGAATACTTGGTAACTCTGTTGTACTTGGCAAGTACCTGATTTAATTGTTTGAATGTTTGCAACTTCGTAATGTATTTAGCAACTACCCGCTCGAGTTCTTCGAATCCTCATCACCACAAATGTTGCATCCTTGAGAAAGGTACAATAACGAATCGTGCACCCAAGCGGTAAACTACTAAATATGGACGGCATAAAGCAAACCGGATTATTCTGTAAGAGAGTGTCCCCAAAGGATTAGTCTACTCCAATATACACGACCATATACACTCCTCGCTAATCAGTAGCTATGATTCTCATATAACAGATCAACTTATCCATCCTACTGTATCAGAAGGGTAGCAGGATATTCCACTACAACAACAAAGATCAACCCGTATGCCAAGCATGTGAAACGAAATGCATATTAAATGAGTGTTCAGACATTGCTCTCTCAAGATAAAAATGCTAAAATATAAGCAACATGTATGAGATCTTTAAGAAAGTTGTTGTGGATTTTTTTTGCCAATTTGTTGTGGCAAATCTTAATGCAAATCTTCGTCGCCAATTTGTTGTGGAGTAGTTGTGGCGAAACTTTGCTGCAAAGTTGTAGTGACCACTTTGGTCGGAAGTAAGACACAGAACACAGGAGGTAGGTTTAAAACAGTGTATTAGTAAAACCAGAATAGCATAAGTAACTAGAAATAAGTAAGTCTGAACGGTATTATTATGCTGCTTATTGCCTGACTAGTAGCTGTCGTCAACTGCCAACTTAGCTGCCTTCGGAAGTCATGCAGGTAATTAAATATAACAAGAGGAAGAGTCCATTCCTTGTAAAAGGGCACCATAACAAAAGCAAAAATGGATGACATAATTTCTGAAAACAGTAGACCTCTACCAAATAATATAAACCAAATGAAAATGTCAATAAAATAAATTTCCCTACAAACTGTGTATCTGAAAAGGATACAAAAATGAAATCAGACTTGTGACAAAAACGCTCTTTGCAAAAATATGAAACCTGATCTTCAAACTGATATCTTACAAAGAATATATATTCTATACATATAAATCTATTGTAAAAATCTTGTTGACATTAAATAACCCATTGAGGTTGATATACTATAAAACAAACCAAATCAAGTGCAAAGCCCAACACCATAACCACATGCTGCTTTTCTTCCTCCAAAAAATCTAAGTTCACTAAATTGTCAATTTACTTTGCCCAAAATTGTCTGCTTTTGCCTTGTGAGTTTTGTTTAGAACCTAACAATTGTTAAAAATAAAGTTGATTTTAAAACTAATGTTAAAATAATTATACAATTTATAATAATATAGAACACCATGATAATGAAAATGCCCCAAATTCTGTACTCCAGTTTGTGATTTGTCAAAAGCATTTCCTGTTGAAATTGAATATCTGAAATTAATATAAATAGTTTTTTTATTAAAAAGATGTCTGTTTACTCATGATATTTAGTTTCAAGAAAATTTACATGGGAATTTTACAGGCTATTTTACACTGAAAATATGTTAAGTGTAAAAAGTTTCAGGTAGTTGAGTTTTCATCAGTTATTTCATAATTAATTAATGGAATTATTTTTAAATGCTTGTTTTTAAATTTATTAAATAATTTTATAAATTTCCAAATATTTTCCAGATTGACAATAATATATTTTTCTGCTTTCATTTCTGTTTGGAATTAATTATCTAAATTTTCAATTTATAGAGAATTTTAAAAATTTTTTTCATAGGAATTTTCAGTTGTTATTTTGTAATTAATTGGTACTTCTGAACAAAACTAATATCCTCATTAAGGAAATTTATTTCATGACTAATATTTAACTTCCTTAGACCTTCCAAGAATCAGCAACTTTGTCAGATAATATTTTATGATTTTAATTGGAGCTACAATATAGTTTCAAAATGATTTATAACATTTTTAAGCAGTACCTTTCTTTTATTTTTATTTACAAATTTTTTTGTCAAATTTGAATCGTGTTCACGTCATTGATAACTAAACTGTGAGCACTTGCTTTTTCTTTCATTTACAATTAGAAATTATTTTTCTCTTTCAAATCTGAATAAATATTTTCTGATGAAACATATTTAAGCAACAAAAATTAGTTGCCAAAAAATATTTCCTTACTTTTTATGAAAGGACTAGTTTCAATAAGAAATGTTCCAATCCGAATCAAATTTTTCCCTTAAATTGATTTCAAATTCAAATCTGTTTGCATTACCAGTTTAAAATTCCAATCAAATCAACCCCTGCAGAGTTTGAAAACTGGTGTTCCCCAAAAAATAATTTTAGATTTTCAGATTTTGGATATCATAGTAGTGATTTTTGTTCCCGTAGGATTATACGTGTATATAAAAAAAATCAGCTACATCTTAGTTTAAACTGTAAATTTTCAATTTTTCTTGGTTTTGACAGAAATTAAAAAAATTGGAGAAGTCCAAAACACGTTAAGTTTCTGTGGGGGTAGGTAGAAACATAGACTTAAATAATTTTCTGTTAACAAGTGACAATGATAATCTTAAATGATTTGGTTTTCCATCTTATAATGAACATTATTTCACATTCATGGCATACAACTTGCAAGAGATAAATAAAGAAACTACAAATGGAAAATGTTTTGCATTCACTATTCTAACCTCTACTAAAAAAAAAAAATGTATGCACAGTGACTAAAAGAAATTTCTTTTTTGCCAGTATGAAAATATTGTTTATCCAAAGTAAACTTTTTAAAGATTTTCTACGCCTGACCAATTATTCTACTCACTTTTAATCAGCACAAATAATAAAGAAATAAATTTGAAGACAGAAGTTTATGGTTAAATGAGGACAAAAATAAACTGTATGGATTAGATCAGCAGTCAGCAACCCCCAGCCTGCAAGCAACATCCGGCCCTCGGGTGAATCTTGTTTGGCCTGCTATTTTAATCTGGACACGGTATAAATATAGGTAACCTAAACCAAAGTAACAGTTGATAGTCTGAATATATTGCATCGAAATTAAAAAATTTATTTGTTTTTACCTGAAGAATGTGTTTTACATTTATTTTTTATTTGTAAGGATCGCCAAAATTAGTGTATGACCTCTTTTTCACTTTTTTTGTGAAATTGCTTTCATGAGCTGGCACTTTTAAATGAATATAAAATAGTATTTTCAACCGATTTTAATGGAATTTTTTTTCAGTACTGATTTATGAAATTTATTTTTAAGATGTAATATTTTTTTAACAAAATTCCTGTCAGATATTAAATTATATTGAATCCTTGCTTTCTTCAAACACGTAGAAAATTTATTCACATTTAATAACGTTTCTTCTCTATGACACTGGAGCCATAGCTGTTTAGCCTTCCTCCATGATTCTATATAGCTTTTTGGCCCTCACTCTCCAAAAGGTTGCCGACCCCTGGATTAGATGAAAATATAGCTGAGAATTTGTTGATGTGATATTACAATATATTGACGGAGTGGAAAAAGGAAGAGAGGGAACTTTTGGTTGTTCCAAAATTTGAGAAGCACATAAAGCCCTGCATACACACACACACACTTATGGAAAATTCTTGAGATTTGTAAAATGGATCAACAACATAACGACATGTTTAAAATTTTTTGTTTGAACATTATTTTTAAATGGATACTCTGATTTGCATTAAGCAATATATTTATATATATCCACTGGCCTTGAATATTTTTGAGAAATTTGTTAGGAATATGCATGTCACACATATTTCCCTAATATAAACACTGTTTATATATATATATATATATATATATATATATATATATATATAAAAACTTTGTTAAATACTGATGTTGCCAAAAAATCTTTTGAAGAATTTTTATTATGTAAGAAAAAAATAAACATAACCAAAATTTAAAACTGCATTCTGATTGGTTGGCCTAAAACTGTATTCTGATTGGCTTTCTTGTTTATTCTCTTTAGTTTCATTTGAACTAGTTTTAACAATCTATTAATACTGTCAAAGAAAAAGGAAATGATATTCGAAAATAATGAAACCTGAATAAATGGCGAAAAAGTACTGACCTTGGCTCTGCCTTGAAAGTTGAAAGTAAGAACATATTCACCCTTTCGGGTCTCGCTCTGTCGCACTAGGAAGACTCCATGTCCCAGAGGTCCCTGCTGCAGCACTAACTGTGCAGCATCTCGTCGCAGCAACAGACCATGGAACCAGGGGTAATCCTGCAGAACTTGGTCGATGTGACGCTCCCCTTCCGCCTCAGCACCACGACCACAGCCATCTAGGTCAAAAGAAGAAGATAAAAATGGTTCACATTTTTTACAGTTTATGAAAATTAATCCATCCAGAATATATTTTTTCAATAGCAATATTTAAACAATCTTATTTTCTTCATATACATGTCATTATATCTTCATAACACTTTATTTTAAATTTTGTTTTTTGATAAAGAATAAAAAGGATACTATATAAAAAAATAGAATAGAGAAAAATACACAATTATTAAATAAATACAAAAAAAAAAAAAACAGTGCATCAGTCAATCAAAAAACATTTCATTGTTGACAATGTAAAATTTTATTTTCCAAAATGACTCCAACTTTAAAAAAATACAAAAAAAAAAAAAAAGAAAAGTTACCTTCACTAGAAAAAAGGTTAAGATTTTGAATCTTTCAAAAATTACATTGAGACATGCAAATGATTAAGACTAAAATTCATTTGATAATTTTCTTAGATTTAAATCAATTCTAATCTTGATCGATTCATAATTTTCAATAATTGATTTATCAAGCAATGTGTACATAGAAAATAGTTTCATGTTTAAACCAAATCCAGCTAAATCAAAAGTTGATAAGTTTAATCAGTTTATTTTTGAAAACAAACATAAGTGAGCTGTTGTTTGAAGAGACCAAAAATGGCCAGGTAGACTTCAATTTAATCAAATATTTAAAAATTGGATTCTTGAATTTAAAATGTTATGAGATTGAAGGAAAATTCATAAATCTCTTTATATAATGATGATGATAAACTTATTTATAGGTAAAATTATGTAATCTAAGGTATGTCATAGTGAGCAAAATTATATAGATTTATCATTGTTTTTTCTGAAAAAAAAAAAATGTGATTGCCTTTGTTCATTTGGTTTACAACATTTTTAAAAATCATTTTCAAAATATTAAAACAAAGAAAAATCAAACAATACTTTATAATTTGAGGCGGGACAAACTAATATAGAGGGGGTTAGCAAATAAGTTGAGAGGGCCCCTAAGAAATAAGTGGGGACTAATAATCTGATTAAGCTAAATATTTTAGAATTACTGTTGATTTCAGCAATCACACAATATCATTAAATAAAAAAAAAAACAAATACCAACCAACAGAAGTTTCAAATCTTTGATGTGAGTTCGCATGGTCAGAGGAAGAAACATGGGAAGACGAAGAACTGATGTGACCTATGACACTGACTGGACGCTGCTGTCCCCCTCCGGTCACTCCACGGGAGGATGCATGAGCAAGGCGGTGACCAACTATGGCTCCATGGACTGAGCTGCGATGGTGGACGTCTGTAAACATCCAGCAGCAGAGGAAAGAGATCAAACATTGAGCTAAGGAGATGCAAAAGTTTGCTCAGTTGGTCAGCCATGCAGAGCCAGCAGCTTAAATACATCCAACAGTTTTATCAAAAAGTTAGTATTTGGGCTGCATTCAAGGGAGGTAAGTCTGTCCAGTATGGAGTAAGGCAGAAGGCAAAAAAAAAAAAAATTAATAAAAAGCAGAAACAACAAAACCCTTTCAAGGAGGAGACAATTGATTGAGAAGAAAAATAAAATAAACTAGAACATTTTCTTTGTTTTTATTTTTAAGATTTAAGGTTATTTTCATAAATTAAAAAATAGAGAATTTAGTCATAAATGTTAAACATTTCACATTTGTTTTAACGAAAGTTGTATATATTTACATTGTTCAGACTTATTTTCATATTTATTGTCATATTCATGACAGTTTGGGCATTGTATGCTCCGACTTCAGCTGATTGGAATTTTGAACCAAACACTTTATTGCAATCACTGGTGTAGATTGTTCTTGTTCCATGCATCATGCTACTTCCAGATGCTTTACTTATCTCCATTAACATTTAAGTTTTTTTGTCCTCAAGGATACATGGTCCTGTAGATAAAAGCATTGGTTAGATCCAGTGACTTAACCTTAAAGAGTTATGAATTCAAAAAGAGTTGTGACAAACAAAAACTTTAAGTTAAATGAAGATAACTAAAACACCCAGAAGTAGCATGACTCATGGATCAAGAACAATCTACCCTAGTGATTGAAATAAACGGTTTGATTAAAAATTCCAATCACCTCAAAAAGGTCATGCTGTGTCATGGCTCGTACCATGTGACATCCGGGCAACCGGATGTATAAAAGATAATGTGCGCTTAGCACAGCAAGTTGTTATTATCACAGGCTTCGGGAAGTAACACCGAGAGACTGTAAATATTGTATATACATCTTGGTTGTACCACTCTGTTAATAAAGTAGAGTATCTATTTTCTCCATGTATCTCTTCATTCCACAATGCAACATGCCAAAATGTTGTGAATATGACAATAAAGATGAAGACAAGTCCGAATAACGTAAATACTTCATCTCAGAAATAAAGACAATTATTTAAGATGTATTTGATATTGGCACAAGCAAGTCTACTTACACTGTGTGTGTGTGTGTGTGTGTGTGTGTGTGTGTGTGCGTGCGCTCATCTACATTCCTTTAGAATATTTGATTGGTAAGAAAGTACAGAAATATCATTTAAGAGATATTAACTGGAAACAAAAAATTTAAAAAATGCATGACACTTTTCACAGACTGATAAAAATTATATTCTTTTAATAAAACACATAAAAATAAGCCTTAAAAATATCTTAGTTAATGAAGTTTGTTAAATTACTGCACAATTATTTTGTAACTCAGTAGGTTACTAGAGAATTTTTCTGATTTCAAAAAGGTGAAACCAAGTTGGGCAAAACTATATTGAGTACATCTCTTTATGGTAAATCAGAATTTATTCAAAGAAAAAAGAAAAAAAAATCAAGAACTGATTTAACTTACTGTTGTCATGAATTTTTAATAAATGGCTTTAGCATTTAGATAATTTGTCATAATCCTTTTATATAGCAGTCAATGCTTATTTGGTTATTCTATAACAGCATATTCTCTATTTCTATGCATTTTTAAGTATATGTTCAAGAAAACAATTAAACTACAGAGTAAAATATGATAATGGAATAATGTATTGAAAAGAGTTATTAAACCTGATTGAAGTCATCTGGCTATTTTGATTTTAAATCAGAAAAGTCAAAATGAAACTTAAAACGCATTTATTCTTAATCATAAAAAACTATTAAGTTCGAATATCCCTTGGGATATTGGCAATGATAGTTATTTATTTTAATTAGTTTCCAAAAAGATTTTTCATAATAAAATGTTGTCTGAGAAATGTATAATCCTTTTTGGCCAAGACTTTTCAAAACTGATTGTGCAAATTTGGATGTTTCAGCAAGAAGTAATGGTATTGAGTTTAACCCTCACTGTATGTGACATACTTTGTGGCCCTATCAAAATTAATCTAAGCTTAAGAGATAACAACTGATTTTATAAGTTGACTTATCCACAAGATGCCACAAACTGTCCACTTTTTTGGTAAAAATATTTATAAAAATGTTAATAACCCATTAACCATTATTATTAAATTTGCAACCAAAAATATAGAGAGAGAAAGATTGCATTAAAATGCCAAATTAATAAAGCAATCATTAGAAATGCTGATCACTGATAACAATACCAAAATAAGTTTTGTAAGATTATGGACAATTATAAAAAAAAAATTACTGTTTTATGGGACCTGTTTACCCATGGCTAGAAAGTTTGAACAATGACAACTCAGAGGGAATTTTAAGAAGAAAATTAAAAGATAATCTGATATCATAAAAATCGTATTGATTTATTTTAATCTTTGATTAAAATAACTTAAAAAAAACCTGTTATTTTATTGTCTTTTCTCCTCAGTAAAGTTTTCATGTTCAATTTCACTCCCAGTATCCACTTATAGTCTCAGTAGCATGGGGTGAAATGATTAAAAAAAAAAACTTACTCTATTGTAAATTGACTTAATTTTATCTGCTTTAAAAAAATCATTAATAATTAAATTAATTAATTTCAAAAGGGGCATTAATAAGAATCACCATAATACGGATTTTATCATAAAATTTCCAAGGGGATGTTCAGTAATAGCGCGTTCAAGAAAAACACTCCTTTGCATGCACCATTTTTTTTTTGCAGGTAGAAATGTTAAACTTTGCAGATACTTTATTTTCATCTGTACTAAATACTGATTTTAAATTAGTTTCAGAATATTCTGACAGTTTGCTGAAAGAAGAGAGCAAAGTGCTGTGTATTGGTGCAAAGAAAATTTCATTGAAAATTAAAACATAACAAAAAGATTAAAGCAAAAGGAATTGCCCAGATTTTAACTCCAAGGGAGGTAAGCAAGCAAACTGTGACCTTCAAAATTAGAAAGAAAAAATAATAAATGAAAATATTTTAAAAATGTAAATGCAAGAAAAAGAAAAATCATTATGTTAACCATTCAGCTGGCAAAAACCACAGTCAGAAATTGTGGACAGTTATTCCTGTTTGTGGGTTAATCAGTTTGGGTAACATGCATGATATAACTAAATCAATTAAAATAAAAAAAATCCTCATTAGAGAAAGATATCATCCACTCTGTGGGCATTTTATTTGTTAGTGTGCAATGGAAGTTGTTTTGCAAACAGAAAGGCTAAGGAATTTTTTAAAAGGGAGTGGTAATGTTCAATTCCCAAAATAAGAAATGTTAATAAATTTAAAAGTTAAAAAGTACATTTTAATTAAAACAAATATTGAAGTTTCTAGAAAGTTTTAATAATATACACACAGTAATATAAATAATTTATTACCAAGTCTCATAAGGCAAAAGATAAAAACATAATTGAACAAAGAATCTTTTAAAAATTTAAAAATCAACAAAGAAAGACAGAGGAACACCAATAAGATGTCAATTGCTGCAAGTCATTGCTTACATGACAACTTCAAGTGTCTTTTTTGAATAGGTTTGTTACTGGTGATGAGAAATGTATCCTTTAACAATGTTAAACACAAACATCAGTGGACCAGTTGAGGAAAAGGACCTGCTCAGCATCTGAGAGGAGAATTTCATCCAAAGATCATGTCTAGTGTATAATGGCAAGTGACAATAATCAAGCAATCATCAATTATGAACACTGTTAGGCAACAATTTAAAAATCAACACTGATATCTACAACCAACTTGTCATTTGAAAGCAGCTTTGGACAGAAAAAGACCATCCTTAGCCAAGAGAAAGGGAGTAATTCTCTATCATGATAATGTCTTCCTTACACTGCATGATTAACTAAAGATGTCCTAGAAGAGCTTCACTAGGAAAAATTACTTCATTCTCCCAACCTTGCTTCTTCTGATTGTCACTTGTTTAGGGGTTTACAGAACCATTTGGATGGCCTAAGATTGACATCAAGAGAAGAGATGGTCTCATATTTTAAATCAAAACCTAAAGAATTTTAATGAGGTTCTAGGAAGCAAGAGTGGTTATATTAATGATTAAATATTTCTGTAAGCATTAGTAACTTTAATGGTAACATACAGAATAAAATCAGACAGAATTTTTTCCCAACACACACACACACAAACACACATATAAACTTTGTGTGTGTGTGTGTGTGTCCCTGTTACCTATAGACTCCCAAACAGCTGGACCAATGTTCTTGAAAATTTACACAGTTGTACTAGAAGCATCTGCAAGTGTTCTTAGCTAGGTTTTGTGTCGAGGTACCCCCGATAAATATCGAAAATCAATGAGTGAAAAAATTAGGTTATAGAAGGAGTGGTTCAATTTTAATCAAATTTGATACACTCATAGACAAAGACATAAGAAACGATATTCACAAGTTTCAAGGTTGCAGTTCTTACAATAGTGCAGAAAATCGATAATATATATATATATATATATATATATATATATATATATAAAAGGCAAGATGTTTGTGTGTGTTTATCTGTCTATATGTCCTTTATACAAATCCACAATTTTTATCCAATTCTCACCAAACTTCACACAAATATTCTTTAGGCTGAGTTTGAGCTCCAGGTCCATGGATTAGTTTTAAAGCTTTCATTACACCTGAGCAATGCCGGGTGATACTGCTAATATATATATATATATATATATATATATATATATATATATATAAGCAGCATATCTTCATTCAAAAAGGTTTCATTGAATAATATAGACATACATTATGTCTATTTATTTTTATAATGATTCTTTACAGTTCTCTAATCAGTTTCTTGATGTTAAGATGAAACTCAAGGAAGCCACCATACTTTTTTCCTACCCATGTACATCCAATCTCCTCCAAGATCATCCTCAGGGGTTAATTACAAAGACAGACTTATTGTAACTGTGATCATATCGACATTTCGTTTTACAAAATTGATAAATTTAAAATAACAGAGCGCTCATGCATGTTTTTTAAAATCATCCATTGCAACAAAATGTAAATTTTATCCCAGTTACAATAAGTTTGTCTTTGTTATTCATCCTTGATGATCTTAGAAGAGATCAAACATACTTGGTTAGGAAAAAATATATTATTCAATGAAATTTATATAAAATAGAAAACTTAAGAAATTGTACAAAATTGGCTAGCCACGTGTGAAAATTGAAATTAAAATATGAAAAGATGCAGACATAACAGGGGATATAGTGAAAACAGCCAAGACTTACAACGGTGGCAAAATATGTAGACTGTGCCAGGAAGAAAAGTTAGCTATTATGTTATTCCGAAAGAAAAATGAATTACTGAATGAAAGAACAGAAATTACGATTAAGTGTAACCATGCCATAAAATACTTATTAGGTTCATACAACCATGGATGAAAACATTCTAATTTTGAAAATTGCGTGTTCAAAAATTCTGTTACATGTGTGCTCTTAAAAAAAAAAAAAAAAAAAAAAAAAAAAGGTAAAATCAGTTATTGCAAATCAGCTGAAGACACCACATGGTATTAACCTAGGTCATATAATAACTCGTTTACAAATGAAGAATATATAAGAGAGTGAGAGATGTAGATACATCAGTCAATCAGTTAAATGCCATGTTTGGGAGATCATGTCTTGAAAAAAACATGACTGATGAGGCAGAAGATTTTCCTGTAGTAGGTTGCCATTACATTTTGTGGTAGACCAGTTGCCAACCAAGGCTAGAGAACCTAGTCTGTCCTGCTATTCAACCCATAGCTGGAGAGAAAGGAGATAGATTAATATCTTTCCCAGACATATTTCTGCAAAAGTGAATGTAATGAATTCAACTGGAATTTGAAATCAGCTCTCAGATTTCTCATTCTGAGCTAATATCCATTACACCACAACACAATTATATACAGTACTGTGCAAAATTATTAGGACAAGAACTATTTTATCTTTTATGAGGCATCAAAATAAACTTTAAAATCATCCCTGTCCTAACACTTTTGCACACTACCGGTAGTATGCAAAAGTATTAGGACAGGGGTGATTTTCCTCAAAACCTCACTGAAATTCAAATACAGGATGAAAAGCCAAACCTTTGTAAGAATTATTTAACCTAAAAAGGAAGAGAAAGGAAGGCTTCAGAATTTGAATTGGCCCCCACAAAGCCCTGATCTGAAACCTGTTGAACATCTATTGTATATTTTCGATAAAAGATTGATAAATCTAATGTTACTTCGCAAGACACACTTTGGGAACAAATACAAGCTGCTTGGCAGGAGATACCATTAGATACATTAAAGAAGCTTGTGAGGTCAATGCCTGACAGAATTGAAGGCAGTGATCAAAACAAAAGGCTACAATACAAATATTAAATTCATTTTGTACTTTTTCTTGTTAAAGCATTTGTTGAGTAAATCAAATAAAATTACTTTCATTAAATTGTTTATTTTCTATCAATATGCCATATAAAAGATAAAATAATTCTTGTCCTAATACTTTTGCACAGTACTATATATATATATATATAACATAGTGATGATCCACGTATACTGTCATAATAATTATGTATAGGAAAAACTACTAAAAAGTTGTAAGTATAAAAATGTATTTTTTTGACATTATTTATTTATTTCTATAAATAAACACTGTCAAAAAAATACATTTTTATACTTACAACTTTTTAGTAGTTTTTCCTATATATATATATTATATATATATATATATAGAGAGAGAGAGAGAGAGAGAGAGAGAGAGAGAGAGTGAGAGATATAAATAGATAGAAATAGCACATTATCTATACTGTCAAAAAAAACAAAAAAAAAAACAAAAAAAAAAACAAACCTATTGCAACAAAGTTAAAAGTAGTTTTGTATTAGTTATATTTTCTGCAGCGATAATCTTACATGGAAAAAAAATCTTGCTTTTTAAAAATATTTCAATAAAAAGTAACTGAAGACAACTGTGAAACAAAATAAATAATAAGCAATGCACTGGTATATTAACCAATGAGAAATTCTTATTTTAGAATAACATGAGATATGCATGCATATTAGTTTCTAATAATCCCTCGCCATGTTATCATGACAAAAGTAAATCTGGGTGTGTTTTTGTGCGTAAATATACACACAGCATGATGAATAAATTGTTACCAGTTTATATTTTTAATTTCATGTGTGCGTGTTGTTTCTTTTTGTTTTTGTCGACTGCACAGTATAGTGAAGTCAGTTGTGCACCATCTGTGAGAAAAAAGAACACCGTGATGCAATTCATTCCGTAAGAAATTTGGAAATGGCATGCTGTAATGTTCAGCATTCAAACCAGAAGCTCCAATATGAACATTTCAGTTTTTGGGTGTAGATCTGAGAACAGTTCAGAGGATTTGGAAAGAGTTGGATAAGTCTAATAGTGATTATGAAAGTATGAAAGCACTCTTTGATCATTCTGATAAAAGTACTCCCAAATTTGTTATTGAGGATGTAAGACTCAACATAGAAGCCTACATAAAGTGCCTTGTGGAGGTAGTGCTATCCTGAGTCAAGAGGGTGGCTGATGGAAGACTATATCTGGCAACAAGACTCTGCACCAAGCAGGAGAACCCAGTCATAGCTGTCAGACAATTTCTCCGAAACACAATTAGCCTTACATCTAACACCCCAGACTGCAAACCCCTTGATTATTGTGTGTGGGACACAGTTGAGCAAGAGACCAAGAAAACCCCTTGTAATACCACAGATGACTTAACATCAAGGATTATGACAACATTCACCAACTTAAACAAGGAGACTGTCTAGAAAAGCTGCAGGAAGGATTTTATAATAGAAAAAACTCTTCCAGTGATTCCATAGCTGGAGAGCTTATGTAGCAAATTTTTGTCAAAAGCCTTTGAGATATTTAATGTTATGGTCTTTGTAGGTATGTGTGCTGTTAAGGCCTCAAAAAGCTTATTGATGATACTGAGGAAACCAATGGATCTGTACTGGAAGGGGGAAGATTGGTTTCCTGCATTATTTAAGACTGGGCATATACTTGCCATCTTCCACATGTTTGAGAAAGGTTTCTTCTTCAAGCAGCAGTTAAATAACTTTGCTAGAATTGTCAATAATTCTGGGTTGATATTCTTAAGGATGACCAGTGGAATTTTGTCTGGAACCATTGGCTTTTCTGGGGTTGAGGTTTTTGATAAGTCTAGAAACTTCTCTTACTAAAATGAGTATATTACTGGGATTGTACTCACTGAGAGAGAGACATTTTGGGAAGGGATGGTCTTTGTCATCTAATGTTGTGTTTGAGGTAAAGATTGGGGTGAAGAGTTTCACCTTGTATTTCAAGGAGAATATGAACTAGAGGGCCATTTATAATAGTGGGAACAGCCACTTTGGAATATCACCAACCATAATTTGGTTGGTGATATTCCAGAATTCATGATATCCAATTTGTTTCTTTTCAAACTTGGCCTGGTAAGCGTGTGTATAGCTACACTTTTTATTTTCCAGAACTCTCTTACAGCAATTGCAGGCAGCTCTGAAAGAAGTAAGGGCCAGACTACACCGCTCCTTTTGATAGATCTTGTAGTGGTTCCAGTGAGCTATGGCTGCAGCACATTCAGGGGTAACTGTTTTTTACTGGAATATTTTGTGGGTATAAGACACTCCATTCCAGAATGTATCCATTTGGAGGATATTAGGGTATTAGTTTTTGAGGAAGTATGTTTGAAGACATCGGCTCGGAACTAGAAATCAGGAAGCCGAGTTTGAATTCCAGTTGAATTCCTTGCATTCACTTATGCACAAATACACTTGGGAAAGGTATTAATCTGTCTCTTCTCTCCAGTTATGGGTTAAATAACAGGACAGATTTGGTTCTATAGCCTTGGCTGGAAACCAGTCTACTGTAGAAAGTAATGGCAACCTACTGCAGGATAATCTTCTGCTCAGTCAGTCATGTCTCTTTCGAGACATGATCACCTAAAGTGCGTATCATGTATGGCACTTAACTGACTGATGTTTGAAGAAGGTTAAGAGAGGAGTTTCTGTAAAATAGGACAAATATAATTTTCCAGATTGTGTTTATTATTATAGAATAGACTACAGTAATTTGACAAATGCTTTTAATGACAAGTTCTGCAGAATCTATTTTGTTTGTATCTGTTTATATCCCAAAGATTTAAAACATTTAATCAACTAAACAATTCCTTCTCAGCCTTATATTTTCTCAAAGTCATAATCAGCCTTTAAAAAATAAATGCAAATTATCCCTCTAGTATTTGGGAGACAGTCATAATTTTCAGGTCAACAAGTAACATTTTTGCATTGGTTTCATATAACTTAGTACTAAATAAAGATGGAGGTATTCAGCTCCAAATTATATATTTCTATTGAGAGATATAAATAATGATAGACAGTGTTGGTATTTATAATTACAGAAAATATTTTGAAGAAAAAAAAATGAACAGGTATTAGCTTAGTAGTCATAGATTTGTCTGACTAAATGATATCTTAATGGAGGACTGGAGATAATTAAGTACAAAAGCAAGAAATATTAACAGAAAAGTATTCTTTAAAAATATACTGATCAGAGAAATCAATTACCAAGAGAATAAATTCAAATTGGCTTATAGGAAAAAACAAAAACAATCAGTTTTGCAAGCAGATTCTACAAGGTTAGAATAATCAATGAAATGACAAAATCAGAAATATCTGTTTAAACACCTGTTAATAATCTTTCCTTTTCAACTCTACCACAACTGATGCTACAGAGTTGGAATTGAACTCTCTACCTGTATTCCTCTTAAACTAATGAGGCTGACAGGATTTTATCATAAACAGTCAATTCATTTTATTTATTGAAGAAACTGAATGATAATGTATTTGTCTATATTTCTGAGATGAGATCAGTCAGTTAAAGTGCCATACGTGATACACGCTTGGGCGATCATGTCTCTTTCGAGACATGACTGACTGGGCAGGAGATTATCCTGCAGTAGGTTGCCATTGCTTTCCGCGGTAGACTGGTTGCCGACCAAGGCTATAGAACCCAATCTGTCCTGCTATTTAACCCATAACTGGAAGGAAGAGACGGATTAATACCTTTCCCAAGGGTATTTGCGCGTAAGTGAATACAATGGATTCAACTGGAATTCGAACTCGGCTCCCCGGTTTCTCGTTCCGAGCCGATATCCACTGTACCACAACGCACATCCTGAGATGAGGTAGTATTTACATTATTCACATTGTTCAAACTGTTGTCCTCATTTTTATTGCCATGATTACAATGTTTCAAATATTCTAATGTTTGATAGAAAATCTAAACTTTTTAAAAAAAATCATTTCACCCCAAGCAAGGCAGTACCGCCACTGATGAACAGAGAGATACATAAGAGAGTAAAAGTTTAGGCAGGGGGAGAGTGAAAAGAAAGATTAATCAGTTACTGGGGGTGTCGGGGAAAGGGCAAAAAAAGGATGGAAACACAGGTGTAAAGACAGTTGTGAAGGTAGAGTGAAAGAAAAAGATCAAGCTACATGGGGTGATGTAGAAAGGAGTGGAATTAAGTGGATAAGAGATGGAAATTGACGTTGTATTTAAATTCCTGGAACTTATAGCTGTCAAGAAAGCAAGTATACGAAAGGGAGTTCCACAGGCGGAAAGTGCGAGAAAAGCTGTTGTAGTAGAATTGTTGGCTGCATTTTGTTGATTTAACTGTAAAAGGGTGGGACCTTGTGGCCAGTCTGGTTGCATGAGTAAATTCTTGTGGAGGAGGCACCAGTGACCTAAGTTCGTCAGAGCAGGAACCATGAAAATATTTGTAGAAGAGACAGAGGGAAGCCACATCTCGCTGGTGAGAAAGTGGCTGGAGTTGAGCTGCTAGGTCAGGATCAATTACATTTCAGATTCTCCTTTGGAGCCCATCGAGAACCCTGAGATGAAGAGCAGGTGCGCCTGACCAGATATGACAACAATATTTTATGCACGGTCGGATGCTTGATTTCTATACATGCAAGATGGATTCAGGTGGAAAAAAACTTCCTAGCCTGACACAGTGACCCAACCTTCCTCACAGTGAATTTAGCTGCTGACTCAATGTAATGATTCCACTTGAGGTCAGAAGATAAGGTAAGGCCGAAGAGGCTCAGTATGTTGCTTTCAGGGAGACTTGCTTGGTCCATGCTTATGGGGGCCAGGAGTGATTGCCTGATAGCAATTTCATTTTAGAAGCATTGAAATTTACAAGCCACTTCCTACCCCAGTCCACCATTGAGTGAAAGTCCTTCTCAAGATCAGCACCAAGGTTATGTTTCTCCACCTCGCCAGATTTCTTACTGATGTGGGAGTAAATGGTGGTGTCATCTGCGTAGATGCTTAATTGGGATTTGATCACGCCTGGGAGATCATTTATAAAGATCAGAAAGAGCGTCAAGCCTAGGATCGAGCCTTGGGGGACACCAATTTTCGTGTGGTTGGATGTGGAGGCATGCCCATTCAAGATGCTTTATATTGTGGTTAGATAGAAAAGATTGAATCAGATCAAGCAAGCATCCAGTGATACCATAACCCTGTAGTTTGCACAGAAGGCCAGCATACCAAACCCAATCAAAAGCCCTGGAGATATCCAGGGCAACAGCCAGAGCCTTGCTGGACTTATCAAGGACCTGGTATATGTACTCCATGATGGTTGTTGGCATATCAGCCATGGACCTGGTGTATGTACTCCATGATGGTTGTTGGCATATCAGCCATAGACCTGGCAAAGTGGAAGCCATACTGTTTGTCTGAGAATAGTTTATGGGCAGTAAGACATTGAACTATTTCAGCATTGATAATAGCCTCAAACACTTTTCTGAATATTGGTAGGAGGCTGATAGAGCAATAATTGGATGGGTTCCAGGGTTCCCTTAAGTTCTTAAATACAGGAACCACAGAAGAGGCATGATGGGCGTTAAGATCTCTGAACACAAATATGTTGGCGAATGGATGGGAGGAAGTAGCCTTATCTATATTGTCAGAGATGCTGTCTAGCAGGAAGCAGTCGGGAGAGGAGGGGGAACAGTACAGAAAGAAAAGATAGCTAACCAATTTGAGAAGTGATAAACGGAGACACATGTATGGGTGGTCAAGAGATTCTAAAGATGTCACCCTAGCTAGAGGGAGGTGTTCACTGATGAAAACCCGCAGACCATGCATATGGACAGTGGAGTCCTTCTTTAAGAGGAGAAGGTAGCCAGGGGTCGAGAAGTCAGAGGAGAGAATTGAGGGGTTGAGATGAGTCTCACAGAGCGCTAGGATGTCAGGGGACTTTTCGTGGAGGAAATTCAATGCTACAAAAGTTGGTACAAATACCCCGAACGTTAGTGAAGGAAATGTTAAGAGGCTTAGGTGATTTTACTTTGCCTTGTTTAGTTTGTTTTGATTTTTTGGGGTTTTTTTTGCTGATATATGGTCATACATATTTGTTAGTAGTGGGGAGAGACCTCGAGTAGAGCTGGCAGGACAGTCATTAACTGTGACATGCACTGGAAGGAAACTGATGTGGGCAGCAGCAAAGTGTGGCCTCAGGGTTACCACCAAAAGCACTTGCAGGGATACCAATCCATGTGCAACATGGTACTGCAAGAACCCTAATATTATGCAACTGTTGATCAGAGCAGCCGCTCTTGACGCGACGCAAGAGTTAGGGCTCCTAACTACCAGTCTCAAACAGCAAGCAAAAAACTACCAACCTGGTACCCTCACAATGAAGAGAGCGGGAAACTACTTTCTAAACAAGAAACAAGGGATAAGCCTCTATGCCTGTTCAATAGACGTGGGTGGAGTGCGAACTAGGTGATAATAGGGTTTATCTACTCCAATTTAAAATAAAAAATTGAATAAGAAAGAATTATTAAGTTTTAACTTAGTTAAAGTTCAACTGCCACAAAAATTTCTAACAAGTTAAAAAAAAAAGGAAAAGCTATTTGAGGGGAAACGTTCAAATAAGCATAAACAGACATGAAAGCAGACTTAAGGAAAATAAATATATACATAAAGAAATGCAAAGATACATGAAAATGACTTACATTTAAAGAATTGAAGCCTAAGTGAGATCTAGCACCAGTACATGCTGGACATGGGCTGTGAATTGTTAGATTACAAATTACAAATTGACCGCACCATCTGGTATAGCAAGGTTGCTATGGTAACAACTTTTCCTTAAAATTCTCATTTGTGTTTTCAAAAATGCACCTAAAGATTTTCTTTGTTTTTTTTTTTTGCTATTTCTTTATTTATGACATTTAGTGAATCACCAATAAAAAAAAACAACATCCAACTGGTTTATATATATATATATATATATACACACACACACAGATGAAAAGAACAAAGTCCAGAGTTCTCTGGCATTTACTTTTTTAAAAAGTGCTCAATACAATGTAGAGCATAATATAATGCATACTTCTTGCCAGAAGTAGACAGCCCAGCTGTAAATAGGACAGTTCTAGACATGTATGAATACCACACTTCCCCTAAAATCTAACCTATATTTTAAATTTTCAAAGTTGACCTTCATTCTGATTAGTTAGATTAGACACACCCATAAGATCTAAATTTTTGGTCTTCCTTGCATCCATATTAACTCTTTAATAAGCAAACATATTGTTTTCTATTTTCAAATGTAAATCCTTTTCACTAAAGTTACTGAATATTAGCTGATGGGATAAAAACTTTAAATCTTGAAACTTGAAATTTCTGTGTTGCAATGTAAAACATTTTTAATAAAAAATAAATTATATATATATAAAAATAATGTTCAAAATAATTCATTACAAATTGTCGGTTGCTTATAACCAAGTTTCGTTAAGATTCGTTAATTTTCGTAACATGTTTATATATATATATATATATATATATATATATATTTGCAGTTGAATGTTTTGTTGTAGCATGCACACTATTCTTAAAGAAATTTAAAAGGTATTTATAATTAGGCAAGTGTTGGTATTTTTCTTTTTCAACACTAGTTACTCCAACTAAATGAGTTTTGCACATATTTGTTTTTTTTTTGTGGAGTTAGATTAGTGAAGAAATGGATTATAAGCTGCACTTGCTTACAGGATGATGGTCCTTTGCAAAAAAAAAAAAAAAAAAAAAATTTGGCAGGTGGTTAAGAAATTCACACAGCAAAATAACTTGGAGTAATCATAAAGAAACATTGAAAATGTCTTCTTGAACTCTAGGAATTCAGGGAAGTGTTCAACAAGTTTAAAAGACAAAATATTCAGAAAGCTCCTTTGATATTCTAAAAATAGTTTGGGTTTCTGTTATGTAATCAGTTAAAAAACATTGCTAAAAAATGTTGATTTATGTGTTGTTTGCAAAAAATTAAAAATTGGTTTTATTATGCAATGTCCCATATAGATTTATATTTTGATCTCTTATGAACAATGACAAGAATTTTAATTATTGACATGTGATAAATTTATGGATAAGTAATTTGATTTTAATGTGTTTTCTGCACCAATAAAATACCATCTCCAAATAAAGTGCAGTAAAAATTATTTTTTACTAATAAAAGATTGCTGGACAATAATAGCTATTTTGAGGAAGATTTGAGAACACTGGTTTTATCCATTGAGGCAACAATTAGTCGAATCAGATTTCTTTTATCTCAATTATTAACCATCTTTAATCTGTATCTGTTCTTATTTTGTAATCTCAAATCTTTGGTAATTTGTTTTGCAATATTCTCATACACAATTTAGAAGCTCTAAATAATATAGAATACTTCAGCTCATGAAAGGGATCTGAAAAACTGATTGCATAGAGAGATATTGAGTTTGTCAACAAGTCTTATCGTAATTACATGCGTAGTCCTTTCTTTTGTATATAAAAGAATGGACTAAGCTTATAATTATGTTAACAGTGGTAATAACTTTAACGCTGTTGATAATGGGTATAATTTCTAATAATGATAATTGCTATAAAAGCACTATACACGTTAATATAAATAATATCAATATATATGAATACTGAGCTGAATTTTGGAAGAGATCAAGAACAAAAACCTTTAAAAGAAGAATAGGAGTAATAAGCATGTGATCACATACTACCTTACTTAATGTCAAATGATGAAGTTCACAAATTTCATACCAATTACTTGAGATTAATCATTCAGATGAGCAAAACTTCTCACATCAAGAACTACAGAAAATATTACAACAAATCTACAATAACTCATCTCAAATTGGATAACAATAAACATTGTTTGGTCCTGTTATACAAAGTTACGTTTCATAAATATCAATAGATGATGAAATCCAAAAGGAGGATCTGCAATATAATAAATCCTGACTTGGCAGCCCACCTTCAGTCACTTTCTCACCAATGTGATGTGGCTTCCCTTTGTCTTTTCTACAAGTATTTTCATGGCAACTGCTCTGACCACATGTATTTACGTATGCTACCAGATTGGCATCAAGGTCTCACCCTTTTACTGTCAAAATAGTTAAATGTAACTCCCTCTTCCACTCTAACAGTTTTTTCCTCACACTTCCCATTTGTGGAACTCTCTTCCGCTTGCTTGCTTCCCTGATAGCTACAATCTCCAAAAGTTTAAATGCAACGTCAATTGCCATCTTCTATCTCCTTGATTCTCATTCATCCATCACTTATTCTCATCTACTGTACCTTGTTTTTTTCTATTACTGTAAACCCCTGAGTACCAGTGGCAGTTCTGCTTGGGGTGAAATGATTATAAAAAAATAGAAAAGAGAAAACAACAACGATAATAATAATAATGCATAAATTGTTTTTTTAAATTAACAAAAATAATGATGATGATGATAAAAAAATCAAGTCAAAATATTTTCATATATAAATTTTTAATAGATTGATTGTACAAAGAGTTGCAATGGATTAAAGATATAAATTCTACAAGATATTTTTTGAACCAAGACTTCTACCAGCAGAACTAAATTGCTAAGGGTTCTAGAACTTTGGTACAGTTGTTGTATGGCTCTAATCTGGTACTTTGTGGTCTGCTAATTCCCATCATTTGGCAAATTTGAAATCTGTTGGCATTATTTTATGGATCTGCAGAGTTCTTTGATTTAGCATTAATTCCTGGTTTGTATTGATAATTTAGCTGTTTACAAACCAAATGAGTTCTAGTCACTATTTTAAGCCAAATCCAAAGTCAACAACATTTGACATTTATTTTAGCATAAAATTAGACTGATATCTCTTTATTTGTTACTATAAATTTTTATATTCCATGAAATAATAAAAAACATATTTGGACGCATGAATGGTTGGGTTATTTCTTTTGTAAGCTTTGATCTTATCTGTAATACAGAAATATCTTATGTAGAATGAGCTGTCAAAATTGGAGGCTGGATATATGATTATATAGCCAGTTCTCTTCAGGGGTTAATTTCTCTTTTCCAGCATTTTCTGTGATTCATCAATGACCAGGTCATAAGGCTACCGGATTAGAGACACAACCTGTATGACATTTGTCAATGAAACTGATGGTGGTGGCAGTTGAAGAAGAGGTTAGCCAGCAATTAAAAAATATGAAGAAAATGCCTGACTTCTTTTTATATATATATATTTAGGATGGTTATCATTTTTGAGCGAGATGATATCGTAAAAGAAGTGTGAGTGGCCAAACAGTTAACGGCATGGAAAACAGAATCAGTGAGCAGAGTTCAGAAATTCCAGCTGAAGCAGTTTGTGTTTATCAAAGCCAGGAATCTATTTCTTTTTCCTTGCAGCTATGGGCTAAATAGCTTTTTGAGTTTGAGTTTTGTTTAACAACATATCAGCCTCTGCAGGTTTTTTAATGCCAAAAAGGTGGTATTTTAAGGTTTTTTTTTTCATGTTTGGTTATAGTGAGAAGGTTGATTTAGTCAGATTCTAATGTAAATTTTTTTATTCTTATTCTTTTTTATTTTAGAAAACTGAAAATCTCTTTTAGTTTTGTATTAAAAAATGTTTTGCTGAGAAAAATTTTTTCTTCAAAAATGTATTGTTGGTAATATTCTTCCTTAAAAAATGTATATTTTTCTATAAAAGTGTATTTTTGTACTTTCATAGTGTTTTAACCCCAGTTTGGGGGTTAACTATTTACCCATAGCTGGGACCCCTAACAGGTGCTACCACTCCGGGTCAGGGTAGAGCTGGGAACAACAGCAATTAAGAGGTGGTTCCATGCTCCTCAAAACCTCCCAACCAGAGGCCTTGCTGCTGGATGCAGAACTGGGATTAAATAGTAGATCAGGTTAAGCTATGTAGTCTTTGTTGGCAACTAATCTAGGAAAAGGACAATGCTGAATTCAAAATTATTGAAAAAGGCAATTAGAAACCAATCCATTATCTTTCCCCAAGGACTAGCATAGCAATGTGTATTTTATAGACATTAAAAGGATAATTTATTCAGGATTTGGTTGGTAGGAAATTTTAGCTTTGCTGTGTGTATGACTATCAGCAGATTTTGATACAGAACAACAGTAATTATTAATTTGCATTAAATATTTACTGTATATACTTGAGTATAAGCCAACTTCATGTATAGTGTGACCGCTGAATTTTAACAACCCCAGAAAAAATTTACTTGAGTATAGTGAAATTGATCACCGAAAATGCATGATTTAAACTTCTTAAAAAAAAAATTACCTGTATGTAGTGCAGTCTCTCTCCATTTTTTTTTTTTTTTTTACATAAAAACCTACATGATATTGAGTATATATTGTATTTCACTTTATTTTTCATGCTTTTTATCATTCTATAGTCATTAATAACCAGTGTGGAATGGAAATGTAAACTTCTGATGGTATTCAAAATTGCATTTCCCCAGTTTTTTTTTTTCAAAGAAAGCTTTCTTTCCAGAGCAGCTGTCTTACCAATTAGGCTATAAGAATTACTGGTTACAAAAGTACAAATGTAACCATAATTTTTATTCTTTATCTGTCTGATACACCATTGTTTTTTGTTTTAATTGTTACAGTATTTACTTTTTAGTCATGATAGAGTCCAAAAGTATCTCTGCATCCTTGTGGGTGATGAATCATTTTCTCCCCTACAACCCCTTTACAATAGACAAACCGCTGCAAGCTTCTCACTGCTCTACTGCTACTTCCATGGAAAGTATTCTGATGAACTACATTCTTTAATTCTACTAGTTCTAACATTCACAGTTAAAACCTGCCGTACCAAGCACATTGTAAAGAACCACAATCATTCCCTTCATATTCCAATAGTGAGATTAAGTTCTGCTCAAGCAGTTTCTTCCCATAACCTGCTGCTTTGTAGAGCCAACTCCTAAGAGGATACTTCCATAATCACTGCAATCTTAACTTGTTTAAGTCTAAGGTCAATTGTTATTATCCACACATATCCCAATAAACTGTGCCACTTACTCTTTAGCACTATAACTTGAGGGACTCAATACTATCAGTTAATACTGATAGTATTAATGATATGTAAATGAATAATTAAATATGCTTATCTAATAATAAATTCAAATAATATTAATACTAACAATGTCCATGTTCTATCAAGTAAAGCAAAAAAAAAAGATGTGAATTATTAAAAAAAAAAAAAACATTTTGAGTCAAGCAGTCAAAGCTTCAGCCAGTAAGGAACTGAAGATGCAAACAGATTTTAAAAAGAAACAAAGATTCAAAAGAACCATTCACATGCTTCATAGAGAGAAAAAACAAATCTTTAAAAATATATATTAAAAAAAGCAATCAAGAATAAATCAATTGCAAATTTTAAAAATAGCAATCTGTTTTTAAATAATTATTATAGATGTTTTACCTAGTGTTACTAAAAATACATTATTTTGCAACAGCTAAAGAGTTTCAATAAATCTATCTCTGTAAATGCATAGAACAGGAGAAATCAATTACTTATTGCATGTAAGAATAAGGAAATGCTGTATTCTATTAAAATATTCTGTGTTCTCTAAAAGTTATGCTATTTTAAAGAGTACTAATTAAATTAGACAAGATATCTTATCAAATTATATTTTAAAGACGTTTAGGTCAACAATAAGTTAGTTTCTATTATGCTATTTGTGAAACAGATTACAACTTAGTACAATTCTACACTAATCAGATAAAATAAAATAACTTCCAATTATTTTTATACATCCATCAAAATTGACATTTTTCTGCTATTTCCTGCTTCAAATGAAAAGGCGGGGGGGGGGGGGGGATCCAAGCCTGCAGTACCTACTGCATTATAGACAATGTGAAGATTGTCTTTGACATATTACTACAGCCCTGACATTATGCTGAAACCATCGCTGCTTTCTTCTATGTGCCATATTCTGAATGTATGTGGGTGATCATGGCTCTTCACAGCTTTCTATCTCTTGTGACCTTCAGCAGTGTTTCTCTTTTTGCCAAGCCCTCCCTGTTCCACCATCTGTTCACCTAAGTTCATCAAATAGCCTTCCTTCCTCCCTCCCTCTCTCTTGTTCTCATTATTCCATATGAGTGTTAATTTTTACAAACCCTCTGTTCTTGTTATGCAGCCAAGAAATTTCAGCTGTCTATGATTCTGAACATAAGCATTCTTTTTGTTGCCATTTTCTTCAAGATTTCCTCATTACTTACTTGCTTTGTCCATGAAATTCTTAGTATCCTTCTGTAGGATTACATTTCTTTTGTCTTCAGTTTTCTCTTCATCTGTGAGGAGATTGCCCAGCATTCACTGCCATATAAGAGGACTTATATCCCATCACAATTCAGCACCCTTTACTTTGTTTTGAAGAAATTTTTCTGTTTCTTAATATTTTATTTACATTATTAAAAAGCAACAGGTATTTGTGGGGTAGTGGTAATTTAACACAATTTACTTATAACATGATGACCCACAGCATTTTATTTTATTTTTATTATACCTATAGTTTGCTGTTTCATTTTTTAGACCGTTCTTCTTTTGAAAAAAAAGAAAAAGAAAATAAAAATCACTAACATTTTAGGTTTGGTTTTTGCAAGTGAATTTGAAGCCATTTTAAACAAGTAAAAATATAGGGAAAATTCTTTTCTTGAAATATTCTCTTTAAATAATTGAAACTGGACAAAGATTATTTTATGATACATTTTTGGCCCTGAAAAAAAGAAAAATTCAATTCTATGTGGTTATTATTAACTACCACCTGTAGCCAAACTTAAGCTTTATTTTTATTTTATATTTAAAATACTTGAAAAAAATCTCATAACTGTAAAAAGTTTCTGTTTGATTTTTCAATATATTCACTTATGAATAAAATAAAACAAATATGCACCAAAATAGATGGTAATATCATTTTCATCTTGTTTAATTATACCCCTTAGACTATATAAACTTTTTATCCTTTTTACCTTAAAAGAAATCAATTTTTTTTTGTTTACAAGTAAATCAGGTTAGACTTGGTACAATGAAAATATTTTTAATAAATACATAAATCTTTTTTTAAATGTCACATTTAACAAGAAAATATTTTAAAGCTCTTTTTATTGCAACCCTATACAAAATCTTTCATTTTAGTTCTATAATATTTAAAAAAATTTAAATAATGATATATTGATGATTTATAATGAATGGACTGTTTCTATGCACTACTTTATCAGCATTTAACCGTTTTAAATGGTAAAAGTTAATGGACATATTTGGAAAGGATAAACTTTAGTAAAGACTTTCACGCTTACATTTTCTAGAAACAGTTTAAGAAAAAAGGAAGAAATAGCCAACAGCATTTATGTTAATTTTTGACATGTGATAAAGTGCTGTATATCATTTTACCCCTTCTTATTAAATTATTTAATCTAAGTTTATCCCTTGGCATGTCAGCATTTTACTCAATGAACATGCAAAAATAAATAACATTTTTATTCAATACAAGTCTTTTAAGAGTCATAAAATTTTCTTGTAATTATTTGCTCAATAAGTTCCTTGATATCTTTTCTTTTAAAGTATTATGAACTCAGTAGAATTTAAATTCACTTTAATGCATTTTTCAATATGAGGTAACAAAGTGCCTTGAATTGTGAAAATATTCAAATCAGTTAATCAAGCCTAATCTAACCCTAATGAGAATGCGTGAATAGCTTAACATTAACAGCACAGAGAATAGAAAGTGCTGGTATAATATGTGGCCTACTGCTTTGATTCGGGTATAGTATGTAGCCTACCTGGTTTGTCATACATTCATATATTATGATATATTAACAAAATTAATGCATTACTGCATATCACGTTTGTAACATGGACCTTCCGTCATCAAGGACGGATTCATCAGACACTGTTTTTTCTTGTTTACCTTTTTACCTCTTATCTCGCTGTGATGTCCTTTTCTTGTTACTGTTTTTATTTTATTATTTGTTTTTGTTTTCCCTTCTCTTTCATTCTTTGTGTTTTCTATCATAGACTCTGCTTCCTTTAGCTTTAATTCCTTTTTTATCACGCATTACCTTTATTATCCACTCTTGGCAACGTGATAAAGCAACGCGAGTGGAGTTTTCTTTTTGGCAGAATCTTCAGATTCTTCCTGTTTCGGTCCCTGCATGTACACACACACACACTTTGCTTTTCGCTTTGCCGTTCCATATAACTGATTTTTTTACCTGATTCACAGAATAAAATCTTTCGTTTTTCAATTAAATTCATCTGTGTGTTTTTGTGAATTTGAGTTTACACTGGCTGTCTAAAGCAAGATGTTTTTTAGTATTTTGTCCAAGGCAGCAGTGTCCTACCTCAAAAAGAGTATATTTATAGATGTAAGTATTCAGTTACTTATTGAAACTAATTACGTTATCTAACTCTTAACAGACAGTTATAATAATTCCTTATAATACATTTTTTTTTAAGTAGGCCACATACTACAACAGTAAGAGAATTTTGTAGGCTGCATACTATACCAGCACTGAATATAATTGGTAAGCCGGTTCAAACTACAGCTAGGAGTTTTTGTTCACTTCACACTGATATGTTTAGAAAAGGCACAGATTCACTTCTCCCTGTCAGCTATGGATAAATAGGAGATAGATTGCCTAAAGTGTTCAATTTATCTTGAGCGTTTAATAACAGTCCATGTCAGGGATTATTCATTGTTGCTGGTACTATATAACCCAGAACAGTATATCACCTGGAGGAATTAGCAGTCCCTATTGACTTGAGATATGCTAGGAAGAGGAATTATTTGATTTAGCACTGCAATAATCTTATAGGTGATGGGAAATATCCAAATTTGACTAATGGTTTAAAGGCCCCAATTCTCGATGCTTCAACCATTAACGTCTCTCTTGAATTTTATTTAGTTTCCTTAGTCCATAAATAGGTATGAACCAACAATCCAATTACCACAGAATACATTATTTCTTCTTCATATTTTGATTTAGTGACAAATTAAATATTTGCTTCTAACTTAAATCACATTATTAGTTTCAGATTTTTTGAAAAAATGCATTTTAAATGATTTGCCATCAAAATGTAATTTCTGCATTACAAACTGTTTTATGTTAAATAAAATAATTATTCATTAATTTAATAAATCAGACATAAACATTGAAAATTAAGTTTTCAAATCAATGGAAGCAGCAGCAGTAGTAGTAATAATAACAATCCTGTATTTTGACAACTGTTACAAACTGGAACTGAGCATCAATGTAAACAAATAAAAGCTGTGAAAATTTTAATTTTTAATGATATTTTTTATCATCTTGACAATTAAGAGTCATTTGATAACTTTTCTTTAAAAGGTCAATTAACAGTTTGAAAAGTCTTAAAGTTTATAAGATGCTGGTATAGTATGTAGCCTACAAAATTCTGTCACTGGTATGTGGCCTACAAAATTCTGTCACTGGTATAGTATGTGGCCTACCTTAAAAAGTGTATTTTAAGGAAATATTATAACTGTCTGGTAAAAGTTAAGGGTAGGATTAGGGAAAATAGTTTGATAAAAATAGCCAAATGTGACTATTAATATACTCTTACTGGGGTAGGACACATTCAAACTGGGTAAGCCATATACTATACTGACATCGTTTATAATTTGTAACAACTTTATTTTGACTTATTTCTTGATGTATCCTTTAAAATAATTAATATGAAAGTTTATTTTTTTAATGAAAATTGACACTATAGACTAAAATTTTGGAGATACTCTAAATTTCAATGAATCACCTAAAACTTGAAGGTGGCATGCCTTTTTCAAAATTAATTTACTATCTCACTTCCCTCCTGGGAAAGGTTTTGTCATATATTCATATATTATGATATATTAACAAAATTAATGAATTACTGCATATCATGTTTGTAACATGGACCTTCCGTCATCAAGGACGGATTCATCAGACACTGTTTTTTCTTGTTTACCTTTTTACCTCTTATCTCGCTGTGATGTCCTTTTCTTGTTACTGTTTTTATTTTATTATTTGCTTTTGTTTTCCCTTCTCTTTCATTCTTTGTGTTTTCTATCATAGACTCTGCTTCCTTTAGCTTTAATTCCTTTTTTATCACGCATTACCTTTATTATCCACTCTTGGCAACGTGATAAAGCAACGCGAGTGGAGTTTTCTTTTTGGCAGAATCTTCAGATTCTTCCTGTTTCGGTCCCTGCATGTACACACACACACACACACACACACTTTGCTTTTCGCTTTGCCGTTCCATATAACTTTGATTTTTTTACCTGATTCACAGAATAAAATCTTTCGTTTTTCAATTAAATTCATCTGTGTGTTTTTGTGAATTTGAGTTTACACTGGCTGTCTAAAGCAAGATGTTTTTTAGTATTTTATCCAAGGCAGCACAGTGCATAAAGTTTCCTGAAAATGGTAGCTCTTTTTGTCTAATCTACCTTGCTAGCAACTGGTAAACTTATGGTTGGTGGGTCTTAAATTTAGGTAAGCCCTCGCTAAAAATCTTGCTAAAAAAATTTGGACGCTTTGCACTAATGGGTTAAATAGTTTCAGCACCCTAGCTTAGTGAGAGTTAATTACACCAAAGAAGGGATGAAACTTACTAATTATTAAATCCAGAAATTTTCCCAAAACTTTTGGTGTGTGTATGTATATATATCTCTTAAGAGTATTACAAACTAATGGGTTGGTAGCCCACTGTTCATAGGGATTTACTTTATTAAGAGTTCTTGATACTTAGTAAAGCATTATATATGGAAATATTTTTATTATAGGTTTATAATGAAAAGATAGTTTACTGCAACACAAGAGCCTGATGAAGTGCTAATAAGATAGTACCAAACACAACAGCTCTTACATCTAGTAAACAAAATCCTAGCATTTTAAAATGACAATGATCTTGAAGAGGTATTGTGCATCTACTTTAGAAGAAATCTACAATATTTTTTCCATTTCTGGATCTCCTTATTCTGCTTGTAAATTGGATATTGTATCTAGATAATTTGTAGATGGTGATGAAGGCAATGATATCAATAATTGTCTTTAAGTGGCTGATGAGATATTTTATTGATATGACATCAGAAGTTTTGAGATAAAAATATCTGCACCTTTTGTAAGAGGAAGTGGATTTGGTCATGTGACTATAAAACAAAAATACACAACTGCTTTTATTACCAATTTCAAGTTCTAATTGCAATGATAGAGTTCTCTATTTCTTATGATAGATTCACAAAAATCTACTAAAAATGTTATCGAGTATTTAAAAAAAAAAAAACAAACATGTTCATGAAAGCAATTTTTTTTAAAGCAAACAGGATGACTAACATTTAAAAAGCACATGATATAAATTGCAGAGGAGAGAAAATAAAGCAAAATGTGGGTAGAGAGTTATGGCTACTTAAAATAAGCTGTCACTAAAGTCAGAAGACAACACTATCTTTCAAAACCAATTAGAATTTTGTTACTTTTTTTTTTTAAAACTAATGACATACTTGAAGTTTAAAGGAGAAATATCATTTTGTGTTGTCCTTTTGAGGAAAAAAAAATTTCCATCTGGTCTTTTAAGGTGTGGTCCCTTCTCATATCATATATCATTGTGCTCTGAGCCAAGAGAGCAACACCCAAGATGGGTGTGTGCAGAGTTGTGTTTATTTTGTATAACTGCATTCTTGAAAAGTAAGCCTACTTATGGCAATGGTTTTCAGAGAAATGGTACCATTTTATATGCAGTGAACTGACAATATGGATGAAGGAGAAATGGGTCAGAGATGAGGGTTGAGGATGTGACCCAGGCTCAAAAACAGCAGAAAACTTGCCCGGCATGCAAAAAATAATCATTATATGGAATATTCAATGCAATGTTGAAAAATAGCCATAATATGGATAATTTTATGGGTTTAATTGCAAAAACTAGAGTGACTGAATTTTTAAAGGTACAAAAAAAAGTAGTGGTCATGATAAGCTGCTTTATGATGCTATTACAATAGATAATAGATCTATAACGGTGACCCTTACTCTTACTCCATAACCCTCTATCTCAAGTGACTCTTAGGCCTTGTATAGAGTGAATATAATTGTAAAAAAAAAAAAAAGTTTAGATTTGTTTACCTTCCAAGGAAAAATAGGATATCACAAAAATTAACCCCACCCCTGGAAAAAAAAAAAAAGAAAGAAAAAGCCCTTTCAAACTGTTTACATTGTAAAATTATTGTTTGGTAGAAGGTTGATTGATTCATTCATTTTTTACGGCTTATCAACCTTTTGCATGTTATTTCAGCCAAAAATATTTTTGAATGAAAGAATTTGGGAGGAGAGGGGGATAATAATGATTTAGTAATTACAACTGGGGGCGGAGAAGAGGTGGAGTCATACAAAGCCAATGGGAATCGGAACTTGGTTCTCTAACGGTTCCCAGCCATTATCCATCATACCACCTGCACATCCAAAATAGCAGCAACCAGTATTTCCAAATGGTCATCCATCCAGATACTGACGTGGCTCAATGTTGCTTAACTTAGGTGAACATATAGGAACTGGTGTTTCAATATGTGGTCGTAAGCCTGAGTTAGCCTCAATAATTTTTGCTTATATAACATTATGAATAGTGAAGTCAAGTAAAAGATAAAAGTTTGGTGTGACCGATAGATAATCAGGATGACTTCCTTTTTCACAAGATTTTCTAAATCCTGGTTGCTGGAATAAATTTTGTTTTTTTCTCTTCTTCTAAATGTTCACCCAATACAAGGCCCAAGTGCCACTCAAGGTAAATTGTTACTGAATCAATCTTCTGTGTGGAAGAAAAGGAGGAAGTGCAGATTATCAGGATATGTAGGATAGATAAAAGTTGACTTAGATATGAAAAGTTTAAGATTGTGGTGATTCTAGAAGCATCCTCTTGGGAGTCAGTTCTGCTAAGTGTGCATGTTTCCCAGGAACAAAATATATATTTATTATTAGTATAAATAGTGCTGGTAGTAATAACAGCGTTAAACTTTATACTACTAATAAATATATATTTTGTTCTTCATGGGTAACAACACAGCTCTGAGTTTCATGCACAATGCAATTGTCAGGTGTTGATACTGCTTGAGATAAAATAACAAAGCTATAAATTATATATCAATAATATACATACATTTTTCCTCACCAGTAACAATGCACGATGTAATCTTCAGATACTGAGCAAGACTGTTACATAATTTAAATTTTAATATAAATGCTGGATTATCGTAAGCGGAGCAGTTCATATTATTTACAGAAACTGTTTATATATATATATATATATGTGTGTGTGTTCAACTGTGATAATGTTTAGTGCCAACGTTTTTATTTTTCAGTGGCTTTACTGATATTTTGGCAAGCAGCCATTTTATCATAGTTATCAATGTTGAGGTGTAGATAGAGTGTTGTTAGGTACAAAAAGTTTCTCTTTCTAATAGAGCAGATTTATGCTGACATCATAGTTTCATGAGAACACCATTATGATGTTCTCACTCGTCAAAGCTATTTGCTGTTAAGTTCCGGTTTTGTTTTGTTTATATTGAATATGGTGTGATATCGTGGGAGTGGTCTTGTTTGTACTTGGTTAGTTATTCTTTTTCTTTATGATTGGTTGATTTTTCTTTTTATTGTGTAGTTTGATTTCTTTTTGTTTTTTTAGTGTATGTGTGAATAGATATTTGCTTAATTGGTATGGACCCTTTTGTTTTATTGATCTTTTTTATGGCTTGACCTTTTTCTAAATGTGTTGGTATGTTTTGGCACATGACGGTTTATCAAACAGAAATGATAAAAAGAATAGAAAAATAAACATAATCTGGTTTAATCCACCCTACAACAATAATATAAAAACAAAAATAAGAAAAACGTTTTTCAACATAATAGAAAAACACTTCCACAAACACAACAAACTATCAAAAATTATTAATAAAAACAGTCAGAATCAGCTACAGCTGCATGGAAAATATAGAAATGATAATAATCAAACACAAGAAAATACTTAATAAAAAAATAACACAAACCAACAACGACAATGTGAACAAATGTAACTACTGAAAGAAGGACAACTGTCCATTTAATAATAAATGTCTTACCAACAACATAATATACAAAATAACTACGACAACACCAATACAGACAGATTTTCATAAAAAAAAACATCATTAAACACAGAAAAATACAAAAACAACACAATGTTAACAAAATATATATAAAACCAGAAAGAAAACAAAACATTACCACCAAAATTAAATGGAAAATAATAAAAATGACACCACCACACAGCAGTAATAGAAAAAGTTGTAAATTATTCCGAGAAGAGAAACTAGCAATAATCAGTTTTCAAAACCAAAATAAAATTTTGAACAAAGAAAAAAAAGAAAGAAAAAGAGAACAGAAAAATACAGACATTCAAATAAATACCTACTTTGCTACACAAATAACAATAATAAAATCAAATAAAAAATAAGCATACAAATGCTATAAATGAAATTAAAAAATTTGAAATTAAGAAAAAACCACAACGAAAAAGATAATTAGAAATACAAAACCACAATAAAAAACAGAATAAACAAAAACAAAACAAATATGAAAAATAAAAGTACATACAAACATCCAGTCACAACAAAAACAGAAAATAATACCACTAAACAAAAAAAAATAAAATAAATAAAAACAAACACATGTAAAGCCCACAAACACAAATACAAAACCTAACTATGACCCCCTTCAAAAATAAAAGGTCACAGGCAAAAGATGCTAACATATTAAAAAAAGGTTAAACCAATAGAAAAGAGATCAATAAAACAAAAGGGCCCATCCCAATTAAACAAACTCCCATTAATGCATACACTAAAAATAAATCAAACAACTAAACAATAAGGAAAAGTAAAGAAAAAACACACAAAAAAAATCAACCAATCATTAACAAAAAGAAAAAAAAGAATAACCACCCAATCACAAAAAAGCACTATATTCTATATGATCAAGAAAAAAAACCAGGCTTTATGAGTGATAATAGCATTTTTACAAAATGTCTTATTTGTACCTGTGTGTGTGTTGATGCTTATTTGAAATGAATCTGTTAATCTTTGATTTAAAATCTATATATAGAATGTTGACTTCATCAGTATCTGAGTCAAGTCAAATGCAAACTTAATGGATGAATCAGCTTTGTCAATACCAAGAATTCTAATATCCCTTGGAGTACAACAAAATGTTTTTTATTATAATCACAGATGAGCTAGAGTTTATTCAAAGGTTTGACCATTTCTAGTTTTCTATTTTGAATTAATACTAGAGATTGAACCTGAGAAGACCATGAATCAGTGAGTGTCACTTTCTGAAATGACATCAAATGCTAAATCTATTGCATTAGTTTCAGTGCTAAAAATAGATCATTCATTTGGGAGGCTTTTCTTAACTATTTGTTACTTTGTTATAGTCCTTTGATCCTTCTGTAAAAAGACAGAAATAATCAGGATGAGGATGTTTAATATGCAACAGTTTCTCTTAGAAAATAATAGGAGTTTTACCTCAAGTTGTTTTATAGTTTGTCCTATTAGTTATGGGACAAAATGCTCAAGGAACAGCTATTATCCTTGAGTTCTATGCAAAATGAATACTGTTGCATGCTGACAATTTTCAACATATTTTAAAGGATATTACTTTTCTTCACTCAATGTACATGTTTACATTTTCGTGTGTGTGTGTGTGTGTGTGTGTGTGTGTGCATGTGTTTTCGTACACCTAAGACTGCTGTCCAATTTCATTGTGTATTGCACAATGACAAGAATAAAAAAATAAATATAGTCTAAGGAGAGTTATCAGATAAAATAAAAATCACTTCTCTCTGACAGAGATTTCAAATTTTTCTAGAATGTATTCCATTTGGGGACAAAATTTTTATTGCATTTTCTTTTTGACTAAATACAGCCTTATATTTGGGATTAAGAGTTCAATCACTAGGATTAGATTTAAATTTCATGTCATATTATAGAGCTAATTTTTTATTTTATTTTATTTTTTTTAATCGTATCACCCCGAGCAAGGCGGTAATGCCACTGATGTGCAGGGGGCTACATAAGAGTAAAAAGATTAAGTAGAAGAGAGTGAAGAGGAAGACGAACCAGTTGGAAAGGAGCAAGAGAAGGATGAGAATACAGGTGTGATGAAAGTTGCAAAGGTGGAGAGAAAGGAAAGGATATACGGATTAGTGAGAGAACTAGAGTCAAGTAACTGGTGTTTAATGATATTCTGTTTAGAGACTCTTTAGGAGATGACTTTAAAGGCTTCAAAATTAATTTCAAACCTTCATAATGGACATTATCAAGCTTTACAGCTAGAACATATCCTAGTCAATACATGAATGCAACAATCATGACCAAACATAGAACACTGTGCAATAAAAAAATTTATATAAAACAACAACAATACATTAAATCATTTTTCAGAAAGCTACTTCTGTAGTTTAGGATGCAATTTCATGTTTTTAATTTTGCGTATGCACATGGTTTGTTTTTAACTTTGTCGACTGCACAGTACAGTAAGGTCAGTTGGGCTCTGTAAGAAAAAGATCATGTTGCAATACACTCCACCAGAAATGTTGAAATAGCATACTGTAATGTTTGGTATTTGTGCTGGAAGCTCCAATACAAACATTTCACAGTATTTGGGTGATCATCTGAAAACAGTGTAAAGGATTCAGAAAGAATAGAAGGAATAATGGTGATTATAAAAATATGGCAGTTTGGGAAACTCCCTCTGATTGAACTCCCAAATTTGTTAGTGAAGGCTTCAGACTTAACATGGAGGCCTACATCAAGTGCCTTGAAGAGGGAGTGCTGCCCTGGGTCAATAGTGTGGCTGCTGGAAGATCCTATGTCTGGCAACAGGACTGTGCTATGCCACACAAGCAGGAGAACTCAGTCATGGCTGTCAGACAATTTCTGTGACCACATCACCCCTTACATCTTGCCACCTAACTCCCTAGATTTCAACCCAATTGATTATTATGCATTATGTGCAACTGAGTGAGAGACCAACAGAACTCTTTGTAATACCAAAGATAAACTGAAAGCAAGAATTATGGCACCATTCACCATCTTAAGCAAAGAGACTGTCTGGAAGAGTTGCAAGACATTCTGAAGTCATCTGGAGGCTCTGGCTGAGCCAATACTGATTTTCTTGAGCAAATTTACTTTTTAGTATTTCAAGATATTTTTGTGTAATTTTTGTAAATATATCTGTTAAATTGAGATGTCAATGTTATTTCCATGTTTGTGTAATTTAGACGACAATTTATCCATCGCATCATGAAACACATCACTCAATAAGTCCTGGGCCTGACACATAGATGGCACCACCAGTAAAAAAAATCTATATGATTTTTATGAAGTACTAACCTTCAAATGGCACATGATAAAATTTGGGCCCAATCAGATTATTAGTTTACAAATTACAGTTATTTAAGTAAAGCTACTGTTGCAAATTTTCAAATCAATAGAAAAATCTGAATTTTGTGTGTTGATAAAACATTGCTTTCTGATGGGAAAAAATACTGTTCAAGCAAAGCAATGGCATGATAAGTGTTATTCGAACTCTGCGCCATGGGAAACAATGGTTAAGAGGTGGTATGCTGACTTTAAATGCAGTTGTACAGACACAAATGATACTGAACACTCAGACTGTCCAAAATTGGTAGTTGTCCTAGAAAACACCAAAAGATCCACAAGCTCAGTTAGGCCAATTGCAAATTGAAGTTGCATGAGATATCAGAGGAGTTAAACATATCAGGAGGTAGTGTATTCACCATTTTGCATGAATATTTGTCAATGACAAAATTGTGTTCAAAGTGAGTGACACGTTTGTTCACAGTCGATCAAAAACAACAACGCATTGACGATTCAGAGCATTGTTTGCAACTGTTTTATGCAACAAGGGGTTTTTGTGTAAATATGTGACAATGAATGAAACATGGATCCACGGCTTCACTCAGGAGTCAAATTGGCAGTCAGCTGAGTGGACGGCAACAGGTGAAAGTTGTCCAAAGCAACCAAAGACACAAACATCAGCAAGCAAGATTTTGGCCTCCGTATTTTGGTATGTGCGAGGTATTTTGTTCATCGATTACCTTGAGAAAGGAAGAACCATCAATACCGAATATTATATAGCAAGATTGGTGCATTTGAAGGAGGAAATCTCCAAAAAGAATGGCTACAAATGAAGAAGAAAAAAGTGATCTTTCACCAAGACAAGGCACCGTGTCACAAGTCGATCGTAACGATGACAAAACTATATGAATTGCACTTCAAATTGTTTCTGCATCCATCCTATTCTTCAGTTCTGACCCCCAGTGACTACTGGCTGTTTGCAGACCTCAAAAGAATGCTCCAGGGAAAGAGACTTGGCTCTTTATTAGTGATATTGGAAACTGAGGTGTATTTTGAGGCCAAAGACAAATTGTTCTGCAAAAATGGCATTGAAATGTTAGAGAAGCATTGAAATCTGTGTATCACCCTAGCAAGGAGACTATGTTTATGAATAAAGTCTAATTTTGACTAAAAGTTTTCATTTTATTAGTTAGGCCCAAGATTTAATGAGTGATGTGTTAACTGATCAGTATAATAGACTGGTAATTTTAGAGACCAATATTATCTTTTCCTGATTTTGGAATGGGGATTATAGAAACCTGTCACCAAATCTCTGGAATTTTACCATTTAACCATATATTGTTAAAAATATTTAAGAGATACTTTGAAAATCTTTCTGAGAATTGTTTTCAATATTTATAGTGAATTTGGCCAACTAAAGGGAATTTCCCAATAATTTGCAAACAGTCGGGTTTGTGGAACTTATCTTTAAAGATGTGTCCTTTTATCAGTTTATATTTCCTGTGTTGTTATGGCTGGGTTGAAGAAATAGAGCCTTGACTTCTGTGTTACAGTTGCTGTCAAATCCCCTCTGGTATCCTGGGTCTAGATGACTGAGAAGAAGATGGAGATGTCTTGTGTCCAAGGTCCCAACAAGCAAAAGAGGAAGGGAGTTTGTAAAACCTGCTCACGTGGGGAGTTTGTTGAAAATCTAAAAAGGTAGCCCATGATTGGTTGTTTTTCATCCAATCACGGGGCACCCAGTTTGCAACTCCGTAATAATTTCAATACAACAGGTGTTTAATGAAGTCTATGTGTTTAGATAAAGTTTGATTCATAATAGTCTCCACAATTGTTTGTTTTAAAATTCAGTTCATTTTTCTGACATTCTGCTTAATATTTTGTTACTGTTGATTATAATTCTTACTAGAAGAATTTTTGAAGAAAATTTCTGAAAATAAATGAGCTATTTCTACTTTTTTCTTTAATTAATTTCTTTAATATTATAATTTGAAAGTTGTTTTAAGGGAGTTAATTGATTTTTGTCGGATTCCTTTAAATCATCTTAAACTTTTGAGAAAGAATTAAGCGAATAGCATGTTTCAAAGATTTCCTTTTTACTGCTTTTGTTGCTCCAAATTTTTCTTTTAACCATTTTATCCCAAGCAAGGCAGGACCTTGACTAGTTCAAAAATTGTTAAAGTGAGAAAGATTGGATACAGGAGGTATTGAAGAAAGGATAAAAGATGAATGGATTCAAGAAGATAGAAGATAGAAAATGGCAAGTGATGTTGCATTTAAACTTTTGGAGATTGTAGCTACCAGAGAAGCAAGTAAATGGAGGGGAGTTCCACATGCAGGAAAGTGTGAGAAAAGATACTGTTGGAATAGAAGTGATGGATACATTTAACTATTTCAACAGTAAAAGGGTGGGACCTAGATGCCAATCTAGTAGCATGTTTAAATTCAAGTTGACAGGGCACCATGGAAAAAAGCTCAGAAGAGCAGTTGCCATGGAAATATTTGTAGAAAAGACAGAAAGAAGTTACATCAAGTCAGTGAGAAAGTGATTGAAGTCAAGATGCCAAATCAGGATTGATTACATTGTAGATCCTTCTTTGGATTTTGTCAAAAACCTCGAGATGAATAACAGGAACATCCAGACATGGCAACAGCATTCAATGCATGGACAAATGGTTGATATATAAATCTGCAAGATGGATTCAGCTGAGAAAAACTTTCTAGCCTGATACAGAGATCCAACATTCCTAGCAGTAGATGCAGCTATGGATCTGATATATTCATTCCACTTCAGATTGGTTGAAAATGGCCAAGGAGGCACAGTGTGTTGCTCTTAAGGAGACTTGCATCAGCCATGCTGATGGCTGACAGGAAAGTTTCTCTTTAGTGATTAAAAGAGAGAAGTTTTGTTTTTGGACCATTAAAATTTACAAGCCATTTCCTGCCCCAGTTAACCACTGATCGGAGGTCCATTTCAAGAGCATCAGCCAGGTTTACTTTGTCAGCCTTGGCAGATTTATTATTGAGACAGAAGTAAACGGTGGTATCATCTGTATAGATGCATACTTTGAAACTGATGACATCAGGAAGATCATTGAAGAAGATCAGAAACCTGGAATAGAACCTTGATGAACATCCATATTCATGGGAAAGGATATGGAAGCTTGCTCGTTTAAAACAACCTTCATTTCATGTTTTAAAGGAAAAGATGAGATTAAATCAAACAATTGTTCAGAAATACTGTAGTTCTGGAGCTTGCACAGAAGGTCACCATGCCAAAACTTGCCAAATGCTTTCAAGATATCTAGAGCCACAGCTTGAGCTTTGTTATTATTATTATCAAGAGGCTGTTATACATATTCAGTGATTGCTACATCAAAAGTAGACCTGGTGAAGCAGAAGTCATATTGTTTGTCAAAGATGCTTAACTACTTCAGCTTGATTAGAACCTCAAATACTTTGCCAAAAGCAGTAAGAGGCTAATATGGCAATAGTTAGGCAGGTCAGAGGGTTCAGAGTTCTTAAAAATTACAGATAAGAACTTCTAACAAGTAGAAAAGCAGGAAGCAGAAAGTCAATAGTTGTAGAGTTTGGAGAAGATGGGTGCCAGCTCAGGGGCACATCTCTTTAGGCCAATGACTGAGATTCCATCACCTCCACTTGCCTTATGAGTGTCTAATTTACAAATGATGTCTAAAACCAGAGACGGAGTTATGCATATGCATCAATTGAGCCTCTGTTCTTGGTGGAAAAACAGGTGTGGGTACTCCAGAAAAGTCAAATGTAGAGTTGGAAAAGAATTTATGAGCAAAGTATTCAATCTTGTCTGTTGTAGAAGTCAGGACTTCAAATTAATTGAATATAAGAAATATTGAGGGTTTACTGTTGTTCAGTACACTCTTGCAGACTTGCCAGTAATCTCTAGAGCTGAACTTGCAAGATACTATATGTTGCTTCATTCTATCAGTAAATAATAAGCAAAGAGACATCTATTGTAATCAGTTATGCCACTCTGGTACAGCCAGAAGAAGTAATTCTTGTGGGCAATAGCAGCTGAGTCTGCAGGTGAAAACCAAGGAGATGAACAAGATCTAACTTGGAATTTACTTGCTGGAATGAAAGCATCAATGCCAGCTTTCACTTAGGAGGAGACCTCAGAGGTGCAGTCTTAAACAGGAGGACTAAAAGCTTTGTTCCAAGCGATGTCACAAAGGAAATCATGGAACAAGTCCCAACTGGCACATTGATAACAAAGATATTCTGTTGGTAGGAGGTTCCTGGATGAGGGGGAGCAGAAAGAGATGTTTACAGACACCACTGCATGTCTTTGTTTTATGTAATAGAGATAAAAAAGCAATAGGGTGATTATAAAATTTGTGTAGAACGACGCTATGTAAAATGATATTCTACAATCATCAAACTTGGATTTATTGCATTTATTTGAAGTTGTATTTTTTATGATACAAGGTATGATGGATAAATTGCCATATTAATTACACAAGAATGAAAACAACACTGACATCTCATTTTAACAGATATATTTACCAAAATTACGCAGAAATATATTGAAATACTAAAGAGTAAATTTATTCAATAAAATCACTTTTGGCTTCAGCCACAATCTTCAGATAACTTTGGAAAACCTCTGTAACTCTTCTGGATGATATTCTTGTTTAAGTTGGTGAATGCTGCCATAATACTTGCCTTCAGTTTATCTTTGGTTTTACAAGGAATTTTATTGGTCTCTTGCTCAAATGCGTCTCACATGTAACAATCTAGGGAGTTGCAGTCTGTGGAGTTAGGTGGTCAAATGTAAGGGGGAATGGGACCACAGATATAGTCTGACTTTCATGACTGAGTTTTCCTGCTTGTGTGGCATGGTGCAGAATCTTGTTGCCAGACAGAGTCTTCTAGCATCCATCCTCTTGACCCAGGACAGTACTACCATGACCGTCGCTAACAAAGGTCATGGTACTACCCTCTCGAAGCACTTGATGTAGGCTTCCATGTTATGTCTAAAGCTCTGTGGGAAGATAAAACCTAAGCTACAGAAGTAGGTATTTTTGAAAAAATGATTTAATGTGTCCTTTGTGTTGCTATTTTATATCAAGTTTGTTTTTATTGAACAGGGTCCGAGTTTCCTTTGCTTAATTTCCAGCATGATAGATTTTTATCATTAGGTTCTAAGTTTTCGCATTATTGGGAAATGACCAATATAACATGAGTCATCAAGTACTTTCCATAGGAACTTAAGATCATACAAATGCAATTCAGTGGCTGAGTAAATGCTAGAAGCTGAAGAGAAATATATGTCCAGGATTCATTATTGAAATGATATAAATTATTAGTTAATATTATTTCTTAAAATTCTACCTTGTTGCTTTGTGTACGAACATCTCAGAGTTAAAATCACCTGATGAAATAAAATTTTCAAGGAGCTGTTGTTATACAGTCTATAAAGTTTATTTTCATTTGTAAACTCATGTTTGTTTCTATTTTACAGTATATCAAACTCTGACTCATTCCTGGTAGAAATGGTGATTTTTGTTTGATTGCATAGATTTTGGAGAGTTTCAATTATTTTGAGGAATTAACAGTTTAATGAGGTATTTGAAATTTTAAAATATTACATTTTTCATACTTGTTTTTGTATTTTTCCAAATTTAGATTAATAGAGAAAATACCCATAGAAAATTCACAACTGATCAAAGAAGCAAAAATCATGGAATTTTATTTTAAATTTAACCAAAGTGAATACTGCTGACATTTCAGAAAACCACCATTGAAGTTTATGATTCATCAGCTGATTCAAGGTTTTAGGCAATATGGTTCAGTAAGGGATTTGCCACAATGTGGAAGACCATATACAGTCTCATTTGCAGATGATTTGTTAATGAGTGTGAGACTGTTGACCATGAAGTAGAAAGATTAATTAAAAAATATTCTGACCAGTTGAAAATATCTTGGAAGCCTTTGAAGTCAAAAATTAAGTATAGAGTCATTCTGTGCCAAATCAACAATTGTCTGGCCATCACGCACACAGTTCTTTTTCAAATTTAGTACACTTATGAAGCTTCATGATACCTATTTTACATCTTTAGGTCAAAGGGTGGTCCATTTAGTTTTTTTTTTTTTGTTTTGACCTTAACAACTAACCATTAATTTTTCAAAAAGCATTTTCTTTAATTTTTAAAAATTTGACAACTAATTTATCTGCCTCATCGCAAGATATGTTAAAAAATTTTTGATAGATTTTTAATTGTGGCCTGAGTTACAAGGGTTTTACTGAGATATGAAAATGTTAGCATATAGTGACAAATAGCAAAATCTGCCATTTTGAATTAGGTCCAACTCCATAAAATCCTTTCAGTAATAAGAAAAAAGTTGGATTAAAAAAAAATCCATTAATTCTTCAGAAATTTATTTGTTTATGTTTCAGACAAAACTGAGCAGATATTCATTTTGAGAAAAATCTGAATGATTCAATGTGCTTTAAAGACAAAATAAAACGTTACTTTAATTGTGAAACTCTTCATAGACAAGTGATAAAAACACACCAGATAGATATTGGTTCCCCCTACAAAGGCTGATACAGGTTAAAATCATACTGCACAGCCCATTTTCTTAGATAGATATCACTTAGGATGACTAGCTAATCAATTAGATCTGTCTCCTCTGAACACCATCCACTGACTCAAGTAAGGACCAAAATGTCATGTTAAAACTATATTACTCAATTTCTGAAATCTCAACTGGCACGATTCTGTCCTCAAACGTTACGTATTGCCACCCACAGAAAACAGGTTGCCTCCCTCCCCTTTCAGAAGGGGTATCCCACTTCAGTGTATTCTAAGCTTCAGTGCCAAAAAAATCTGGATTCAACTGTATTTGACATTTTAAAAGGCAATAAAAAGTAGGTCGGTCGGGCATGGTAAAGGGGAACAACTTTTGTTAGACTAAAATTTATCAGCCCTAAGTCAGTCGCTGTAAAATAAGTAAATAAATAATTTTTTAATAAAATGAGATATAGGAGAAAGAGAACATTACCTTTGCGGTCTCGCCCTCCACCACTAGATGGGGCCGTGGGTAACCTTGGCCGCCTGCAAAATATGTAAATAAATGAATTATAATAAGTGATATTACATTTTGGCACAGCAAATATACAAAAAACAAAAGCACTCTCCCAGGACTTCGTAAAAAATGAAAACTGCATTGCACGTATATAGAGCAGAATAAGTTTATATGGTAGTGGAACTTTGAGAAGTCAATGGAAAATAATTAAAGGATTAAGCCAAAGGCTTAAAAAGATTTCCAAAAAAATAAAATTAAAAACAATAAAACGCAAAATAAATAAAATGGTAATACATGTGTTTCAAATAAAAATAAAAAATTGGGTTTCTCTCTAGTAATTCTTTAGACAAAAAATTTAAAAACCTTCTCGACCTATTTTAAACTGAAAATGTTGAATTAATTTAAACTTTCAAAATAGCTACTGAAAAAAAAAACTATAACGAAGTTCACAAACTGGCATCACTCTTACTTTTTCAAAAATAAATTTTACTGTGGTGTTAAAAGTCTTCATGCAAATTTGGTCACTCACCATTTTTTCGTTATATATATATTTTTATATATATTTTAACAAAAAGAAAAAACAGTATGATGAAATGAACATATTGAAAATTCGTCCCGAACCTTATAAAAACCTTTTTTTTTAAAAAGTAAAATACAAAAAAATAATTTTTATTTCACGTTGGTGCTTGCATAAATTTTATTATTTAAATAAAAGTTAAAACACATTTTCTTTCAGTTTTGTCAGGTAAAAAATTATTTACAAATTTTTAGTTAATAATATAATTATTTTTTAAAAATCTATTTTTATAGTGTGATTTTTAAATTTATCCCTTTTGCTGTTCATAACAAGATTTTAAAAATGTTTCAAGAATAAAAAAAAAAGTGGAAAGTAATAAAATTTTCGCGTATGAACAATTTTTTTTAAAAAAGCATTTTTTCATTTTTACAACTGTACATTATTTTGTATGGAAGTTAAAAAAAGAAATATGCTGTTACTGCTAGTGAAGAATGGACAGATGAGGAGAGGAACCAAGTTTTTGAATTTCTATTTCATGATGTGATAACACTTTATATTTTTATTAGCATTAGAGACAAAAAAAACAAAAAAAAAAACAAAAAAAACAAAACAAAAAACCAAACAAAACAAAACAAAACAAAACAAAACAAAAAACCAAACAAAACAAAACAAAACAAAACAAAACCAAACAAAACAAAACAAAACAAAACAAAAGCATCACTTTTAAAAGAGATTGTATGTGCGTTGTGGTACAGTGGATATCGGCTCGGAACGAGAAACCGGGGAGCCGAGTTCGAATTCTAGTTGAATCCATTACGCGCAAATAGGTATTAATCCGTCTCTTCCTTCCAGTTATGGGTTAAATAGCAGGACAGACTGGGTTCTATAGCCTTGGTCGGCAACCGGTCTACCGCAGAAAGCAATGGTAACCTACTGCGGGATAATCTTCTGCCCAGTCAGGCATGTCTCTTTCGAGACATGATCGCCCAAGCGTGTGGCACTTAACTGACTGACTGAATTTAACTTGAAGAATTACAAAATTTTCTAATAAAATATCTTTTAAAAGTAAATTTCATTCAGCAATGCATAAATGCTGAAATTTTTTTAGATGTGACTATATTCCTTGATTGTTTTTAATTAAAAAATGCTTACATACTGTTTGAAGGTGTCTAATTTTTATGGCAGTTTTGTAGTCTGATAAAAATCAAAATAAGAGCAATAAATCATCAATCACTTTTTTCAATTTCTCTCCATATTTTTTTTAACAATTCCGTTATTTTTAATAAATGTTTTTAAGATCAGCAGATCAATTAAAAAAACTTTACTGGGTATAATTAATTATTTTATGACAACCAAAACAATTAAGAAAATAATAAATTGGAAAAAAAAAGCAATTGAATTAAACTAAAAAAGGTATATAATTTAAAAATGTAAATAAAGGTTATTAATTCCTCTACGTTTCATAAAACTAAAAAAATTATCTTTCAAATAAAATCAAAAACAAAATCTAAGGAAAACTGAAAAAACGATAATAAAATGATAAAATGCATTTTTCAGGGTTTTTTTTTTTTTTAGTAAATCAGTCGCGGTACCTAATTTTTTCACTAAGCGCTATGAAAACAAACACCAATTAATAATTAATTCACTATCATTTATCTGACCACGATTAAGTACTTGGATTCAGATATTAACACGGATTTAACTTAAACTATTTTTTCATTTAGTAAATGACATTTACAAACTAGTAGTGTTACTGATTGTTTTTGTTTTTTGTTTTTTTTAAGTAAAAAACACCCCTGAAATAAGAATTAATCATTAATTCTTATTTCAGGGGTGTTTTTTACTTAAAAAAAAACAAAAAACAAAAAAAAACAATCAGTAACACTAGTTTGTAAATGAAAAAATAGTTTAAGTTAACCTACTCAGTCAGTTAAGTGCCATGCGCGATACATGCTTGGGCGATCATGTCTCGAAAAAGACATGACTGACTGGGCAGAAGATTATCCCGCAGTAGGTTGCCATTGCTTTCTGCAGTAGACTGGTTGCCGACCAAGGCTATAGAACCCAATCTGTCCTATTATTTAACCCATAACTGGAGGGAAGAGACGGATTAAATACCTACTAACTGGTCATATTTCTTTAGGTATCAGCTATGATTGAAGATCAGAACTGATAGAATCGACAGATTTCAGCGAAAGGCGAGTGAAAGGGGCGAGCCTGGTTGAATGAATTAAACCAGCCTTGATTTTCTTTTTTAAGTCCCCTTTGATACATCGGGGCCGCTTCCTGACGAACCCTCTGATTAAAGTTAATGTGAGTAAGCTGCGTTCTCGGTATTGTCTTTTTTTTTTTTTTTTTTTTTGTTAAAAACCCATGTCCAGATTCCTAAGCTCCCTATTTTTTTGTCCCATGTGATTCTGATTCTTGATTCTGTTGATAGGCAGAATACCGCAGCCACTTATTTTTTATGGAGTGGACGGATCTTACTAACTTCTATCATTTTTAATTTGAATATTTTGTTTTGTGGATTCATCTCCCTCCCCCCACCTCAAAATGTCATGGCATGGAAATTTTTGTAGGTTCACTGTGAATATGTTGTATTGTGGTATATGTAGGATATGGTGATGGGTGAGTTTTGTGCTAGGACAGTTAATGTTGACCAGCTTTTGTTGTATTTTACAGCAATAAATATACTTCCGTTGCACCAGGATTGGAGCACTGTTTAAAGCTTTTTTTAATAATCAATGTCAAAGCTGAGAAAACTATTCATTTTTTTCTCTACCTGCACGATAGCATGAGGGGCTCAAGAGTGACCTTGTGTCCTATGCTCATAAGGAGGCAAATAAGTAAAATATCTTCCGAAGTAAATAAGTATTCATTCATCAGAGTACCCACTCGTATTTAAAGTGCGGGTCCCGAGCATCAGGGGAACAGAAATTGCTCAAAAAAGTAAAAAAAAAAAAACTATTTCGGCATTTCCCTTTTTGGGATGCTTCCAGCGCCAGAGATTAACCTTGATCGTCTTTCTTAAAAAAAAAAAAAAAAAAGATGAGGTACTGCCTTGTGGAGGAGACCCCTCCGTAAAATTTGGCATAATTTTTTTTTAACCCCGATGAGGCGGGGGTGGGTGGGGGACACGCGCGAAAGAAAACACGTTTGATTGAAATAAAAAAATATTTTAGAGTTAAAAAATGTATTAGTAACCTATCACTGAGTGTGATATGATATTGTTCCAGTTTTTCTTTCGTCCCTACTCAAGGACTAGGACAAAAAACATAATAGATCGGACAAAGAAAGTGACATTGGGTGGGGTGGAGGGAGAACTCTTTAAAAATAATGCTACAAATAAACCTTGAAAGAAATAATTTCTGCAAAAAAAATAATTTAAAACATTTTATTTTATGAATTAATTTAATTTATTATTTTTTTTTTTACATTTAATCATTTATTAAAAGATTAAAAAATTAATTTAAAAATTAGCGCGTGCATTGTACGCAATATAATTTTTCTTAGAAATTTTAAATGTTTATAAAAATAAAATTAAAAAAGTAAATAAAACGTTTAAAAACAGAAAGGAAAGAAAGCAGACAAAATTTGTTTTTCTGGGTCGAGGTAATTTGTGTAGTAGATTTAGTTAAAAGTGGGTGCAGATGCACTGGCGAAGGTATTGCCAGGATCAAGCGGAAAAAAAAAGGCAGAGGATTGGGTAGAAGGAGAGAGAGAAGACACCAGACAGTTTTTACATCCAGACAAACGGACAGGGTCCGGCAAATATATGCTTCTCAGTGCTGTTGCATATCCCTCTAAATTTTATATCCTATGAGTATTTATGAAAACATTTCGTAGATTCGATAAGTGAAGGACAGACAGTTCAACAGGCAAGACAAAGTTAGCAGCAGCAGCAGCAGCTGTGTGGCCTAGTGTGACAAATAAACATCGTTTTTTACTCAAGTTTATAGTAGAGCGAAAGGTGAATGAGAAGGAAGAGCGTAAAAAAGGAAAAAAGATGGCAAGAGAGCTAGAGGAGAGAGCAGAAGTGGAGAAGGAAATGGATAAGGATAAAGAGAGAGAGAGAGAGAAAAGGGCACAAGGAGAGAGAGAGAAAAGGGCACAAGGAGAGAGAGAGAGAGATAAAAAAGGGACAAAGGGGAGAGAGAGAGATAAAAAAGGGACAAAGGGGAGAGAGAGATAAAAAAGGGACAAGGGGAGAGAGAGAGATAAAAAAGGGACAAGGGGAGAGAGAGAGATAAAAAAGGGACAAGGGGAGAGAGAGAGGGATAAAAAAGGGACAAGGGGAGAGAGAGAGATAAGGGGAGAGAGAGATAAAAAAGGGACAAGGGGAGAGAGAGATAAAAAAGGGACAAGGGGAGAGAGAGATAAAAAAGGGACAAGGGGAGAGAGAGATAAAAAAGAGACAAGGAGAAAGAGAGAAATGAAAGGGATAAAGAAAGACATAGCCAAAGGAGATTGGTCGAAGGTAGAAAGGTTAAGCAAAACCAGAAATAGAAAAGAAGATACCAATGGATGGAGAAAATTAAGAGGAAAGGAAAAAAACGTATTAAAACATAGTGGTTAAAGGTTGGTAAATATCAGGGAAATAAATGGAGTCAGTAGAAGACACAGGATAAAAAAATGAAGACTGCTTTTTTGTTTGGGATTGGTGTTAGTGTCCTGCTAAAAGAAAAAACTCTGAAATTCTGATTTTCCAAACAGCAGACTCTTCCTACTGAAAAGATTGGTGCAAAACAATCTTCCTATTTCTACTGTCCCACTACTAAGTCATGAGCTAAGTTAATATGAAAGAAATATAGATTATAAAAGAAAAGGAAAATCAAAATTAAAATAAGAGAAAAAATAACAGTAACTTGAGAAAAAAGGCAAATATGGGGGAGAGGCAAAGAAACAAAGATGAAAAATATGGGAGAGAGAAGTGGTATGAGGGAGGTCAAAAGATTTCAAAAAGGAGGCACACATAGTACACACCCATGTAATTTGCTTACAAAAGCTAGAATCAAGCCTATATCATTGAGAAAAAATATCTTGATGACATTCAATACAAATAAATTTTGTTATTGTTTCAATTAAGTGTCCATTTACACAAATATAAACTGTAACTTAATCAATTAAATAGTCACAAGGTAATTCAGAAGATGGAGGTAAAAAAAAAAGTAAACAAAAGATTTTGTTTCTCATTTGTGTTTCTGCAAAGTCAGACCTGCAAAACAAGAATTAAACATGGCCAGAAGACTTCTCCCTTTCTCTCTATCATATACACACACATTTTATATGCAAATTTCCTGGAATTTATTATTACTTACATGCTGATAACTATCCTCATCTTGTCTCCAGGACAATAACTTAGTGAATTAAAGGTTTAGTTTGGGAATTTGGTAATATCATGATTATGAGATCAATTTCCCGTGCCAAACACTATTAACTTGGACCTAGTAGAAATGGAAACAAACAATAATTGAGCAATCTAAACTTATTTATAAATGGAACTTTGTGTGTGTGTGTGTGTGTGTGTGTGTCGTTACCTATAAACTCCTAAACGGCTGAACTGATTTTCTTGAACATTTACACAGTTGTACTACAAGTGTCTGCGAGTGTTCTTAGCTAGGTTTTGTGTTGAGGTACCCTGGAAATATATCAAAAATTGATAATTGAAAAAATTGGGTTATAGAAGGAGTGGTCCAATTTTAATCAAATTTGATACACTCATAGACAAAGACATAAGAAATGATATTCAGAAGTTTCAAGGTTGCAGTTCCTACAATAGTGCAGAAAATCGATAATAAGGCAATATAACGGGTCTGATCAAAATCAGTTTTTCAGCCCTTTTATTTTAGTTTTTGCTTCGGGTTTGGCTTTTAGTAGGTATAATTGTAGTCCTTAGTTTCAGCCATGATACCATTTACTCAGAGGACTTATTTAACTTTCAAAATTCCGTTTACGACGAAAAAAAAAAACTTATTTGATATTGATACCAGGAAATCAAAATTTGACTTACATCCATTCATTTTTCTTTCAGTCTACGATTTCGCTTTAACTGGAAACAACTATTGCATTTTAGTTGTTCGTGCCAATGTCCAAAGAGTCTGAGCTCCAGGACCATGGATTAGTTTTAAAGCTTTCATTACACCCGAGAAAACCTGGGCTATACTGCTAGTACTAAATAAGAACTAGACAAGATATCCTTAGATGTGGTCAGTGAGAACAATCTACCTCCAGAGACTAGATGATGTGTTCACTTAAAAATTCCCTGAAGGTTACCCAGTGGGCACAATGGTTAAAATGTTTTGATAATAAAAATATTCTGCAAGTAAAACATTGTCTTTTAATCTTCAGAGATATAAATTTGCACATATTTACTCTCAGAAAACAAATCAAGTGTATATTAATTGTCCCTTTTTACAAAGATACCATTTTTTTTTAATAATAGTAAATTATGTAATCACTCTTTCTGATTTTATTTCTTTCTTGAAACTATCTTTAAAAAAATAAACAATCGCAATGTTTAACCTTTGTGCTTCACCAAAAAGCCAATTATTCTCTTGACACCATTATTAACTTTATACACTTAATATCTTTGCCAATTTTTATTTTATAAATATATCCGAACAAAGTGCAATGTGATATTTATCATTTACCTTTTGTTTACCATTTTACAAAAAAATAAATTTGAAAGAAATTTTTTTATTCAAAAATGTAAAAAAAAAATCACAAAGTTTTAAAAATATGTGAACCAACTACATTTTATAAATAACTATGAAAACAAGTTGTAATTCAATCTAATTAATAAATCAAATAGTGCTTAATATATTTGTTATCAATTCTCAATAAATGAAATATATAAATCCATTTTCATATTTAGAATTTATTAAAATTCTTATTTCTTTTTAAAAAACACTCTCAAGGAAGTCAAAAGCATATACAATAATAGTGTCAAGGCAGTAAACATTCTTTTGACAGACAGATATGAAGGTTAAACATTGTCAAACATTTTTTAAAGCATCTCTTCAAATTTCTTCATTTTAATTTTTTAAATTGTATGTTGATTCATAAATAATTTCCATTTTTTTTAAAAACCAATTGTATTGACAAATCTATCATTCTAACTACTAATCATATATGGCAGTTAAGAATAAATTTGAAGTAAACTAAGATACTTTGGTTTTTGTACAGTAGTGGCAGCTGTCCTTTAATAAAGCAACAAATGCTGGACAATCTCATCAAAGATGAGGGAAAAACTGGAAGTAACCAGAATATAGTTCTACAGAAAGATGCTGAGCATACCAAGGACCTAACATGTGAGCCACAACAAGGTTTTGGAAAGGATGGAAATGAAAAGAAAACTTATACTCAACATCAGGAAAAGACAGCCGAGACATGTAATGAAGAAGAAGAGCTTGGAGAATCTGATACTCATGAGATGAATAGAGGGAAGGAGAGATGGGAAAGCAATGCATGACATACATGATGGACTTAATTACAGCAGGGTTTTGGAATGATGCATAGTCATAATAATACAGGGAAAAAGTTTGATTCACAGCTGGTCTTTCAAGAATTATAAAAAATAATTACCAAATATTAGACTTAGCAAAATTATAAACAGAAGAATAGGACAAAAAGTAAACTGAATGCAGTTTGAGATTTCATTTCATAAAGAGGCCAGCAATCTGAATGTTGCACTTTATCCACTTCATTTAACAGAATATCCACGCTAAGTTGGACATATTTTCCACTCAACTTCAAAGCCACTTTTTTTCTAGCCATAGGTTAATTTTTAATTACAGAAATCAAAAAGCAACCAAAAAGATATATTAAGCATAAAAATTAAAAAAAAAAAATTTGTACTAAAAAGAACTGTCATAATGCTAAATCCAATGTCAATTTATTTTCAACTGAAACAGAAAAAAGTTGGAACTCAAAGTCCCGTTTTTTATTAAAAAAAAAAAAAATTAAGAGAGAAATAAAAATATCTAAACTATAAACATTTTACCTAAACTCATTTACTTTTTTTTTTAAATATTCAAATTGTTTTCTAGTTAACTTTTCATTTTAGATCTTTTTTTTTATTTTCTAACAAATTTGTCCAAATTTATTTCTTGAAAATGATGATTTTGAATAAAAGGCCAATACAAGAGATAAAATCAACTGATTTATCTGCAAAAATTTTAAAAGCAATTTCAGTTTTTATCTGTTGTCCTAATTACTATTTCTATATTCTCGCTCCTTAGCAATGTTCCTCCACAAACAGGTAAGTTAAATTTTAATTACCTGTATACATATACACTAATCAATCCTTTCTACCATAATAAAGACCATTGTGTGTATATATATATATATATATATATATATATATTTATTTCCCTCCTGTCATGCTTATAGAGAGAGAGAAAGACAATAGCAAGGTAGCGTTGCTTCATTCTTTTTACTACTGGTTATTAAGCTTTACTACTAGTTATAAAAGCTTGCTGCGTGTTTGCTCTTTAACAGTGCCTTACTTTATTTTTCTGCAATAATTAAGTCGTCAAATAGTGAAAATATATATATAGGAAAAATTATTAAAAAGTTGTGAGTTTAAAAATGTATTTTTTGACAGTATTTGTTTATTTCTATTATTATATTTTATATTTCAGACTGTCCTCGGTGCTTCATCAGAAATAAAAAAAAAATGTTTTTTCCTGTACATATTAAGACAGTATACGTGGATCATCACTATGTTATATATATATATATATATATATATATATATATATATATATATATATAGGTAGGTAGGTATAGATGTCCAGTCTGTGAACGGCGAGGATAATCCATCAAGATCTACTTAATATAAAATATTAAGTGTTATATCTGTATAGAGAGCTCAATGGCTATTATCCAGAACAATATGATATTCATAAATTTATTCTGGAAAAATATTTTTACCTAATGGAACGAATATAGTGTGGTCTGATGAAATGAGCTAATTTAGCTCAGAAATGAATAATAATTTATAACCAATTTAAATGATGTGTTGAATTTTCATTTATATATATTCTACCTGTCACACTCAGGTGTTTAAATTATTATTATATTTTTCTTATATTTTTCTTTAATGGAAGATACTCAATTGTAGGTACATCAATATATATGTTGTTGTCACTTTAGACGCCATATTGACAAAAATATTTTGCAGTCATTTTTTAATGGCACAGGTCCACTTGTTTTTACATAATGTTGGATTATGATCTCTGGAATACTTGAACAGTACATACTAGAAACATGAAACTTTTGATAAAAAAGAGAATCCTGAAGATATGCTTTTGAGTATTACTTTTGAAACTGGAATTTCTGAATTAGCATTTTTTTTTTATCTTCTCAAATTAAAGAATAAAAATGGCAGGAATTTAAACTTTTATACACCAACCGGAAATAGTGAAATCTGAAGTCGAATCTGCTTTGGCCAAATTGAACAAAGTGGTATGGCCAGACAGATTTGTAATAGAGATGCTGGTAGTCTTAAAAGATTTCAGCATAGACAAGATTACAGAAATAATAAAGCAAATCTACAACAGTAATGATATATTCGGAAGACCTAAGTAGATCTATTTTCATAATACTGCTTGGGAAGCCAGGTGCAAATGAATGTGAACTGTATCGGTCAATCAGCCTAAAAAGCCATTTAACAAAATTTATCATCCGAATTCTGAAGAATAGAGCACACAGCAAAATTCAGACCGGAAATAGGACAAGAACAGGGTGGTTTTGTCAAAGACACTGAAACAAGGAACACAATATTTATGTTCAGTTTATTATTAGAGTGGATGTGCATTGTGGTGCAGTGGATATCGGCTTGGAACAAGAAATGAAAGTGCCGAGTTCAAATTCCAGATGAATTTCTTGCATTCACTTATGTGCAAATGCCCTTGGTAAAGGTATTAATGTGTTGATTCTCCTCCAGCTATGGGTTAAATAGCAAAACAGATTGGGTTCTATAGCCTTGGTTGGTAAATGGTCTACCACAGAAGGTAATGGCAACCTACTGTGGGAAAATTTTCTGCCCAGTCAGTTAATCATTTTTGAGACATGATCACTCAAGCATGTATCACGTATGGCACTTAACTGACCAACTGATGTTATTAGTGTTGCGGAGAAGCTTTCGCACTAAAGGTGATAATCGTGCTATATCGGTTGCTAATCGACTTAATGCACCCATAATGTTAGGAACTTGGTAATCTTCCACTGAAAGCTGACTCCTTAGTATTTGGTTAACTGCCAACTAATATCAACTGCCTAGTAGTTCAACTGAACTCTAAAGAACTGTTATGAACTTCAAGTACCTCTGCCATTAACTTCCTGTTAACTCTTATTAATATAGGAGGGAGAGTCCATTATCTGAGAAATAGGTGTGTTTCCCCATAACAATTAGAAAAAGCAATACAAATGCAGAAAGATGTGTACCTGTGTTATATAGATTATGCAAAGGAGTTCAATAAAGTACACCACAAAAGTCTGTTGGAAATGCTTAGCAACCTTTGACATATTTGGGAAATATATTAGAATAATCAAAAACTTATACTGGCAACAAATCCCCTGCATATGGATCAAAAATAAGTTCAGTAGGTATATAAAAATAGAAAGGGGTGTAAGACAAGAATGTGTCATTTTACCAGACTTGTTCATTCTACATAGTGAGGTGATTTTGAGAGAATTAGAAGTTTTACTTGAATTAATTATTGGTGGTCAATCTTAACAACATAAGATATACAGATTACACAGTGTTAATAACAGACATGGAAAAGAAACTACAACAGCTCCTACAGAAGCTAGTGAAGGAAGGTGAGAAGAAAGGACTAAACATCAATTACAAGAAAACATCATGATTGTTAGTAAAAGGATGAGCTCAAAGTTTAAATTACAGATTGAAGATACCAAATCAAACAAGTACAAGAAAATTGAATATCTGGGAAGTATTTTAACACAGTACAAAAAATGTGACAAGAAAATCCGAAGGCACATTGGAATAGTCAAAGATGCATTCCAAAAGCTAAGCAGTGTATTAAGAAACAAAAAAACTTCATTAGAAACAATGAAAAAAGTACTGAACTGTTGTATAATATTTGTCCTCACATACAGCAGGGAATGTTGGACAATCCCCTTAAAGTTTAAGAAGAAACTTGAAGCAACAGGAATGTGGTTCTACAGAAGGATGCTGTGGATACTATGGACCAAATATTTGAGCAATGACAAAGTTATCAAGAAAATGGAAACAAAAAAGAAACTTATAAGTAACATCAGGAAGAGAGCTGAAATTTCTAGGGCAAATAATGAAGACAGAGGGCTTAGAAAATCTGATACTCACAGAACAGTTTGAAGGCAAGTCGAGCAAGGGAAATCAACATATTGCCTACTTAATTATCTTGATTAAATAGAAAGGCTGAATAAGATTTAGGAGAAATGACAAAAAGACAAATTTATTAAGAGCTACAAAGGACAGAAAATTGTGGAGAGCCATAATCACCTGTGTCCTGAGGAGACACAGCATATAAAGAAGTTGAAGGTTGATTTTATATATTGTTGGGCTGTTGTTGTATTTGAGTGTACAAATACAAGTTAGAAAAATATAATTTTCACATTTATTACAACATTTAAGGTAAATGTTATTAAAGACAGATATTTTGTGTCAATTTTATTGATCAGCTTTTCCAAATTATGAATAATCCTTGTTAGAAATTTCCAAAGTTCATTTCAGAAGAAATAGGGCCCAAGCTTTCGACTTTTGTAAGTCATCATCAGGGTAAATAGAGATGAACGGTTGCATGGAACTGGTGAGTGCAGTGGCGTAGGCAAGGTATCATTGTGTGTGTGTGTGTGTGTGTTTTAATATATATTTGAGGATGCATGTTCATAATTTATGAGAAAAAATTTGAAAATTTAACATATATAATAAGTAAATCTTTATAAAATACATATTCTGTGATAATTCAGACAATATTATTAATCTGGATACTGATGAATGAAACAGTTGATCTTTGATAAATATTTTTCATTATATATATATATATATATATATATATATATATATATTCAGTTAAGTTCAAGAATAAATAAGATAGTAAATTAAAGAAGAATCCAATAGTCTTCTTTCACCAGACCCCCACCTACACTATTCACTATCCTACCAAACCCCGACAGCCCTCTATATATAAAAGAAGCAATAGCAGGCAATGCAAGGAATGTGATCAGTCGGTTATGTTGACATTGCAGACCAATGAGTGCAAAAATTGCAATCACTGAGTAATAACAGACTAAAACCCAGCCCCTCCCTGCACTACTTTTATCCTAGTTGTTGTCTTTAACAAGTTGGCTTCCTGATCAAAATAAGACTTTTTAATTTTTTTTTTTTATTAATAAGGAGTTACTAAATGCAGCCACACACAAGTTACAAGAAAGAAAAGCAATTACATAATATATATTTTGCTCTTAAAATAAGTTTTAATATATGCTAATAGACAATTCAAATATTGTGACACACATTTTAAGCATACAGGTGCAAACATGTTAAGTTATAAGATGGGAACTCCTCAGGTAAAGTTGTTGTCTACATATTAAAACTTGAAAAGAAGGCATTTGAGATTTGCAAATTTCATAGACCATTTATTTACTTTTAAAATTTATGTTAACTAAGCATAAACTATCTATAAAGTAATATAGATAATCTTGAAAAACATGCAAATAAAGAGATTATGAGTCAATTAAACAGTAAGGATTTTTTTTATTCATTCTATGAATATTCATAGCAAACAACTTGATGGGGCTGTAATCAGTTACACTATTTTCATTTAGTGAGGAAAACGCTCAAGGGCAGTAACTCTGAACACCCAACTTTTTTTTTTTTCTTCAGTGATCATGAAAATATTTAAATCTTAATTTGATATTATGACAGGCTGTTTACACCCATACATTTTTTTTTTTACATAATTATATATAAAGTATATGATGGTATAAAGTATGCATTAGAATGTAAAAAATATTCCTAGTCAAAATTCATAAATGAATTCTAGTCTATGATAATCAAGGTTAAATACTGGCTAAAAGAATGACCTTACCTCCATATCAGAGAAAATTATATGTTTAGTTATTTTTTAACAGGAAAAATATGACACCGTGTGCGTGTGTGTGTGTGTGTGTGTGTGTGTGTGTGAGAGAGAGAGAGTGAGAGAGAGACTCACACACACACATGGCTTCCATATAAAATCATTAAAATGTGCAAGAGGGTGAATGAAAAGTTATCAGCCAAAAGAAAAAAAATTTTGGCAAAATTTGGGGATTTTTTCTTTTTTACTCATTTCACCCCAGGCAAGGTAATAATGCCACTAAGATGCAATGGACTGTGTGGCATGAAAGAGATTGAGAAAAATTTGGAACAAGGAACCAGAAACCCAATCCTAAAAAGGAAGCAAGGAATTAACCTCTATTCCTGTTCAAAAAGAAGAGGAAAATGAGCTAGGTCAAGAACATTTATATATAAAACATGTGTACATACATAGATAATATGTATGATAAGGTTGCTGACTGGTTCTCAGCTCAATCCACTTCAAAACCTCTGACTGCGTTTTGTGAGCAAAGGCCTCTTTATAAAATTGAGAACTTTTGAGTGCTACCTCGTGTATTAATTCAAATTAATTAAACTTCACAAAAAAACAAAACCCCATATCAATTTGTTTCTTAGGATTTCAAACATATAATTAAAAGACAATTATTAGTTATGTGTGAGTCTATATCACAATCACCAAATATCTGGTGTTGTAATCTTCGATAAAGAAATATGTCATGCCTAGAGGAAATGCTTTTAGTTAAATCTCACAACAGAATTTCTCCGCTTGGATGTCAAGTTTATACCTTGTTGCACCAACTGAGACTTACTTTTCTGATGACTGAGAATGTCCATGAAGAATACATGATAGTTAATTAGTTAACATTAAAAGTGCATATTTAAGCAAAGCTCAGTTAAAAAAAACATTTGAATATATATATATATATATATATATATATATAGTGTATTGAGGCAGCAGATAATTATCTAATTAAATATTGTTAAATATAACAAACAATGAATGCCTATTATGTTTAATCATGAGCCATTCTAAATATATTTTGGCTTTAATTTCTGGTGGAAATAAAGACAAAAATTGTTCCAACATTTGGATAGTTTTTATTATGCTCACATGAGCCATCTTCAGAGTGGTTGCGGGGACGTTAACATAAACACATCCACCATCAAAGATGATATTTCTTTGTGTTGACATAAAACATGTGACCTGAAAACTTAGAACCACCATAATAAAAAAAATATCCAAATATTGGACAATCTTTGTCATTATTTCCACCAGAAATATGATGTTTAGAACGGTTCATGATTAAACATAATAGACATTCATTGTCTGTCATATTTAACAATATATATATATATATTTGTTAAATATTTGGTCAGCAATCTCTTATGTAGGTTTCATTAAAAATAAAAATAACCATTACTGTCATTTTTAATGAAACCTGTATATATATATATTTAAACCCGAGGAACCTTTCGGCCAACTCTTATCAAGGGTTCACGTTGGCTTTAATTTTAAGGGAATTAAGGAAAAGGACACGGCAAAATAAATTAAATTACTTACAATGCTGGGAGATGATGGAACCCGTTTAAAAATAAATTTATTGAAAAAAAAAAAAAAACACATAAAATGTTAAGGTGGGGGTGTACATATGTAATTCCACAAGTGTGTTTAAAAGTGAAAAAATGTTACACTCACAGACTCACCAGCAATTGTAAGGAGCGTAAAAAACACTCTTTCTGTCTGCACAGGTTCGGCTGTTGAATTTTCAAGCAAATTGCTTCCAAAATACGTAGATGATGTGTAGACCGAGCGTTGTGCAAGGCAGTAAAACAGCCGAGCCTGTGCAGACAGAAAGAGCGGTTTTTACACTCCTTGTTATATATTTCACACACTCACAAATATATACATATATACATTTTACCACACACAAAAATTTCACTCATACACACAATATACATTTCACTCATACACACATAGATTTCACACACACATTTTTTTAAATCAGTATCTGCACAAGCAAAGCAAAAAAGTCACTAAAATGCATAGGGTTAGAGGATGAGGAAGAATTAATAGTGAGAGAAAAATTGTCTCGCCCAACACAGGGAATTGACTTTCTTAGAAGCTGACCTAGCCACTTATTCAATATAGTCTTTCCACATGATGTCAGCTCAAAATGTTAGCTCGAGAAGGCACAACAAGTTACTTTCCTGGAGGTAAGCATCAGCCATACTGATGGAAGGCAGAGAGAGCATCTCTCAGATGATTAATGGAGAGAAGTTTAGTTTTAGAGGCATCAAAAGTGACAAGCCTTCTTTTGCCCCAGTTAACAACGGATCTGAGACTGTTAAAGACATCAGTTGCCATTTCAATATTATCAGACTGATCAGCCTTATTTTCAAAGCAGGAGTAAACAGTAGTATTGCCAGCATTGATGCCAAGTTGAGAGCTGATATCCTCAGGAAGATCATTAATGAAAATTAAAAACAGTGTAGGACCAAAGTTGGAGTCCTGGGGAACACTTGCATTAGTACAAATGATCTAGACAATTGGCCATTCAAGGTAACTTTCATTTCATGATTTGACAGGAAAGACTGGATCAGCTCTTAAAGGTGTTCTGAGAAATTAACTTTTCAGCTTGAACCAGTTCAGCACTGATTAGGGCCTTTATGAGTTTTGAAAAAAGAGGTAGAAGGTTAATAGGTCAATGGTTGGAATGATCTGATGAATCAACAGAGTCCTTAAAAACTGGAACAATGTTGATGAATTCCAGTAGGCAGGAAAGTAGGAGGCAGCGAGGCATTTATTATACAGTTTAGAGAGAACAGGAGCCAGTTCAGGAGCACACTTCTTAATGACTATTACAGGGATGCCATTGGGTCTACATATATTGTGCACATGTATGTTAGAGATGATAGCAAAAAACATGGACAAGGTTATATGCATATCCCTCAAAAAAAAAACAAAACAAAAAAAACAAAAAAAAAACCTGATTTCTGAGTGTGAAGTTAGGCAGAGATACGCTGGATGAAAATAAATTAAACACAAAAATGAAAATAAATTACACAAAAATGAAAACAAATTACACAAAAATGAAAACAAATTACACAAAAATGAAAACAAATTACACAAAAATGAAAACACTGACATCTCAATTTAGCAGTTATATTACACAAAAATATCTTGAAATACTAAAGTGTAAATTCATTCAATAAAATTGCCATTGATTTCAACCATGGCTTTTAGATGACTTTGGAATCTCCTGCAACCCTCCTTGATGGTCTCCTTGTTCAAGTTGGTGAATTCTGCCATAATCCTTACCTTCACTTCATTTTTGGTGTTACAAGGAGTTTTGTTGGACTCTCACTCAACTGCACCCAACATATAATAAAGGAGGTTGCAATCAGGGGAGTTAGGTGGCCAGATGTAAGGGGTGATGTTCTTTTTTAATCATATCACCCCGAGCAAGGTGGTAATGCCACTAATGTGCAGGGGGCTACATATGAGTAAAAAAATTAGAAGAGAGTGAAGAGGAAGACAAACCAGTTAGAAAGGAGCAAAAGAAGGATGGGAATACAGGTGTGATGACAGTTGCAAAGGTGGAGAGAAAGGAAAGGATATATGGGGTGGTGAAAGAACTAGAGTCAAGTGGTTAATAGATGAGTATTGACATTGCATTTAAATTCCTCGTGGTTGTAGCCATCAGGAAAGCAAGAATATAGAAGAGAGTTGTTGATGTGGTTGCAGAAATTGTCTGACAGCCATGATTGAGTTTTCCTGCTTGTGTGGCATGGTGCAGAGTCCTGTTGTCAGACATAGGGTCTTCCAGCAGCCACCCTCTTGACCCAGGGCAGCACTACCTCCTCAAAGCACTTGATGTAGGCCTCCGTATTGAGTCTGAGGCCCTGTAGGAAAATGAATAGGAGCATAATATCACCATCACTAGTAATCACTCCGAGCACCTTTGTAATCCCCATTAGTCTCATCCAAGTCTTCCCGAATTCTCTGCAATGTATTCAGATTGATGTCCAAACACTCTGAAATGCTTGTGTTGGAACTTCCGGTGCAAATACTAAGCAGTACAGGTTTCTAAATTTCTGGCGAAGTGAATTGCATCAAGGTGTTCTGTTTCTTACAGATAGTTCTCAACTGATCCTGCTATACTGTGCATTTGACAAAATCGAAAACAATCAATATGTATGTGCAAAATCAAAAATATAAAATGGAGACAATTTAGTAATCGCACGTGTACGCGCACACAATTTATTCATATTTCAGACAGACACACATGGATGCACACATATCACACATACAAAAATATACAGTTAAATTCAATTAAATCTTGGAGCAGAAGTGAGATCAGATATACTCATTTGTTTTGACAGTTTCACATTATTTACATTACATGGCTATCTCATATTTAACAAACACTCAAGTAGCTGTTAAAAGAAAAATGTCTTATTTACAAATTGAAGATACATGATATGGGACCTCCAACGTTTTGCCACACAATGTTATTGTTCTACCATTGAGTCATACATAAATTACCATTAGTCACAATGCACCCACCTAAGACAGCGATGCTTGGGTGGATTATATATATGTATAAATCAATGCGTTGTTCTCCTACACAGACACCCACTCACAAATACAAAATGTACCCAGGTTTCACTTTTCTTGTATTTAAAGTGAAAACTTTGTCAATCCTTTATCTTTTTTATTTTCCAAAAGGAAACCCCATTTTTTGTAGAGTCAGAAAACATGTTATATACAGTACTTCAACTTTAATTGATTTTTTTTTTTAATCCTTTCACCCCAGGCAAGGTAACAGAGCCACTCACACACAGGGAGTTATTGAATACGAAAGAATATCAGAAAAACATTAAGCTGGTACAATAAAAGAACAGAATTTAAGGAGATGGAAGATAATAATTGACACTGATCTTTAAAAATTTAAATGCAAACTTGACTGGAAAGCAAGAAGATGGAAGAAAGTTCCACAAGTGAGGAGTGCAATAGAAGAAACTGTTAGCATAGAACTTACAGTTACATTTAGCCATTTTGACTGTAAAATGACAAGATCTTGCACTTAAATTTATAGAGTATAATTACCATACAGGAAAGTAATATTTATTTTGAATAATACAAAAATGTGGCACAAGGCCAAAAAGGGAGGATAGGGAAGGCTGGTCTTCAATCTGTCTTAAACTTAGCTAACCATGTTTACTGACCCTATCATATCAGAATATTCCTAACACTAAAACAATACATTCTTACCATTCTGACTACAGCCGCCATAATACCTTACACTACAGAGAAAAACACATCCATGAATTTATAGAAAAGGCATAGGGAAGTTACATTACAAAGAAAGTGACTGAAGTCGAGATACTAGGTCAGGACCAAAAACATTGCAGATTCTTTAGATTTTATCAATAATCTCTAAATATATAGCAGGAGCAATAATCCATATGTGGCAGCAATATTCTTAGTATGGGTGAATAATAACAGTATTTTGGACATAAATATTTCTATCAATAGAAAAATACTATTTCTTAGAGATAAAATAATCTATTATACTGAGGGTGGTTTTATTCCATTTACCTAGAGAATCTTCCAGATATTGTTTCTATTATTCCTACTTTATTTACCAATTATAGAATAATTAATCCCAACTTCAAATTTTTTAATGTAAGAAAACTGATATCTACTACCTGTCCTCTCTATGACCATATGCACCCACATCATGTCCCCACCCAGCTGTTTGAACTTTATGCACCCACACACACACATTTTATATATATATATATATATATATATATGTATATATATATATATATCAAGAAAACAGTATTCACTTTGAGAACCCATCCCTTGACATTTCTCTTTATCCTTCTCTTGTCACCTTGTTGAATTTTGGAAAGTCATTAACTCCCCACCCACTCACAAAAAACAAACAAAAAACAAACGCAGAGTTCAAAGAGAGAGCTCTACCCCTGAAGAGAAAAGGAGTGCCCATGACTGGCTCCTGGCTAGATCATGAGTGTAAACAAGGACAGTTTAATTGAAAAAAAAAAATAAAAAAATAAAAAAAGACAATAACAACTTAAAGATATCATGGCTGGCAGTGATAAACAGGATCAATGTTTAAATATTACCACATTTCAAGAAAACATTTTTATTTTAGGAATATTTAAGCAAATTTTCATTTAATTTGGCCTCTTATTTTTCTGTATTTCTTCAATAATTTGATATTAATCAGTTAAAGTGGTATATTTTTTTTACCCGCAATTTGATCAGAATACTCGACATCTTATTTGGTAATTGGAAAAATACAATAAAATTAAACAGAAAAACTTTTTTGATTCTTTCTAAGCAATCTTGCTTGGATGAATACTTGCTACTTAAATATATCTTACTTATTTTTTGTAGATAAAATTCTTCAAGTGTCACACAACACACACACACACATATATATATATATATATATATATATATATATATATATGCATAAAAACTTTCATCATGTAGATACAAGTAAAAACTAAAATAAGAAATTTACTCTCTTGAACAGATGCCCCATGTGAAAATGATGTAAATTAATTTTAATGTGGAAATTCTTACTCATGACCTCTCTAACTTAAAGCTCTCCACAAAAAATTACTATTGAATGATCAACAATTCAAAGATGAAACAAGTCTTAAAGATTTAACGATTCTTTTTATATTGAACTAAAATTTGATGAAGAAAAAACAAAAAACAAAACAACTCAACTTTCGAAGTTATTTGTAAACCACTACTGTAGCCAGGTATTTGACATTTCTTTGAGTCATGTCACATGATCTAACTAGATATATGAACAAGAAATGGTCAGTATAAGCAGTACCCTACAACATAACTACCCTGGGTTCCATGACAGCAGCTCCAACAAACTGGGATATAAAGGTTCAAGAGGATAACAACTCAGAAAACAGCTTTGGTCTGCCTACCATATGTGAAAGGATTATCAGAGAAAATACAAAAAATCTGTGATCGATATAACATCAGGACAACCTTCAAAAGTGGTTCTTTCAATAGAGAAGAACATGACAAAAGACTGTGTGTACACCATTCCAAGCATTTGTGGAAAGAGATATAAAGAAGAAACAAACCGCCCTCTTAAGGTAAGCCTGCAAGAACATAGCAAAATCGTAACATGAGGGGAAATAGAAAATAAAATTACCTGGCTACAGCAGTGGGGGAAAAAGGGAAAAATAACTTAGTAAAATTAAAGGGAGCACATGGAATGAGAATGATTTAAATAAAGAGTTCAGTTAGAGAGTTAAGTAAAAGGAAAATAACTAAGACTTATGGAAGTAACATGGCTCATGAAATAAGAACAATATATCCCAGTGACTGAAATAAAGGGTTTGGCTCAAAATTCCAATCACTTGAAGAAGGCAGGAATGTATAAAAAAAAAAAAAATTCTAATCCAAAATAATTCTCAAGTCATATTTAGCATGACTAAGTTGGAGATAACAACTGAAAGGTTGAAAACACACTTCTAAAGATTCAAATAAATTTATTTAAAAAAAAAAAACACATTGCATAACACATCACTCAATAAGTCCTGGGCTTAATACATAGATGGCGCCACTAATAAAAAAATTCACATGATTTTTAGGAAGTGCTAACCTTCAAATCCCATGTGATAAAATTTGGGCCAAATCAGATTATTAGTTTACAAATTACACTTAAGTGAAGCTACTGTTGCAAATTTTCAAAACAATGGAAAAATCTGAATTTTTTGTGTTGATAAATTATTGCTTTCTGATGGGGAAAAATACTGTTCAAGCAAAGCAATCGCTTGATAAGTTATTCGGACTCAGCTCCGTTGAAAACAATGGTTAAGAAGTGGAATGCTGACTTTAAATGCGGTCGTACAGCAAGGATGCTGAATGCTCAGGTCGCCCCAAATTGGCAGTTGTCCGGGAAAACACTAAAAATATCCACAAGCTTGTTTTGGCCGATTGTAAATTGAAGTTGCATGAGATAGTAGAGAAGTTGGACATATCAAAAGGTAGTGTATTCACCATTTTGCATGGACATTTGTCATTGAGAAATCCGTGTTCTAAGTGGGTACCACGTTTGTTCAGTCAACCAAAAACAACAATGCGTAAACAATTCAGAGCTTTGTTTGCAACTGTTTCAAAGCAACAACAATTTTTGCATAAATATATGACAATGGATGAAACACAGATCCACTGCTTCACTCTAGAGTCAAATTGGCAGTCAACTGAGTGAACAGCAGCAGGTGAAAGCTGTCCAAAGCAACCAAAGAAGTAAACATCAGCAGGTAAGATTTTGGCCTCTGTATTTTGTTCATCGATTACTTTGAGAAAGGAAGAACCATCAATAGTGAATATTATATGGCATTATTGGTGCATTTGAAGGAAGTAATCACCAAAAAATGGCCACAAATGAAGAAGAAAAAAGTGATCTTTTACCAAGACAATGCACCATATCACAAGTTGATTGCAATGATGGCAAAACTACATGAATTGCACTTCAAATTTCTTCTGCATCCACCCTATTCTCAAGATCTGGTTCCCAGCGACTACTGGCTGTTTGCAGACCTCAAAAGAATGCTCCAGGAAAAGAGATCTGACTCCAATGAAGAAGTGATATCAGAAACTGAGGTGTATTCTGAGGCCAAAGACAAATCATTCTACAAAAAAGGCTAGAGAAGCATTGAAATTAGTGTACTACCCTAGAAGGAGACTATAATGATGAATAAAGTCAAATTTTGTTTCAAAGTTGTTGTTTTATTATTAAGGCCTGGGATTTATTGAGTGAAGTTTTAACACATAATTACACCTCCTGAAAATTGCAACCCCAAAACATTGGTATATATGCTTAATATATTTGTGCTCATATCAATAAGCATAAATCAATTCCCTTTGATTTCAAATGTAAATGTACAGTGGAAATACATGCAACAAAATTTTGGATTTAAACTATTTTCAGAAAATAAATATTTAAAAAAAATAAAGTAATGATGCAATAAATATCAGCTTGAAATAAGAATCAAAAGTTTGTATTCCATTTGAATTTGTTGCATTCAATTACGTGCAAATACCCTTGGGAAAGGTATGAATTCATTCTCTTTTTCCTCCAGCTATGGGTTGAATAGCAGGACAGATTGGATTTTATAGCTTTGGTTGACAACTAGTCTACCGTAGAAAGAATTAGCAACCTACTGCAGGAAAATCTTCTGTATGGTCAGTCATGAATCAAAAAAGACATGATCGCTCAAGCATGTATACCAATTAATTGAATTGGTGACATAAATGTAATGAAGCATTTTTATTATTTTTATATATATATATATATATATATATATATATATATTAAAATAAATTTTCAAAATTCAAAAATGTTGAATGAACATTTCAACATGAAATCCCTAAGAGATTTCATGCCTCCTCAGCAACAGTCAGTCTATATCAAAATGAGAAAAGAAATAAAAAATAAAAAAGTAAATATGTGAAGAAAGTTGTCACTTAGCCCAGTATTGTTATTTCATTCATGTTAACTTTGAAGTTTCATGGGGGTATTATTGTAATGTCTTCACTCTTCAGGTTCATTTGATTTTTCTTTCCAAACCAAGTAACCATGAAGTGTGAAGAGATTATAATAATACCCACACAAAACTTTGAAGTCAGCATAAATAAAATAACAACACTTAGATAAGAGACAAGTTTCTCCACATTAATTATATTAGCACTCTATCCTTAGCTTGATATGTGCACTGTATGACAATAAAAAATGCTAAAAATGCCTTTCCACTAGTAAACAACAACAACAAAAAAAAAAAATTAATTTTTGGCACTAAACCCCATTACAATTTAACAGTGTGTGTGTGGTAGGTGGTGTAATTGATACTGACCTGGAACAAGAATTAGTGAGCCAAGTTTGAATTCCAGTCAAGTTTGGTGCATTCACTTTCATGCAAATACCCTTGAATCCAAATATTTCCCCCCAGCTATGAGTTAAATAGAATAGACTGCTTTTCAGCCTTAAATGTCAACAAGTCTAAGAGAACAATGACTTTGGATTAAAAACCTGTAACTGGGAAGTTATCAGTAATTTGAGCACTGTTGTTGTCACAATGTTTCAGCTATTGCGTCCTCTGCCCTTCTTCAGGTGCTTGTCAATCTAGGTAATCTTCAGGGAATTTTGAACTGAACACTTAATTTAATTCAAGGGGATAGATTGTTTTTGTTCCATTGTCTATCTTAAGGGATATCCTGTTTTGTTCTTTTTTAGTATTCGGTAACTGTTCATCCGGTTTGAATTGAGTATAAATCTGTGCTATCTGGCCCAAGGATTGAACTCATAATTTACTTCATTTACTTCTCATGGAATTTCATTAGAATGGAAGTATTTTATGAAAGATGAGTAATTTCTCTTTGTTAAAATTTAAAAAATCTGAAAGACTTCAATCTGTCATGAAAGTTTTCATATTAATATCATATTCAACAGGATACACTTCCTCAGTTTATAGTGGGAGGGATAAAAACAATAACTGAACAGTCATTTCACACAATCAAAGGTTAAAAGAAAGAAAATAAAATTTTTATCATATTATTCAGATAAACACGACATGACTAAGAATGACTAAATATCTTGTATATTGATTCATTTTCACTTTCTACATTTTTCATTTTTATAGAATATGATTCTCAGAAAGTTTGGTTTAGTTCCTAAAAAGTAAATTACCGAAGTCGTGATAAGCACATTAGTACAAACTGTAGACATTAGGTAATGCCCTGAGCCTCCATAAGGAATGGAGTAGTTCAGCTTGAGAGCTATTATTTGCAGTAAGTAAAAATGTTGAATATAAACTATTTACATTACTTACACCCAATCTATTGTCCTCATCTTTATTTTTGTTATAACATTTCATCTCCTGTGCCTTCTGTCTTTTATCAGATGCTTTTCAATCCTGGTAATTTTCATGAAATTTTGAACTGAACCCTTTATTTTTATCTAAATAGGGAGATTGTTCTCATTCCACTCACCATATCTAGAGATATTTCATCTAGTTCTTATTTAACACTGCTCAGTAATTGCTTTCCTTGTTTCCACCAATTTCAAGTACATACTGCCCAGCGCAAGGATTGAACTCACAATTACTATGTCCCTAAATTCATAAATTCATGAGCCAACATTTTAATCCACTAAGCTAACAACAAAGATGAGGATAATAGTGATAACTCCCGATGCCAGAAATTTGGATAGAAACTTAATATGGAAGCTTAATTAGAATAACGTAAATTAACTTTATTTTTACAAGTTATTATTGATCTAACTTTTTTGAGTAGGGAGTTTCATCCTTCCAAGTTGCCTCATTTCTAAGCTGAACATAGTCAATCATTGGCAAGTCTTTTCTGACTAGAAAAATTGGATAGCACAACCTTCCTAGTTCAATCTGTCTTTATTTTGTACTAAGTAGACTGGAGTAGATAGACTAAACTATCGCCCGGTTCACACTCCACCCACGTCTATTGAACAGGTGAAGAGGGTCATCCCTTAAAAAAAAAAAAATAAGCTAAATGTTAATTCATTTCAATGTTCAACTACTTAAATGAAAAAAAGTAAATAAACTGATTGAAAATTATTTAATTATTTAACTAAGGCATGCTAGTGCACTTCAACATTTATTCATAACTGTTGTTAGAATAGATAAGATGATACCTTCATCAATACAACTGGTTCCTGAAAACAGAAATTACTTATGACTGAGCCTAATAATTTTATCAGAGATTAACCCATTAAATCTGGCATTAATAATCTATTTTCATACCTATTTTTCATCACCTGGTAAATGTAAGGAATAAATTTTATTGTGAAAGAAGACTTGTTGGTCGGGGTAAATGATCTGCTTTGTTCTTTTCATCAAGATCACATGGAAACTGACACCCAGCTTGCTGACTTTCCCTATCTTTTCTAAGTGTTAGCGTCTGGTAAATTGTGATGTGTTTAATGTTTTTGCTAATTTCAAAGTACTTTGCCAGGGACCGTTTTCCCTCTAATGACTTTAGAGCTTCATCAAAATCCAATGAACACCCCAGGCTAGGTACATCTTCCAACAATGTTTCTCCAGAAAGAAACAAAGCAAATCAATTTCTTACTTGCTGGTCAGTTACAACAAGACATTTCACCTCTAATCCATTGTGGACACTACCAATGTTGTACAAAAACTAAGGTTGTGTACTCCAAATTTATTAAGTTCTAGGATAATATATTGGTCACAATTGGTTCACAAAAGCAGAAATGACTTATGACTCAACCTAATATCTATCTCAGTCTGTTTGTATATTTCTATATGCTATTGTACTTCATTGAACTGCCACTTATAATTAGTAGTTAGCATGATGCATTCGTCATTACAATTGATTTCCAAAAACAGAAATTACTTATGACTCAGCCTAAGGCATTAAGATTGTAAATGTAAATTCTATTCATCATGTTTGTTCGATTCTTTTTCATTATTTTTTTAAGATAATAATGGTTTGGTGATACACTTATTAGTAATGAACCCACAGCTGGTGAGAGAAGAGGTGGGTTCATAACTTTCCCAAGGGTATTTGCAAGTAAGTGAATATAATGAAGTCAACAGGAATTTGGAACTCAACTCTCCAATCAGCAATTCCAAGCCATAATCCATTACACCACCCACATATCCAAGCTTACAGCATCTGATATTCTCAAGTGGTCATTCATTTAGGTACTGACCATGCTCAATGTTATGAAATTTTGGTGACCATATCGGAACTAGTGTTTCATTGTGACTATTCATAATAGATTGTGAAATTTCTAATATACAATTCAAGGTGTTGGAAAAATGAGAGTTAATTATTACACCCGAAAAACTGAATTGACAAACTAATTGCATTTCTGGTTAGGTTGCTTATAGCCAGTTTTCATGCTTGTTTTTTTTTTTTTTTTTGAAAAGGCATGAATCTACTTCTTGTGTCCTCTCACTGCTACGTATCTGGGCAAAATATCTTTTTACTAGCATGCTGTAATGGATAATAGAGTGGATGAGTGAGTACCACAACCCATAACAATCTTACCTTAGAGCTGTTGCTATCATAGTCAGCCTTGACAGGGGGTCAAATAAGCATATACAATTTTAGCAAGAAAAAAAACTATTTCTACTTCTTTTGCATAGCATTTCACTTGGCAATTCTCCAGTCATTTTCCAACTGATGATAGATGCTAAGCATTCATGGTTACTGAGCACAAGAACAATTCACTTTGATGATCTGTGGAGGTGTTGAAGGACTCTGAGATTTAAAAGCAAAACTTATGGGCATGATTAAAGGAATTACCATAGAATATTTTGAGGCTATGTTATTTGGACAGAAGATACACAAATATATGACTGCTGCTGCAGAAGTTTTAACAGAAACCCAGCATTCATCATGATATTAGACATGCAGGCACTCATGCAAACAAAGCTTCCCCTACTACCATAGATATTAGATACAGGTGAAGAAAAATGGTCCAGTTTCCATAGAAACCATAGTGATCAACAAATAGGGTCAAGAGAAGTTAGTGAAGTCAATCTGTGTGTGCATATGTCTGCACACAAATATGTATATAGTATATATAATATCATGTAATATGCATGAACATTTATATATATATATACACACACACACACACACACACACAAACAAACAATTGGGTTTTTGATTATTCTAGAGTCTAGTTCAACTTTATACTTCTAACCTTTTCATCAGAACTGTGAAATTTTATTTAGTATTTTTTTTTTTTCCTCAATTAAAATAGGTTTGCCTATCATCTGGCTCATACTTCTTGGTCTTTTGAACAGGAGTAGACATTTATCACTTTTCCCTGTTTAAGATAAGTTTTTCGGTTCTTTCTAAAATCTTTTCATTCTCTTTCTTTCACTCTCTGTAGCCTCTTGTGTTTCAGTGGAATTATTGCCTTGCTTGGGGCAAAGTGATTTAAAAAAATATATACAGTGTAGCTTTGAAAGTAATGCCTCCTGCTTCATTAAGTTGTTACACAATGTCAGAGTTGGATGTTAGTGGCATAGAAGCAGAGTTTGAATCATTCCACCAATAACCCATATTATTTTCTTTTTGGTCTGTTACAGATAGCAGCTGTGAAGCAACTTGGCAAAAAAGGTGTCTGAAATGAAAGTGCATGTGACAGAAATATATTAAACTGAATTCCTCCATGCAGAAAATAATTTAGACCCACTGATATTCCTCCATGCTTAATGAATTTGAGTTTTGTTTAATGGCATATCAACCTCTGTGGATTATTTAATGCCAAAAAGGTGGGGTTTTCAAGGTATTTTTTTAATGTTCAGTTATAGTGAGAATGTTGATTTAGTCAGATTTTAATGAAAAAATTTTTTTATTTTAGAAAACTGAAGATGTCTTCTAGTTTTGTATTAAAAAATGCATTGCTGGTAATAATTTTTTTTTCTTCAAATATGTGTTATGGTAATAATTTTTTTTTCAAAAATGTATTGTTGGTTATATTTTTCCATAGAAGTCTATTTTTATACTTTCATAGTGTTTTGACCCAAGTTTAGGGGTTAACTATTTGCCCATAGCTGAGACCCTAACAGGTGCTACCACTCAGAGTCAGGATCAACCTGAGAACAACAGCAATTAAGAGGTGGTTCCATGTTCATCACAACCTCCCAATCAGAGGTCTTGTTGCCGGATGCAGTTTACTCTCATGCCCAGAACCAATGCTTAATGAACATTTATGGAGACCAAACAGTAAATGTGAAGACAATTAGTGTTTAATGTATTTCAGCAGTAAAGAAAACCAATACATATGACAAATTTCAAAAACTTTTAAGCAGATGAATTTCATCAGTTCATCTGCTTTAGTAGTGACTGTGCAAAATTACTGTTTAGGAGCTGGAAACCTGCTCTATTTAATGTGCTTCCTGTATCTATGAAAATAAATAGAAGATATTACTTTCTGGATGTTAACTTTATGCAAATGTGCATAGTTGACAGCGTGACAAAAATTGGGAATGGATAAAAGTCAATGCTACTGTGTCCTTTTACATGTAGCATTGCAACTCAGACCAGGCACCAGGTTCCTTCTCAGAGTGTAGCTTTATCCAGTCAAATGCTTGTGGCATAAAAATAACCCTTTCGTCTAACAAGAATTAAAGCCATGAGACTTTCATAGCAGAAAGCAAATTTTATTTTCTGGTTGTAAAATGCTATAAATTCGTGAAGCAGAGATGGAGTAAGATGAGAGAGGTGAACAGTCTAACAGGTGTCTTCTTTTTAACTTCGCTCTCTCAGTGGATCCTCTCCATCTCTGTGCTTTCTGCTCATAGTAACCACTGTCTTATACAGACATTTTTCTTCATCTTGTCATCTTTGTCTAAAAAAGTAATTCATCATTCAGTGACCACCTTTGTCCTGGTTGTTTGTCATGGTCCTTGTGACCACTTCACTTAGCTAATAATCATCAGGGCAAATAAATATCTGAAACCATTCTTGTGACAGCTCAGATGTTTTCTCTTTGGCTAATACTAATATTGCTACACACTATCAAGATCAAAAATAAAATAAAACTATTGTTTTCCTGGGTAGGGAGAAAAATGATGAAAGGTAGATATTTTCACAAAACCCAGTATAGTCAGGTACAATGTCAAGCCTGAAAACAAAAATGAGCTTGTTGTCAATCAAAAGCAGGTACTCAAGAAAGAGACTAAAGAACAAAATAAATTATCATGAAGACTACTTCTACATCCAACCTTGAAAAGAGAGAAAACAGATTCATATTTGCGAGCAGTTTATAAAATTATTTTTTTATTTTTTCATTGCTGTTTATATGAAAAAGATAATGAAGGTGCCTACTATAGCAAGATGCTTAGCATCAGTCAGTCAGTTAAGTGCCATACATGATGCATGCTTTTTTGGGTGATCATGTCTCAAAAGAGACATGACTGACTGGGCAGAAAATTATCCCACAGTAGGTTGCCATTGATTTCTGTGGTAGACTGGTTGCCAACCAAGGCTATAGAACCCAATCTGTCCTATTATTTAACCCATAACTGGTGGGAAGAGACAAATTAATACCTTTCCCAAGGGTATTTGTGCGCAAATGAATGCAAGGAATTCAACTGGAATTCGAACTTGGCTCCCCCGATTTGTCGTTCCAAGTTGATATCCACTGCACCACATCTCAAAAACAAATTTGCCAGTGTATTGAGTTCAATTCTCTGTGGGTCTTCTAATACTGTATCTTTCTATAAGAATCAGTTTTATAAATCATTTTGATAAATGTTATATGGGTGAAGCTATTTATTTTACTATTCAATATGCCAAATCTATTACTATTTTTTTTTTTGTACTGTAATGTCTGTAACTATTTACTCTACTAAAATTACCTCCCTTGGCCTCACAGTATCAGGTGGAGTGTTTTTTGTTCCAAAATGTTTACAAAGCCTTGATGTAAAAGACAAACTGTGAAAGAGTAAAGTACAACAATCACAATAGGAAAACTAAACTGGCATGTCTAAAAATGAATAAAAGTTTACCTCTATTTTTAAAATAGCATGAATAAACTAGTAGCATTAATAATTTTCAAGTAATAAAAGAAATTATCAAACAACAAAAGAAGTTTAAAAATCTTGAACTTGATACTGAAAATATGACAATGAAATCTTTTACATAAGGTCTTTTGCAATATTTTAACATTCATAAAGCTAGTATCAATTCCAGCTTACACTTCTGGGACATCAATAAAGTAAATATTATTTCCTATGGAAACAAAAATGACACTTATAGTTAGAATCAGAAAGAGAGTTGAAATTTCTAGGGTACATAATGAGAAAAGATGACTTGGTAAATTTGATACTTGCAGGATATATTGAAGGCAAGAGAGAAAGAGGAAAGCAACAAATAACCTAGATTGCTGTTTAACAGCACATCAACTTCTTAAAGTTTATTTGATGCAAAAATTTAATCTTTTGAGGAGCTTCAGTAATTTTTATCTTTTTACAAAATCTATTGCTAGTATAATGAAAATGTATTTTTATACTTCTGTTTTTTGACCCCAGTTTGGTATGTATATGTGTGAGGGGGTCACTATTATCCCATAACTGGAGCTTTAACAGGTGCTCCAACTCCAGGTAAGGGTGTACGTGTGAACAGCAATGAAGAGGTAGTTTCCGACTCCTCAAAACTTCCCAATCAGGCCTTGCTATCAGATTTGGTTTGTTGTACCCAGGATAGAGTAAATAACCTACCTAATGACTGTGTAAATGGTTGGTAGAACGGAGGGGATTAGGAGAGATAGCAAAAAGACTAACATTACTAAGATCAACAAGGGACAGGTAGTTGTGAAGAGCAATGATTGCCCATGCCTTGAAGGAACATGGTGCACAGAAAAATGTAAGTGACCAATCACCAAGCTTTGATTTGAACATGTGAGTAGACAAACCTTTTTATGAGACCGAGAAAGCAAAAAGATTAACAATGAGAGAACATACTCACTTTAGACTGAACTCAGAGTTTAAGATTTATTTTCTAGTTATCTAGAGTGATCAGATGCCATATTCTTGTTCTTTAATACATCCTGTCTATGTGAGATGTGGCTTGATACATATTACAATTTAAAATACAATAGAACCTGTCATATACGACCACCCCTATTACCATCAAAAACTGGTCACATATGGCAGGTGGTTGCTCGCTAAAGGCTCTATCTACACCAGGAACATATATTCCACTCACCAGAATGTTGTATTGTACATATTAGAATTTTACCATGTAATCTGGTAATAGATAAATGAAAACATAAGAAGATAGCCTAACTTTGAAGAAATTTATTCAGCATAATTAATTTAAAAAATATTAAAAACGTATTCACAGCAGTCAACAAAAGAGATTAAAATATTTCTTCACAAGTGTGAGCTTATAAAAGCCAGTTATTGCATTCTGTGTGGCTTTGTTTTTGTAATGTAACAAAATCCGCAACCTAAAAGTGATCAGGGTAGAGATAGAAATAGAGTAGATAGATACACAAAAAAATAAAGAGAAAGAAAGGAATAAACATTGAGAAAAGGAACATATAGATATGATTTTCCCCATCCCTGAATTTATCCAAGACAGTACTGAGACCCAATAAATCTCTTGAACTTGTCAAATGCAATACATGTTGATACAAAACACATGATGTTTGACCATGAAGTGATATAATGTACATTTCAATAAGAAATAACAGTTTGATACAACATTACAATAACAAAACAATGAGGAGGTGTTCCTCCTGGATTAGATCAAAGCAAAATGAAATAGATTACTCATTTAATTTCTTCTAATTCAGAAGTTGGGAGTGTACAGCCAGAATGGATTTTTTTTTAAAGTGGTTGCTTGATCAGTGATTTTCTTCTTAGTTGCTGGTATGGAGGTGATTGCTCACTGTGAGTCAATGAACATGAGCAAATCATAATTGCATAGAAAAATGATTGTTCATAGAAAGTGACTGCTGATGAAGAGGGTTCCATCCGGCAGGTTCCGCTGTACTTATATTTTAAGTGAGGTATGGCCTGAATACAATTTAAAATATTTCCATTTTATGTGAGATATGGCTTGATATATACTACTATTCAAAATATTTATATTTAAACTATCATCCTCACCTTTGTTATTGTTGTTACTACAATGTTTCAGCTGTTGTCCTCTTCAGCTTTCATCAGGTGTATATTGAACTGGTTAACTTATAAGGGATTATGAACTGATCTCTTTATTTATCTAGAGGGTAGACTGTTCTCAATCAACTGCTCATCTAGGGGTATCTTGTTAAGTTCTTATTTTTAGTACTGACCAGTTATTGCTGGAGCATTTCCACAGAGTCTAAGTACACACCAAAGAAATGAAATCACACTCACTATATCACCAAATTCACAAATCAATGCTTTAATCCACTGGGCTATTGATTTGATCAGATATTTATATTAAATGAATAGAAACAAAATTGAAAAATAAACAAAAAAAAAAAAAAAAAAGAAAAATGAAAAATGAAAAAAGACAGACACTGTTTACATTAGTTACTATTGGCTCTGTGCACTTTGATCTTCATCAGGTACTTGTTCATCTAGGTAACCTTAAAGAAATTTTGAACTAAACCCTTTATTTGATCTTTAGATTGTTCTCATTCTGTCAACTAGAACAGGTTAAGAGGTTCATCCCTTGTTCCCTGTTTAGGATGTGGTTTCCGGCTTTCTCTTTACCAATCTTCTCACTTTTTTTTTTCAATTGGAGTAGATAGATCTAACTATCGCCCGGTTCACACTCCACCCTCGTCTATTGAACAGGTTAAGAGGCTCATCCCTTGTTCCCTGTTTAGGATGTGGTTTCTGGCTTCTCTTTTTGAATCTTTTCACTATTACGTAGCCCCCTGCACATCAGTGGCGTTACCACCTTGCTCGGGGTGATACGATTAAGAAAAAAAAAATCTCAATTTAGTTCTTATTTAGTACTGCTAAGTTATTGCTTAACCTGTTTTTACTGTTCAAGTATACACTGCCTGAGCCAGAGATTGAACTCACAAGTATGATGTCACTAATTTCATGAACTAATGCTTTAATCCACTAGGCCATAAATAAAAATTAATATAAAGACAAGAAAATGCTATAAAACATTACAGTAGACTTTTATGCTTATGGTTAAATCACCCTGAAAGTACCAGTTCTCATTTGATCACTGGAGTTGCATTAAACCTAGTTAGTACTTAAATGGGGGTCCACTAAGTTACTGTAAACATATTTTTACAATTTGAAATACGTTTTGGCTTTAACTAACCAACAAAGAGTTGCTAAATCATAAAAACTAAATCAATCATGTTTTGCTTTATTAACATTTGTCTTTTTTTATATATACTAAATGCCTGCTAAATACCTTACCACAATATAGTGGTTAACACACTTACAGACTATTATTACTATAGTTAATACAATCCTTACTGAGGGTTCTATACTTGTATCCTTGTGTCAGGCTTAGCTGAACTTTGTAAGTATCAATATCAACATGTATAGCAGAAACAGGGCAACCAAATGCTTAAAATTATTGTATTTCCAGAAATGATAAATCAATATTCATTGCTAATTCCTCACAAATATCAAACCATAAAAGTCATCAGGGATTTATTACACTTAGTAGGTGTTAACTTAGCTACATGAATAATAGTAGCCAAACTTTCTCTTAGTGAACAACTGTTTGTGTAAATGGAAAAGCTATGTTCACAAATACAATATACAAATGGCAACACTCAAATATTGATTAAGTACCACTTGGTAATAATTCAATTGCTTATTATACATTCAGTGAGACAAATATGAAGATACTTAATCTTTTGCATTCATAATGTCAAACTATCTTCTATCTACAATGCAACATATACAATTGACATATAAAACTCTCCACTTTTGTTCCACACATCCCATTGGTATTTTCATGAACAGCTCTGAGTGAGTGGAGCCTGTGGGTCTTAGCAAAGACCCCTCTTATTTGAACATTGGGAACAGAATCACAAACTGTACCAAATAACAGAAACTACATCACTTGAGGACTTTCAAAAGCAACAACAGCTAAAATAGATAACACATGTAACTAGAAGAGAAAATAATGACATGATTAAAATGTTGACATTCCATATTACTTTAAATAAAAGGTCAGGAAGGAAACTACCATCAATACTGAAAAGAGTGATATCAGCTATTGGATTTGAGAAACCTATTTTCCTGAAAATTCATTGCATTCACTTACACGCAAATACCCTTGGGAAAGGTATTAATCTGTCTTTTCCTTCCAGTTATGGGTTAAATAACAGGACGGACTGGGTTCTATAGCCTTGGCTGGCAACCAGTTTACCGCAGAAAACAATGGCAAACTACTGCAGGATAATCTTTTGCCCAGTCAGTCATGTCTCTCTTGAGACATGATTGCTCAAGAGTGTTTCATGTATGGCACTTAACTGATTGATTTTCCTGAAAAATTGTTTTAAAGAGAAAGATTTCATAAATTTCAACCAAAAGCAGTATTGGTTGCTCAGTCAATGAATGCCGAAAGTTTCCTCACAAGGAAATGGCTAATATTATCATTATGATGGTGATGAGCAATTGGTGGGTTAGAGGTGGAGGAAGATAATAGGAGAAAACAACTTTAATCAATGAGGGGGGAAAAAAATCTTTTGGTATAATTCACTGACAATTAAAAGGTGGCCTAAGTTACAGTAGATAATAGGCAGGTAGAAAATATAGTTGTTTATGCCGTCTGGACAAGAGAGGGATTAGAAAGTACAATGATAGGGTTGATACACCAGAACAATTACAGAGTACGATAAGACATTATGGCACAAGGCCTGAGCACAAAGGTAAAGAGCGAATCAAGTTACAGTGCAGTGGTAAAAAAAAAAAAAAAAAAAAAATTAATTACAGGAAGTAAAGCTCCCCCCACCACAATATAAAAATTTCCTTCCAGATTGTTTTACTATACTTTTCTGATTACTTATATATTTACTTGAATAGTTATACAAATAATAAACTCATTATGATTTACTTACAATGAGTCAATTATTATCTTATAATTATATTGGAAATCAGTGACGGGGTTATGTATATAAAGGGTAACAGTTGGCAACTTTGGACTAGGAAACCGCACTGACTGAGGAGAAAAATGGGTCCAATGGTGAACAGTGAATGACCAGGTAATAACTAACATTTCAAGAACACCCAAGATGTTTATGGACATGGAGAAGCACAAGATGTGACATGAAAAACCAAATCAATTATATAATAATAAACAAGAGATTCAGGAATGCAGTTATTGATTGCAAGACTTATCCAAGTGCAGACTGTGAAAGCAACCACCTACCAGTCATTTGTAAACTAAGGATGAAACTTCAGGGACTGAAGACCTCTAATGCAGCACCCAGACTGCAATACAACAAACTTGTGAATGATCTCAATCTGCAGAAAAAAATACACAGTGTGAAAAAACAAATACAAGGAACAGATTGGAAACAGAAACTTGAAATGGGACACACTGAGAAAAAAAAAAAAAAAGTGGATAACTGATGAGATTTTCAACATGATGCAAAGAAGACAGAAAACAATGCCAAGACATGGAATGGAATACAGGAAACTACACAAGGAAATAAGGAACAAAATGCAGAAAGGCTAAAAAAGAATAGCTCAACAACAAATGTGCACAAATAGAGAGATTGAGTATGACTAATAAAGGAGACACGAATAAAAAAAAAACAGGATGTATAAAATCCAAGGATGGCATACTCATATTAGAGAAAGAGGAAATACTTCAGCAATGGGAAGAATTTATACGAGATCTTCTCCGAGAGAACAACCGACACGACTCAGAGATACCAACAAACTGAAATTATTAAAATCTAAATTGAAAGTTACACTGGCCAAACTGAATAAAAACAAAGCAGCTGGACCAAGACGATATTGTAATAGAAATGCTGACAGCCTTAGAGGATTTCAGCCTAGACAAAATTACAGAAATAATAAATAAAATCCACAACAGTGGTGAGATACCAAAAGGCCTAAGCAGATTGATTTTCATAGCACTGCCTAAAAAGCCAGGTGCAAAGAAATGTGAATGTGGCTGAACAATTAGCTTAATGAGTCACATAACAAAACTCATCATCCAAATCCTGATGAATAGAGCAAGCAGCTTAATCAAGCCAGAAATAAGACCAAAACAGTGCAGTTTCATCAAAGACACTGGAATAAGGAATACAATATTTATGCTCAGCATATTATCAAAAAGGAAATTACAAATGCAGAAGGACGAGTACCTGTGTTTTATAGACTACGCAAAGGCATTCAACAAAGTATGCCACAAAGACTCCATAGAGATGCTTGGCAATCTAAACATATTCAGGAAAGTCATTAGAGTAATCAAGAACTTCTGGCAGTAAATCGCCCACATATACAGACAGAAAATGAGTTCAGCAGATATACAGTCATAGAAAGGGGTGTAAGACAAGGCTGTATCTTCTCACCAGATCTATTCAACTTATACAGCAAGATAACTCTGAGGGCCCTGGAAGTCATGCCAGGATTTGACATTGGTGGCCACAGTCTGAACAATATAAGATACGCAGATGATACAGTACTGATAGCAGACACGGAAAGGAAACTACAAGACCTCCTACAGAAGCCTGTGGAATTCCCTTCCGCTTACTTGCTTTCAAGAATTCAAATGTGAAGTCAATAGTCATCTCCTGTCTCACTAACTTACATCCTCTCTCTCCTGCTTTTTTTCTCTGTCCACCCCACTCATCAGTATTCTCTTCCTTCTCATACTCTCTTCCAGACACCCCCTGTAACCTGTCACTTTTTCAACAAAACATTCCTCCTATGTAACCCCCTGCACAACAGTGGCAGTAAAATGCCTTGCTTGGGGCCACATGATTATATTAAAAAAAAAAAAGAAAAAAAAGAAAAAGAAAAAGTGCGACACTGAGATCTAAAGGGAAACTGGCATGGCTAAAGATGCATTCCAGAAGCTGAGTAGAGTATTGAGAGACAGGAAAATTTTGCTGGAGACAAAGGAAAGAGTACTGGATTGTTATGTGATGTATGTTCTTCAATAAGACAGTGAGTGCTGGTCAATCTCCTCAAAGATGAAGGAGAGACTTGAAAAAAACCCAAAATGTGGTTCTACAGAAAGATGCTGTAGAAACTGTGGACTGAACATGTGAGCAACAACGAGAGGATGGAATTGAAAAGGAAACTAAACATAGCTGAATTTCCTGAGACATGTAATAAGGAAGAAGGGTGGGTTTAGAGAATATGATATTCACATGACAGCGGGAAAGAGAAACAGTGGAGATTGATGGGCTAAAGCAAAGAGATGGCAGAGCAGGGTTTTGGAGGGGTAACAGGAAAAAGCTTGTTAAGAGCTACTAGGGAGAGGGAGATGTGGAAGGCCATGAAGGGACACAACACATAGAAGAAGAGATGCATTTGCCTCAGAGACAAACTCTTTGTACATTTTCTAAACAAACATCTAGCGGGTGAACTGTTGGATATCGTTTATGAATAGAAAATCTAAATATCTTCCAAATTGCTTTATTGCTGCTAATATATTGACCTTACTTCCTCTGTTTCGTTTAATGTTTGGGTTTGCCTATTTTTGCTTGTATTGTTTGTTTCTTGTAAAGCAAACATTGCTGCATCTTAGTGGCTTTATTGCCTTGTTTGGGGTGAAATATATATATATATATATATATATATATATATTATATATATATATATAAATAAATAAATATACATAGTCCTATGTTGATGATATAGGATAATATGTATTTATTAAAATATATATACAGTGGAACCAGTTGTATGCAACCCTCCCACTTACTGGTTGTATACAGCAGGTTATTGCTCACTAAAGACTCATGGTCATGACATATTTATGCCAGGAACATATGTATTTTGAATGGTATCACCAGAAAAAAAACAAAAACTTCTTATTGAGTATTTTAGCAGGCATAAGTTGTTTAATCCTAACATGCATATGTTGCATCATTCTACCTATGTAGTCAACTCCACAACTACATTTAAAATAGTAAATAATAGAATTAATATGGTTACTTACAGGTCTTCCATTGCAGATCATTTGATAAATAATCCAATTTGTGCTGTGGATTTTAGTGTAGACTGGTTTTCTGTTTTAGCTAGATCACACTCGTTCCATGTGAACATATTGGAGGCACTGTTTATCAGGTCTAGGCAACCCTCTCTTTGTAAACAAAGGGAGTGCTTATTTGGGCTTGCTCTGCTGAGTCTCTAGCAACTTCAGATGTAATAGCTTTTAGTAAAATCAAAACATTTTCTCCTTCTGTTCATTCATTTCACTAATAACAGATTTGCTTTTCATAATTTTTCCCTGTTTACAGTTCTGATGAGAGGGGATGAAACCGGTCGACTAGTGTTTTCATTTTAAAATTTGGCATGGCCGATTATAACACCATAATTATATATATATATATATATATATATATATATATATATATATACACACTCTCATCCATCGATTGACCACTCTGGAGAAATGGTAGATATTAAAAGCAGTAGCTACTCATGGCTATTTATGCATCATTCTTCAGCAATGAACTGAACACCCTTAGCTACTTGCATTTGTTTATGTTATGCAGATAATATGCTAAAATCTGCTTTTATCTACCATGGGCCAATAGCTTAAGGGGTAGAATCCCTGACTGATCTCAAATTGGTTGAGTTTCAATCCTGGTTGGAAGCAATTGGATGTTTAGCAGCACTGATGATATGTGATACAGCAAAACAGGCCTGTATGCAGACTATATATATATATATATATATATATATATATATATATATATATATAAAAAGAAGGTTTAATGTAGTTTATTTTAAAATAGCAAATTATGCAAAAAATCTGGCACATTAAACAGGTACAGAGTAAAGATATTAAAAGAGATATTTCTATAAAAAAAAAACTATTTGAATACCTAATTAAAGCTACTCATTAATTTCACATTCCATACAGAAGACAATTTAATGTATATTGTTTCAATAAATCTAAATTTCTTTTTTCTTTTATTCTTTTTTTTTTTTTTGAAGGAAATAAAGATTACAACTGTTAAGCTAAATATAAATTCTTTCCCTCCCACTTCTTCCAGGTAGTGCTGGATATCCTTGCTTTCAATAGCAATGGACAGATTTCTCCAAAGCAATTCTTGTAAAACTCCCAATCCCTTACCTTCTCAATCAGCTATAAGATCAGAGGCTTTGAAGCAAAACTTTGGAGAGGGCAAAAGAAAGACAAAATAAGAGAGATAAAGGTTGGGAGAAGAGAAATGTTGAGAGAAAGATATTTAATGGACTTGACAACACTTTATTAGTCACCTTTAGAAACAATCCTATTTGGAGAAAGGTGCTTAAAAGAGAACGGATGTTCAGCCATTTTGCATATTGAAGATAAACACATACACACATACATATATTGATTTAAATACCCACATTCCAATGTGTGTGAAGAAGACACAATGACGCACAATTATGAACACGTGTAGAGATTCACCTGCTTTCATATTAGTTGTGAAATAATAAAAATGCTTAACTAACTGATTTACTATAGTATCAATTTTAATAGTGACAATTGTGTTAGTTAAAAAATATGTATTACTAAAAATTCAAAGAGTAATATTATCATTATTAATAATAAAAGAAAGAATGACTAATAACAAAATAATACAATCAGTAATGAAGAATGATAAGATTCTGTTCAGTGGTTGAGGATGCATTTTTTTCAACCAGCAGAGAGGCTAGTGCTTAAGTAGAGATAAAAGAAATCTATAAGGTTTTCAAATGTAAACATGCCTTCATTTCATTTGTAACAATGTTACAACACAATCTTTCCTACTCTTGTTGTCTTGTATAATCTTCTCCAATTATTCTAATCTCTGTGATTTTTAGTTCTCAAAAAATAACTATAAGACCAATAATTATCGTAATGATGATCAGCTCTACATGGATGCAAATGCAATATTGAAGCCCTGGTAAAAATTAATATTCAGTTTATAAAAGCTACCATCTGTATTTCTAAAAAAAAAAAAGAAAAAAAAAAAAAAAAAACTAGTTCCTCCATTTCCCCAAAAATTTAAATCAAATTTAAATTTTGAATTTAGATATGAACAGTAGAACAAGAACAACCTACTTCATAAATTAAATAAAGGGCTCAGTTCAAAGTTTCAAGTTATCTGATCAACAGACATTTAAGGAAGATTAAAATTTATGAAATATTGTGATAATAACAAAGTTGAGGACATTAGTCCAAATGTAAACAAATTATCTACACTATTTACATTGTTCGGACTACTGTCCTCATTTTTATTGTCATATTTACAACATTTAGGCCATTGTAGACTGACCTTTTTCAGGTAATATACATTGAAATTTTGAACTGAACCCATTATTTTGTCAACCGGGGTAGATTGTTCTAGTTCCATGTGACATGCCTTTTCTGGATATCTCAGTTTCAGTTATTTCCCTTTAATAACTCAACTCTCCAAGTTTTTGTTCACCTCTGCTGTGTCCAGGTATCAAACTCACAACTGTTTTGGTTAAGTCACTGGATTACTTCAACCAACATTTTATATACATTGAACCATAAATTATTTGAATAGAAAGTAAATTTGAGTTTTAATGAAGTAACTAAACAAAAGTAGCAGATATCATGCACTGATTGCAGCAAACTGCAGTAAAAATAAAAATTGCACCGCATTGTGAACAGTTTCAAGTCCTTCTCTCTCAACTTTAGGTATTTTCTTGGCAAAATTTTGATTTGTTCCCCGAAGGCCTTTACCCCATCAAATCTTTCCTAAACATCCTTAATTCCATGCAAATGTATATGCTGAACTCAAATCGATAATTGTTTATTGAAGAAACCTACCTTTTTTCATGTTATCAACCAGAAAAAAAATCAGACTATATCTCACCCCTTATCACCATTCTCATATCTGATTCACCGCTGAATGACTTGAGGTGTAGGATACTTATTTTGGCATATTTACTTCCTTTGAGCAATTACTCCGCGATTTGTTTGGTTTCAGAACTCAATTTCAAAATTGCAAAAAGGAATTAAAAAAGGCCGAAAAATCGGCAAACTACGTGTGAAGTCATTCTGCAGTGAATAACATTTTTGGGCCGTGGTTACAGAGTGAGATAAACAGTAACAAGAAGTGCAATATTTTTCTGGTCGCTAACATGAAAAAAAGGTAGGTTTCGTCAATAAACAATTATCGATTTGAGTTCAGCATTTAACATTTGCATGGAAATAAGAATGTTTTGGGGTAAAGGTCTTTGAGGAAACAAATAAAAAATTTACCATTTCCTTTTTGTACTCAGACATGTTATGCTACTTCCACAGAGTTGAATCATTCTTATTTACTGCATATTCCAAATATGAAAAAATAAATAAAACTCAAACAGCTTTTTTCCAGAGAACTGCTACTGTGTGGATGCTTCCATGAAGCACTACAATTTTAACCTCTATTAACCAAGGGTCAAGTGTTATCTATACTCTTTATCCCTACTTCATATCACCGTGTGCATTCATATCATACTTCATACACAACAACCATTTTAACAATGACCCTCTACCCTGAACAGTTTACTCTATTGGATGAACTTTAGTTTTTAAAAAATTTGCCTCAAAGAATAGAAAGCAATTGGAGTGGTTATCTTTAAAGTAGAAGGAATACAGTTAATATTGCCAATTACTTGCAATAATAATAGTGTTAATGAGAGTAAAGAAAATGAAATAATACAGTTATCCAAATATTCATAATAATCTACTGATAACAGTGAGGTTATTTCAAAATTATTATAAGAGCAACTGTAATATTATTAACATTATTAGTCATAAAATAGTTGCACATTCCATGAAGCAAATTCTACAAGAGAAAAATCAATTGCTTTAATTATTGTTGCAGATGTTTGTGCATAGAAATGTTCATTCTGCTTTGTATATCAGCAGCCTATATCTAGAAATACTCTTCATAAAATGATAAATTGCAAAGTATAAAAGCAATATTAACAAAGTCTGCAGCAAAAAAAAAAAAAAAAATCATTATTTGCAAGAATTTCATAAGAGTGTGTGTTTGAAATTTCCTCAAACATTGAAACTCTGTTGGAGATTGGAGTTCTACCTTGTCTGAGCATTTTTTGTGTGATCATCAGTGGCTTTCAATACAAGTACAAATTTATTTGTTTCTGTCTAATGGATGAGTCATGCAGAGACACTCCTTCAAGTTCCAAGTTAATCTCCACAGAAACTACTGGAAAGTATGAGTGAAAGGAGAGAGAGAGATCAGATTTTCATTAGTTTCATTTCTACCTTTATTGGCTTAACACAGAGAAGAGAAATAAAGTGAGCGTGGTAAACATGCATCGATACTGATGCAAAAGAGGTCCCAGATCATGTGTGGATATATTTGTCAACACCAGTTACATCTGCGTTTTCCTTGTTATCAGCAGGACAACTTGGCATGCAAGATTCCTCATGCTAATAAAATCAACAGGAAAACCAGCAGCCAGTAGTTGGCAAGACACAGCGTCTTATGAAGTTAGTCCTGTAGGCATTTTGCTCCTAAAGTTGCTGTGATTTCCGAGGCAGTATTATTTTTGTTACCTCCCATCTCTTTCCCATCTCTGTTTATTACCCCTGTAGTTGCTGGGATCGGTAAGGTGTTTCCCCCAATCTCAGCACACTTTTACTGTACACAACAACAAGCTATTTCAACATTCATGGCAAACAGCTATTTTAACCTGATGCTAATCTCCAAATTTGATTGTTCAGTCTTTCTATCATTAAATGGTTTGAAAAGACTGAACTGGTCTCTGATCAGTCATAGCATTCTGCTACCCTGTTAACAGGAGGTGTGTTTGCTGTGTTCCAACAACTCAGCAATGAAAGAAGATGTCGACATTTCAGGTATACTTTGTATGTTGCTTTTATCATAGATCCATTTTTAGCATATGCCTTCATAACGAGGCATTTGAATTCAAATGAGCAAACTTCTGCAGGCTGTCAGCCTTGTATGGTGGGGTGTCTAACCATGGCTTTTTGTGTGAATTTGTATCAGGGTTGTCTGAGCATGTCAAGAAACTGCTTCATGCTTTGTCTCAAGTAGATGCACTGGATGTCAACAAGCTGTTTAAAGTGGGCTAGAGCCATAATGAAGGATAATATGTTAATAGACAGAATGCCACGCCATGTCAAGAACCTTCATCTTTCCCTGAGTTCACAATCTTCAACAAGTAGTGAAGATGATTTGTTAGAATATGAAGAGAGAATCCATATGTGTGGATAGGCCAGACAATCCCATCAAGGAAGAATCACATGGGGGGGATGAGGTGGAAGGACATGAACTAGCCCCACTTTGGAGAAGCTTTCGATGATAGAGATCTGTTCCAAGCTTTCATATCTGTGATCAGGAGATGGGGGGAGGTGTGGTAAACATGCAGATAAATTTGTCAACACCAATTACATCCAGGTTCTTCTTGTTAGCAGTGGGTCAGCTTGGCATGTCTAGATATGAACCTCTCTGCAAATTTGGTCTTTATAAGATGTCTCCTACTAATAAAATCAATGGAAAAACAGTCAGGAGTTGGCAAGACACAGGTCTCATGGGCATTTTGTTCCTAAAGTTCCTGTGATTTCTGAAGCAGTGTTATTTTTGTTACCTCCCATCTCTGCCTATTAGTTACTGGGAGAGCAATTGGTTCGGTGTTTCTCTCAAACAAAACACACTCTTGCCATACATTACAACAGTGAGAGAGGGAGAAAGAGAACAGATCAGATTTTCTTTAGTTTCATTTCTACCTTTATTGGTTTACCATAAAAAAGATAGAGAGAGAGAAATGTGGTGGATTATAAATAACTTACACAGATTTAACCCTATAATAGCAATTATTTAATATTAATAGGCTTGAAGTAAATTTCTCATTGAGCATTCCAATATTATAAGCCTTTTTTTTTTCCCAGACTGCTTTAAGCCCATGGTGCAGTGGATATTGGCTTGGGATGAGAGAGCAGAGAGCCGAGTTCAAATTCCAGTTAAATTTGTTGCATTCACTTACATGCAAATAATCTCGAGAAAGGTATTAATTCATCGCTTCTCCCTCCAGCTATGGATCAAATATAGCAGAACAGATTGAGTTCTATAGACTTGGTTGGCAACCAGTCTACTGCAGAAAGTAATGGCAATCAAATCTTCTTCCCAGTCAGTCATGTCTTTTTCAAGACATGATTGTCCAAGTGGCAGGGAGGGGGCAATTTTTCTTTATTAGAACTTCTCAATCTAGGCCAGTTGTTATTAATTTCAATGTTTAAGAAAAAAAATAAAAATAAAAACAGGGGTAGCAGCTCAAAAACATGTACCCACTGAAAATAACATTTATAGTAATAGGAAAAAGAAAATAATATAAGTTTTATTAAATTCAGCCAATATTTTTTTATAATTTTTGATTACAATTTTGTATATCAAGATTGAATTGCAAATAAACTGTCCAAAGTTCATATTTGATCTGTTGAAGTACTTTCGACCATCTTGGTCATTATTAAGTGCCTCATACTCTTGGTTAGGTAGGCAAGATTTGGAGTAAACGAAAAAGTTCTGGAAAGCATCATAATATCATAATCTCCAATATATATTTATATCAAATACACTAACTACAAACAAGATGAAAAAAAAAATCCTAAAAACTCATAGGTACTATCCCCCCCTCCCAAACTGATCCCATTTAACCATAGTACCTGAAAATTGACTTTTTTATAGTTACTGTTGTACACATTAACTGCACTAATTGAGGGATTCTGGTATATACAAAAGTTATATTCAATTTTTTGTGGCTAAAGCCTCCATAAAAAAAAAAAACATTAGATAAGCATCAATTTGTCAAACATGTCAACAGCTTAACTAAACAACTTCTGCTTCATTAAAAAAATGTATTCCTGTTCTATTTTAAACTTAAAACAAATATCTGTTTTAAATCAGATTAAACTTTAAATCAACTAATATTTCTCAAATAAAGTATCATAATAGTATATTTGATTTTTGGAAGATTTAATAAAAAATTTTACATTGTAATGAAAGATGACTAAAAAGGGTAATAATCAGCGATTTTAGTTCCCACCCCACCAATAATAAAAAATAAAAAATAAATAATAAAATACTCATCCTAGTCAATTAAAATTAATTTTGAAATACAGCAAAGTATTTTGCTTATTGGAAATATTAAATAGAGATAAAGAGAAGCTGTGTAGAATAATTTTGAAAAATTTAATCTCCCATTTCCCAAGGAAACAAATCTCTAAACAGACATAACAGTAGCCTTAAAATTACTAATCACTGAAAAAGAAAAAAAAAATTCAGTTCTTGCCTTCCTATCCACAGAGGACCAATGTCATTTACTGTCCCACAACCAAATGAACTCAGACTTCCTGCTTGTCAAAAGAATACCACCATCTCTCTGTCTCTCTCACTCCCTCCATCATTTTGCCTCAAGACCAAGATGGAAGGCAATGTCAGAGGGGGTTACTGATTAGTAACTACTAACAACTAATTGGGTTCTTTCTCAATCTCAACACCTCCATTTTAACTTTTCTATTTTCTCTGCATATATGGTAGTGTGTGGGTGAAAAATACACACACACAGTATATTTGTACTGTTTTGAATATTGTCATCTATATTGGTTGTATGGCCATTAAAATTATTTTTTGTAGTAACAAATACAGTAAATAAAAGTCTTGTGTTGGATCTTAAAAATTTGGAGAAAATAACAAAATTTATTCCTTTTACCAGAAACTTCAAAACAAAAATAGAATAAGCCAATATTTAATTCAAAGGTGAAAAAAAAAATGAAGTTTGGACATTGCCTTAACTTTGACAAGAAAAACAACTGTCTGATCCAGCATGATGGGAATTTCTCTCACAAAAAAGGATAAAGTTTCAAACCCTGCCAGGCAACACATTGCCTATATTAAGGATCTTGATTGTGCAGGCTGGTAAACATATTTCACAGTGTTTTTTTAAAAAAAAAAAAAAAAGGGGGGGGGGGGGGGCACCTATTCAAACATGGATATCCATAAAAAAAAAAAAAAAAGAAAAAAAAGGGGGGGGCACCTATTCAAACATGGATATCCACAAAATAGCATTTGGAGTAGTAAGAATTACTTGTGTATTTGAGAAGGTGGCTTTTTCATAAGTGAAACCAAAGGAAGTTTTAGAATTTTTCAAAAAGAAAAATCTTCATGTATAAGATCAAGATGCCAAGATACCTTCTAACCCCTCTCTCACAGCCTCTTGCTACTCTATCACTATTTCCATAGTAAAGATTCTGACAGTGTGTAGCTCCACTAGTTCAGATATTTATAATTAAGTTTGATTTGGACAGCTTCCTCTCAAGAGCACCTACTTTATGGAATGGACTCCTGAGAAGATGATTCTATGAACGCTATCATCATAACTTCAAGTTTACAGTCAACTGTTTTCTATCCTACATATTCTCATAATCTGCACGTACTCTTCTTTCTGTGTGTACACAATGACCTCATTTAGTAACCCATATACCTTGAGTGGCTCTTTAGCCTTGTACTGAGTAAACATTTAATAGAATATATAATTTTTGTTTTTTAAAGCTGAGGCCATCACAAACCTTTTAAGATAAAATGAAAGTGATTTGCTATATAATTCCCAACAGGACAAAATGCATTCATAAGAAAACATTCTTGATGACAGGAGAGAAAAACATAACCTAAAGATATTTAATTAATGAATCAAAACTATTCATGTAACCCACTGGTAATCTTAACATATGTAACCTGAAAAGAAATAAATAAGATAATGAAGATGCTGACATTCCACACTACTCCAAATAAAAGGTTAGGAAGAAAAACCCCATCATTAATGGAAAGAGGGATAACAGCTACTGGACCTGAGAAACATTTTCCTGAAAAATTGTTTCAAAAAAAAAAAAAAAAAAAAAAAAAGATTTTATAACTAAAGTAGTACTGGCTGTTTGGCAAATATTACCATTACCATAGTGATGAGCAGGCGATGAGTAAGAGGTGAATGGGAAGATGACAGGAGAAAGCAACTTTAATCAATGAGGAGGAAAATTTGATAGATCTCAACCAACAATATTGCAAGCTTCTCAGTCAATAAATGCCAAATGTTTCCTTATAAGGAAATGGCTAATATTACCATTAAAAAAAAGAAAAAAAGGGAATTTAAGAGAAAAACTGAATTACTTTTATTACTGCTAGAATATTGTTCTAGTCAACTATCTCCAGATTGTTCTTATTTTTTATTTTTTATTTCCTAAGATGATCATGTCTACAGCAGGTTTTCAAACAAGTATTTCAGTTCTGTTCAGAGTGAAACAAGAAGCTGCTCTAACAGCTGCTAATCAGCTCACTTTCTACATTCCACATGACCAAAACTGGTGTACATTATTACAAAGTTTGCCAAACAAAGACAGTAAATAAAACAACCAAATTTGCTGATTTTAAAACAACAGTTAAAAATTGGTATCATGTCAATCTAACTCTTAAACTTATTTATTTCCTTTGAAAGTTGATTAGTATACCTTGACAACTTATATTCAATATAGCTCAAAGTTCAGATTTTTTAAATACATTTATTGATCTTTTTATTTATTTTTTCTTTTTTGTGATCAGGCTTCATACTATACAATCTTCAATCTGATTAATATAGAGTTTGAGAGTTGTTCATTACACAATGCAAAACATGTAATTAACAGACTTTATATTCTCCATCATTTACATTCAGACTAATGTTCTCATCTTTGTTGTTTATTATCTCAGTGTCTTGGCTATTGTGCCCTCTGGCCTACTTCAGCAATTGAGAGTTTAGTCCCTGGACAAGGTAGTAAAGACAAAACACAGTAGAAATGGGATAAGTAATAAATGTGCGTTGTGGTGCAGTGGATATCAACTCGGAACGAGAAATCGGAGAGTCAAGTTCAAATTCCAGTTGAATTCGTTGCAATCATATATGTGCAAATAGCCTTGGGAAAGGTATTAATCCGTCTCTTCCCTCCAGCTATGGGTCAAATAACATGACAGATATAGCCTTGGTTGGCAACCAGTCTACCACAGAAAGCAATGGCAACCTACTGCGGGATAATCTTCTGCCCAGTCAGTCACGTCTCTTTCGAGACATGATCGCCCAAAGCGTGTATCACGTATGGCACTTAACTGACTGATTGAATAACTGAGAACAACAGATTTAAATAAAGGGTTCAGTTTGACATTCTTGATAGTTAATTGGAGTGATAAACACTTAGAGAAGGCTGGAGAGCATGATGGATGAAACAAAAAAATTATTCCAAAAGTAAATAATATAAATAAAATACATTAAATTTAGTAATTTTTGGTTTTATGTTAGAATCTTTTCAGAGTTCAATTTTATTTTTTATTCATAAAAAATAAATTGGATATTATGAGGATATTATTCTGAAAATAAATTCCTCATCATAAAAATTCAGTTAGAAGGCAGTCAGGTGATGATAACAACAATGATGAGGATATTAGTTTGAATGTAAATAATGGTAATGCCTTCATCCCAGAAATTCAGTCAGGTGATAACAACAACAATGATGAGGATATTAGTCTGAATGTAAATAATTCCTCATTTCAAAAATTCAAAGAAATTTAATTTTTCCATTTAAATGAACAAATATAATTTACAAGTAATATTTCATGAGAAAAAATTAGAAAACCTAAAAATACCTAATCTTAATAAATTCAGTTTTTTACAGTTGTTCATATAACTAAAAGCAGTCTTAAGTGAAAAGAAGAAAAAAATAAATAAATAGATAAAGAGGTCTGGGGGCTGCAGATTGGCATTCATCTTAACAGATGATAATTGCCAATTTACATAGAAGGGGCTTACAGTCATATCACGTTGAATACACCAGTTCTCACTTGATCACCGAAGTTAAACAACGTTGAGCTTGATCAGTACTTAGATGGGTGACCACTTGGGAATACCAGGTGCTGTAAGCATATAGTGACAGATGTGCGTTGTGGTGCAGTGGATATCGGCTTGGAAACAGAAATCAGTGAGCCGATTTCGAATTCCAGTTGAATACCCTGCATTCACTTAAGCACTGGCATCCTTGGGAAAAGGTATTAATCCATCTCTTCCCTCCAGTTATGGGTTAAATAACAGGGTAGGACTTGGGGACCCTGACCTTAATAACAAATCCCAATCAATCTTGATTCTCGAAAAGAAAAAGTATTAATAGACACAAAATTTATATAAAAACAACAATAAATTGTTGAAAAAAAAAAAAAAAAAAAAAAAGGTATTACCAGCAATAAATAAATAAAAATTCAGTTGGCAATAAATGACCCACCAAAGTTGATATGCCCTGAAAACAAAACAACCAACCAACATAGAAGGAATAATTACCACTGATTTCTGTCATCCTAAAGTCATCATTAGAATAGTTTTTTTTAGCAGTGGGCCATGAGATATGTCTCATAATAAGGCAGGCCTCACTAATGAAAAAAGATAATTTTTTGTTGAAGGTATTTCAGCAATTTTCACTACAGAAGATCATATGTGTAAGTATTTGCTTAGAAAAGTAATTGTTTTTTTTTTTGGAGAAAATATTTTTCTGATAATTAAAGATCTGGTATAATCTTATCTCTGGTGACACTACTACAAACTAGCTGCTGTAAGCATGGATGTGTGGGTGGTGTAATGAATAATGGCTTGGAATTGTTAATCAGAGAGCCAAGTTCCAATTCCAGTTAGGCTCATTATATTCACTTATGTGCAAATACCCTTAGGTATGAATGTACCTGTCTAACGCGTAGGTATAGGTTAAGTAAGATTTGCATCACTAAACTATCAAAAATAAATAAATTCTTACAATGTAAAAGTATTTTTGGGCTTTAAATAACCTGTAAAAGGTTTATAAGCCATAGAAAATTAATTGATCAGCTGTCAGCAATTTGTCTCTAATTTATTCATTTGACAAAACAAAAATTTGTTTTTTAAAAAAGATAAAATATATTTCTCCCCTAGACATAGACAGAAAAAAGAGAACAGTAAAATATTAAATTAAATAAAAGGTTCAGTTCAGAATTCCTTGTCATCATTTATCCATCACACCCAGATGGTGCATAGGGCAGCAACTTTTTGTTGCTGTTTCTGTAACAAACTGTTTTTTACGGGGCAGGGTTGTTAGCCCTGCACCCAACCCCCAAACCTGGAGGACCGGTGGACCATTCTTGGTCCTTACGTTTACAGCACCTGGTATTCCCAAATGGTCACCCATTTAAGTACTGACCAGGATCGATGTTGCTTAACTTCGGTGATCAGACGGAAACTGGTGTATTTAACACGATATAGCCATAGACCAGAATTCCTTGTAGGTTACTTGAATTGACATACACCTGATGAAGGCCAGAGGAAACAATGATTGAAACATTATGATAACAACAACAACGATGATGACAGTAGTTCCCATGTCAGTCAATCAAATTAAGTGCCATATGTGATACACACTTGGGAGATCATGCCTCGAAAGAGACATGACTAACAGGGCAGAAGATTTTCCTGCAGTAGGTTGCCATTACTTTCTGCGATAGGTTATTTAACCCATAGCTGGAGATCATATATATATATATATATATATATATATGATCTTCCTTAATGAAAATGTTACCGTCAATGAAATGTTAGAAAATTTAAGTAACAGTATATTCAATTGTTTAGGATTCTGGTTATGTATGAGAAAGTCTAAGTGAAGAAGTGAGAATGAAGTAAAGCAAATAGAATTTTAAGAAACATTATGTAGGTGTAAATTAAGTGAGTCATTCAGAAAGCTAAATAGAGTTTCAAAGAGTCAAGCCAGTACAATGAAATGTAGCAATATTTTGAAAACTAATAAAATTCAGTCCTCACAACATTTAATGAATGATTACACAGGCTGACAAGAACTTCTTTTTACATAGTGCATGGAATCTTTTGCTGAATTTTGAACAAATGTGAAGCGCTGCACCCAAAAATAACACCTATTCTCAATCATTATTTTAGTTTTCCTTCTACAGAATACAATATCCTACATAAAAAAATGGTCATGATTGGGTTAGATGACTGGAAAAAGAAATGCTCATAACTGGTATAATAATTGGTTCTTATCTCAGAGAATTTAGAATATGTAGCTCCTACTATCTAGACAAAGAACTTAAATACACTGAAAACACATTTAAATGCCTGCAATACTACTTTATACTACCTTCTAAATATACATATCAACAGCTGAAATGGCTAAAAGTAAATGTAAGTTATATACAAACAATTTCTTCTCTTGTACTTCTTACTTGCGGAAATCTTACGGCCACTTGCTTTCCAGTCAACTTTGATCATCAAAAATTTAAAGGCAATGTCAATCAATACCTTTCGTTTTCTTAATTCCTGTTCTTATATTTTTCTCTTTTTAATGTTTTTCTATTTTTTCACACTCAGTAAACCTTTTTGTATCTTAGTGGCCTTATTGCCTTGCTTGGGGTGAAATTTTTTTTCTTTTTACAAAAAAAGAAAATAATGAACAAATATTCACTTTTATAATCTCATTTCCGGTCATGGGTATGATGGATAAACTACAATCAGGCAGCAAGGCCTCTTATTGGGAGATTGAATGTTTTGAGGAGCTTGAAACCATCTCATTTAGAATGTTTAAATGCTTAGAATCCCATAACTACTCATCACCATGTTGAGGGTAATTTTTTTTTTTTTAAACTAGAGCTTTCTGGGTTGTATTTGCAAATACAGGTTAAAAAAGAATGTAAAAGAAAAAAAGAAGGAAAGAAAAATGAAAAATATGGTGAAAGGAAAAAATGGGAACACAATTGGCAATTAAATTAGTTAAAGAAAAGATTTACTAAAGAAAGGGCTGCAAGAAAGGAAGAACCTATGCAAGTTCTGTATGATATCTTTGATGTACTAACACCCTCATGAATTCATTAAATGTATAAGTATGAATGAGTTCTACAAAAAGGAAAGGTACGGAAAATGAAAGAAATACAAAGTTCAGTATGTGGCAAACTTACTAAAAAGAGGTAGGGGTGAATACTAAAAAATAAAATATTTAAGAAAATAAAAAAATCTCAAAGGGGTCAGGGTTGTGAGTAAATAAGACACTTTAATAACAAATGAACAACACAAAATGGCTTAAATAAAAAATTCAAAGAGTTCAGTATTACAGTTCTGATAGAGTACCTTTGGAGTCAGTTGAGAGGTAATATTCTAACCATTAATAGAGAGTTATGACGGTTATCTAATTGTTAACAAAACATACCAACATCTAACAAATGTTAATGAAAATAATTGAAATTGCTCTTACAGAAGAAATTTTAGAAGTTTGTTACTGAAAATCTTTAAACTTTGCAAGTGCAATAAAATGAAGATGCTCTTAGAATGATAGAGAAAAGTAACAAAGGTAAATTGCAATGATGTTGTTAAAAGGCTGTCTACTTCTTTAATGGTGCCAAAAGTTGCCTGGTAAAGACAAGACATAAATATCTGTCTCAATGTGCGGAGAATATATTCTTCATTTGTAAACAAGTTATTACGTGACCTAGGTTTCTACCATGTAGTGTCTTCAGGCGATTTGCAAAATTTACCATTTACCTTTTTTCTTTTTTTAAAAGAACACTCACATAATAGGGGATTTATAAACACACAATTTTTAAACATGGTAGAAAACTAAGCTGCATATAACTTGTTTACAAGTAAAGAATATTCAAAAGTTCTACAATATAATTGTATTGAACACTTTTTAATACAAATGTGTACTTTCTAATTTTATTATGACGAAAAACTAAGTACTTAAACAATATATATATATTAATAAATATACATATTATTTTATGTTTATAGTACCACTCACAGTTTCATGCAATATGCAATCATCAGGTGCATATTATATATATACACACACACACACACACACAATACACAACTGTCTTTATAAGAGTACAGAGAATAAATATATAACTATATACACACACACACACAATTTGCCTTTATAAAATTCAAGGTAAAAATCACATTGGCAAATAGTTTCTTTCTTGTCATTTCTTCATTGTGTTTACAAATATATTTTATTTATATTTGAATTTTAGTACATACATTAATAAAAAAAGGAAAACATTTCTTTACTCAATGCATTTTGTCCCTGAGGTAAATGTGGAGATTTTATTTTGTAGCTTGTATTTATACACAGAAGTGGAGGATAATTACTGTTAATTTTCCAAATATTAAATTTGTGAATGCTCTAAAATATTCTTAAAGTTAGCTGTGTATAAAAAGGTAAACTATGGAGGATGCCTAAATGATGTAATATACAGCCTAATAAACAAAAGTGAGTAAGTGTTGTTGTAGAATTTTTTTTAATCAAAATATTAATTATCCTTATTTTGTTTAATTATTCATGTATTTATTTTAAATATTTAAAGATCTTATGCAAATTTTTTTGATCATGTATTTCGGCTTGGGAAAGAGGTATTTCCTTTAAGAAAGGAGATATTTGAAAAACCGAGGATGCAAGTTAACATTTAGCAAAATTAATAACTAAGTTATTTTCTTTTAATAAGTGTATCATTCTTGAGACTGAAGTAATATGGCAGCAATTTCTCTCTAATATATGCTTCAAGAATAACAGAAAAACTTATCAGAAAAAATAATAGAAGAGTTTATCATAAAATATAAGAGAAGACCTTAACATAAAATTATAAGACCTTATAGAAAACAACAACAGACCTTAACATAAAATATAATAGGAGACCTTATAAAAAATAATAAAAGACTTTATCATAAAATATAATAGATTTTAACATAAAAAATAATAGAAAACCTTATTAAAAAATCATCCATTAAAAACATCACCCATCAACATGGCTATAATCTACAGGCTGTATTTAGAAATAAAGTATATATCTACTTCTCAACAATTTACATACCATTTGCAATAAATCAACTTAAATCCTTGAAAATATCTATTAGATTAGCTGAAAGCACTTGAAGAAAACAATCATTTTAACATATTCTCCACACACCAAATCTGAAAAGCAATTTCTTCTTTGCACATAAGAAAAAACTTCACTGAAGTACTTTGTCAGTAAATTTTAATGAAGTTATATACATATTACATGCACATACACTTTATCATAAGTGTCCCCTAACTAGTCTTGAGTACCAAACCCTTAATTACTTACTTTCAAAATAGTTTTGCTGGTGTCAGTGTGTGTTTGTGTCACTTTGAACGTGAGACAAACTTTTCATCATTTTCTGTGAGGGAGGATGAAGGTGCTGCATTTATTGCATGCTTAAACAAGTGGTTCATAAAGACATACAAACTTGCATACATTTTTTTAGGATTCAAAATTTACTCATGGACAAGGTATGCATTGTCTTTACAGTAAATTTATCAAAAGGTAAGATTCCTGGGGTATTCAGTAGTCAAGAACTAACCTGTAACCCTATGAATAATCCAACAATAAGTTTTTAAAGTATGTTTCAGGATGCGATGGATAAATTGTCATCTAAATTATGCAAAAATGGAAAACAACACTGATATCTTATTTTAGTAGACATATTTACCAAAATTACAGAAAAATATCATAAAATACTAAAGAGTAAATCTATTCAATAAAATTGCCATTAACTTCAACATGACTTTGGAATCTCCTACAACTCTTCTGGATGGTCTCTTTGTTTTAGTTGGAAAATACTGCCATAATCCTTGACTTCAGTTCATCTTTGATATGACAAGAGATTTGTTGGTCTCTTGCTCAAATGCACCCCACACATAATAATCATGACTGCCCAAGTGCATATCATGTATGGCACCTGACGAATCTATCTACCATTCTATCATCAGCATAGATTAATAGCAAAAATGGCTCAATCTCCTTCAGAGAAAATATTATATATACATGTCTCCAAATGAATAAGAAACAAAGAAAATATTTAAACCGTTCAAACCATTAATTTAAAACAGTGCTCAGTATAGAAATAGAGCAATGAATTTTAAAAATAACATTTATTACCATCATTACTAACTACCTGATAAAACGTTATTTCAATGTCGAAACAAAATGTACACTTTTGTACGAGATTATAGTTTGTACATGTTTTAAAGTTTTATATTATATATATATATATAAGTATTGAGTTTTGATAGCTTTTGGTGTCAAGACTGTTGTTTTTCAGTAGTTTTACTGGTAAAATGTACTTGATATCAGGTTAGAGATAGAGCATTGATAGTCTTAGTGCAAAGTATTTGTCATTTAACTGAGCAGATTCATGCTAACTTCAGAGTTTCATAAGGAAACCATGATAATGTTTTTTCTTCCTCTTTTTCTGTAATAAAAAAAAAAAATCAGCTGACAAGTGAAGACATAACAGTGTCTTCACAAAACTTCAAAGTTGGTATGAAGTTGCTCAGTTGAAGTGACAAATTCTTTGCACTGACACCATATATATATATATATATATATATATATTGCTCATTCAGTAATGAATTAGAGCACTCTGGCTATTGAGCGTGTATAATGATAATATACATGCTAAAAAGTTTGCCTTTTTCTACCAAGCACCCATAGCCCAGAGGTAGAATCACCAACTGACACCAATTCGGTCAGGTTTCAATTCTGGGTTGAAGGCGATCGGAGTCTAACCGTACTGATGAGCTGTGATACAGTTAAACTTGTCTGCGGATGACTGCTCCAATTAAAACATCAAATCAGTTTTCTAACACTAACTCGTCTGAAAGTTATCTCTTCCCAATCATGTAAAGGTGATTAACAAAAGAAACTTTTGAAAGACAACATCAGGTATAATTTTCCAAAAGTGGCTTGCATTAAAAATAAATTATGGAGTTATAATGCTCCCTTATAAAAATTTGGGATAAAATAGATTTAAAAAGTTATTTAGAATATGAGACACAAGAATCTGTAAATAAATGATGTAACAATTTAAACTTTCTAGTAGCAAATGTACCCACCCACCTACCTACCTACCTCATCAACTACATCAGCTGAGATCATAGAGTCCACAATCCCATACCTTAATTGTGAACTCCATAATCTTTTTTAATAACTGTATAGTATGTGCTTAAGAGTTGTCCTTCCCCTAGACTGGTTGCCAATCATGGTCAGAAATCCCAGTTTTGCCCTGCTATTTAACCCATAGACAGAGAAGAAATGGATTCATACCTTTTCCAATGCAAAAGTTAATGTAAAAAACTCGAGTGAAATTTGAAGATGGTTTTCCAATTTCTTGTACGAAGCTGATAACCAATACACAACCTGCATATATGTAGGGAATGTAGGGATTTGAGAGAGAGAGAGAGAGGATCATTCCAAAAAAAAAAAAAAAAAAAAAAAAAAATATAACTTACATGACAAGGGTAGCATCCAATCCACTAGCGTCCTGTTGCATGCAGCTGCGAATAGCAGACAACCAGGAACCCATGCCTTCCCAGTCGCTAGCTTCTACCACATACTCTATTGTGCCTTCACCCTAAGAAAGAAAATGAATGAATCAATCAAAGAGACATGAAAACTAGCAAAGTAAGACATTTTATGAAACATGTTTTCAACAAATTGTCAGAATAACATTTTTGTTCTTATAAGTTTTGGTAAGTGAAGAAAAAGATAAACAACCCAATTTTTCTTTAAAAAAAAAAAAAAAAAAAATCAATTCACCCCAAGAATAGCGATAGTGCCACTAATATGTAAGTGGCTACTTGGAGCGAAATAATGTGAGAAGACTTTAAAAAGGAACCAAAAGTTCAATCCTAAACAGGAAAAAGGGGATAAACCTCTACTCAGTTCAAAACAGACTGTGAACAAAGCAATAAGAAAACCTATCTACTTCTATTGAGGTTAAAAAAAAAATAAATAGTAAGCAAAATTTCAGAGTTTAGGTGGAGATGTTAGAAGTATAGAGTCGAATAAGACTTTAGAATAAATCAGAAATGCTTCTGTTTTTCATGAAAAAGGATAAAAATGGTAATGATCTTCCAACTTCCAGAATATAATTAACAAGTATTTGATGTCTAAATTACTTTAGTTTCAAGTAAAACCATTTTCATTATTCATTTTTTGATAAGTTTTGGCAAAACATTGTCATTTAAAAAACTTTTTAACTCTGACCCATTATCTACACTTTTCTTTTGAATATTTTTCTTCATTGTCTATATTTCTGAAATGAGGTATTTACATTATTTACATTGCTCAGAGTATTGTCCCTGTCATTATTGTCATATTCATGGCATTTTGGCCATTGTACACTCCAACCTTCTTCAGGTGACTGAAATTTTGAACGGAACTCTTTATTTTGATCACTGGGGTATATATGATAATGGATAGTTTTAAAATCGTCAAAAGAAAGAGGGTTTCTGTATGAGTGTAAGAGGAGGAAGTAGTTTGATCCATAATAAACAACAGTACACTTTTATTGACCTAATTGTTTGGTGATATTAGCCATTTGATAATGGTAACATTAGCTGTTTCCTTATAAGGAGAGATTTGGCATTCACTAAAATTGCTCAATATCAGGCATAAAGTGTATGTAAATATAAAAACAGACACTGACGTCAACACTGAACAGCAACAGTGTTTTATACTTGAAAGCAATCTTCAGGCCATGTGTGTTGGCTTTATATATGCTGGTCAATAGTGCATTATGAGTAGTAAGGTTTATTGTACTATCCTAATGGTTATTGGCAATGCTTATATTTCAAATTATTCTGGAGTCTTTTACTTGTGTGTGTGTGTATATATATATATATATATATACACACACACACACACGTACAAATGAAGAAGATTTGAGTTGTGATCTTATAATTTTAGATGATGTCATTGGTTTTCACAATTTCAAATCATTTTTTTATTATGTATACAATGCTCTACACATGTATTTTGCTATGACTTCCTGTTGCAGGATGACAAAGGGTATTAGCCCTTATAGTAGTTCTGAGATGAGGGGAGGGGCAATGACTTTTCAGCACTCTCTCATATATTATTGCCTATGTTTGCTCATTTGTTAAGGTAATATATCAAGAGCCATGCCAAATAATCCCAACTTTTTATCAAAAAGAAAATGTGGATTGATATTTTTTTTCCCGAAAATTTTATCAAAATTTATGATCAAAACCATAATATAATCATGATGACATTCCACACTACTTCGCATGAATTGTTAGGAAGGACCCCCCCCCCCCCAAAAAAAAATATCAGTACTAAAAAGAGCAATAACAGCTACTGGACTTGAGAAGCCTTTTTTTCCCAAAAAATTGTTTTAAGTGAAAATTTTTACAAATTTTAACTCATACTAACTGTCTGGTCAGTGAATGCCAAATGTTTCATGACAATGAAACAGCTAACATTATTGTCAAATGGTTAATATCACCAAACAATTAGGTCAATAAAAGTGTATTGTTGTTTATTATGGATCAAACTAGCTCCTCCTTTTACACTCATGCAGAAACCCTCTTCCCTTGACAATTTTTAAAACTATCCATTAACTCCTACTCTTATATCACCACTTGCCTGTATCTTCTCATTATTCCCTTATCCATTCTAATCTTCATTACTCGTATATATTTTATGCTAACATTTATGAGTTCAACATATTAAGAAAGAATAATGTGCAAATATTTTTGCTTGCACCCCCCTTATGCTCCTTTTGCTCTATCACAGCATAAAGAAGAATTTCCATCCCATATTTCAATTTTTTGTTTGTTTGATATCATAGCCAGCAAGTCAGTCTCTCAATGTTTTTGTCACCATCCTTATATATATATATATATATATATATATATATATATATACACACAAATATTTGAACAGATTTTTTGTGGTACAGAACTTGAGTATTGCTTTAAGAGTTATAATTTTTATGTTAGAGGACATAATGAGGAGAAAATATAAAAGAAAAAAAAGAAAACAATTGGTTTTACTCCTGCTTGTCAAATTTTTTTAATTGGGAAAACTTAATGTAAAATGTAAGAGTTGTGAAAAATGAAATGGTCAATGATGGGAAAAGGGGAATGAGCTACAAGAGATTGATCACAGCAAGGCCCAGCATACACTCTCACTGTTTACACAGTGAATGTCTGCAAAACCTGATGTAAACAGACTCCAGCATCTTCAAATGAAAAAGTGAATGTGAATTGGACAATACAGAAAACCAATCCACATTAAACTCTATGGCACACTTTCTATTTTTTATAAGATGTTCACAAATTGAAGAACATTACGTGTTGTGGACAAGTTCATTTTCTTGCCAGGTATGGTTCCTGATTTTCAATGGAACGTGCAGCTTGATTCTACTGTCAAACTGTTGAGTGGTTCTACCTATGTAACTGGCACCACAGCCACAATTATATTCGTAAATTACAAAATTTATTTGATGGGGGGAGGGCAGAACGTCTTTACGACTTGAAGCTAAAATAATCCATGAAAGTGGATTGGAGAGAGGGGTGAAAATTTAACTAGGCAAAGTTTTTTCTGATGTGCAGAAATCTTATTTTTCTGCCGAGATGCATGTTGCGTTTGGTACCTAAACTGTTTAGCTTCAAGTCATAAGAATGTTCTGCCCTCTCGTCAAATAAATTCTGTAATTTACAAATATAATTTGGGATGCAGTGCCAGTTATATAGGTAGAACCACTGAACGGCAGATAGAAGTATACAAATAAAATAACAGTACAGATTATAATTAGTACGGATATTTTTCACAGCTAGGATTATTATTATTATTATTAGTTACTATAAGAATTAATTACTGAAACTGATTTTTCTCGCAATTATTTCTTTTGATCTTTGATGGCAAATATTAAAACAGGATCTTAATCCATTGGATGACAGCACTTCACCAAACAGAAAAATGTTCCCTCTGGATAAATTTAAAAAAAAAAAAGGTCCTAATGATTAAATCCATTTTGGCAGAAAGGGAAATAAATAAACTACTGTCTCTGTTTAAAATACATCCATAAATCTCAGGAATAGAATTCTAATTTGTTAGCCAAGGATGGTGATTTTATTCCTATGTAAGACCACAAGAGTCAGCATAGTTAACAGTTCTCTCCCCTTTCACTTTTTCATGTAGACTATCGTGGCAGCTTATTTATCATAAGTTTTAAATGTACAATTTTTTTTTTTATTTTTAAGGAAGAGAGATTCTAGGCTGACATACATGATCCAGAATCTTGTTAGAAGAGACAACTCTCTTAGATAGGCAATCTTCAACTTGGCTTGAGCCAGAAATCCATTAGAGTTTATATATTACATTTTGTTCAAGCATTTCACAAATAATTGCAGTTTTGATTTTCAGCTTTTTATGCAACTAGAAGTATAGCCCGGCATTGCTTGAGTGTAATAAAAGCTTTAAAACTAATCCATGGTCCTGGAGCTCAGACTTTTTGGACGTTGGCATGAAAGACTAAAAAGCAATAGTTGTTTCCACTTAAAGCGAAACCGTAGACTGAAAGAAAAATGAATGGCTGTAAGTCAAATTTTGATTTCCTGGTATCGATATCAAATAAGTTTTTTTCATCGTAAACTGAATTTTGAAGACTAAATAAGTCCTCTGAGTAAATGGTATCATGGCTGAAACTAAAAACTACAATTAGAGCCAAACCCTAAGCAAAAACTAAAATAAAAGAGCTGAAAAAAATACAGACATACAGGCAGATAAACAGACACACACACAAACATCTTGCCTTTTATATATATATATATATATATATATATATAACCGATTTTCTGCACTATTGTAAGAACTGCAACCTTGAAACTTCTGAATATCATTTCTTATGTCTTTGTATCAAATTTGATTAAAATCGGACCACTCCTTCTATAACCTGATTTTTTCGATTATCGATTTTTGATATTTATCGGGGGTACCTCAACACAAAACCTAGCTAAGAACACTTGCAGACACTTATAGTACAACTGTGTAAATTTTCAAGAAAATCAGTTCAGCTGTTTCGGAGTCTATAGGTAACAGACACACACACAGTTTCATTTATAAATAAGTTTAGATTTAGATATTCGAGTTGATGTGTGAACAGACTCGTATAGGTCCGCCTTGTCAGTTTTATGTATTACAGAAAGATTTTCTGGTTTGTCTTTTATGCATGAAAGTTCTAGAAGATATTTTCTATGAAAAGTGTAGGTTTCCATAGTATCAACCATAGCAAGTATATCTGGTGCTTTTGTACCTTTCACAACTCTCTTGACAAGAAATAAGATTATAACTCATTGTCACCCACAAGAAAGATAATGTATCCCACATGAGATCCTCCATTGTTAAGTTCAGCAAATCTTGCATCACTATATGCTACCAGTTTCATTCTTGCAGGATTGCGTAAGTATTAACAATCTGGGGGAAGAGTTTCTTAGTTTTTTAGCTGATTTATTTACCAGTGATATACTCTTCATCTTTCTATCTTTTAAAGATGATGTTACTACACTTATTTCATAATTCAGGCCATGTCTGTGTAGCCAGACAATCTTTCCTATTGAACTTGTTATTTGACAAAACTGATTTTGAATGATATAGTCAGTCTTTGTAGGTATCATAGGGATCGAGTTGACAATTCTTTATTGGTTTTTTCCAAAATACAAATTAGATTATATTTTCATGCTTATAAATTTTCAATGCAAATAAAGATCACTTAGAGCAACATTCAATCTTACAGTTCCAAATTGAATAAACTGTACTTTTCTTTTTCAATCAAACAATGTAGTAAAGTCCAAATCAATTTTTGTTTGAGATCACAATAAAAATTAAAAAGTAAAAACCTTCAGTTCATTTTCCTTTAATGACTAAGCACAGATTCAACTTAAACACTTTTGCTTTCTCACCTGCTATTAAAGCATCAAATCCTATCAATTGATCTTTCATTGTAGAACTTGTAATATCCTATTTTTTATGTGTTCTATTCTGTATGACAGTCATAAATTTTCGTTTTAAGTCTGTATAACTCCAAATATTATTTTTAGTGAATACTCGTATTTGAAATACATGCCACATTTTTTTAAAAACAGTTTGTATTACATCAGGCTGCCTGCTCACTTGAGAAATCTTAAAGAAAATGTACTCTCTGGCAGGGTTGAACTTGTACCCCCTTTGTGGGAGAAACAACTGTTTGGGTTAGCATGCTTTAGACCGCTTTGCTACAGATAGCGAACAACCAAGCAAAATACTATTTTTCCATTTGAAGTAATAAAAAATGTTGGATTAAAAAATACTTCCAGTAATTCTTTTGAAATTGCTTTGTTTACATTTTGGATATGAAAGTGAACAGATATGGGCTTTTGAGAAAATGTACTTTCCTTAAAAGAGGCAAATAGAACCTTACTGAGCTGTGATGTTATCTGTGGATGAGTGATCTAGGCAACGCAAGATCAAACAGTTGTTTCTGCTACAAAGGAGTACATTTACTTTGAGATTTTTTTAACTGCACAGATTAATAGATACTGTTTAAAAATAAAAAAATGGGCATCCATTTCAAATACAAGTATTCACTAAAAATAACATTTTAAGTAAAAAAAAAAATACATTAATCCTTTCTCATATGTTTTAATTTATTGCTTAAACATATTTGAACAGATGTTGTTTTGTTATTTATTAAAACAGTGTATTTATTTTCATCTATTGGCTTGAATATTCAAGAAATCTTATTAAAAAAATATGCTCTCCAACAAGATTCAAACCTGTGTTCACCTAGGGGAAACCATTATTATATCTAACGTGTTTTGACCTCTCGGCCACAAAGAACCTACAGGCCAAACAAAGCCCAATTAGTAGATTTGAATACACACCTTTCCTGATTCCAGAAATATATATCTGTACTCAGTTTCGTATCTTAATGTAAACAAAGACAATTTTAAGGAATTCATTTTTCAATTATTAATCCAACATATTTTAATTTGTTGCTTAAACAGTGTTTGTAATAGATACCCATATTTAAGTAAATGATCAGTTTTTTATTTATTAAACAGTATATTTTTTTTCCATCTACCTGCCTGAATATTTGAGAAATCTTATTAAAAAAATATGCTCTCTCCAGTGGGATTCAAACTTGCATTCACCAGATGTCACATATTTTTCTATTTTATAAATTTATATTCAGCTCTTAAAAAATAATTAAAAATAGATATTTGATAAGCTTAGCTAAGTTATGTGTAAAGTTCAAATAGTCAGACACACTCAACGAGGACTGAACTCATGAGCCTGGTTGACTACTTGATAGCTAATAATTATCTTTTTTTTTTCTTTTTTTAAAGTAGAAGTAGAATTGCTTTTCATGAGTGAAACACAAATTGATCAGAAAATTGTTGCCTATTCCAAATCATGTTCTGTTCAATCAACTGGTGGTTACCAAGCAACAAGAATCAGGAAAGTAACTTTGGCTATAATTTTTCAAATTATGCTTACTGCATCAAACAATTATGATTTAAATTCAAACATTAAATGTTAGATGTTTAAGATGAAAGAAAAAAAAATTTTCTTTTAATTTTTCATTTAATTTGCTAAAACAAATTAATGAATAATTTGATTTTATAATATCATTTTTGTTCTTATGTTTCAAAGCCTCTCTTTTAGAAAATGATTAAAGCAAAATCACACATGTATTTTAAAGAAAAAAATGCACAAGTAAATATTTGTCTTTGAACTTTCCCCTGCAGTAGTTAAATAGTAATATTTTGCACAAAATGGCTCAAATACTAGATATATTAAGGTTTACAACACTATTTCAATTGTTTTTACTTATAGCCACATCAGATTGTAACACCAATTCCTATACAATAACAAAAGTAACATTAAGCTTGGTCAGTACCTAAGTTGGTGACTACTTGAACATATAGATGCTGTAAGCTCGAATGTGCAGTTAGTGAAAAGAGATAATGGCTCAATTAGAAATCAGAGAGTCAAGTTCCAATTCCAGTTGGGTTTATTATATTTATTTACACACAAATACCCTTGGAAAAGATATAAATCCATATCTTCTCCTCCCAGCTATGGATTAATTATTAAGACCTGTATCACTAAATCATTATTCTCTTTAAAAAAAATACGAATAAACTTAAAATCTACAAAAATATTTTCTGATTTTAAATAACCTCTGAAGAGTTGATAAGCCATAAAAAACAAATAAGTTAATCTATTGTTTCTCATATAACAAAATCAACCATCACCAGATCTCATGATGTATAGTTATTTTTCAAAAACATAAATTTACAGATATTTCTAATCAGTTCAAAAAATGATTTACTGTTGATAAAATAGTGAAACAGATGCCTTTATAGTGAATAAGTAAATCTCTACATGTCTAACTTCTTCAAGAGTCATTATATACCAAATCTTATTTGAAAAATTAAACTTTGTCTGGTTAGTTGATGACATTATTTTTATGTATCTAACATTGTTAAAAAATTTGGTAATGGCTACATTTTTCTCTCTCCATTTTCTAAAGAAATAAAGATTTTCACCTTACTGATTACCTGACAAAAACTGATCAACTAAAACCATGGTATCACCTAGGGGTGGAAAACCTGTGGCCTTAAAGCCACATATGCTCTTCTGAGTCATTATATACATCTTTCTGCAACATTTAAGCTGGGCTGTGGAGCCAGATAATTTACAAATGCTAGAGTTGGAACTGAAGCCAGCAAAAAACGTACTAGCTCCATGAACTAAAAGCACAAAATAATTTTTCCTCCTTCTCAGCAATAATTAAATTTATCATTCCGAGCTTGCGTTACTGGTGATCAAAAATACATAATTGGTGTGGTTTGAGATGGCTAAGGTTTCTTCTCTGGTTTTAACTTGGAACCATTAAGATCTTTATAGCAAAATTATATACATCATCACATTATTATTATTTTGCTCGTAATAACAGTCTTTGTTAGTGATGTGCCTGTTGGTTATGCATTGGCTAACTTTTCGCATTCCCCTTATTAACAATTTCAGCTGGCTGTCTTTGTTTTCTATATTTTCTTTTTCCATGATAAAAAAGAAACACAAAAATATTTTAAGAAAAAAAAAAAAAAAACAGAAAAAACAAAAACACCCGTACTGTATGGAAAAAAATAAAATTATTTTTAGCTAGTAAGAAGACCACAAAATTCAAACCATCTTTTATCAGTGTTTGTATTTTTTTTTTCATACCCCAAGTATGACTATTGTAGAAAGCAAAAATTAAAAAAATAAAACTTCTTTAGTATGCCTAGTGTAATTACCAATTTGAGAAAAATTTGGTGACTGAACAAAGGATTGCTGTAAAATAAAAAATCAAATTCCATTCCCTTTGACCAACAAAAACACTTTGGTAAAATTAGACATCATCTTTAAACCAGCCTACTTACTACCTCTCAACCTGAGTAAGTAAATATTTTGAACATTGACTTTTCAAATACTGATCTCACACTAATTCAATTAACAACAAACTTTATATTGTTTGAACATTATTTGTTCTTTAGAATTTTCATTGAAACATTGAACTTATAACTAACAAAGGATAATTGGGTGGTACTAAAATGTATTGCTAACTTTATATTGTTATCAATAATAAACTACTGATTATAATTAATAATAAGAAATTAACAAAAGCAAAGGTATATTCATTAGAATTTAGATTAATAGCCATCTATTATGGCCGATGAACAGCAATGAGCAAGATTTCAATTTCAGTAAGGTGTATCCATCATTACTGTGAGACTAACTAGAACTGGGAGCCAGAGAAAAAAAAACCAAAGTTGGTGCTGGAAATTTGAAAATGTTGAAGCTGGAGCCAGTAAATTTCAAAATGTTGGAACTGAAGATTTAGATGTCAGCACCACAACCCTGCTTTTGAGCAATGTTGCCAGGTTCTCACAACTATTTCCCTAGGCAAACCATCAAAATTTCCCTATTTAACATAAAAGTTCCCTTTCTTATTTGCGGCTATAATACAACTTTAATAGTAATGATGACTACATATTTTAACTGCTCATAGTATCTTACTAATTTCTATTATGTATACTGATCTCTGATGCAGATAATTAGCATAATTTTCAATAACAACAATGCATATATAAGTTCTTTGTGTTTGCTAATATTTATTTATCTTCTTAGTTGTGATTTTTTGAGTCCATTCTTAGCCAGTAAAAACATTTGGAAGAACACTTTCTCTACTTGTCAAAAGTAATGAGTGAAATGCAGTAGGCCATGTGTCCTTGAGGACCCAGTCGATATACACATTGGTTAGTTCCAGTGACTTGACTCAACGAGTTATGAGTTCAATACCAGGCTACAGCAGTGGTGCTCAGTCTTAGAAGAGTCAAGTTAAGGGGAGATAACTACATGGCTACCAGAAGTAACATTGCATATGGAATGAGAATGATATACCTCAGTGATCATAATAAAGGTTTCAATTAAAAATTTCTAGAACCTGAACAAGGCCACAGTGTACAACAGCTCAAATGTCGTAAAAAAAGCAGCAAAGATGAAGACAATAGTCCTGTAAATAGTATAAATACTACCTCATCTCAGAAGTATAGACAGATACTGAACAGGTCTTGATTTTCAGTTTTATAATGTCTGTTTTTTATTAGATAATATATTTCTTAAATTCTATTTTCTGCATTATTTACCTTAAGATATAAAATGTGAAACTGTAAAAAAAAAAATCACTCCTGGTATAATCAATATATATCTGGCTGCTCATACTGAGTCTGTTGATATGCTAGGGCAGCAAGCTAATTTTTGTTGTGGATGCCTGCTCAGGCCCATTAGTGTTTCTTCAACATTCTCTGATCTAATATAGTTTATACTGTATGCTGAATGGACCTTAGTTACAGTTTTTGGCAAAGAGAGTGGATATACTGATGTGATGAATTGTTGGAACAAGGTTACTGGGTACAGACTCTTGGTCATGATTACTTGTGGCTTCCTGCTGAAACAACCATTGACGGATTTTGAACAGTTCCATTTACCCAATTTCACTCACAAGTCTTGAGTAAACCCATTGTTCGGTTTTCCAGTACTTCCTAACAATAACTACATGGTTAAGTGGCTAGAACATCAGCATTCTGACCATGAGACCAGGGTTAAAATCTCACTTTGGTTGATTGGCTATATCAGCCTAGAGAGTAATTTTCTAAGGGTAGCTTAGCTGTGGCACAATGCCAAAAGTATGGTGCACCCAGTTAGCACTGAACTCACTATTCAATCATAATTGATCTAGCGGGAGAAAATAGAAAGAAGTTTTTCCTTTTGTTATCTGTAAAGAATTCACATCCATGCACTTACCACTAATATATAAATATGTTTGCATAATCTTTCCAAGGATAGAAAATTAGTTTTAAACTTGTTACAATGAGTTTTTCATAAAACTTCTTCTGGCAAAGAAAAAAGTCTTATGAATGGTGCTGGGTTGTCCAAGTTACTATCAACACAGAAACATTGGTGTCACACATTCTTTCCAGAAAGGTTGTCTCAAGAGATTTATGATCACACTTCTTAGTAATGAAGACTTGATGAGCAAAATTATCTAGGCTATGCTTCCAGCAGATGCTGACCAATTGACTTCTCAATTACTAGACTCAGCTGATGTATCAGAGACAGGTGAGGGAAAGATAACTTTCTGCATGGAAGAGGAGTTTGCTTCTGTTGAGAATGAAGCTGAGCTTCTAGATATTGAAGCAAGTCTGATGTGTTTCAAGGTAATTTCCATGATGTGGTGCAAGGCTATTTACCTGAGAAACTAGAACAGTTTGATGTGGATAAAATAAACAATTTCTATAATAAAATCTCTAAGCGCATTAAATCAGTGCTGATGACATTGGTAAATCTTTAGTGCTCATGAAACTGCAAAGAGTGCTCAATATTTTGATGCATGAACTCAGGAGCAAATCAAGAACAGCAAAATCATGGCTGGTCTACACTGAGTGCATCAACATGCTTAACCTGTTTATTCATGCCAAGAGAACAGAGGATTGGAATTTGCATCTTGTGGCAGATGCTAAATTTATTTGCAGCAACCAGACATTTCAATTATGCAAAGAGTGTGCAATTGTACCTACAATGGCCTGTAAAGCATCCTTGGATGCATCAAAGTTCTCAGAGAACAGGTGCAATTTTGTTCAATGCCATGACTGCTACTGGGCTGGTTTATCAACTGACCTCAGTATTGAACAAGTGATGATGAGATCCATAAAGAACAAAAGTGGACTAAGGGATGAGGGTTTACAAAATCAGTGAGATTGATGTGGGTGTATAGCATGCACACCTTGAAGAGAGATCTTGTTTATATGACCCAAGTCTTTAATTGGATCTCTCAGCACAGCCCCTTTGACCAAAAGCCAGCCATAATGACAATCAGTGTCATCTGGCTTGACAGCATCTAGTAGTGCTAGAATTAACTGATACTGTTGAGGAGACTGGTCACAATCCAGAAGAAGCTTGACAAGATGAACATTTTAGAGAGCTCATTGAAAAGAAGTTCTCAAGTGCATATGTTTGTCAAAATGTTGATGTTGCCCTTAATGCTCTGTTTTCAAGGAAGGTTAGTCTGCTGTAAAGATGCAATGATGTATGGAGATACTCTCTTCAAAGTGAAGTGGATGCCTAGGACAACATACAGTTATAGGGTTTTACAGTACCTGAGCTATGTGAAGGCCAAGTATGGGCTATCAAGCATTATTTTTATGGTTATATAGGCCCATCCATAAAAGACCATGAACATCAGCATAGAGCAGCTTAGACTTCTGCTAATATACAAATCAAAGATGGATTGTGAGTTTTTGTTCATCAAGAGTTCATCCTTTCAAATGAGAAGAGCAAAGATCAGTTTGTCAAAATGTTATGTCATTCCTTGGAAATAGTCATCGGGTGGTCTAAAGTGAGAGAGATGCAGATATGGACGTTGTTTCTGAAATGCTCAAACTAGAGATGAAAAGAAATCTAGTGACTGTCATAGCTGATGACACAGACATCCTTGTTCTTTTTCTTTTGCACTTTTCCACAGACATTGCTGACATCTATATGCATTTTAAGAGGGGGGGAAAGCATAGAAAGATGAACACACCACTCAGTAGTCATGAAATCCCAGAGATAACAAACACATGCTCTGCAAAACTTGGCGGTTCTCCACGCATGAGGTGGATGTGGCTCAACATTAATTGTATAGAGGCACAAGAAATGTGAAATAATCAAATTTATTAATAAATAAAAAAAGATCCAGTCTTGTTGTGTTGATGCAAACTGCTTCTCCTGCCTAAGTTGCAAGGTTTTGTCAATATGTGTGTAAGAAAACCATTAGACTGCTTCAGGTAGATAAAGTATATGGAGTATGCCGCAACATCAATGAAGAAGTTACAGCCTAAAAAGCTGCCACTAACTGGGGATGGGAAATGAGAAATGGTACTTTAGTGCCTGTTCTTAACAATCTATATCCTGCTCCTGAGAAACTATTAATGTACTAGACAGCATCTCAAACAGTATAGATAAGGGCATTTCCTCTCATCCGTTTGCTCATATATTTGTGATTGGAGATTTTAATGCCGCCATGCCAAATGGCTGGGAAACTGTCACAGATATTGCTGGTGCCCAGACCATTAACTTTTCAATCAGTCAATCCCTTACGCAAGTGGTAGATTTCTCCACGTGTTTCTCCAATAACCTGAATGAACCTGACTCACTGCTAGATCTCTGTTTCAGATCTCTGACCCTTGCTATGTTATGTAGTTTTGCCCTCTTGGCAACTCTGATCAAGCTGTGGTTTCCGTTAATATCTTCTTCCACTCCCTCTTCCCCCAGGAACCTTTGACCAGCAGAATATCTTACTGCTACCAAAGAGCAGACTAGGAGTTGTTCTGCAATTTCCTGTGTGATGTCAATTGTTGAAGGCTGTGCATCCAAGGTCCCCTCTAGGGTTAAAGCTGGCATCAATGCTTTCATCCCAACCAGAAAGTTTTGACTTAAACCCCATTTGTCCCTCTCGTTCTCCCCTGCTTGCTCGGCTGATACAGCCCACAGAAATCAATTCTTCCGGTTTTATCAAAGCTACACATCTGACCATAATAGCTGCATTTTTGCTGCTGCTCATAATGAGTGCAAGAGGATCCTAAATGATGCTAAGCTGTTTGCTGACAAAATGAAGCAGTGTATAGCATTACACAAGTTTGGCTCCAAAGACTACTGGCAGCTCAGTAAAAATGTGTTGAACAACAGCAAGTCCTCAATCCTTCCTTTAATCAATAAATTTAAGGTCCTCACATCTTCAGTGGACAAGACTGAGTGCTTTGTTCACAGATTCTCCACCAACTCAAACATTTGATTTGTCTGGGGTATCCACACCTGACTTCCACCTAGAACTAAAACTCAACTGAGTGATGTTTACATTACTACCTCGCTGGTCTCTAACATAATTTTAAAGCTTGACCCCTATAAGGCAAGTGGAGGTGACAGAATCTCAATCATCATCTTGAAGAAATATGCCTCCTGAACTCTCCTCTGTCCTCTCCAAACTCTACAACTACTGCCTCTCTGCTTCTTGCTTTCCTGCCTGCTGAAAGTCCTCCTCTGTGGTTCTTGTATTTAAGAACTCTGAAGAATGCTCAGACCCCTCTAATTATTGTCCTATCAGCCTCCTTCCAATTTTTGGCAAAGTGTTTGAGGCTATTATCAATGCTGAAGTGGTTCAACATCTCACAGCCCACAGCCACTTCTCCGGTAAACAGTATGGTTTCCGCTTCAGCAGGTCTACTGCCGATATGCTTACGACCAGCACAGAGTATATAAACCAGGCTCTCGATAAGAACAGCAAAGCTCAAGCTGTTGCCCTAGATATCTTCAAAGGACAGAATCTAGCATGCTGGCCTTCTGCGCAAGCTACAGGGCTATGGTATAACTGGACATTTGTTTGATCTAATCCAGTTGTTCCTTTCAAATTATATAATGAAGGTAGTATTGAACAGGCATGTTTCCAGATCCTGTCATACGAATGTGGGTGTCCCTTAAGGCTCTATCCTAAATCCTAGGCTTTTTCTGATCTTCAATGATCTCCCTAATATAATCAGATCCCAAGTAAGCATAAATACACTGATGACACCATCATTTACTCCTGCGTCGATAAGAAATTTGCCAAGGCTGACAAAGCAAACCTCACTGCTGATCTTGAAAAGGACCTCCAATCTGTGGTGGACTGGGGTAAGAAATAGCTTGTAAATTTTAATGCTTCCAAAATGAAGCTACTATCCTTAAACCACCATAGACAATCTCTACTACCCCACTCCATCAGCATGGATCCGGCTAGTCTCCCTGAAAGCAATACACTGTGCCTTCTTGGCCTAACTCTCTCAGTCAAATTCAAGTTGAATGACTACATTGAATCAATAGCTAAATCTGCTAAGAAGGTCAGTTCACTGTGTAAAGCCAGAAAGTTTATCTTGTCTGAATCCATCTCGCACATGTATAAATCTACCATCCGCCCGTGCATCGAATACTGCTGTCACATCTGGTTGGGTACCCCTGCTATTCATCTCGGAGTTCTCAAGAAAATCCAAAGAAGAATCTGCAATGTAATCGATCCCGAACTGGTAGCTCAACTCCAGTCACTTTCTCACTGATGTAACGTGGCTTCCCTCTGTCTCTTCTACAAATACTTTCATGGCTTCTGCTTTAATGAGAATAGCTCCCTAATGACCCCCTGAATGAATTTATTCAATCAAGCAACTAGATCCCACCTTTTTACAGTGAAACCAATCAAATATAACCACAACTTCTACTCTTACAGCTTCTTTTCTCACACTTCCCACCTGTGGAACTCCCTTCCATATACTTGCTTTCCAGACAGCTACAATCTCCAAGAATTTAAATGCAATGTCAATTACCATCTCTTATCTCCTTGATTCACATCTTTTCTCTTACAACCCTTATATCTTGTTCTCTCCCTTTCCACTCTGCTCTCATGCACCTCTCCTCACACCAGTATTTTCATCCTTCTTTTACCTATTCTCTGACACTGCTATGACCTGTTTCTGGTTTGCTTCTCCTCTTATGTAATCCTCTGTGCACCAGTGGCAGTACTGCCTTGCTTGGGGTGAAATTATTTAAAAAAAAAAAAGCAAAAAAAAAAAGGTAGGTGGCCTTCCCCTGTCCCTCTTGTCTGATATGTTCAGTGAGTGTAGAATTCTCTAAGCTTTCCTTGTGTGTTCAAGAAATTGTAATTGTCTCTTTTTAAGTTACCTTTATAAGTTTTGTTTTTGTTTCCATTTGTCTTAAAACTTCTTTATTGCTTACTTGTTCCAACTAAAGTATTCTCAGCATCCTTCTGTAGAACCACAATTCTGTTGCCTCCAGTTTTCTCTTCAGTGGTGTGAAGATTCTCCAGCAGTCACTGCCATACAAGAGGATTGATATTACATAGCAGTTAAGCACTTTTTTCTTTATTTTTAATGGTGTTTTCTTGTTTCTTAGTACTTAGCTTATCTTTTGGAATGCATCCTTTGCTATTCTAATGCAGGTTTGAATTTCAGTGCATCTTTTCCACAGATTATAAAAAGATATTGAAAAGGAATGCCGCTAAAGCAATAAAAAAAAAAAATAATCTTTTATAACTTTCAAAGAATTTAAGCAGATAAAGAATAAGGACTGTGAAGGAAAAATCTGCCAACACTTTCTATGTTAGCCCCTAGGCTTGAACCCAAGCCATTTTGTTAGAGCTACATGCCCATCAGGTAAGCCACAACAGCAGTCTTGCCAATTTCAGTAAGGAAGTGAGAAAGTGGGTATTTTTGCCTTTCTTTTACTTCTCCCTTCTTGAAATTGTGAATCTCCAATTACCAATTCCAGTCTACAATGATTCAGTCCGACATCATAACATCCCCGCCTTTCACTAAGCCACCTATGTAATGTGTCTTTTGTATGCATTCTCTAAAATCAATAGCCATCTCCTACCACTGGTATCAGCTGTGTGGGAGGGCAGGGTGAATTAACGGAGAGAGGGATTCAAAATATTCTACAAGACAACAGCAAAGATGGCAGAAGCAATGTAGCGGCAACACTGGCAAGTTCAATAGACTGCTAAAATTTTTTTTTCTTTTTACTTACTGAATGATGTTACTTTGCACATTGAGAAGATCCAGGGTTATGGGGAAGAAAGATCCAAGGTTGGGAGAGAAATAGAAATGGATAGGTGCAGCGGTACCATAGAAGAGAGGGGAGGGAATCTTTTCTATTTTAGAAAATCGGCATCAAAGACAGAAAGATAGTTTCCCCAAGTTGAACTCTTACTTCCCCTTTTCCTTGAATTGCATGATGTAAAGAAACAATCAATTCTGATTTTTGTGAAATCAAATCAAGGGGTGAAGGACTGCCTGAGTGATCATGAATGGGAATTAGGTCTTTTGAAGGCATATTGACACTTACATGAGTTATCCAATATAGTCAAGTATCTTTTGCTACTGTGTTAATAGACATGAAGCAAATCAGTATGTCATTAATTGCTTTCTTTAATCAATTCACTCCACGCAAACCAATGCCACTAAGATGCAAGAGACTACCGAGATTGAAAGAGACTGAAAACTAGGAGAAACTGGAAACCCAATTCTAAACAGTAAAAATGGGATAAACTTCTACTACTGTTCAAAAGACCAGGGAGGATTGGGCTATATCTACATAGCTAATATATGATGATGCAAAACTTTATACATATTCTTTTTTCTTTTAATAAATTCACTCCAAGCAAATAATACTGCTTAGACATAAGAGGTTACTGAGAGTGAAAGATAATAAAAAGATTTTAAGAACTAGAAACCCAATCCCAAACAGGAAAAGAGGAATAGATCTCTACTCATGGAAGGAGTGTGAACTGGACAATAGGTGAACCTATCTACTCCTATTAATCTGTGCACTACTGAGGGGAAAAATATGACTAGAATATCTCTAGAACACACAAAGTAGTGACGAGAGAGAAGACAATATTGACTGTCATGGCTCAACTCTAGAGCTTGTAGTCCTTTTAATCCAGGAGTTAACATATCAAAAGTTGGCATTCTTTTTAGTCAGTTTTTATTCTATTTTTTCCTTTTAAATGTTATTGAAGATTATAAGTGCTGTTGGTATGTATAGATTATACATTATTCTTTTAATGGTTTCACATTAAACAGCATTGTTTTCTTTTATTGTAAATATGTTTATAACATTACCCAATACAGAGGTTGACAAAAATAAAACACCTCTGCTTAATCCATTTAACAATTTTTTACCAAATGACCAAGCATTAAAATTGTAGAATTCTCTCTTGAACTACTTAGCTTTCTCTCTCTCTTATATATATATATATATATATATATATATATATATATATATATATATTATTTAAAAGTGGCTACATTTTGAATATTTCAAAAAATTAAGAAATGGAACTTAATGCTTACTCTCAAAAAGCCCCTTTTGTTTCAGCAAAACTAACAATATTAGGCCAAATGACAAAAAAGGAGGAAAAGCTGCAGTGAATGGCTCAACTTACCAAACAATAAAAATGTAAAATACCAATCATCAAAATCATTGACAAATACTTCCTATAATTTAATTGTACAATATCACACACATCAATAGTTCATCTCATTTTTAACTGTAAAACAAAATCCAAATTCCTACTAAATGGTAACTGCTTATACACAAACTTAATATACTAAGCTACTGCAACATCCAAAGGATGGATGAAACTATGAGAATCACAAAAGGTCCCTGGAAACATAGAAACCATTCACATAAAACATTCAACAACAACAAAAGATATGCAAATAGTACATCACTTGTGAATCTTAACTGGATTTTAAAAAATACCTTCAAAATAACATGGAAAATAATTAAAAAAAAAGCAGCAGCTTATGGCAACATCTCAAAACCATGTAACCTTTGCCGAGAGAAAAATAGCAATAATCACCTTTCCAGGACTAATAAAACCAACATAGCTCATTTCCAAATAAAGAAACAAAACCAAATTCCTATTATGCTACCTAAAACTACATCACAATTAAAAAGACAAAAATATAACCTAAATCTAATAAATTTATTTCAAATAGTAAATTTTAGAATTGAAGAAAGTATAAAAATAAAAAAAGAAAAGAAAAATGAAATAAATTAAAAATAGAAATTTAATTAGTCTGAAACAAACTAGGAACAAACATTTTCCCTCTTTCCCCGGAACCCCACTAAATATAGCATAGACACACATCTGATGATCACTCAAGTCATGAAAATGGCATTTACTGTGAATTGTTTATTTCTCTATTAAGGATTTTTGTATATTTCAGATTACTTCCTTGATTACCAGTGAAAATTTCAATATAAATAACTTCCATAAACCATTATCAAAAAATTTTATGACTATACGCATTGTGTTATATCAGCTTCATATATTTTTTAAAAATCTTTTTTTCAAATATCATGTCTTTATATGTAATGTCATTTTTTATTAAAAAACAGCATTCATCTGTTTGTATTGTAATGTTTCTTTTTAAGTTAAACATATATTTAATATGTTTGTTCCTATATTTGCTAATTTTTTTATTGATGTTGGGTTGCTTGTTTCTTATAGTTAATGCTTCTAAAACTTGTAACCATTTTTCTTTCACATTTTTTATTTCTATATTCTTTTGTGTGTGTGTGGGGGTATATATATATATATATATATATATATATATATATATATATATAACTTAAATTTAGTGTACTGAGATGGCAGATAATTATGTAAACATATATTGTTAAATATAACAGACAATGAATGTCTTATGTTTAATCATGAGCTGTTCTAAACATCACATTTCGGCTTTAATTTCTGTTTAAAATAAAGAGAAAAAAAATGTCCAATATTTGGATATTTTTTATTATTATGCTGGTTCTAAGCTTTCAGCTCACATGAGCCATCTTCAGAGTGGTTATAGGGATGTTAAAGATATCCACCATCAAAGATGATATTATCATTTCATGTTGACATAAAACATTGCTATGCAACGATAACAGCCATCAAATAGCAAATGTAGGTTGTAAATTAGTAATACAGTTCTATGATGTCACACCACATGAAAGACCAATGTTAATAGAACCATATGTCTAAATGCAATGTAATGTGTTGTGACTAGATTGAAATGTGATTTTATTGACTGTTGGTTGCTTTGATTTAATGTAGATGGCCTCCAATATCTGAAGGTTCTTTTTACTTTGTGTATATGTGAGTATTGTGTTATTGATTAAAATCTGTCTAATATTATGTACATGGCTATGTTTTTCTAAGAATGTTGGACAATTTTTGTCTATTTTCACCAGAATTTAAAGCCAAAATACAATATTTAAAATGGCTCATGATTAAACATAACAGGCATTAATTGTCGGTTATATTTAACAATATATGTTTACATATAAATTATGAAGATCAGCTGATTATGCTACCATGGTTTAAACCTTTCAGTATCATCTGGCATTACAGATTAATATAATTATATCAATCAAAGAGTTAATCTATAATGCCAGGCGATACCAAAAGTTTGAAACCATGGTAGCGTAATTGATTGATCCTCCTAATTTTAATATTCAAAAGTTCTGCATGTTAAACTTTATTTTTTATTGAACACTTTTTAATACAACTGTTTACTGGTCTAATTTGAGCTATAACTGTTTAACAATTATATATATTCTTTGTGCCTATATATATATATATATATATATATATAAAAGCACAAAGAGTCTGTCACTTTAACTGAGCAGGTTCATGCCTATTTTGAAGTATGATGGGGACAGTGTTATGGAGTTCTCACTTGTCAGTCAAAATGACACTCTTTATGCTTATCAATGCTCTATCTCCACCCTGATACCAAACACTTTACGATAAAAAAACCTGCTTGCTCAAATTAACTATATCAGTAAAGCCACTGAAAAAACAACCTTGGCACTAAACATTATCACAACTCAACACTATATATATATATATATATATATATATATATATAGACACACACACAAGCCAATAAAAGACAAAGAACAATTTCTCCATCGATTCAGAATTAATTCTTCAATAAACATTTAAGTTTTATCGCACTATTTAACAAGCTATATAATGCATCTAATCCTAAACTGATTTCAGACCAATTCCAACTAGTTCAAAAGAACTGAAGAAATAGTCCCATGCATACCTTTCATTTAGCAAGCTCTAAAAAATACTGGCTATGAACACTACTAAAAATAATAATGGCTTTTATGTCCTGTGGATAGATTATAATCCTTCTCACAGACAAAATCTTTAAAACATTACATATTCATAACAATCATATCAATGACATTGTGAGCCTTATTCTTAATTTGTCAAACAAAGTATGGATATAATGTTTAATCACACAAAAAATTATATAAGTTGACACTGAAAAGTTCTCTGCCTAACCAAGAAACTCCTTAAATAAAAAAAAGACATTTGTTCAAATTTTGGGAAATAATTAGGATCAAAATATTTCATTTTCCATCTCTCCACTTGCATTGTGTGTGTGTGTGATAAAAATATACATTTAATGTATGCTATATTTCGGTAAAGTGCTCAATATCAAAGAGTTTTTGTAAATATAAAAGTGACATATATTTATACATAGATTTATAAACAAAAGAAAAATTTTCATTAGGTCTTCAAAATTTGGCAAAGCTAATAATATATACATTTTTTTTTTTTTTTTACTTCTGTTTATAAATATGTGTTACAAAATAAAATCTTTACATTTACCTTGATAATGCTTATCAGAGGACAAAATGTGTTGATAAAGATCATTTTTACATTTGTTTTTATTCATATTGTCTTTTTACAGACATATTTTATTAAGATCTGAATTTTTACACACACACACACATTTCAGTATGTAGAAATTCTCTCTAAGTTAAAACTAACATAGGTTTCCAATTCATATTGTTAATCACTTAATAAAGTTATAGAATAAACCATTCCAAAATATTACAAGTAAAAATTCACCTGGATCACAGACAAGAAAGATATATGACAACTTTTTACCTGCTGTATGTGCAGCAGAGTTCTGCCAATATGATGAGTCATCTCAGAAATACAAATAACATATTTGTAAGAATGCTTTCAGGATATAAATGCAAATGAAGAATTCTTAAGCAACATCAAAGATGGTGACAAGAAGACATTTGGTGACATACAGAAAATAAAGAAGAGAGTGAGAGAGAGAGAGAAAATAAAAATCTTAGGGGAAGGGGAAAAAAACAATCAAAGTCAAAACTCATGAAAGAATGATCCTTATGTGACAAAGAGATAAACTCCACTAAACCTAGATTTTTATTTTCAAAGAAATCATAAACAATTTAAATAATAGAATTATTTGAAGAATGATGCTACAAAAGGAGTGCATTTTTAAAAAAGAAAAAATGAAGAAAGAAAAAGAAAAAAGCCTATTCATAAACTTCAATTGTTAAGGTTCCTATTTATCATAATCCTGTGTGTACAGACAATTAGAGAGTATAAAATACAGTTTAAAAAGCAGAACAATTCCAAGGATAAAAACTTTTCATGAATACAACACACCTGATTTTAGACTAAAGAAAATGACCAAAATTTGTTAAAAAAATAATAAATAAATAAATAAATAAATAAAAATTAAAAAAAACAAAAAAACAAAAAAACAGGCCATTTTGTTTTTGTTTTCTAACTTGAAAGTATTACAAAAACATAATGGTTCTTGGGGTATAAGACCAGTAAATTATCAATACACACTGAGAAAATAAATTGTAAATTAAATAATATTTTTATCTTTGAATGATTTCCAAACTGACATAGGAGTCTAGACTCAATGAAATCTAAAGAAAAGTACAGAACCATATGGGACGTAGAGAAACATTATGAAATATTTATTCCTCTTTGTTGCAATACTATTATCTCTCTGGTAAACAAATAAATCAAATTTGACACAATTTTTGTCTGTTTTGAGTCCTGAAAAAACTGGGACTAAGTTCTAAATCAAAGTATAAGATGCTGCAGGCATTTGAACATGATTATACATGCCCCCCCCCCCACATAAAAAAATAAATAAATAAACCATATGTTATACACAAGATTACAGTATATCTATTGGGAATAATAATAGACATTTTTTCAAAATTTATCAGAGTGGTATTACATATTTATCTATGATGGGGTGCTAAAGAATTCCTGACTTGACCTATATCTGACCAAATAATCAATTTTTGTTCTTTTGTAAGCAGTTGATGTCTGGCTTCAAAATTGTTTAGTACCTACTTAACTGTCTGTACCCAGTATTTACCTGCAATGATAGATCAATAAGTTTACAGCCTAACTTTTAGGCACCTCCACTCACTTTCGATACCTACATTTTAAGTGAATTTGAATAAATAAAAAAAACTTTCTTGAAGCTTTCAATTTAGCTTTAACTGAAAGCTAAATGATTAAATTTCTTATTTAGAAATAATCTGGTGTATATCAAACAGAAATCATATTAATTGGAATCTAAAATTTTGAGATTTTTAAAGCTTTTTCACTTTTTGGGACATTTTTAAGCTATATACACATTTGAAAACATAACTCTTGGTTTTAAAAATCTTGCAAAAATAAAATATACATTACTGATACATTATTTTAGGAAAGTTAACAAATTTAAAGTTACATTAATGTGATTTTAAACAAATATTAATTGTTTACTGCCTAAAATGTAGTATAAAATCATTTCTTAATGATGGTGGTCTTGTTTTTCTGAGGTGCTAATTGAAGGTGTCAAAAAAACTCAGTATGGTTGACCATAATTGGAAACCTAAATGAACATTTTATTTTTGTTTTTTAACTACATAGTAAAATTAAAAAAATTAACATATTTTCAGGAATTATCTAATATTTTATTGAATTTTAGTTAGTTTAGCTTTATAAACTTATGTCTGAAAAGCCTCTTTTTCAGAAAGCCTCTTTCTGAAAAATAAAAATTCAACTAATATAAAAATTTCTTTTAAATTAATTTTAAAATTTAATAATAAAGAATGAAATTATATGACAGAGGTAACTCAACTAATGAAATGTTATGGCATTTATTAATTTATATTTTTAATATCTATTTTTCAAATTATTTTTTATTAATGGTAATTGTTATGATGTTTATGACATGGTAAAGTTAATCTATTAAATTTTTATGGTACTTTACATTATTAACTACATCATTATTTACACTATTATTTTATTTGATTAGAATCCAATACTCTAAACAATATATATATATATATATATATATATATATGAAACACGGAAGTGTAATGAAAGAATTGTACATAGCTGAAAAAGTTTATACATTTTTTTCTCTGCAAGGAGTGCAACCCTTGAAACATCTGATCTTCTAATGATATGGAACTTATGAGATTCTATACTTAAGAAAGGAAATGTTATGTAAAAACGTAAATTTAAAAAAGATCTTAATGTGAAATGATTTGATTAATAAATATATTCTTTACTTAATATAATAACCAAATACACAATGACTGGAAGAAATTTAAAAGATGTTTGAAACTTTCTAAATCATCTTAATAAACAAAAATGATAATTCTTGTAAAAATCCATTATTCATAAAAAAAATTATTTTTCTTCAGAATTTGATATCCTTAATATATATATTATCTATAAAAGCAATTAAAAGCTTATCGAAATTTAAAAAATGGCATAATTTTAATGCATTTTTTATTTTATTATTTGGAGAATATTTTTGGATACACAGCTATTTTGGGGGAAAAAATTAGATGCTTTGGATCTAATATAAATAATTAGATATAATAATATAATTATAATATAAAATTAGATGCCAAGGAGTCCTGCATTTAACTAATAAAGCAAAATTTGTGGACAGTATTGAATTTCTAGAAATCACATGAAATTAATTTGAAGGTGGTAATAGATGTAAGAAACAGATTTTCACCAATATTTTCTGAAAATAATAATTTCAAAAATAACTTTATTCATTTGTAAACTCCCGAAAGTCTTATTAAAATCTAACAATTAATTGATTTTTACAAGAATTTTCAAATTAATCTATTTTTCACTGCCAAAAAATGAGCTGCATGTTTGCCATGATAATAAACTCTGGTAAAAACCTGGTAACTTGCTCATGGAAGAAAGAAAAAAAAACAAAAAACTTTTAATCAAAATTTCAAACATGTCAGAAAGGATTAAAAAAAAATAATGAAAAAATAATTTGATCTTTCCTCTTAATAATAACAAACATTTTGAAAAAAATAAAACTGTTTTTATTAAACTTGGGACCTTTTAACATCATGCTATACTGCTTTTTTAGTGAATGAGTGGAGGTATCTACATAAGTTAAAGATTATTATTATTATTTAGATTTTCATTTCCCATTTTAAAAGCAGTATCTAAGTATAATCTATTTTGTATGTGCATGTTAGCTATTTATCAAAAACCTACCACTATTAATGAGAAGCAAGAATATTTTATTTGAAAAAATAAGTTGCTCTTAGAATAAATATAACAGAATTTTTATCAAGATATTTTTGTTATCCTAAATTTTCTTCCATCACTGGGACAATATTAATTTTGAGCTCTCAATATTTTGATATTCACTGTATTTGTAACTATTAGGCAACTTATTATTGACCAAAGATGGCACGTTATAGTTAACAATGCATTAGCTTTCAGTTATTTTCTTATCAGAAGAAATTATTGTAATGAAAATTTTTAACACCCAATCTGTTTTGATTAATTCATCTTCTATGGCTTATTAAATCATTGCAGGCTATTTAAAACTAGAAAATATTTTTAGATTGTAAAAAAAAAAAATTTGTTTTTTTGATAATAATGGTTTAATGATACAAGTCTTATTAATTAACCCACAGCTAAGTGGAGAAGAGGTGGATTCATACCTAACCAAAATTCGATAAAGAAAACCCACGTCTATTGAAGAGGTGAAGAGGCTCATTCTTTCTTCCCTGTTTAGGATGTGGTTTCCGGCTTTCTCTTTTCCAATCTTTTCACTCCTTTTCCCATTTTTTTTTTCAATTGGAGTAGATAGACTAACCTATCACCCGGTTCACACTCCATCCACATCTATTGAACAGGTGAAGAGGCTCATCCCTTGTTCCCTGTTTAGGATGTGGTTTCCAGCTTTCTCTTTTCCAATCTTTTCACGCTTACGTAGCCCCCTGCACATCAGTGGTGTTACCGCCTTGCTCAGGGTGATATGATTAAAAAAAAAAAAAAATAAATTATAATGTGGATACAAAACTGGGGGGGGGGGGATCAATTCTATATTACAATCAATATATAAAATAACCCCTCACTATGTAGCCATGACAGTTTCTAGACATTTATATTCCCAGAGAATGTAAATAAATCTACAAGTCATGCCTATGTAGCTAATCAGTATTTCATTGATTGATTCGTTCATTTGCTAAGACTTATCAACACTTTGCAGGTTATTTAAAACCAGAAAATATTTTTGATTGTAAGAATTTTTTTCTTTGGAGTTGGGGAGGATAATGGTATAGTGGGGATACAAGTCTATATTAACCGATATGGTGGTGGTGGTGGTGGAGGGATTTATACCAAAGATATTTTTACATAAGTGAATATATCAAATCTAACAAGAATAGGAACTTGGTTCTTCCATTAACAATTCCAAACCATTATTCATTACATTACCTTCACATACAAACAGCACCTGGTATTTCTTGGGTACTTTGACATAGTGTAATGGTTAACAAGCTTGTCTTGTTAGATTAGTTATGACTGAATAGTGTGTTCAATTCTCAGTGTGCCTTGTACTTTTGGACTTGCACAGCATCAAAGCTAAGCTTAGAAAATTACCATAATGCTGCATTTCTTTTACATTTCAGAATAGTATTTTTCTAAATTTTATTTTATAACGAATTCTCTTAATGATGAGGGAATGAATTTGCCATCTCGTTTTTCTGCTTCAGCAATAAATTTCCATTTATTATTCTCTCCCGGTTTCTGTTCTCAGTTTTTTTATTTTCTATAAACACAAATTATGTATGCATAATGAAATATCTCTTGACATTTTAGCATAGATTAAAAAGTTTGAAAAATAACTGATCATATACATATATATATATATATAGTACACTAAATCTAAAAACGAGCTAACACTAACCGCAGTTTCACACAACAGATCATCAGGGCCAGGGTTTTTTCTTTCAAACAAGCTCTTGACGCATTGTTCTTGTGCTTGGTTTGTTTGTTTCTTTTTTTCTTCCCCTTTATTTAACCTATGAGGTAGTCCCCGTTGGGTTATTGACGATTTAATTTACTGATAGGTTAGCATTGGTTTTTCAGACATTAGTCTATAATAATTAGTGCTGCTTTATTGTAGTTACATTATATATATAGAGAGAGAGAGAGTGTATGTATCAAGACATCAAATAATTTTCTAAACATATATTGTTAAATATAACAATGAATGTCTTATGTTTAATCATGAGCCATTCTAAATGTCATATTTTGGCTAATTTCAGGTGATAATAAAGACATTTGGATATTCTTTTTTTTTATTATGCTGGTTCTAAGCTTTCAGTTCACATGAGCCATCTTCAGAGAGGTTACAGGGACTAACATAAAGACATCCGCCATAAAAGATGATATAGCAACCCACACTTAATAAAATTCCATTTCAATCTAGTGACAACACATTTAGACACATGGTTCTGTTGTTAATATTTCGGTCTCTCATGTGGTATGATGTCATAGAACCGCATTACAAATTTACAACCTGTGTCTACTATTCAGTGACTTATCGTTGCATGGCAATGTTTTATGTCAGTATAAGATAATATCATCTTTGATGATGGATATCTTTATGTTAACATCCCTGTAATCACTCTGAAGATGGCTCATGAGAGCCGAAAGCTTAGAACCAGCATAATAAAAAAATATCCAAATACTGGACAATTTTTGTCTTTATTTTCACCAGAAGTTAAAGCCAAAATATGATGTTTAGAATGGCTCATGATTAAACATAATAGACATTCATTGTCTGTTATATTTAACAATATATGTTTAGAATATATATATATATATATATATATATATATATTAATACAGGTTTCATTGAGTAATATAGACAAGTTCTGTCTATTTTGTGTAAGATCCGTTCGTATGATCTGATTAGCTTGATCGTGTTGTCATGGAAAGACGACAAGAAATCGCAATAATTGTTGATTTTTTTATCAAGTCTGAGCTTTCAGCTTACATAAGCCATTATCAAAGGATGAACATTTAATGTTCAGTGAACATAGAACATTTAAATTATTATTAACAGAGTGGAGTTATACAGAGAAAATTAGACAAAACCTAGCCTAAATAAAATAAATTTCGACACCTCTACTAACATACTTCAATGCCTATAATCGACCGGAGAGGACATAGTGATTATACTTACCCCCTACACCATAGTGGCAGCAGTTCCCAGACCAATCCCTCATGCCACTATACATTCAATTGAACAAAAAAACCCACTACCACCATTCCTTCTCGGCCTACAGCCATGTGCGACACAAAAAATGGACCTGTCTAATTTTCTCTGTATAACTCCACTCTGTTAATAATAATTTAAATGTTCTATGTTCACTGAACATTAAATGTTCATCCTTTGATAATGGCTTATGAAGCTCAGACCTGATAAAAAAAATCAACAATTATTGCGATTTCTTGTCTTTCCATGACAACACTATCAAGCTAATCAGATCATACGAACGGATCTTACACAAAATTAATAGACAGAACTTGTCTATATTATTCAATGAAACCTGTATTAATGAAAAAATGCTGCCAAAATACACACAATATATATATAATAATCACATAGTCCCAAGCAAGGCATTTTACTACCACTGTTTTGCAGGGGGTTACATAGGAAGAAAGTTATAAGAAAGTGTGACAGGTTATAGGGAGTGTCAGGAAGTGGGTAAGAGAAGGATGAGAATGCTAATGAGATTTAATGATTTCATATGCTTCTCTTTGGTTTGCATCAACTTGTTGAGATTTGTTTTTTTTGTCCTTATTATATTTATTCACAAACTTTCATTACCCATTCTGAATAATACTGATACTTTATACTGATGCACGGAAAGAGTAATTGTCAAAGCTTATCCTTTATAGCAAGTCACTGTGTGTGTGTGTGTGTGTGTATAGGCACAAACATGCTACTGTTTGTAAAAATCAAAGATATGGCAGGAAGACAGAGGCTCCTGAAATATGTCTTTCATTTTAGTTAATGAAAGAGAGAAAAAGAGGAGTTTGGGATAAAGAGGGAGGAAGAGAGAGAGAGAGAGAGATTGTGTGCATGTGCATGCATACCTACATCCTATAAGTATGTATAGTTACCCTGTGCATATTCAAGGAAGTGCTGAAAAGATATCAGCCAGAACAAGAAGTGATGCCCCCAAATATTTTTGTTTGGCCAGATTTTGGCAAGTGAGTTGAACCTTGTCTTTCATCAACACCATTTTTCTCTCTCTCTCTAAATATACATACATACATACATATCTAAATCTAAACTTATTTATAAATGGAAATTTGTGTGTGTGTGTGTGTGTGTGTGTGTGTGTGTGTGTCCGTTACCTATAGACTCCGAAACAGCTGAACAGATTTTCTTGAAAATTTACACAGTTGTACTATAAGTGTCTGCGAGTGTTCTTAGCTATGTTTTGTGTCGAGGTACCCCCAATAGATATAAAAAAAAAAAATTGGGTTATAGAAGGAGTGGTTCGATTTTAATCATATTTGATACACTCATAGACAAAGACATAAGAAATGATATTCAGAAGTTTCAAGGTTGCAGTTCTTACAATAGTGCAGGAAATCGATAAAATATATATATATATATATATATATAAAAGGCAAGAGGTTTGTGTGTGTGTGTCTGTTTACCTACCTGTATGTCTGTATTTTTTTCAGCCCTTTTATTTTAGTTTTTACTTCGGGTTTGGCTCTAAGTAGGTATAATTGTAGTTCTTAGTCTCAGCCATGATACCATTTACTCAGAGGACTTATTTAGCCTTCAAAATTCAGTTTACGACAAAAAAACTTATTTGATATCAATACCAGGAAATCAAAATTTGATTTACATCCATTCATTTTTCTTTCAGTCTACGGTTTCACTTTAACTGGAAACAACTATTGCTTTTTAGTCTTTTGTGCCAATGTCTAAAGAGTCTGAGCTCCAGGACCATGGATTAGTTTTAAAGCTTTCATTACACCTGAGCAATGCCGGGCTATGCTGATAGTATGTATATATATATATATATATATATATATATATATATATGTGTAATATAGCAATCTAGCCCCCACCCGAAGAAGGTTGATGCAATCGATGATATTTCCCGTTGATGAAGGGGTCAGCGAATGACAAGACAGGTGTTTGAGAAATACATCCTGTCGGCGTCTGGAGCGGATGTCGCAGGGTTATGAGTCGGACTCGTTTGACCTTATTTCTGACAGCGGCGGAAATGACTACGGAAGTAAACAAAACAGGTGTCTCTTGGAATTACGTGGGCGTTGCGTAGGCGAGACAAAACCGGAAGGAAAAGTCCCGGTTCTAGAAGACTATAAAAAGAAATCGACACACAGATTCGCCAGCAGAGAACGGCCAGTGGAAGCAGAGAGACACCACAGGCAAGACTTACACTCCTGTCGACTCATTCTATGTGCGCTCTCACTCTTCCATTCTCTGTTCCACACAGGCTCGTCGTCAGGAATAGAAATATAATCTTATATTTTTATATACGCGTGTTCTCATTGTTTGTCGTCGTACAGTGATATATAACATATATATATATATATATATAGAGAGAGAGAGAGAGACAGAGAGAAAGAGAGAGTCTTGTGCACATACATACATTTTAGTGCAAAGAATTTGTTACTTTAACTGAGCAGGTTCATGCCAACTTCAATATTTTGTGAGGACTGTTATGACGTCTTCAATTCTTGTGGGTGTTTTTTTGAGCAGAAATAAACAGCCACGACAAGTGAAGACATCATAACGTTGTCCTCATGTATCTTCGCAGTTGGCATGAACGTGCTCAGTCAAAATACCAAATTCTTTGCACTAAAACTATCAATGCTCTATCTCCATCCTTTTATTGAACACTTTGCAAAAAAAAAAAAAAAAAATACTGTTTGCCAAAGTACCATTTATCAGTAAAACTACTGAAAAAGTAACAATCTTGGTGCCAGAAACTATAAGAATATATATATATATATACACACACAGAAATTGTATAAACAGATCCATTGTTAAATGCTTGAAATATATACGCATTTTTCTATAAATATAAACTAAGAAAGACGCTTGAAAAAATACCCTCCTTCATCCGCTAGCCCTGTCTCTACAGTAACAATGGCAGCAGGTGCATGAAGAAGCAATTGACAATTAACTACTGATTTTTGAAGATGACAGACTCTACAGCCACTGCGTCATTTGCAGGTGCAGAGCTAATACATCAAGGGAAGAAATATGCGTATATGCAAACCAAAGTGTAATAGTGAGTCCAAGCATAGAAAACCGACCTGCAAACCAGTGAGTAAATTTCTCCAATAAAGGCAAATAGGAAAACCCTTTCTCTCAGTAAAGGCTGTAAACACACACACACACACTGTGTGTGTGTGACTGTAGGGATGATTTTCTTCAGCAGAGTCAGGGAAGCTGGTCAGAGCTGATAGGAAAATGAGTGGTGCCATATATATATTTCATTTTTAAACAAGTTATTTCGCTACCTTAATTTCTACCATGAGTGGTGTCTTCAGGCGATTTTTAATAACTGATTTTACCTTTTACCATTTTTCTTTTTAAGAACACTCTTGTAACGGTGTTTTATTTGAATGTTCACGTGGCAGAGAATTTACGAATGTGCATTGTTTAAATTCAAATGAATTATGATGTTTTCATCCATGGTTGTATGAGCCTAAGAGTTATTTCTTAGTGTGGATGCATTTAGTCATAATTTCTGTTCTTTCATTTAACAGTTCATCTTTATTTGGGTATATCATAATTTCTAATTTTTCTTCTTGGCACAGTCTACATATTTGTCCACCATTGTAAGGCTTGGCTGTTTTTACAATGCTCCACGTTATGTCTGGGTCTTTTTCATATTTTGATTTCAATTTCCAGATATAGTTAGCCAATTTTGTATTGTTTTTTATTTTTTCTATTTTAAATGTAGATCTGGTCTTAAAAGTGTCTTCGGTTGAGCCCAAATATATTTTGTTTTGGCCATCTGGGTCAAGTACCTCTGCCTTATAAATTATTTCTTTCGTGTTGCAGAGACCTTGAAGTGGACATTTATTTTTGTCCCTGCAGTTGCATTCTTCGTTGGTGGTTTTGTTTTGTATGATGCTATTTAAGTTTCTGGCGTTTTGTTTTTTTATGAAATTATCTAAATTATTAGTGAAACTATAACTTAGTTTGATTGTGTTTCTGTTGAAAATTTTGTTTAATTCTGATTCTTTAAAACGCATCCACACTAAGAAATATCTCTTAGGTTCATACAATCATGAATGAAAACGTCATAATTTGTTTGAATTTAAACAATGCGCATTCATAAATTCTCTGCCACGTGAACGTTCAAATAAAACACCGTTACAAGAGCATTCTTAAAAAGAAAAATGGTAAAAGGTAAAATCAGTTATTAAAAATTGCCTGAAGACACCACTCATGGTGGAAACCAAGGTAGCGAAATAACTTGTTTAAAAATGGAAAATATTCAAAAGTTCTACAATTGTACAGAACATTTTTTAATACAAATGTGTACTAGTTTAAACCTATTAGAACCCAAAACTAAGTATTAAACAATATATATATATATATATATATACACACACACACATGTATATGTATGGTAAAAAATATAATCTTACAATATTCTATACTTATGCGTAAAAGTGGTCAATATCAAAGATAGAACGTGTAAATATGTAAGTGGACACTGACAACATCAAATGTTAAAAATTGCATTGAAGCATACCCACTCAGACCAAGCAATCAGAGCTCTGAATAAAACCACTATTTTATATACTGGAAACAGAATTCAAATTTTCATTTTTTGATTTGGCATTTGTTTTTATCTTTCCTACTTTGTGAGAGTGTGGTAGACCTTTTCTAGTTTTCATAGCACACCAGTGTGAACAAGAATAAAGACATAATGTGAGGTAGTTATTGGCTGGTAGGTTGTTTGAAAGCTGGTTGATGCTCTTGTTATATATTTCCAATGTATCAAAAATTAGTCTCTTTGCTTTGTTGTGACACAATATATAGTCATTTCTTTGAGAGTTTTATATGTGATAAAAAAGAATGAGTGAAGTTATTATGTTTAAATTGTTGTATATTAGTTGGGTTGGTGTGGAATAATACTAAGTCATTCATGATTACCAGTAAAAATGACAGAATTTTGCCGAATTGTTATACAATATATTGGTTAGTGTTGAATTTTGCCAAGAAGTGTATTTTGCACTGGGTGATACAGGGAGATATCACTAAGTCAGAAAGCACAGGTGTCTAGCTAGAATTTTGTTTTGAGGGCCAGGGTCAAGAATAGGTCAACACTTGAGGTGTGACTCAGTACAACTAAATAACAGGTTGGGTGAGTTAACTATTTAAGTGACATCAGTTGTCACAAAGAGTCAGTTTTGGAGTTCAGTTTATCAGTTTGCAGACAGAAAAGCCAGCCACCTGGCTGCATGGATGCGTCTGCCTAATCTAATCCTACCAGATCTAACCCACCTACCCCACAATATGGCCAAGTCACTGAAAAACGAATAAAATAAATGGATATTTTTAATTATATATATGCGTTGATGTCCGTCATTTTGAAGTAAGAAAGATCATTATACAACATCTTGGTCAGTGTGGAATTTTGCCAAGAAGTGTATTTTGCACTGGGTGATGCAGGGAGATGTCACTAAGTCAGAACACACAGATGTTGAACTAGAATTTTGTTTTGAGGGCCAGGGTCAAGAATAGGTCATCACCCGAGGTGTGACTCAGTACAACTAAATAACACATGTTGGGTGAGTTAACTACTTAAGTGACATCAGTTGTCACAAAGAGTCAGTTTTGGAGTTCAGTTTATCAGTTTGCAGACAGAAGAGCCAGCCACCTGGCTGCTTGTATGTGCCTGCCTAGTCTAATACTACCAGATCCAACCCACCTACCCCACAATATGGCCAAGTCACTGAAAAATGAATTAAAATAATGGATATTTTTAATTATATATATGCAGTGATGTCTGTTATTTTGAAGTAAAAAAGATCATTTCTTAACAGTTGTAAAAAAGCAAGTCATTTTGATTGCAGTTTATTTCATCAATTTATCTTGGGAAAAGATAATCAAAATTCAGCTTCTTGCAGTTTCTTGCCAAACTGGTCCTAAGTTTTATGTTTGCTGAATGGGTTGCAGATTTAATACCCGTCAAACAAAACATTCTGTCAATAGTTTATTTCACATCCAGGGATGTAGGCACTGAGTTACATTTATAATAACAGCTTCATAATTGAATGGTTGCAGACTTGATTATAATGAGAGAATACTTGCATTTCTTCATTATATAAACTCAAAGATAAATAAATAGAACAAATTAAAGTACCTTTATTATTTTCCATAACAGAATATAAAAAAAATTATTTCAAAATATAGTTTTGTTAGATTTTCAAAATATACTATTAAAAATAAAGACATTGTTTCCTTCTGTTTGTTCCTGAGCTGAAACAAATATTATTTTCAGAAAATGGCTTTATTTTAACCACTAAATAACTCAATTATAAAATCCATTAACAAAACAGCTGTTTATTTATAAAAAAATTACAAAAGACCAGATTGAAAATTAATAACAAAACAATTCTTTATAAGTTGAATGTAAATTAGTTATTTCCATTAAGTAAAAACCATATTATACAATTTGCAAAACACATGCCAGTAGCCGCAAATGATAAAAACCATATTTTTTAGCTGATCGGAGATGTCAATTCTCTGGTGGATGTGGGATGCCTTTCATCTTTGAGTGTTTTTTTTTCATTGTTGTTGTGTTTGGATGAATGTGTGGTTGAATGATTGTTTGAATATTTTAAAAGTCCCACATTTATTTTGTCCAGTTAACCGATGTTTCTGCCACATTTTAGGAATTGTAAGGGGTTTTATTACTAGCATTGTTTTGTTTTGTTTCTTGAAAATAATTCTTGTTTTTCATTGTAAATATTCATTAGGGTTTAAAATTTTTTTAAATGTTCTTATTTCATTCCCTACCCTCCACAGAAAGAATTGTACATATGGTGACTAGTTAGGATATCATAGAGTCTCTGAGATATTTTGGTTGATGTAGTAAGAATGTTTTGTTTTGGTGTAAGGATTATTGTGTTATGCTAGGGTCAGTAATTGTGGTTATCTCAGTTTTAAGTTTAAAACAGACAAAGACCAGCCTCCCGCCCATCCCTTTTAACCATGTGCCACATTTGTACTCATTAGACAATACATATTGATAAAAACGATAGTTGGGCCTTATGGATAGCAGGAACTGTAATTGATAAAAAAGACTGTCAGATACATTTTGCTAACTATGTATACATGAAGTCAAACATTAACCACACTTTTGCCATAAGATATCTTTATATAAGAGTGAGGATAATGTTTTTTTTTTTTACTTTCCCTCATAAGTGATTATTTAGTAGACATACATACATACATACATACATACAGAACAACTTTATATATTCATCAGAGAAGGAAACAGGTTTCAAATCAAATATAGTGTTTCTGACTAGTTATCAATTTAACACATGTAATATCTTTAGAATCCACTAGTATATATAGTAACAATTTGGTCACTTTCTGAAAGAATCTCATATTCATTTAAAATACTAATAAGTTTATGAAAAAAGTTCTCTTGACCATTTCATCATGCTAAGGATATCACTCTAGAGTACTGAACAGAAGGAGAGTGATGCTTATTGTTTTTGAGGAAATTTTCTTCACCCTCTAACAAGTTTATTACGACTACCATATTTATTAATTTTCACTTTTGTTAAACCCATTTTATTAAGAAATCTCTGTCTACTGTACATTGAGAAAATCCCCTCCCCAATTATTAAAACCCTCCCCTTATATTAGATACCTAAGAGTATACCACTATTACTGTATCTTTTAGGTGTAGATGAACAGTAGTACAGAAAATGGAATCAGTCAGCAAAATTCAAATTCCAACTAAGACAGTTTGCATTAGCTTTGTACTTGAGAAAGGCATGAACCCATTTATTCTTTCCCAAGCAATAGGTTAAATGACAAGAAAAAGTGGGCCTTTCCACCCTTCATTAGTAATCAGTCTAGAAGGAGAATCTCAAATTAAAAATCAAGAATTGTCATTGCAATGAATGCCTAAATTCTGAAGGTACATAATCACCTCAGTTACATTTAGAAGATGAGGTACAGAAAAAGCAGAAAGAATGAGGAGAAAATAGATTTCAAACATGAGAACAAATTTTATTCAGAATGATACATCAGCCATACAAGTATACATGACCAGAGTCATGTCAATCCAACTTGTCATGGATCAAAGTCTTTTTCTTGAATCAGAAATAATAAAGCTTTGGGGCTTAAGTAGTATGTTGTCAATCAAGTTGCTGAATTGAAAATGTCAGCTTCAGAAATCAAGAATCTAGAGAAAACAGGCAGTCAAATGTTGAATACTTTGAATACACTGTTAAAATGCAGTCATTTTTTTATACATCTTTATATAGTTCTAAAATATTGATCAGAAAAATGGTGTAAGTTATTTATTTTAAAGATGTAACTTCAGATGCTTCCTGAAGTGTCAGAGCATATACAAGAGAGGGTAAATGGAAAAACAACCAGAAAAAGAGAGAGAAAGATAAAAAAATATAAGGATGGCGAGAGAGAGAGAGAGTAAATATATGGACAACCAGAGAGAGCGTATAAATAAGAGACAAACAGACAAACGTCTATTGAACAGGTGAAGAGGCTCATCCCTTGTTTCCTGCTTAGGATGCAGTTTCTGGTTTTCTCTTTTCCAATCTTTTCTCTCTTTTTTTTTTTTTCAATTGGAGTAGATAAACTATCGCCCGGTTCACACTCCACCCATGTCTATTGAACAGGTGAAGAGGCTCATCCCTTGTTTCCTGTTTAGGATGCGGTTTCCGGCTTTCTTTTTTCCAATCTTTTTACTCTTACGTAGCCCCCTGCACATCAGTGGCGTTATCGCCTTGCTTGGGGTGATATGATTAAAAAAAAAAAAAAAAAAAAGAGAGAAAACATATGAATAGCCATACAGAGAGACAGAGGGAAAAGAGCAAATGTCCAGACAGAGAGAGAAAAAGAGTAAGAGAAATGTCCAGACAACCAGATAAAGAAAGAAAAAGAGAGTAAATGCCAGGACCACCAAACAGAGACAGATTTAACACTTGCACAATGAGAGAGAGAGAGAGAGAAAGAAAGAGAGGGAAAGAGAATTAGAGAGCTTCTCACAACCAGTGAACAAATAATATTGCTAAATCAACATCAAAGTGTAAGAGAGGGAGAACTGAAATATACTGAGACTATAAAATGTAGAGAAAAATATAACATGAAAAAGTACTCACAAATATTAAGGAATATAAGTTAGGAAAAAACAGAAAAATAAAGTATTTACCAGAGCAAACCCAAAACAATTTTTTAAAGTTGAATAAAAAGATAATTTCAAAGCTTTTTGTTTACATGTACCAGCAATATAGTGAACACTTGTTTGTCACTGGAAATGTTAGATTAAAACAAAAAACAAAAAAAAAATTTTACTTGAAAGATCTGTTATTTCATCAAAGTTATGTCTCAAAATTGAGCCTTTCATTACAACACTTGTTGTTATCACACCCCATTCCACTTTATCTTTACCCTCCACTGTTCTTGTCACCTGCAAAACACACCTGCAAGGTGAAGGTGCAACAAGTCATGAACTGTTCTTTCAGATTGCATTAGCAGCTGCAGATTGGGGTTGGAACAACAGGTTATCTGAAAGGTCAACAATTGATATCACTCAATATTTTTTTCCTCTCAGTGAAAACACAGACACATGTTGCAAGTGTATTTACTGCATTTAATCAGTTTCAAACAAATATAAACACACGGAGATGGAAATTATTTTCAATTTAAAATGATAAAAAAATATCCAAGCTATTGACCTTACATAACAATAGTTATTTTCTTTACAATGGGTTTTGTCTGTAAAACAAACCTGCTATTTTTGTGAAATATTTTGGGGGTAGCATGATTAAGATGTTAACAGATGGATAAATTTATTCGAGTTTCTTCCCTCCTTAGGGGCCATGTGTGCGGCAGGGTTAGACAATCATGTTCTTAGAAGAATTCCTGCAGTAGGCTGCCATTACTTTAAATTTAAAGATTTCAAATTACCACTCAAATGTTAATGAGGATTACAAATTATATAATAGAGTAATACCTGTATTTTTTCTCTATTTTGAATAAATTCTCACTTTTTAAAAAAAATAATTTTACCCCAAGCAAGGCAATAAAGCCAATAATATTCAAAGCAATAATATTGCTTTGTATATTGCTGACATATTTGGTCTGGTGCTCCAGTTATATGTTTAGAAATTCTTGATAAAATACAAAGAAAAATTTGCAATGCTATTGGTCCTAACCTGGCATCTTGGCTTCAGTCACTTTCCAACCACAGGGTTCTATGGAGTTTTAGGTGTGGCTGTAGTGAGAATGGTAAGCAAGAATATGCTGTTTCGGCATAAGAAATACTGTGATAGGTTTAAGTCAGTAATTGTAGCTAGCTAAGTTTGAAATAAGACAGATTGAAGACCAGCTTTACCTCATCTTCTTTTCACTTTGTGTCACATTTTTGTATTTACAAAATAAATATTACTTTATTCTAGTATACCTAGATTTTATGAATTTAAGCACAGTACTAGATTGGCAGCAAGGTATCATCATTTTACAGATGAATTATCTAGATGTAACGATAGGGTCTGTGCTATCAGTTTTTTATATCACACTTCTCACTTGTGGAACTGTTTTCCTTCTTTTATGCTTCTTTTATTGTTCTCTCTCCTTAATAGTAGTTTTCCTCATATTCTCTAACACTCGATAGCCCCTTGTGTTCTAGTGACTTTATTGTCTTGCTTAGAGATGAGATTAAAAAAGATTTTAAAAAATGAAAAAGTTACCAAGTCTGAGGGAATGTGAGAAAAAGAAAACTGTAAAAATATGAGATCTTGCCATCAATCTAGTAGGAACTTTAAATTCATAAAGTCTAAGCAGAAAGAAAATCAAAACAATTACCCTGAAAATGTCTATAGAAAAGGCACAGGGAAGCTACATTATGGTGATGAGAAAGTAACTGAACCAGGACCAATAACATTGCAGATTCTTCTTTGTATTTTATCAAGAATTTCTAAGTACAGAGAAGCACCAGACAAGATTTGACAACAATATTCAATATCTTCACAAATGGTAGACTTATAAATGTCTAAGATAGATTCTGGTGCAAAAAAATTGTCTAGCATGACACAGTGAATCAACTTTTCTATTTCATAATCGAATAGTTGTTAAAGTGCTAATTTATGTTATTAACAACTGGAATTAACTATTTAATGCAATTTGTCTTTTTTTTTTATAGTTATTTTACCCCAAGCAAAGTGTTAAAGTCACTATGACAAGAGGTTACTGAGTGAAAGAAACTAGAAAAAAACATTGAGGAGAAAGGATAATAAAAAGAAAGGGATTCTAGTAAACTAAAGATGACAATTGATGTTACATTTAAATTCTTGAAGATCATAACTGACAAGAAAGCAAGAAGCCAGAAATAAGTTTCTCAAGCAAGACATGTGAGAGGAGGGACTATTTGCATAGAACTTATAGTCAAATCTTGCAATTTCAGTAGTAATATGAGAAGACCTAACTGCAAATCTAGTACTGCACTTAAATACATCGAGGAAAGCTCATCAGAACAACTATCATGGAATTATTTATAGAAAAAGCACTGACAAGCTATGTTAAAGTAGTGGGAAAGTAACTGAAAGCAAAGATGCCAGGTCAGGAACAATGAAATTGCAGATTCTTTGGATTTTGTATCTCTAGAAATACAATATAACCCGGATATAAGAGATTCAGTATAAGATAAACCCGAGTATAAGAGATATTTTCTTGGGTCCCAAATTACAGCCTGTGGTAAGGCATATAAAATAGACCGAACCCGGATATAAGAGACCCCTTATCCAGACCGACAACTCTCTTATATCAGGGTTACACTGTATAGCAAAAGCCCCAGACAAAAAAATAACACTTTTATTCCCTGCACAGACAGATGGTACACATATAAAGATAATTGTTGTTCCTATTATTATTATGATTGCGTTAATCATTCTTTATGCACTTTTCTATATTGTAATAACACTTCCATTTATTCAAAGTGAGCTTATTAAAAGCAAGACCACCACAAAACTGTAGATATTGACAGAAAGTGTGATAGGGAGATCCGAAGGTATATTGGCAAGTACGCATTCAGAAGCTGAGTAGAGTGTTAAGAGACAGGAAAATTTTGTTGAAAACAAAAGAGTACTGGATTGTTATGTGATGTCTGTCCTTAAATAAGGCAGTGAATGCTGGACGGTTTCATCAAAGATGAAGGAAAGACTTGAAACAACCAAAATGTGGTTCTTCAGAAGAATGCTGAGGTTAGCATTGACGGAGCACACAGGCAATGACAAGGTTTTGGAGAGGACGGACACAAAAAGGAAACTACTTCACACCAGGAAAAGAAAGCTGAAGCTTTTGAAGCATGTAATGAGAAAAAAGGGCTTGGAGAACATGATGCACATGGGACAGATAGGAGAAGAGGGACAGTGCATGACATACCTGATGAACTTGAGCAGATGGATGGTGAAGCAGGGATTAGGTGGAATAACAGGAGAAGGGATATTAAGAACAACAATAGATAGGGAGAAGTGGAGGGCCATGGTCACCTATATCCTGAAGAGACACACCATATAAAAGAAGAAAATTGTCCTCATCTTTGAGCAGCAGCACTCATCAGTGGAAAGGTTAGGTGATGGTTTTTCTTACTGGTTAAGTATCTGAAATCCAATAGACATCTCATAGCTCAGGAGGAACAGAAAAATTATTAGCACTGGAATCAAATACTAAAGGAATTGAAGCCTAGATCGAGATGAGTAGCACATGAACAAGACTTTCACACAGGAACACCACAGGTAAGGGATGAACATAGCCAAGACACCAGAAACACAAGCAAGGACAAACAAACACTCCTACATTAACTTGGACAAAAATCTTTGTAACACAAAGCAATCAGGTTATATACTCAACACAGCTTACCTACTGCTTCTCGGAAAATGTGCCAACTTTCATCAAACCAACTTTCATCAAACCCAAAACATTAGTGGTTGGCTAGCAAAATTAATCATGTGCATATGTAACACCACTCAGCTCACCATCCCAGCTATTTTGTTGGAGTGCTGGTAGATACTTTATTTCTTCATCCTGGGGTTCACAATGGCTCTTTTCTGGCAGGGCAGCCATTTACTTTCATTTTACCTAGAAAGCACACTAAACATTGTCTCTTTGACTGATGGGACTAGGTACCATTATCGGTAGCAGTAGGCAGCTTAAACTGATTTTAAATTCTGCTACATTAGGTTTAAGTTTTCCAAACAGAATTTAAGCTACAGACTTGTAGATTAAGGTGCTGGTTCATGAGCTTGGTGACATAGTAATTGCAAGTTCAATTTCTAGACTAAGCCAGGCAATGTCAACTAGAACTCATTGAAAACAAGGCCAGCAATAAGTGAGCAGTACTAAAATAAAAACTAAACAAGATAGGAAGTGGAATGATAACAATCTACCCCCATTGATCAAATAAAAGTTTTATTTTGAAATTTGCTGACGGTTATTTGCATTGAGTAAAATCTGATGAAGGTCAGAGGTCACAATGGACAAAATTTTCAGATTTTACTGTAATTTATTCAACAAAGAAATATAACTTTGAATGACTGGGATGTAGCTAATTTTCTGAAACTATTTTTTAAACCTGTCCTCAACAAAAAATGGAAGCTATTGAACATTTTTACAATAAACTGAAAGTATTCATTGAGTGCACTGTTTTTTTTTTATATGCATATGTATATTTTTTATTGTGAAACTTATGATGATGTGGTATATACTTTGCAGAACTTGTATGTGATACCTAACAACAAGGTATAGGCCAGGTATTTATTAGCCACTTGCCAGGTGTCTAAATGGAAACTAATTACAAGACTGTCAGTGCTGAAAAGTGTTAAGAGGCTATATGCAATGTTTTTGTAATTAGTCTAATCAACCAATAGCTGTTTCAGAACAAAATACTTGGTTTTGCATTTTTTTTTTATCAAGGAAGAGGTCTAGAATAGATACAAAAGAATTTGGAATATTATTTTACATCACAATATTTAGTGGAGCAGTAGGTCCTTCCAGTAATAATAGAAACCCCTGTACTTGTAGCATGTTTTTTTTTAATCTTTTCACACCAAGTGAGGCAATAAAGCCACAAGGGGGTTACTGAGTGTAAAAAAAAATAAAAGTATTTTTAAGGAGCAAGAACAATAAAAGAAAAGGAATCAAGAAGACAAGAGATAATGATTGACATTGCATTTAAATTTTTGAAAATGAAACTTGAGGAAAAAGCAAGAAGCTGGAGGAGAGTTTCATAAATGAGAAAAGAAAAGTGTTAGCTTAGAACTAACAGTTATATCTAAATAATTCAACTGCAAAATGAGACCTTGCTGCCAATCCAGTACTGTGCTTAAATTCATCATGACTAAGCACCATAGAAAAATGTTCATCAGAACAATGAAGGTATTTATAGAAAAGACAAAGAGAAGCTACATTATGGTAGTGTGAAATAGACTGAAGCTGAGATGCCAGGTTAGGACTAATAACATTGCTAATTTTTCTCTGGATTTTCTCAAGGATCTTATATAACAGGAACACTAGACCATAAGTCATAGCAATATTCAAAGAATGGATGAATGATAGACTTTTGCAAAAGATTTTTGAGAGAAAAAACAACACAATAAACTAACTTTCCTAGCAGCAGACCTAGCAATTGATTCAATATCATCTTTTACTTCATGCCAGCAGAGAATGTTATCTGAAGAAGGTGCAATAATTCACTCACCTGGAGGTCAGCATCAGCAATACTACATAGTATGTTTTAAGAATCATTCTAAGATGTTTATGCAAAGTTTTGTAAAAATTGATAATCTGTTAGAAAAAACCTAGAGAAGAAGAATTTTTTTACATTTGTTGTTTTTAATTTTTCAGATGTTATCTTTGCCTGAAAATCAAAAATTAGTTGCTATCTTGAAATGACAGAAATGTTTCTTCTTTGAAGAGAATACACACCGTTATTGGAACTGTCCTGCATTAAAAGCTATATATAATTGAAGTGGCAAAACAGAACCATTTTACAAAGGTATATTGTTCAGTATGGACTTCAAAACCTGCTGAACATCACTCTCCAATTCTTGCTGCATTAACAGTGACTTCAGTAAATGGGAAGAAGGTCAGAATAGTTATGGTTACAAGTATTACTGAGAAGTTCCTAGGCTGATCACTTACTCAAATGCTACATCACACAAAATCATTTAAGTCTTATAAACTTCATAAGGAGTATGGGGACCATAGCACTCAAGATCCATAGAATTACCGAGGAGTATGAGAGAGACAACTCTCAGCACACTATGCATTGCTACTATGGTTTCTATAGCAAGTAGTAGGTTTTTACAGGATGGAGTTGCTAGCCTCATATGAAAGTGGTTTTAAACTAAAAGTAAATATTTGTTTACAATCAGATTAATTAAACTTTAAATCTGCTAATCTTTCTCAAATAAAGTTTCAAAAAAAGTAAATTTTTTAAATAAAGAGAAATGTTGTGTTGACTGATTTTAGTATTTTAATAAAAAACTCATTCTAATCAATTTAAATTCAGTTTGAAATGCAGCAAAGTATTTTGCTTATTGATAATATTAAATTTAAAATATTAGTTTAAAATTTTAAAAAAAGCTTCAAAAAAATTTTTTTTTTCATTTTTAAAAATATATTTTAAACCTTACGTATCACTTTTCTTTGGAGGTACCTACTTAACATCAAAAAGAAATAATTCAAATTTTTAGAGCACATCATGAGCAAAGAGAGGTTGAAAAATTTGATACTAACTGAGCAGATTGAAGGTGAGAGAGAGAGAGAAACTTTGCATAACCTACCTAACAATCTTGCATAAATAGATAGCAGAACAGGAACTAAGAGACAAGACAAAATTTATTAAGAGCTACAAAAGACAGGAAATTGTGAAGAGCCCTGACCATGAAGGGACATGGTACATAGAAAAAGAAGTTACTAAGTTAAGGAAATATAGTTGTCCAAATAAACACTTTATTACAACTAAATTGAAGAGGCCAATTGGAGAAGAGATAATTGATCCAAGAAGTTCCCATTGGCAAAGTCAAGTTGTAGTGACCTCTAATAACAGACAAGAATGGTAGTTAATTACTCTTGGAATGTAAACCAATTCATACTGTTAGATGCTTACCTATAACAGTTAATGAACTCATGAATTGTCTGGTATACCATCAGTATTTTCGTACAAGGATCTTGAAATCTGCATGCTATCAAGTTCCAATAGTTGAAGACGACAAACTTTTGGTCAGCTATAAACATCCTGTTAGATTCCATTTAAAGCAACCAATGAAATGGTCTGCTTTTAAAGCATTACAGATAAATTCATAGTCAACATCACTTTTTCTAGCATGTTTATTTGGATAACAACTTTTTTTAAAATAAAGGACATGAACCTCAAGAGAATGACTGAAAAGTTTAACTTGACCTATAATCATGATAAATACAAATTCTCTGAGACTTCCATGAACTTTCTGGGTTATATTATTATTTCTGAGTGTAAAATTAAACCTGATCCTCAAAGATGTTGGCCACTGAAAGAACTTCCTCAGGACATGAATTCAATGAGTTTTTATTAATATTATTGGCTATATTAGTTTTATTAATAGCTGTATTCTCATACTACTGTCATTCAGTCAGTTAAGTGCCATACGTGATACACGCTTTGGGCGATCATGTATTGAAAGAGACTTGACTGACTGGGCAGAAGATTATCCTGTAGTAGGTTGCCATTGCTTTCTGCGGGAGACTGGTTGCCAGCCAAGGCTATAGAACCTAATCTGTTCTATTATTTATCCCATAACTGGAGGAAAGAGATGGATTAATACCTTTCCCATGAGTATTTGTGCATAAGTGAATGCAAGGAATTCAACTAGAATTCAAACTCGGCTCCCCGAGTTGTCGTTCTGAGTCGATATCCACTTTACTATCATTAGATTGCCAATTTCTCTGAGTAGATTGTTCCTCTCATACAAGTTATGAGATTTCCACCATCCAAGATGGCTGAAAAGGCATTTGATTATTTCAAAGCTGAGATATAAATTGCTATGGTGCATTAATGAAATAATTTCATATGTTGTTGAGATTGATCTATCCGATCACACTGCCGCTGCCACTTTAAATCAAGTTGGTTAGAACAGTGACTTTCTTTTCAAGAACTTTAACAGTGAACAAAAACACTTGACAACAGAAAGAGGCATATGTGCAAATGGAGACCTATTTAACTGGATGTCACTTTAACTCTATTACTGAACAGAAATGGCATTGATTCATGCTTCATTCTAAGCAGTAGTAAAATTAAGAACAATAAAATTCAAAGACAGAAGATTGAACTTGCTGGCTAAAGTTTTGACAATATAGCACCTTGGGAGGAATAACATTAGTAAAGATGCTTTATCTAGTAAGCACTATTCTGCTGTTGATTCAGGTGTGCCAATTACATGAAGCAACTCTTTGCTATTCAGGTGTTATATGAATGATTAAGGAAGTAATTTTTCTTTTGTTGAAGACATAAAAATGAATAACAACCTCATGTCCTATTTGTGCTGAGTGCAAACTACAATTTCACTGACCTGGTGTATGACATTTGATCAAAGCAACTATCATCTGAGAGACAATTTTTAAGTCCCTTTGCCACCAATTTCAACTAATATTTACTTTAATAAACAAGTTCTCATTTCATTTGGGTTTTTTCTGTTCATATGTGACATCTCAAACAGTGTCCCAGCTAGTTATTTGCCATCTTCAGCATGTCTTCATTAATCTATTTTGGACAGAGATAATTGATTCATATCATCAGATGTGTGGAACGTTTTGCACAGCTATGAAACTTTTACATGACAAACCACCTTTTGGTAATCTTCAAATTAGTAGACAGTATAAACATTATAATGGTATTATATAGCAGGTGGTAACCCTCACACTCAAATCACAATGCTTACCTAGAAGACTGTCCTGCCAGAATGTATTCTGCTATCTACTGTTACTAACATTATTCCATATGATCAATTATCTAATTTTCAGTTCCAGTGATTTAATGGATATGCTATTACAAATGCAATTGCCCTTACTTAGAGTTGTTCTTTTGAAGTGTCATAGCAGATAAAGTATGAACCAATTGTTGAAGAAGCAGAACCCCTTGAGGTAAATCCTCTTTATGTCTGTACTGATCTTTATAATGCCAAGGAGACAAAAGTGACACTCCAAGATTTAGTTCCAGATCATTTACAAAATAGTCTGAAATTTAAAAACTGGTCCTAACTCCCATTACAGAATGCAAAGTCTGGGACAGGATAGCAAATTACTGGTCAGAAGACATTGTGGGTGTGGAATTCTGACAGTAATGGATTGCTTTTGTTAAAGTTTTGGCTATAAGACTAAGATGGCACAAAGAGAGCTTCAAGAATTTTGAAGAGTCAACATACCTCCTGCATACAAATTCCTTAGAAAAGCCAGATCACAGGTAGCGAAATGCTAAGCCAAGGAAATGGTATGCTTTTCTCTAACCATCTTCCCCTCACTCTTAGAATTGATGCTACCATATAATGAAGTTGTTATTTGAAGGATGCTCAGTGTATTGATAACCAGGCTTAGATTGTGTACAAATCACCTCTCTGAACTTTTACTGATTATTGCTGTACTTGGCTAATTCGTTTATAGATACTAAGATTTTCTTTTTTATTCTAGGCTGATAATTTAATTAAGGAAAAGAGAGTATGGTATTTTTATTATTGTTTATAAACTTTTCCATATTGTTATAACACTTGTAATTATTCAAAGCAGGATTACTAGAATAATAGCTGAGAAGTCTTTATATATAATTTTGCCACTTTCTCATGTGATGGTGGAATTTATCTATTACTTAAAGATTGCCGTCATGTCTATTACTATGTTCTTTATTTAATAAAACCTAATAAATCAGCTTTGGTTCTACTACAATATCATCATCAATTGAATTGGAGTAGATAGACTAAACTATTGCCCGGTTCACACTCCACCCACATCTATTGAACAGGTGAAGAGGCTCATCCCTTGTTTCCTGTTTAGGATGCGGTTTCCAGTTTTCTTTTCCAATCTCTTCACTCTTATGTAGCCCCCTGCACATCAGTGGCGTTACTGCCTTGCTCAGGGTGATATGATTAAAAAAATTAAAAAAATTATTGATCTGTATGTTTGAATTCCAGTTGAATTCGTTACAATCACTTACGCGCAAATACCCTTGGGAAGGGTATTAATCCGTCTATTCCTTCCAGTTATGGGTTAAGTAACAGGACAGATTGGGTTCTATAGCCTTGGTTAGCAACCAGTCTACCACAGAAAGCAATGGTAACTTACTGCGGGATAATCTTCTGCCCAGTCAGTCATGTCTCTTTCGAGACATGATTGCCCAAAGTGTGTATCATGTACGGCATTTAACTGACTGACTGATCATAGACCAAAAAAATATGTTATGAGAATATACAAGAGGGACAATCAACAAGTTTATCTTCATACCCTGCCTGGTGGCAAACACTGCTTGAATAGTGTTTAAAATCTATCTTTATTTAAAGAATTGGGTGATAGCGGCTATAGTTGTATCTTGAATTAATGTAGAAGACACATGTACATTGATTTTTAAATATTAGATTACTTAATATAGGATTGTCACAAAAAACTTTCTGTTATTCATACTTTCTATCAAATAATACATATTAATCTTTTCAGATTCATTTGCTTTTTTATGGCTTAACTTTTTGCAGGGAAGCTAGAAAATATTTTTTTTATATTCTAAGAAATTTTTTGTGATAATGATTTACTAATACAAGTTCTACTAATTAACCCATAGCTAAGGGGATGAGATGATTTCGTACCTTTCCCAAGGATACTTGCAATATAAGTGAATATAATGGACACAACTGGAATTCAGCTCTCAGATTTCCAATTCTGAACCATTATCCATTACACCACATACACATCCAAGCTTACACCACCTGGTATTCCCAAGTGGTCACCCATGTAGGTACTGACCAGGCTTCATATTGCTCAACTTAGGTGATCATATAAGAACCGATGTTTCAACATTATATGACCGCAAGCCTATGTTAATGTACTTTTTCAAAGAAACTTTAAATGTTGCTTGTTAAATGCATTTCAGATTTTAAAAAGCCAAGCATGCTGAAATAAGCCATCCTGTAACATTTGTGATCTAAATTTGTCAGAAAAATCAATCAGTAGCATCCAAATTTTTCCATGCTATCAGGTGAGTGACTTGTAATACTTTCGCAGGCTAATGTTTTCTGTTGACATGAAGTGGAAAGATTATATTGAAACAATTATGAGGTCTTCTGATAGGAAAGTTGGTTCTCTGTATCGTGCTATACTATTTCTATTGCCAGAACCTATCTTGCATATTTATAAGTCTATTATTTGTCCCTCCTTAGAATACAGGTGCCATATATGATCTGAGGCTTCTGCTATGTATAGATCCTTGATAAAATCCAAAGAAGAATCTACAGTGACCTGGTATCTCAGCTTCAACTACTTTCCCCACTGTCATAATGTAGCTTCTCTTTGCATAAATACTTTCATGGTAATTGTTCTGGTGAACTTTCCTGTATGGTACCCAGATTTTATAAAATTAAGCACAGTACTAGATTGGCAGCAAGGTCTCATCATTTTATGGTTGAAATGGCTAGATGTAACAATAAATTCTATCTTTACAGTTTCTTTTCTGACACTTCTTGCTGATTGAAAAAAAAAAAAAAAAAAAAAAAAAAAAATTGAACAAATGTTTTATCTGACAACTAGGAATAACAAAATACATTCAAAAGATAAAAACAATGAATATTACTATTATATATGTTATATATGAGTGTACCTCTGCCGCCAAAAATGATGACAAAAAATTTGAGAGGATTATTAGTTATTTTCTCACAGGTTATCTCCCCTCTGAATGTGACAGGATGGAATACATACACACACACAAATACACTATGGTTTTTATAATAATAAAGATATATATTCTTCACTACTCAATGGTATAATTATTGCAAAAAATAAAATAAGATATTATTAAAGAGCAAACATGCACACAAGAGCTTCTATAACTGGTATTAAAGAGAATGAATTGAGCTGATACTGCCTTGCTATTGTCTTTCTCCATGAACATGACACACACACACACACACACATATATATATATATATATAGTCTACGGCTATATTGTGTTGAATACACCGGTTCTCGTCCAATCGCCGAAGTTAAGCAACATTGAGCCTGGTCAGTACTTAAATGGGTGACCATTTGGGAATACCAGGCGCTGTAAACATAAGGACCAAGAATGGCCCACCAGTCCTCCAGGATTGGGGGTTGGGTGCAGGGCTAACAACCCTGCCCCGTAAAAAACAGTTTGTTACAGAAACAGCAACAAAAAGTTGCTGCCCTATGTACCATCTGGGTGTGATGGATAAATGATGATGATATATATATATATATATACACATACACACACACACATAAATACACAACAGTCTTGATTATAATAAAGAGGATTTAGTGGGGGTTAAAGGGTTCCAGCGTGTTCATTTTGTTATCTAGCCATCACTAATAAGAATCTTTTAAGTCAAAAAGACATTTGTTTGTGAAATTAAATTTCAGAACAAAAAGATATGTGTTTAAGAAAGCTCATCAACCAATTCTGTCCATTATTTGGTGCATTTTAATCAATAATATTAAAAACAACATCTAGCTATTGTGAATGTGCTGCAGAAAAGAAAATAATTATGGCTTTTGGAAAATAAATGCCTTCTTTGTATACTAAGAACAGAAAATTGGCAAAAACTTAAAATTTAGAGAATAATTACAAATGTCTCAAATAGACATTTTTGGTGGAATTTCATGAAAAAAAAAAACTGTCTTTTGTCATCAATGAAAATAGGAAATAAAAAAAATAAAAATCGCATGAAGTTCAAATCTCACTGATAGAAACATAAAAGGAAAATGTGTGACCATAACTTTGAGAGAGAGATACTTAACTTTCTGTGACCAAAGGGAAAATGTCAAACCAAGCCCTAATCAATTCAGCCATTTTTCTTTTCTCCACCTCATTGTATCTTTGATACCAGGATAAAAAGGTTAACTCTCCATAATGAATTAACTCAAAATATAGCTACCCAGCACCTTTTTTTTTTCTGCATATTGACATTTATGTGAACCATGAAGCATGCAATATTCTTTTTGTAATGGCAATTAATATTTAGAAACATTTAATTTTTTTTTTAAATTTCAATAGGGACAAATTGAGTTTAAAGTCAGAAAAGGCCAGCGACTGACATTAATTCTCTATCTTTATTTAACAGCAAATATCATCTGCTTTTTATGCCGGTGATGCATGTAGTTTGTTGATTATGAATAAAGACTTTTCTTTTTAAAATTTTGACTTGGCAGACAAGAGACAATGGTGGCTAAATCCATATTTATGTGCTGCTAAAGATTTGAGGAATTTTAAAATGAAGTATGGACTTTGTCAAAACTTTCTATTTGCAGTACTGACTCCAGGAGATTGCTTTGATAAAGACGGTGGAAACAAGGTAAATAATTTTTTTAATGGACAAATTTTCCTCAATTTTGAGAAGCACCACAGATAGTGCAGTATTGCAAATTAGTAAGATAAAAATGCACAAACAATACCATTTCAAATACAGTGACTAATTCAAATTTTTTTTTTTTTAATCATTTCACCCCGAGCAAGGTGGAAACGCCACTGATGTGCAGGGGGTTACATAAATGTAAAAAGATTAATTAGAAAAGAGTGAGGAGTACAAACTAGTTAGAAAGGAACAATAGAAAGTTGAGAAAGCAGGTGCGATGACAGATACATAGGTGGAGAGAAAGGGAAGGTTATACAGGGGAGGGGAGAGAGCTAGAGTCCAGTGGTTAGTAGATGAGTATTGACTTTGCATTTAAATTTCTGGAGGTTGTAGCCGTCAGGAAAGCAAGAATACGGGAGCGAGTTCCACAGGCGGGAAGTTGTTTTTTATAAGGATTATCAATGATTAAAAAAAATAACAGAAATCCTATATATCTTTATCCACTTTCATTTCACCTGATGAGCATTTTCATATAAGAACAGTAAAAACCAAAGCAGTATAATTTTAAAATTCGAAACAATTTTCAAAAAATCCCATCCTAAAATCACAAATCTTAAATAACTTTAGTTATGTCAGGTCATTCTCTAGGTACTACTGGTACCATGTAAACAGCCACATGAGTCATTTGTGAATAAACTGGTTCCCTTACCAGTGAGGAGTGCAGTAAGACATTCAGTAGGATTAAAAGAAAATCCTATTAAAAGATGAAGAGGTCAATGACCAACTAATGGTATAGACAAAGCTTCATGGTTATATATGCCACCAGTGCAATGAAGTCACAGAATTGTTGGGCAAAAGGTTACCTAGACTGAAATTGACAGCTAGGACAGAGTTCTCCCAATTGTACCAATGGCCATGTATCCGCAACCAAGGTAAGCCTTTAAGTTAAAGGAAATTGTAGTTTGACTGGGAGAAGGATTGGCTGCACCAGGTTTACCTACCCAAGACATGCTATGCACGAATGAGTACCTCTCTAGCTTTCAAACAAGATGTGCTGTGTGTGTGGGAGGGGTGATTAGTCAGGTGCTCAGCTATACAGTGACCCTACAATCACACCAATTCATGAGATTAATGTTGATGATGAATAGCTTTAATAAATATGAATTAAAACATTCATATTAATCTAAAACAAATTACAATTAAAGTTAAATTCAAAAATCAATATTTTAATTTAAAAAAACAAAACAAAAGCCATATCCCTTTCAGAGAAAGGCAATAATGACTCTCCACAAATTCCTTTCACTGATTAAAAGTTAGGGAATTTGATGATAAAAAAAAATGATTTACCATAATATCTTGTTTGCAACATCTTCATTAAAACAGTTTATATTATGTGGAAATTACCAAGACAACTTGGAAAAATAGTGGAGTGGTTTCTCATTATCATCTTAACAGTTCTGAATTCAAAGTAGTCCAAAGTAGACTTACTGCACACAAGACTAAAGAGCCTAATCAACCTTGCTATTTAGCCTGTAGCTGGGGACATGGGGGGAGGGGGAGAAGAAATGAACTCATGCCTTGCCCAAAGACATTTGTGCAAAAGTGAACTTAGCAGACTATGCTGGAATTTGAACTCAGTTTGTAATTCTGCTTTCCACATTAATAACCATTATGCTAGCACAAATCCAAGAACTATGACTAATCAATATGATGACTGCATAACTTTTAGATTGTCCATTTGTTTCCTCATTATCCATTCCTATACAAACCATTTTCTTATCAAACACAACAGAAAGAGTTAAGCTTATTCAATCTTTCCACTTATCCATATGCACAAATCTTTAAGTCACACAATGATAATTTTTGTACAATTTACAGAAAACTATTGGATATCTTTTGAAACATACAATTTTCTAAGAAATTTTTTTTCTACAAATGCTAAAATTAAAATATGTACATGCATGTGCATGGTTGAGTAGTTAAACATTCACTTTCCAAACATGAATTTAATCATATTTGTTTTGTTAGGAACATGATTTTTGATTCTATTGATCAAGAGTGGCAATCCCAGTATATGGCACATGATATGACACGTTGACTTAGATCCTGTGAGTGAAACTAGATGGGCACAACCATTTGGAAGCCGTCAGTTATTGTGCTTGCATGAAGTCACAAGTCATTGGGACCAAGGATCTAAGTTTACTAACCTTATTCAGAAAGCTGTTGATCATACCAGGTTATGCTTTGTCACTGAATAATAGTGATTTTCTGGAGTGTTTAATGATTTTTATTTGGTTTATTTGTTCTTGAGCTAAAGAAATGGCCTTATCCAGCATGGTTTCTGTTATAGAAGAGTAGAATTCTTTTATATTTCATTGTATCAATTGGCAACAAGATAAATAATTAAAAATAAATATGTGAAATAAATTAATCCAAAACAATGAACAAGTAAATAAATTAATTAAATCATCAATTAACAAACCATGAATTCACCATAAACAAGTAAATGTAATAACAACTAACCATTAAATAATCAATAATAAAAAAAGTTAACAAACACTATAAAATAGTTACAAAACTGCAGCTGGATCCACAATCATTTCCACTCAATAGCTTCTGAAATAATTTGAAACATAACCATTACTGCCCACTCAAAATAACAGAATAATGCAATAAACATACCCATAATGCATCACTGAGAAGTATATATAAATAGTGGAGTAAAAATACAACACACATGGCCGGAGGATTGAATAAAACAGACTGTTACTGCTCAATGTTGATTTCAATGTCTACTTTTATATTTAAATACAATAACACTCGTTAAAAATTTCCAAATATACCTAGATTACAAACACTTGATGAGATCTAAATACTTTGAAATGTTAACTATATATTGAAGTTCTACAACTATTGTACAAATAAAAACAAAAAAAAATTCATTATAAAGAGATTTTTCACTGTGAAAAAATAATTGAAATATTAGTACCATATGTTGAGCTTATAATAATCTGAGTTTTCAAATTTAGATGCTCATACTAAAAAAAAACAAAACAAAAAGAAGTATCATTACTATGTTACATCAGGCTGATTAAAAGCAATTGTTTGCAGGACATTTAGCCTTTCATACAAGGACTTAAATCTTGAGTTAGGTCATCAAAACCCTTGTAATTAGTCAGGCAGATGTATTTTCTTTTATTTTCTAATGAGAACAAATATTTCTATAATTAGTTTCCAGACATGTTATGGTAGGGAGGAGAGGGTTTTTTTTTTGGGGGGGGGGGGTTTAAGAGAATAGGATATGAATCGTCATAGTAATAAGGGTAGAGAAATGGGAGCAGATAGAAAGATGCTATCTTTGACCTGAAGGAAATAAATGGAAGCTGAGAAACAAGAATACTAATGGTAATAAGGAAACATTTAGCATTCATTGACCGAGAAGTTTGTACAACTCTCAGATAAAATTTTAAAAATTCTTTCTTTTAAAACAATTTTTCAGGAAAAATAGGTTTTTCAAGTCCAATAGGTGCTACTGCTTTTATTTGAAATAGAGTGCAATGTCAGCATCTTGATAATGTCATTATTTTCTCTTCAAGTTACACATGATATACATTTTAGCTGTTACTGCCATTGAAAGTCTTCAAGTGATGTGGTTTCTGTTATTTGGTATAGTTCTTTGTGATTCTAGACTTGTTGAATATACAGTTCAGTAAATCAGTTAAGTCCTACATATTATTATGAATGAATGAAAAGAAGAAAGGATGAATGAACAAGTAATTTAAGCAAGAGAACATATGTTTAGATACAGTACAGATTTCTGCTTGAAATAAGATATGAGAAGAGGTACACATATGTACACATACATGTAATTAACAGATATTTTTATACTTTATATTTTTTAAATATATTAAAAACTATACATTTATATATGCTTGACTGACATTAATTTTTGTTTACACAGTGAAATTAATTTCTACCACCCAAGAGAAAAGATTATTTTTAGTAGGTCTATCAATCTCTAAGCTGGTATATATTAATTTCACTTAAATAATTTACTCAAACAACCTTGCTGAGATGTGGTGCTTTTGGTCGCTAAGCAGTCTTAAAAATACACCAGATGAGATGTGGGTTTCTCATACATAGGGGAACAGATGTTCAAATCCTGCTATAAGGCATGTTTTCTTTATAAAGTCTCACTAATACAGACAGGTAAACATCTCACTAATACAGACAGGTAAACGTAATTCACACTGTTTGAAAACTGAGGGGATTTACTTAAACATTAGTATCCAAAAGTTTTGAATAGTAATTGCCAATACTCTAGATCTTTTTGTATTAATGTAAATAATGCCCCAGAGTTTTATTTTTCAATCTACTTCATACTTTGTTACTTATTTTCATTAACGACCTTCCTAAGTCATTAATTCTTAACTTGTTATCTATGCTGATGACATTATTTCTGTGCTAATAACAAATCTCATGACTTTGATAAAATCAAATTGGCAGCTGATCTAAGAAATGATCTTTAATCTGCTAATTGGGGTAAGAAATAGTTTGAATTAATGCCTCCAAAACAAAGATTGTTCTCTATTAATCATCTTAATAAACCTTCATTGCCTTCCATCAACATATTGATGCTAACCTCCAGGAGAGCAACTCACTTTGCATTGTGGGTCTGACATTTTCTACTGTCACATATCTTTCTTGACGATAACCATCAAGATGTTTACACGTCAATTTGGGTATATTGCATTTTCACATCTATGGGCAGATACGGGTTATCTGCCCCGGATCCTGACAAATGGACAATGATAAATAAATAAAAAAGATAAAATAAGATTGCTGTTTGACTGATATAATCGAACAGCGACCTTCCCAGGTCTGCTTCAATATATCAACATGGGCACTGACCAGCAATTCAAGGATGAACATCGAGACGAGATGATTTTGATATAAAACTTTAATAAGTAATAAAAGATCAAAATAAAAAAAGAAATATTTGAGTATGAATTAGAATGTTCAATGACCTGAACCTCAAAATTATATTTGGATACCCAACGTAGTCAAAATAGTTGTTTACAACATACAACAGCAAATATAAATGAATACAAGCAATTACGAATGCAAGAGATTAACACAAGATACAATGGGGCGAACCATATTATTTATAGACATGTTGTATGGTGTCTGTGGTAACATAATATTTGTGGAAGTGTATGCATGTTCTAACATGGATCTAAGAACATAATAACAATCTTTATATCAGTTCCTTCTCTCTTTCTTTTACTGTCTTTTCTTTTCTCTTCTTTCTTTATACACTTGAAATGTATGTAGTGACGACTGTTTCTGTTTCTTTCAGTTGACTTATATCTTTAGCATACAAATATTATGAAAATGTTCACACATTTCTTTATTCTTTTCTTCAACCGGCATCGTATTTTCTGTATCCAAACAATCTTGCTTTGCTTTTTATCTTCAAAATACCTTCGGTTATATGTTGACTGCTCTGCGTCGCTATCTCTTTCTTTTCTCTTCTCTTGATAAACAACTTGACTTCGCTTTCTTTTTCCTCTTTGAATAAACCAGAATCAGCGTACAAATTATATTACAGCTTTTCTTATCTTCGTCGCTATCTTTCTTCCTTGATAAAACTATTTGTCCTAGCTTTCTTCTTGTTTTAATGAATAAAAATTTATAAGTTTGGTCTCTTTCTTATCCAAAGTTGCTTAAAATGAATTTTTTTTTTTTTTTTTTTTTTTTTTTATAAGCGTTTCACCCCGAGCAAGGCATGTCACTGCCACTACTGTGCAGGGGGCTACGTAGAGAGGAGAAAGGCTGGTTAAATATAGGACATTTAAGAGGGTGGGTGATAGGCGGGTGAGGATACCGAGAATGAGGGTTGGTAGATGAGAGTGTTGTGAGAATAGTTGGGAGTTAGTGTGATAGGAGGTGTCTATTGACCCTACATTTAAACACCTGGAGATTGTAACTGTCGGGAAAGCAGACTTGTGGAAGGGAGTTCCACAGGCGGGAGGCGCGAGAAAAGAAGCTGTTGGAGTAGAATTTACGGTTACATCTTATTTGTTTAACTGTAAAAGGGTGGGACCTAGTTGCTAATCTAGTATCTCGTGTAAATTCGTGCTTGGGCGGCACCAGTGATCTAAGCTCATCGGAGCAGAAGCCATGAAAGTACTTGTAGAAGAGGCACAGGGAAGCTACATCACGCCGGTGTGAGAGCGGCTGCAGCCGGTCTGCCAAGTTAGTATCAACCACGTTACAGATCCTCCTTTGTATTTTGTCAAGAAGCCCAAGGAGAGCAGCAGGGGCACCCGACCAGATATGGCAGCAATATTCAATACACGGGCGGATGGTAGATTTGTATATGTGCAGAATAGTTTCAGGTGGGAAAAATTTCCGGGCCCTGCACAGAGAGCCGACTTTCATAGCAGCAGATTTGGCAATGGATTCAATATAGTCATTCCATTTGAGGTCCGCCGAGAGTGTAAGGCCAAGGAGGCGTAGTATTTTACTCTCTGGGAGGCTAGCCTGTCCCATGCTAATGGGAGGTAGATGCGATAGTCTATGGTGGTTAGTTGATAACAGCTTTGTTTTGGAGGCATTGAAATTTACCAACCATTTCCTACCCCAGGTCACTACGGATTGGAGGTCCCTTTCCAGTGCGGCAGCGAGGTTCACTTTGTCGTCCAGACCTGGTTTCTGATCGATGCGGGAGTAGATTGTTGTGTCGTCGGCATACATGCCAACTTGGGATCTAATGGTGTCGGGGAGATCATTAATGTAGATCAGAAAGAGCGTGGGACCTAGGATAGAACCTTGAGGGACGCCCGCGTTCGTCTGGTAGTTTTGGGAGGCATGCCCATTTAATACCACCTTTAATGTGCGGTTAGAGAGGAAGGACTGGATGAGGTCAAACAGATGTCCAGTTATCCCATAGCTCCGCAGTTTGCACAGGAGGCCAGCATGCCAGACCCTGTCGAATGCTTTGGAGATATCCAAGGCAACGGTTCGGGCTTCACCATTCTTGTCGAGTGCCTGGTATATGTACTCGGTAATGGTCGTTAGCATATCAGCAGTAGACCTGGTGAAGCGAAACCCATACTGTTTGTCAGAGAGAAGCCCGTTGGTCATAAGGTGCTGAATCACCTCGGCGTTGATAATGGCTTCGAAAACTTTGCCAAAGATTGGAAGGAGACTAATAGGACGGTAATTGGCGGGGTCCGAGGGTTCGCCAGAATTCTTAAATATAGGTACTACGCAGGAGGACTTCCAACAGGCAGGAAAGCAGGAAGCAGATAGGCAGAGGTTATAGAGTTTAGAGAGGACAGAGGAGAGTTCTGGGGCACATTTCTTCAGTACTATGACTGGGATTCCGTCACCGCCGCTCGCTTTGTGTGGGTCAAGTTGCGCAATTATCTTGGCGACCAGCGAGGGCGAGATGAGGACGTTATTTAGTTGAGCCTTAGTTCTGGGTGGGAAGTCTGGTGTAGGTATTCCTAACGAGTCCAGTGTCGAATTGGTTGAGAATTTACGGGCAAAGCACTCAGCCTTGTCGGCTGGGGAGGTGAGAACTTCAAATTCATTGATTAGTGGGGGTATTGAAGTCTTGTTCCTGCTGAGCACGCTTTTGCAGAGACGCCAGTAATCTTTGGAGCCAAACTTAGAGGATGCTATGCGTTGCCTAATTCTGGTAGCAAACGCCCTCTTGGCTTCGTTCAGTACTTTTTTGCACTTGTTCCGTGCTGAGGTGAAAAGGCGCCTGTTTTGGTTCGACGAGCAGCTTCGATAGAGCCGGAAGAAATGGTTCCGGTGGGCAATAGCGGCCGAGCAAGCGGGTGAGAACCAGGGGGACGAATTAGGTTTTAGTTGGAATTTTCTGGCAGGGATAAAAGCATCGATGCCAGCCTTAACCCAAGAGGAGACTTCGGAGGCACAGTCTTCGACAGGAAGATCAAAGACGTTGTTCCAGGGGACGTCGCAGAGGAAGTCCCTGAACGAGTCCCAGTCGGCTCTTTGGTAGCAGTATGATATTCTGCTGGTCTGGTTTTCTTGGGAGGAGTTAGTGCGGATTGATATGTTTACGGAGACTACGGCGTGGTCAGAATTTCCAAGGGGGCAGAGTTGCCTGGTAGTGCAGGAGTCTGGGATGGAAGTAAAACAAAGGTCGAGTAAAGAGTCCCTTCCGTTAGGGTTTTTAGAGAAACGCGTGGGGAAGTCCACCACTTGCGTTAGAGCTTGGGCTATTGAAAAGTGCATGGTGCGGATCCCAGCAAGGTCGGTGGCTGAGTTTTCAAGCCACTTGGTGTGGTGGGCATTAAAATCACCAAACACAAATATTTGGGCAGATGGGTGAGAAGAAATGGCCCTGTCGATGTTATTAGAGATGCAATCAAGTAACGTACAGTCAGAGGAGGAGGGGGAGCGGTAGAGGAAGAAGAGATAGCTAACCGAGCTTAGAAGTGAGAGACGGAAGCACATGAAGGAATGATCAAGGGATTCAAGAGATGTGACCCTGGCTAGGGGGAGTTGTTCGCTGACATATACACCAAGCCCATGCATATGGACATTGGAGTCCTTCCTGAAGAGAGGAAGGTAACCAGGAACGAACAGCTCTGAAGAGGGGATAGAAGGGTCAAGGTTAGTCTCACATATAGCTAAGATATCGGGTGAGTTAGTTAGAAGGAAAGACTCTACACTATTAAAGTTACTGCGAATACCTCGTATATTTGTGAAGGTAACGCAGATAGGTTTGGGCGATTTACGACTAGCTGGTTTAGGCTTGCTATTTTGTTTGTTAAATTTCATGTTGGTTGTAGTTGTGGATAGAGAGGTCTAGAGTAGGGTCAGATGGTCGTTAATTGCAGCAGGTGAAGGATGGAGAATGGCGCCGCCTGCAGCATAATGTGGCCTCGGGGTTGCCCATCGGAAATTCATGCAGGGACGCCCGTCCATGCGCGAAATGGCACTACAGGAACCCCGATATTATTCAACTGTTGATCAGAGCAGCCTCTCGAGACGCTACGCAAGAGTTCGGGCTCCTAACTACCAGTCGGAAGCAGCAACCAGGAAACTGCCAACCCGGTACCCTCAGAATGAAGAGACTTTGCCACCATACTCACCAACTGCAAAAAGCTTCCAGCCGAACCGACAAAGACCGAAGAAAAGAGAGATGAACCGGGAACCCCTTCCTAAACAAGAAACAAGGCGATCACCTCTACTCCTGTCCAAAAGAAGGGGGTGGAGTGTGAGACCGGGCGATAGAAGGTACTATCTACTCCAATTAAAAAAAAAGAATAAATGTGTGACTGAAGATAATTAAGTTTCAACTTAGTATAAGTCAAACCTAAATTTGATAATTAACAACAATTTACACAAAAATTAGGCAGAAAAGAACCGAAATAAAATAAAAAATACAAATCAAAATACAAATCAAAAATAAATAATTCAAAAAATAAGATCACACTGGCTAAACTCACCAAGTTGAAGGCTGGCTGACAGAAAAAAGTTAAGAAAATTTCAAAAATTATCTCCATTTTGTTTCTTCTATACAGTTCTGGAGAGTTCTGGAGAGATTAAGTTACCTTAAGTAAGCAGTAACAGACAGTAGTGTGATGGAGGGGGGATCACCTCCAAGCCATGTGTCCAGTTAGCAAGGGAATGACAGAACAATAAAATTAAAAAAAAAAAAAAACAAACATGGCCGGTCTTAGAATTCCTACATATAACCAAAGCCCTAATATACCAAACCTAAATTTGATAATTAACAACAATTTACACAAAAATTAGGCAGAAAAGAACCGAAATAAAATAAAAAATACAAATCAAAATACAAATCAAAAATAAATAATTCAAAAAATAAGATCACACTGGCTAAACTCACCAAGTTGAAGGCTGGCTGACAGAAAAAAGTTAAGAAAATTTCAAAAATTATCTCCATTTTGTTTCTTCTATACAGTTCTGGAGAGTTCTGGAGAGATTAAGTTACCTTAAGTAAGCAGTAACAGACAGTAGTGTGATGGAGGGGGGATCACCTCCAAGCCATGTGTCCAGTTAGCAAGGGAATGACAGAACAATAAAATTAAAAAAAAAAAAAAACAAACATGGCCGGTCTTAGAATTCCTACATATAACCAAAGCCCTAATATACCAAACCTAAATTTGATAATTAACAACAATTTACACAAAAATTAGGCAGAAAAGAACCGAAATAAAATAAAAAATACAAATCAAAATACAAATCAAAAATAAATAATTCAAAAAATAAGATCACACTGGCTAAACTCACCAAGTTGAAGGCTGGCTGACAGAAAAAAGTTAAGAAAATTTCAAAAATTATCTCCATTTTGTTTCTTCTATACAGTTCTGGAGAGTTCTGGAGAGATTAAGTTACCTTAAGTAAGCAGTAACAGACAGTAGTGTGATGGAGGGGGGGATCACCTCCAAGCCATGTGTCCAGTTAGCAAGGGAATGACAGAACAATAAAATTAAAAAAAAAAAAAAACAAACATGGCCGGTCTTAGAATTCCTACATATAACCAAAGCCCTAATATACCAAACCTAAATTTGATAATTAACAACAATTTACACAAAAATTAGGCAGAAAAGAACCGAAATAAAATAAAAAATACAAATCAAAATACAAATCAAAAATAAATAATTCAAAAAATAAGATCCGTTTTCCCTTCATTCATCAGTGCTCAGCAAATATGACTTGTTCTGTCAAGATTTGACCTGCAACTGACTTCAGACTTTTGCTTTTGATGTGATTTGTTTTTGGCGTGAATTCTAACTCCTGCTGCTTCATGACTTGCAACTGACTTCCACGTCTAGCTTATTTCCTGTCTAGACATTTGTTACTAAGGATATCTGGGTCAACTAGCCTTGACCTGCTATTCCAAAGCTGACTCTAGTCTCCCACCTGATCATCTTCCTGTTACCACACAGAGACCATTCTCAATATATGTGTGTTGGTGTGTGTGCGGCTATCTATATCCGTAATGCTACTGACATGAAATAGAACAATTATATTTAATCAATTCCTAGTTCTGATGACAGGAATGCCAGTTCTCTGTGTAATGCTAAACAAATTTTTTTTGCCAGAATCGATCTTGCACATTTAGAACTCTACTATTTGTCTAAGCATTAAATTTTGCTGTCACATCTGGCCACAGGCTTCTGCTGTATATCTTGAAATTCCTCACAAAACCAAAAGAAGAATCTGCAATGTTATAAGTTCAGATCTGGCATTTTAGTTTCAGTAACTTCCCCCACTAAATCTTTTTAAAATTCTAATTACTTTTTTGTTTGTTTACCAAATTTTCTGGTAATCGTGTTTTACTGGATAACAAAATTTCTGTTTCTTAATGCTTTGTGTAGCTTTTGGAAGGCATCTTTCACTATCCTATGTACCTTTGAATATTAAATTATGAGCTGTTGTTAAAAAAATAGCATTAAAAGAAAATTAATTGAAAAAATAGCATTAAAAGAAAATTAATTGAAAAAATAGCATTAAAAGAAAATTAATTGAAAAAATAGCATTAAAAGAAAATTAATTGAAAAAATAGCATTAAAAGAAAATTAATTGAAAAAATAGCATTAAAAGAAAAATAATTCTTTTAATGGCATTACACTTAGAACAATTTAGCAGCTCCTTTTATACATGTATTAGAATTCACCCATCTTTTGAAGAATATAAAATGGTTTCACAATACAAGGCAGCTTTATAATCAAGCCTGTTTATTTTGACTACAATTTTCCATTGGAGAGAAACTGTTTCTAATATTATTTTTGAAATGTAAGAACAAGAATAGATAATATAAATTTCAATATAAAATGGTTAGAAAATCTCGACCCACAGAGAAGCAGAGACACAAGAAAAACAGGGTGAAGACAGAATATAATAAAGCAATCTGATCCAGCATGTACAGATTGGCAAGTAGAGTAGACAAAATGAAGACACTATAGATCAATAAACAAATAAACAATCATATATGCTATGATTCATAAGAAGTCTTGCACAAAAATAATTGTAACATAATAATAGATGTTTACTGAGTTTTCTTTTACAAAAGTTTTCAGTGTTGTAAAAAAGAAAAAAATGATGTAGAAACTAAATAGAAATGATTGATCACCGTGCTGGGATGAGATGACATAGAAGCAGTAATTATGAGATATAATCAATGATAAAAGCAATACACATGTCCCATCACATAATGACATCCTATTTTCACTTAAGAATATCTCTGAGCATATATAAAATTTTATGATCAGGTTTTGATTTGTTATATCTGCAATATGCCATTTTTTCTTGAAGACATCATTAATAACTCTTCTCAGGTTTTAGAGAGCAATTATTAAAAAAAAAAGTTATGAGAGCAGAAAACAATTTAGAAAATGGCCCATTTCATAGATGAACAAATTTGCAAAGAAAAATGTTAAAAAAAAATAAAAAAAAAAAAAAAAAAAAGCAAGAGGACAGAATAAATTTCTGATGCAATGAAACAAAGACAAGAGAAAGAATCCACATGATACAACAAGATTTCATTTGAAGAGATACAGAAACTTGCACAGAATGAAAAACAGCTAATTTCATGACATTTGCCTACAGCAAGAAAATAAAAAGGAAGAAAATTAGTCTCAACAAATCCCTAAGCTATGACACGTCACATCTCATCAAGACACAAAGTTACTTGAAATTAAAAAAAGAAGGGGGGAAAAAATTAGTTTGATGAAATCCTTAAGTTGCAATGTTATCTCAATCTCAGAATGTGTTGACAGTAAAATGAAATGAGGACTTCAATCTCAACAAATCACAAATTTAAAAATAATTCTGAATCTATGACTTATCACATGAAACCAAAATTAAGCTTTCACTTAAAGAATAATTAAAATTCTTCAGCTATTGTAAAGAAGTGTCTGTCTATATTTCAGATATGAAGTATTGTAACTATTTACAATGTTGTTTGAACTGTTGTCCTCATCCTTATTGCCTTTATTCATTTTTTAGCTATTTTACACTCTGGCCTTCTTTAGGTGACATACATTGTAATTTTGAACTGAACACTTAGTCCATGAAAGTAGATTGTTCTAGTTTCAAGTGCCATGCCCTTTTCTCAGTGTCAGTTAACTCCCTTTAGTAACTCAACTCCCCAAATTTTTGTTTCCTTTGCTGTAGCCAGGTATTGAACTCACAACTCTTTGGTTCAGTCACTTTTTTGATTATTCAACCAATACTTATCTACTGGGCTCCAAGAAATGCTAGGAATGAGTGATTATTTTTCAATGCCTATCAACCCTTTGCAGGCTATTTAAAGCCAGAAAATATTTTAGATTGTAAAAATATTTTAAGGTGATAATGATTTACTGATACAAATTCTATTAAACCTATAGCTGAGAAAAGAGATGATTTCATTTCTTTACCAAGAGCATTTACACATAAGTGAATATGACTGGAATTTGATCTTGACTCTTCAATTTTCAATTCCAAGCCATTACCCATTACACAACTGTCAGATCCAAGCTTACAGCACCTGGTATTCTTAAGCAGTCACCCATCTAGGTACTGACCAACCTCGGTGTTGCTCAATTTCAGTGATATTACAATAGTCAGTCTTTATAGAAAGGCTATGTGCGCTGTGGTGCAGTGGATATTGACTTGGAATGACAAATCAGGGAGCCGAGTTCGAATTCCATTTGAGTTTCTTGCATTCACTTGTGCACAAAACTCTTGGGAAAGGTATCAGTTCATCTCTTCCCTCCAGTTATGGGTTAAATAATAGAACAGATTGGGTTCTATAGCCTTGGCTAGCAACCAATCTACCGCAGAAAGCAATGGTAACCTACTGCGGGATAATCTTCTACCCAGTCAGTCATGTCTCTTTCGAGACATGATTGCCCAAAAGAGTCTATCACGTATAGCACTTAACTGATGGAGACATTAAAAAGTGTCATGGATTGAATGAAGTGGTATGGTGCTACTTAGTGCCTTGCATGTATGGCACCCACTTGTGTATTGGATGAAAGAAAGAATCACCATAAATATGTGAACAGTTGAAAGAGTTGAGGGGAAGAACTGGATGGGAGCTCACCCTAGCATTGCAATTGATTATCTGTCAGTCAGAGATGGATGCTGTCATTACACATCATACAGGATGATGGAAAACTTTGCTTTGAAGGCAATGTGCTAGTAATTAGTTCTATTTGCAGATGAAGAAGAGAAAGAGGAAGTGTAAATGACAAGAACTAAATAGTAATTGTTCACAAGACTACATGATTCCAATACAGAACCACCCAATGGGAAGTGAGGGTATGCAGAATACGTATGCACATACACATAGATATTCTGTATACCTTACCAGAGTTCGAGTTTTGTTTAACGGTATATCAACCGCTGTGGGTTATTTAATAGGTGGGGTTTTGATGTATTTTTTAATGTTTGCTTATAGTGAGAAGGTTGATTTAGTCAGATTTTAATGAAAATTTTTTGTTTTTATTCTTTTTTATTTAAGAAAACAGAAAATGTCCTCTAGTTTTGTATTCAAAAATGTTTTGCTGAGAATTTTTTTTTCTTTCAAAAATGTGTTATAGTAATAATTTTTTTTCAAAAATGTGTTATAGTAATTTTTTTTCAAAAATGTATATTTTTCTATAAAAGTCTATTTTTATACTTTCATATAAGAAGGGTTAACTATTTGCCCATAGCTGAAACCCTAACCGGTTCTACCACTCCGGGTCAGGGTGAACCTGAGAACAACAGCAATTAAAAGGTGGTTCCATGCTCCTCACAACCTCCTAATCAGAGGTCTTACTGCCAGATGCATCTTACTAGAATATCTATGCATGTGTAGATATATATTTATATATTCATGTTTTTATAAGATCATGCACTTTTCATATATATATATATATATATATATATATATATACACGCACACACACACACAAGTGAACACCTGTATCAGTTTTTACATGTGAGATTACAGCAGGTCAGTTCTCGGAACCAAACAGCCAAACTATTCACACACATGATTGGTGAAAGCTTGTGTAAAACTGACCACACATTTTGGAAGAGCCAAATAGTGAGAACTTGTGCACAGTATGCCACAGGGTCCCCAAATAATCCTCCTCAGAGTTTGAATTCAGGGTTCTCCTTCTAGACTGGTCCCCACCCAAGGCAATAGCTGGTAGAAGAGACAGATTGATATTTTTCTAAAGGGCATAGTGAATGAAAAACTCGACTAGAACTTGAACCTGGCTATCTGATTCTTGACCATATATATAAGGTTATTACACACTTCAAATTTGCGATGTATACAGATATATAAAACATTACTTTACTGTTTACACAGGTGTTTATCTAGTCAACATCATATATATATATATACACACACACACACACACTAGCAGTATAGCCTGGCATTGATCGGGTGTAATGAAAGCTTTAAAACTAATCCATGGTTCTGGAGCTCAGACTCTTTGGACATTGGCACGAAAGACTAAAAAGCAATAGTTGTTTCCAGTTAAAGCAAAACCGTAGACTGAAAGAAAAATGAATGGATGTAAGTCAAATTTTGATTTCCTGGTATCGATATCAAATAAGTTTTTTTTTTTTTTTTTTTTTAATCATTTCACCCCGAGCAAGGCAGAAATGCCACTGATGTGCAGGGGGTTACATAAATGTAAAAAGATTAATTAGAAAAGAGTGAGGAGTACAAACTAGTTAGAAAGGAACAATAGAAAGCTGAGAAAGCAGGTGCGATGACAGATACATAGGTGGAGAGAAAGGGAAGGTTATACAGGGGAGGGGAGAGAGCTAGAGTCCAGTGGTTTTCCTCATAAACTGAATTTTGAAGGCAAAATAAGTCCTCTGAGTTAATGGTATCATGGCTGAGACTAAGAACTACAATTATACTTACTTAGAACAAAACCCGAAGCAAAAACTAAAACAAAAGTGCTGAAAAGAATACAGACATACAGGTAGATAAACAGACACACACAAACCTCTTGCCTTTTATATATATATATATTATCGATTTTCTGCACTATTATAAGAACTGCAACCTTGAAACTTCTGAATATTGTTTCTTATGTCTTTGTCTATGAGTGTATCAAATTTGATTAAAATCGGGCCACTCCTTCAATGACCCGATTTTTTTGATTATCGATATTTGTCGGGGGGTACCTCGACACAAAACCTAGTTAAGAACACTCGCAGACACTTATAGTACAACTGTGTTAATTTTCAAGAAAATAGGTTCAGCTGTTTCGGAGTCTATAGGTAATGGACATACATGCACACACAAAGTTCCATTTCTAAGTAAGTTTAGATTTAGATTAGATTATATATATATATATATATATTGGGTGTGTATAATGATAATATACACAAAATTGGGTGTGTATAATGATAATATACACGCTAAAAAGTTTGATCCTTCTACCGAGCACCCGTAACTCAGAGGTAGAATCGCTGACTGACGCCAATTCAGTTGGGTTTCAATCCTGGGTAAAAAGCAACCGGCTGTCTAACCATACTGATGCGCTGTGATACAGTGAAACAGATCTGTCTGCGGATGACTATTTATGCTCTCACACCCTGAAAGAATGGTAGACTGAAAAACAGTAGCTACTCTGGCATCTACGCATCGTTCATTCAGCAATGAATTAGAACACTCTCAGATTGGGCGTGTATAATGATAATATACACGCTAAAAAGTTTGCCTCCTTCTACTGAGCACCTGTAGCTCAGAGGTAGAATCGCCGACTGACGCCAATTCAGTTGGGTTTCAATCCTGGGTAAAAAGCGATCGGCTGTCTAACCATACTGATGAGCTGTGATACAGTGAAACAGATCTGTCTGCGGATGACTGTATATATAATAAAATCTTCCTGCTCTCACCTCTACTTGCCATTTCAAAAATAGAAATATATTTAAACCTTTTCAAGAGTAATAATTACATTCTGGTGCTTATTAATATCACCAAATATAATATTCATTATTTTCAACTCTTCATGGATTCAATCATGTACAAGAGTAACGAAAGAGCAATTGGCCATTGATAGCTAAAGTGAGAAAAGTCAGTGAAAGTTTTACGATCCAAAAGCGACACTACGAGCCAAAAGTGACACTAGAGAAGCAGAAATAGAAGATTAAAGACTATTCTTTCATAATCAGGACAAATTAGCTTTTGTTTTAGATGTTGATCACCTGCTCATAATGTAATAATTAACATGCTGATAATTTCTTGTCGTTGGTTTCAAACCAGTAGTTTTATTTTCTTGGAGGCATTTGGTTTCAACTGACCATGACTGATTTCAGAACTTATTCATTTTTTTTTTTCATTTAAATGCACATTTAAAACTTGAACTTGATATGGTTTTAAATTATCTAATCTTAGGTAATTAACAAACTGATTTTTAATAAAAAGAAAGTTTTCCCTAAAGTAAGAACCATTTAAAATATATATATATATATATATATATATATATTTTAAATATTATATTTTATGATTCTTATAAAATATATATATATATATATATATGTGTGTGTGTGTGTGTGTGTGTGTGTGTGTGTGTGTATACATGCAGGTACACACCAATACATAAATATCCAACTGGTATTAATAGAGCTATATTTATAAATTACCAGTTTTTCATTCAGCATTAATCTCAATCTAAACTTATTTATAAATGGAACTGTGTGTGTGTGTGTGTGTGTGTGTTCGTTACCTATAGACTCTGAAATGGCTGAACTGATTTTCTTGAAAATTTACACAGTTGTACTATAAGTGTCTGTGAGTGTTCTTAACTAGGTTTTTTGTCGAGGTACCCCCGATAAATATCGATAATCGAAAAAATCAGGTTATAGAAGGAGTGGTCCAATTTTAATCAAATTTGATACACTCATAGACAAAGACATAAGAAACGATATTCAGAAATTTCAAGGTTGCAGTTCTTACAATAGTGCAGAAAATTGATAATATATATAAAAGCTTTCATTACACCCGAGCAATGCTGGGCTATACTGCTAGTAGAGCTATATTTATAAATGACCAGTTTTCCTTTCAGCATTAATAAAACATAAACAAGAAATCAAATTTAGATATTAAATGCTTGACTTTAAAAAATGTCTTTTTAAAATTAGTCAAGAATATAAGCATTGTAGTATAATAGATCACATCTTGAAATGAGAAATCAGAGAGCCAAGTTTGAATTACAGTCAGGTTTGTTACATTCACTTTTGCACAAATACCTTTGGGAAAGGTATAAATCCATCTCTTCTACCTCTAGGTATGGGTAGAATAGTCTGACAGATTGGGTTCTGTAGCCTTAGTTGACAAACAGTCTACTGCAAAAAAAATGGCAATTTAGTGCATGAAAATTTTCTACCTAGTCAGTCATGAATCGAAAAGTGATATGGTCACCGAATGGTGTATCACACAGAGCACTTAACTAACTGAAAGATATGTTTCTGTCCCTTAAGGAAAATAGTCACACAGAAATTTAAACCTCAAAATCAAACATGTGATCAAGCATGCTACAGAATAAAATTCAGTTCATTGACAAGGATTCTTGCCCACATGAAATGTGAAGCCTTTCCAAATAATAGAGACCCTCCAAGACTGTACAGGTAGCACTACCTCCTACATGTAACAAAATAGGAAGAATAACTATCCATTGGAACTTTTCTTTCTACAAGAAAAAAAAAAAAAGAGAGAGAAAGTGAGAAAGACTCCAACAGATTAGTACCATTAAACACTAACTTTTTTTTTTGTTTCTTTATACTTTATTTTAATTCATTTTTGTTTCTTTCTGTTCAAACATATAATATTATTAAAAGCTGCTGGTGAGCACAGCTGGAAATAACAGGCAAATCAATATATTTCAAGGACATCAACATTCCACTATAACAGATCAATGACAATTCTACTACTATAAACACTATTACAACAACCATGATCCAATAGTTGCAGGAGTGGTTGGAGTTGTGACATTAGTTGTAGTAGAGGTAATACCAGTTCCTCTAGTAATTTGCTATTTGTAATGATAACAGTGATGACAGAAATAGTCAATGCAATTTGCTTTAGCAGTGATTTTTATTATTATTATCATCATCAATATTCCGATGAGATGACCATGAAATTATTGGCCAGTTCAGCCACAGTTTTCTATATTATAGTCTTAATGTACATCTTTGAAATTAATTTCAAGTTTATCTAAACTTATTTAGAAATGGAACTTTGTCTGTGTGTGAGTTTGTGTGTGTCCGTTACCTATAGACTCCGAAACAGCTGAACTGATTTTCTTGAAAATTTACACAGTTGTACTATAAGTGTCTGTAAGTGTTCTTAGCTAGGTTTTGTGTCAAGGTACTCCCGATAAATATCAAAAATCGATAATCAAAAAAATCAGGTTCTAGAAGGAGTGGTCCAATTTTAATAAAATTTGATACACACATAGACAAAGACATAAGAAATGATATTCAGAAGTTTCAAGGTTGCAGTTCTTACAATAGTGCAGAAAATTGATAATATACATATATAGAAAAGGCAAGATGTTTGTATGTGTGTCTGTTTATCTCCCTGTATGTCTATTTTTTTCAGCCCTTTTATTTTAGTTTTTGCTTCAAGTCTGGCTCTAAGTAGATATAATTGTAGTTCTTAGTCTCAGCTATGATGCTATTTACTCAGAGGACTTATTTAGCCTTCAAAATTCAGTTTACAATGAAAAAAACTTATTTGATATCGATACCAGGAAATGAAAATTTGACTTACATCCATTCATTTTTCTTTCAGTCTACGGTTTTGCTTTAACTGGAAACAACTATTGCTTTTTAGTCTTTCGTGCCAACGTCCAAAGAGTTTGAGCTCCAGGACCATGGATTAGTTTTAAAGCTTTCATTACACCCGAGCAATGCCAGGCTATACTGCTAGTTTTCATATAAATCAGTTGTAGAGATTTACTCATTACATATAAAGTTTTGATATTCCATCTCATGGTCAGTTGAAAGTAAATACTGATAGGAAAAAAATATTAAATCAAAGTTATCAAGAATATACTTATAAAACTCACAACATAGAAAATACCAAATTCTACGCACTCTAGTAGAATGCAACAGGTCAAAAATCAAATTATAACAGATTCATATTGTATTTTTTTAATAATTCCAAGACAATAAAGCCACTGAGATACAAGAGATTACCAAGTGTTAGTGAATAAGAGAAAAATAAAGCATTATTAAGGAGAGTGAACAATAAAAAAAAGACATGGTAATGATTGACATTGCATTTAGATTTTTGAAGATCAAAGTTAACTGGAAAGCAAGAAGACAAAAGAGTTTCACAAGCAAGAAGTATGAGAAAAGAAACTGAGTATAGAACTTAGGGTTATATCTAGCCATTTCAACCATAAAAGAATGAGACTTAACTGCCAAACTAGTACTGTATTTAAATTTGTAAGATATGTAAAAGATGCTAACTAAAAGTTCGGTGTATGTGAATAGTGTGTGGACTCTAAGCATGATCATCTTTTTTTGCAATGACATTTTATGAACTGTAATGATTGTATTATAATTTTGATTTATCTCCGCTTATATATTTCTTTCTACAACTTAATTATAATTTCTATTATTATCATTATTCCTTTATTTCTCCAACAGTTGTGTCAGTTCTTAAAGATAAAGTGACAGCAAGTCTCTACATTAATCCAGCAGCTTTCCCCCATCATTTTTGATATTTCAGTTCTTTGGATTTTCAATTGTTTCAGAACTGTTGAGTGAGGAAGTGAGAAAAAAGTGAGAAAAAAGAGAGGCAAACAGAGAAAAAGAGAAGAGGAAACAGAGAGAGGAAGAAAACAGAAAAAGAGAGGGAGAGAGAAAATGAGATAGATAGAGAGATAGAGATTTGTATATTTAAAGATTACAGATGAAGAAGGCTACAGAATGAACCTGTTGAAACATTGTGGTTGGCAACAACGTTAAGATAAATGAGGAATTCAATTTCGAGGACATAATGGGACTGTTAATGTCTGTTCTGAAAGAAAGTTATAGATAGAATGGCTTACAGCTGAAAGTTATATTCCTAAAGTTAATCTGACACTGACCAATACTACTTTTGAACTGCCCAATAATACACCCACCTTCTATCTACAATTTTTGTATTCTGAAGGTACAAGCCATTATGAAATAATTGTATAGTTACATTTATCTCATATTTTTCTAGTCAAACTGGGAAATGTTCAATAAGTATATCTTTACTAGATATGAACAACAAAATAATGGTTTATATGTCTTGTTGATAGGAAATAGTAAATGAGGATAGAAACATTAATCACAGCAGGAACACTTATATTTTGTGGGTACTTTTTATTAAAGTACACTGCTAAAAATTTTTTTTCCAGTTTCATATTAGCAAAGGTAAGGTGAACTGAAAAGAAGAATACTCAGCTATTAAATCTATGCTCTGATTAACACAACTAAATTTGTCATTCAAAGATAGCATTCTACAAGATATAGTAATGGCATTGGTAGTACCTCTAAAAATCTGACCAAATGATCAGACAACTTTTTTTTTTTGAGGGGCTTCTTGGTCAGGCTGAGAAATTTTCAATATCTCTTTGTAGAAAAACTTTTTTTTTGGAAAAAAATTTAATTCAAGTCTTTTCAGGACATAGGTGATCATGGGTTTCCACAAATCTTTATTTCCACAAATCTTTATTTTCCGTGAATTGAAATTCTTGGAAAATATAATAAAGTGCTTTCAGATTGCCCTCTCCATATTTTAGAATTTGTAATTTTCTTTATCTTATACTGGTTGCTACTCAAGGTTAGAAGTCTAGAGCCAACCTCGATATTTATTTAGCTGGAGGGAGAAGAAATTGATCAATGCTATTTCCAAGAAAATTTGTGCAAAAGTGAATGCAACAAACTAGCCCAAAATATTAATTCAGCTCAATGGTTCCCCTCTCCATGCTGATATCCATTACACTACACAACCAATTTGTTTTCTGTGACTTATCAACTTTTTGCTGGTTATTTAAAGCGATAAAATAATTTTAGATTAGTAATTCTTTTTGTGATAATAATGATTTAGGGATAAAAGTTTTCAATTAATCCATAGTAGGAAGAGAAGAGGTGGATTCATGGCTTTCCCAGGAGTATTTGTGCGTAAGTAAATATAACAAACCTAATGGGAATTAGAACTCAGCTCTCTAATTAACAATTCTGAGTCATTATCCATTATACTACATGCATATCCAAACTTATGCCACCTGATATCACCATCCAGTTGCCTGTCTAGGTACTGATCATGCTCAACATTGCTTAACTTCTGTGATCGTACAGGAACCAGTGTTTTAACCACACAACAAAATAGTAATCATTATATTAAGTTGTTATAAACATTCAGTAGTAGAGTATTTAATAATTCATTTTTTTTTTTAGGACTGAATGTAGGGTCATCAGCAAAAAGAAGGCCCCAAAATGTCAACTACAGGTTGGAAAAACTACAATAAAACAAGTAAAAAAATTTAAATACCTGGAAATCGTTCTAACAGAGGATAGAAAGTGTGACATTGAGATCCAAAGACACATTGGCATGGCCAAGGATGCATTTAAAAATTTAACCAAAGTACTGAGAGACAGGAAAGTCTCACTGGAAACAAAGAAAAGAGTGTTGAACTGCTATGTGATATCTGTCCTTCTGTATGACAGTGAATGTTGGATGTTCTACAGAAGGATGCTGAGGATACCATAGACTAAACACATGAGCAATGAGAGATGTTGGAGAAGATGCAAATGAGAAGAAAACTCTTACTTAACATCAGGAAGAGACGGACGAGGTTCCTGGGACACATAATGTGGAGGGCCTGGAGAATCTAATACTCACAGAATGGAGAGAGGGGAAAGAGAGAGGAAAGCAGCGTGAGACATACTTGATAAGCGTTGAGCAGGTGAATGGTGGAGTAAAGTTTGGAACAAATGCCAAGAAGAAAAATATTGAGAGCTACAAGAGACATGAACAAGTAGAAGTCCATGCTCACCTATGTCCTGAAGGGACATGGCACATGAAGAAGTTTCCTACTGAAAAGATCTTTGATATAGGTATTATTAATTTTTGATGAGTTTTTCTTTCTATTGCTCTGTAGAAATTCTTAGGTTATTTGTACATTCTATGACTGTTAAGCAATAGCGAAATAAACAAGACAGACTGCAGCAAAATAGAAAAAAAAGAATTGATACTGATAATGTTTATAGTCTTGGTTGACAACCAGTCTACCACAGAAAGAAATAGCAACAGTGCAGGAAAATCTGCCTAATCAGTCATGAATAAAAAATTGACATGATCACCTATGTGTGTATCATGTATGGCACTTAATGGACTGAAGAATATGCTTCTGTCTCTTAAGAAAAATAGTCACACAGAAATTTAAACCTTAAAGTCAAACATGTGACAAAACATGCTAAAAAATATAATTCAGTTCATTAAAAAAGATTCTTGCTCACATGAAATGTGCGGTCTTTGCAAATAGTATATAAACCCTTCAAAGACTGTGCAGATTTCAATCCCTCTTACATATAATAACATAGAATAAATATCCATTGGAACATTTTTTTATATAAGAAAACAGAAAAAAAAGAATAAGAAAATTAAGGTAATTTTAGACAGCTTTTAGATCTACTGATGCTATTCTGGTATTTTTGTATTTGGTGAGTAGTGTAATGGTTAGAGTATTGGAAAGAGAAATTAGCAAGCAGGGTTCAAATTATGGTTGAGTTCCTTACATTCATTGAATATCCTTGATTAAGGTACAAATTCATTTCTGCTCCCAGCTATGGGTTAAATAGCACGGTTTTCTTGATTTGAAGTGGCAAGTCTAAGTGAAGGAAAACTTAATTCAAAACCATTGTGAAGAAGGTTGTGTTTCATCAGGCTCTCTTGCCCTAGATACACCACTGCTGCTTTAACTGCAGTTCTGTTGTAATGTTGTCTTTGGTTAAAAATAACTGAGAAATAGGAAAGCCATATTTAGATAGAGTATTGAAGGAACAAAATAACTAGGTGGGGAAAAACAAAGAAGAGGTTTATTAAATACTAATACATAAAACAAAAAAAAAAACTTGAGTAAATTAACTACTCCTTAAATCCCACTCTAATATGGCCACATATTTATGAGTAGGAGCAGTCTATTGTCAAAGTAGTAGAAAAGAGCAGGATGTACATACAGTCCTACTCTACAGCAAGTATGTATGGTGCTCCTATGACTCTAATGGGTTACTTTCCCTTTATCAATAGCCAATTCTTTTTATATACTAAAGGATTAACTTTTTTTATCAGAATAACTATCTAAACTTATTGATTGGTGTGCTGAAAATTAAATATTTTGTTTGAAATTTATTAAATCTGTTAATATTAGCAAAGTGCCATTATTTTTTAAAGGTAATAATAAAAGTGAATCAAAAATTAACTTAAGCTGTAACAAATGTACTTCATTACCAAAATTAAGCAATGGTCAGTATCTAGATAGGTGACTATTTGGGAATACTAGAGGTTGAAAGCTTGGATGTGTAAGGTGGTACAATAGATAATGGTTTGAAATTGTTAATTGGAGAGCAGAGTTCTAATTCCCATCAGGTTTGTTATATTCATTCACATGGAAATACCTTTGAGAAAGATATGAATCTAGCTCTTCTCCCTCAGCTAGAGGTTAATTAGTAATACTTATCACTAAAAACATTATTATCTTTCCCCCAACTAAAAATACTTATCACTAAAAACATTATTATCTTTCCCCAAAATTCTTAGAATTGAAAAATATTTCCTGGTTTTAAATAATCTGCAAAGGGTTGAGAGGCTATAGAAAATGAATGAATCGATAAATAAAACAGATGTACCCTACCCAACTGATTTAAAATAGCCTGGATCAAGTGATTCTGAAATTCATCACAAATGGTTCAAGGTAATAGTTTTTTTGAATTTAGACATATTACAGAAAGTCGATCATTTAAATTAATTTACTCTACTTTGTAATCGACTTGTTGCTTGCTATTCATTGCATCTTGGCTAGTCATACAAAGAAATTTCTTACTAAGTTACAACCACAAATTTTCCTGTTTGTAGCTTTTAAATACTGTTTCTAACCTTGGCTTTGATTGGGTCTAGTTTCTAATAAGATAGAATTATTGCTGCTATTATTCTAAGATCTTTTCTCTATCCAAGGCAAACATTTTTCTGCATGATCATCAGTCAAACTTGCAAAACACACGCATTGGCCAATGATCTGTTTTAATCATGAGACTTTGTTATTTTTCAGTAAGATAGAAAACAAAAACAATTAGAATTTCAAACTTTTGTAAATCATAACAATACTTGAAAGTTATTAAAAGAAAAAAAAAGAAAAATAGAGAAAAGGAAATCATAAAATGGTAGCTTAAATTTCTTAGTAAGACAGAGAATATCTGTGTTTCTTTCCTTATACCTAAATAGAGATCTACAGCTGAAAGAAGCATTTCTCAAACTTTTTACCCTTATGGAACTCTTGAAATAGTTTTCATGTCTCAGAGAATCCCTACATAAAAATGATTATATACCATTACGAGAAGTATAGCCCGGCATTGCTTGGGTGTAATAAAAGCTTTAAAACTAATCCATGGTCCTGGAGCTCAGACTCAGCCTAAAGAATATTTGTGTGAAGTTTGGTGAGAATTGGATAAAAATTGTGGATTTGTATAAAGGACATACAGACAGATAAACAGACACACACACACAAACATCTTGTCTCTTTTATATATATATATATATATATATATATATATATATATATATATAAAATCGATTTTCTGTACTATTGTAAGAACTGCAACCTTGAAACTTTTGAATATCGTTTCTTATGTCTTTGTCTATGAGTGTATCAAATTTGATTAAAATCAGACCACTCCTTCTATAACCCGATTTTTTCGATTATCAATATTTATCGGGGGGTACCTTGACACAAAACCTAGCTAAGAACACTCGCAGACGCTTATAGTACAACTGTGTAATTTTTCAAGAAAATCGGTTCAGCCATTTTAGAGTCTATAGGTAACGGACACAGACACAGACACACACAATGTTCCATTTATAAATAAGTTTAGATTAATATGCCTCTTATATTTTCTTTATAGGTTAATGTGGTAATTTATATGGATACCTGTCCTATACTCAAGTGAATCACTCAATGATACATGAATCTACCATGTACAGGTCCTCTCTACTAATCAGTAAAAACAGTTTCACACCAATATCATATAAACATCACTAAATACACTCCTTATGATTATAATTTTAAATATAAGAGGCTGAAGCCTTTATTATAATAAGCAAGGATTTTTCCAACAATATGCCGTACATGAATGTTAAAATTACGAATATAAAATTAAACAAAAATTACTCAAAAATGTATTAGCCTATTTATCACAACTTCAGTATTTTTTTTTATTTTACACCTTTAGGAATCTTATAGAACAACCAGCCAGTAATCAACTAGAATAGAAGTTGAGTCCAACTGACAAAAAAACCAAAAAAAAACCGGGCAAATTGGTAGGTGGTTTAAATAACCTGGGAGATTCCATTCTGTTCTGGAAGCAGTGATTGGCTGATAATTTCAGTGTGTACATTGAGCTCCATAAATATTGAGCACAATATCCACTATTTGTCTTTGGGCCACATAGGAACATGTATTCAGTTATAACCCTGTTTATTTTTGTCTGCCAACTGGACACTAGCTGGACACATCAGGAAGGTGAGTCTCACAATCTTGAATGTTCACCTTCCTACAGGGAGACAAAAGAAGACCACCATGTTGAAAGGTAAGTTATTTGACTTCTACAACACCCTTGTACAAATTAATTGAAATAACTGCTTTAGTTTTCTTTCTTTCATCATATGTTCAGTTTTAGACCCACTGGAGTGACAGGGTGTAATCGATTTCTATTTTTTCCTCAGATTAGGTTATTGGCAGTGGTGTGCAGTAATATGAATTTATTTTTGAAGTGTATGATGAAATTTGTTTCACCCTGAAAAATATTGTGTCATCCATGATTGTATCAGATTTTTATCATGCCCGGACATTATTGTCTTGACTCAGTTGTCTTATGGCCATTGTCTGCGATGGACATTACTCCAAGGGCGCGTAAGATTGTAATACTGTATAAACACACTGGCAAGCCTTACAGAGAGTTTGTGGATATTATTAGTATCAGCCTTTCAACTGTTAGTCATGTCATCAAATTGAAGAAACAAACTAGATCAATAAGTCCAAAACATAAAAGAAACTGTGTCTAGAAGAGAAAAACAATGCCAAGAGATGATCAGGGAAAGTGTGAAAGATTTTTAGAAAGACAGGATTTGTTTTGTTTCAATTAATTTGCACAAATTATGAGCATGCTATGCAAAAGACTTATCTTAAATTTAAATGACTCATCATGGGCCAAATTCTCGATACACATTTATTTATTTACACTATTTTTGGACTATTTATATTTGACAGCAAGAAAAATGCATCAACATTTCACACAGGGATTAAGAAATCTGATTAACAAAGATTATTAGTCCACAAATTCAAATTTGACACAATGTCACTAATTAAAAAAAAAAAATTTAACCACAATAGTAAGCAATAATGTAGGCATTGACAGCTTGCACAGTGATCAGGCCAGGCATCGACAGCTTGCACAGTGACTAATGCAGGCATCAACATTACACACAGTGATTGAGAGATCAGATTAACAGAGATTATTAGTCAACATAATCAAAAAGAAAAATTTAAATAGCTAAATTATAAAAGTTTTATTATTATTTTTAAAATATTACCCTAATTTTAATCTATAATTGTCTAGATTGTGTTTTTTTTTAATACACATTCTTTTGAAAAAAGTATTTTTATGAAGGCCAAACAGTTTCTATAAAAATTGATACAATTGTATATCTTTTTCAGCTAATCAGTTAAAACATATCAAAATTTGTGAAAATATCCATTTCCAGTTTACAGAGAATGATTTCATTCCAATGAGAGATATGGTCTCAAATTCTAAAAATGTTGTGAATAGTGGGGCAAAATATACAAAAAGACCTTTTGGCAGCAATGAATATAGGCAGGCCAACATGAAAGAAGGTTGCTGTTATCAGCTAGCTAGAGAGAGAGAAAAGAAATATGAAGTTTTAGTGAAAATTCTCCTGAGGTTGGACAGCCTAAAATGAAACGATTTCTGAGAAATTTTCTCAAGAATGAACTGTGTAAAAAGAGACTTAAAAATATATATATTGCTGTGTCCCAGAAACACCTATGGGGCAATAAACTCTTTTTTAAAAATTTTAATTGCTTTATTATTTTCTCTTTTCATCATTTTTAAAAATCCTTTTATTTCCTAAGTTGTAATATTTTCCTATTTTTCACTGGTGATTCTTTATCATAAATTGTTATGCTGCTTTTAATAGACACACAAAAAGAAATTGAAGGGAAAGTATAAAAATTTTATTAATATTACTGTTTTAAAAATGTTAACCTTGTTTAAAAATATAATTGCCTAGGTTGCTTTTTTTAACAACACATTCTTTTGAGAGAAGTGTATTTTCATGAAGAGCAGAGAGTTTGTATAAAAAAAATGATATGATTGGAAAGTTTTTTCATCTCATTAGTTAAAACCTGCCAAAATTTGTGAAGGATCTATTTCCAGTTTACAGAAATTGATTTTTCAATTGACCAATAAGAGACATGGTATCAAATTCTAATAACATTGTGAATAGTGGGAAGAGCTGAGCCTAGATTTTTTAATAAATGATTTTTAGCTGAGTAAATATGAAGAGTAGACCTTTTGACAGCAATGGAAGAATGCTGGTCAATATCAAAGACAGCATTGACATCAAGAGAACATCAAAAAGGCTGCTGTTACCAGCCAGCTACAAAGACACAAGAGAAATTTGAAATTCCAGTGAAAATTCTCCGACAGCCTAAAATGAAAAGATTTCTGAGAAATTTTCTCCAGAATGAACTGTGTAAAAAAGAATTTGTTTTTAGTTGCTGTGTCCTAGAGACAACCATAGGACAAATTGGACCTTTGTTTTGTTACTGCCTTATTTTCTTTTTTCATCATTTTTAAAAACATTTGTCTTTTCCCCCATTTTTCAGTGGTGATTCTTTATTATAAATTGTTATCCTGCCTCAGTAAGAGCACAAATGGAAATTTTTGTGCATAGTTTGTTTGTTTGTCCCTTTTTTTCGTAATTGTAAACTGTAAATAAATGTATTTTTGCTTCTGAAATTTTATGCAGTGGTTGTTTTGTGTTTTATATTTTTGCACCTATCAATATGTCTTGCTATTTCTACTTAATTTTTGTATCTGAAACATGAGCTTGCATTTGGTAAAAATAATTTTTTTAATATTTTTTTTTTACAAAAAATTATTATTAATTCCTGAATGCAAAGAATCAAATTTGTGTTCATTCTTACAAGATTATGCTGCATGAAATTTAAAGGAAATGTGTACTATCTGGTTGGATAACTTTTCTCGTGCATGATTAAAGTAGATTATAAACTAAGCAAAATACAGCTGATTGAATTAAAAAAAAATAAAATAAAAAACATTTTTGCTATCCTTTGCAATAATTTCTAAAAAATTTCTTAGTGTGAACTAAAAGTTAACCACGATCTTAATGGGCTAAGGAGATTTATGTGTAAAAATGAGTCTTAAAAATTATTTCAAACATAAATTCAGTATTGACTGAAATTGAAATAAGAACAATTATGTTTGAAAGTTACTAGAAAATTTCAGAAATAAAATTCTGATGATAATATTCCAAAAAATATTAATAATATTAATTCAGTATTGTGAAAGACAAAATAAATGTGTTAACCATGAGTTAACTTCAAAACTTAATAGAATTTATGCATAAATTCTGTTGTTTTTTTTTAAGTGAAATTCTGCTTGCATAAAAAAATAATATCTCTTCAGTAATTAAGACTGGAGTTACAACAGGAGAATTTTAAGCATAAAATTTGGCCATTCATTTTTAAAATTATTTTAAACGAAAATTCCGTATTTACTAAAGTAACAAAAATTCTGTTTCTGTAAAAAAGAATTTCATGTCTATTCAGTTTGGAATTACTATTGCAAAACTTTACATGTAAAATTTTGCCACTTATTTTTTTAAAATTATTTTAAATGAAAATTCAGTGGTAAGATTGAAGCAAAATATCCTGTTCTAAACTGGAGATTTATAACTAAAATTGTAACTACATCATAAAAATACACATCATTTATAAATTGAAAGAAAAATGTTCTCAGTACAAGTTGAAAATTGACATTACCTTAAAATTAATAAAGACCAAAACAAATGTAGTAAACACCAAATACTTCTTCATTCTACAAGAACAAGCTATACTAAAGTGGATATATTTTGTAAAATTTTTCATGGATCAAATAACTGATATTTATATCAATTTAGATTTTGACATGGAAAATTTTGGAAATGAAACTATGTGAAACTGACTATCATTTTAATACATATATTAGGATTTCACGTATTATTTTGAACAGAGGTTTAATTACTGGAAATGATGATTCTGAACATCAGAAGTGTCAGTCTGGAGATTTTTATGAAAATTCTGAAGTTTCTGAAAATTGTGAAATTTCTGTTACTGAAAGAAATTCTTAAATTTCTGATGCTTATAATGTATCAACTAATACTAGTAAAAATAAAAATTCAGAGTACATAAAGACAATTGGTGCAGGAAATTTCCTTGAGATGAGAAAAAAATTAAATCTGTCTCTTCAAAACATGCTGTAAGTTTTCCTTGATAAATTGAACTACATTTGGATAAGGCATAGATCTATGTTCAAATCCAATAACCAAACAAGTATCCAAATAAGTTTTAATTGTTTACTTAAGAGAAATGAGACCCTTTCATTAAATGAAGCAGTCTACTCTAGCATAAACCTAATAGAAAACATGTTAGAATTGTTATTCTATATGATCAAATAAGTCATTGTATTTCAGACAAGGTTTTTCTATTTACGACTAAAGATAAAGATAGATTTTGTTTGATTTGTTACATTTGCACAACCTTAATTTGTGGCTTTGTTGCCTGTAGGTTTATACTAAATTGATATCAATAAATTGTCGAAAATTGAATACACTAAAATGTTAAAGAATTTCCATGTTAAGTTAGAGAAAACTAGTAATTCTCCTAAAATACTATTTAATTTTTTTTTTATTTTTATAATCTTTTCACCACAAACAAAGCAGGTCGGGGAAACCAAAGAAAAAAGCTTCTCAGAGCAGTTGCCATGAAAAATACTTGTAGAAAAGACAAATGGAAGCCACATCATATCAGTGAGAAAGTGACTGAAGACAGGCTGCCAAGCCAAGATTGATTACATTGCAAATTCTCCTTTGGATTTTATCAAAAACCTCAAGATGAGTAGCAGGAGCACCTGACCAGATATGGCAACAGTATTCAATGCATGGCTGAATGGTAGATTTATAAATGTGCAGAATGCATTCTGGCAAGAAAAAATTCCTGGATGAACAGAGTGATCCAACCTTCCTAGCAGTAGATGCAGCTATGGATTCGATGTAGTCATTCCAGTTGAAGTCATTTGAGAGAGTGAGGCCAAGGAGGTGCAGTGTGTTGCTCTCTAGGAAAGTAGCATCATCCATTCTGATGGTAGGCAGGAAAGTTTCTCTATGATGGTTAAAATAAAGCAACTTTGTTTTGAAAGCATTAAAATTTACAAGCCATTTCCTGCCCCATTCAATCACAGACTAGAGATCCTTTTGAAGGCCAGCAGCCAGGTTGACTGTCAGTCTTGGAAGTTTTCCTATTGAGACAGGAGTAAATTGTGGTGTCATCTGTATAGATGCCTACTTGGGAACTGATTACTTGAGGAAAATCAGAAAAGCTTAGGACCTAGAATAGAACCTTGAGAGATGCCCACATTCATATGAAAGGATCTAGAAGCTTGCCTGTTCAAAACAATATTCATTTCACAATTTGATAAGAATGATTCAAATAAATCAAGCAATCATCCAGAAATACTGTAACTCTAGAGCTTGTACAGAAAGCCAGCATGCCAAACCCTGTCAAATGCTTTTGAGATATCAAGAGCAACAGCTTGAGCTTTGCCATTCTTATTTAGAGCCTGGTATATATATTCTGTGATGGTCATTAACATATCAGTGGTAGACCTGGCAAAAAGGAAGCCATATTGTTTGTTAGAGAAAAGATTTTGAGACGCTAGCTATTTCAGTAATGATAATATCCTCAAATGCTTTGCCAAAAAGCTGTATCAACAGATAATTAAAGGGGTCAGAGGGATCCCCAGAGTTATTAAAAACAGGAACTACAGAGGAAGAAAGCAGGAAGCAATGAAGCAATAGTTACAGAGTTTAGACAAGTCAAGTATAGAGTTGGATGAGAATTTGCTAGCAAAGCATTCAACCTTGTCTGCTGTCGATGTAAGGACTTCGAATTGATTGAATAGAGGAGGGATTTTCTGTTGTTCAGCACACTCTTGCAGAGGCACCAGTAATCTTCAGAACCAAACATGCGAGATGCTATATGCTGCTTTATTCTATCAGTAAACAACAGCTTAGCATCATTTAGGACACTCTTACGTTCATTATGAGCAGTGATAAAGAGGCTCCTATTGTGATCAGATGTATCGTTCCAGTAAAAATTTATATAGTAGATACATTAGTAATAGTAATAAAAAAATTAAAAAAATAGCTTGTTGTTAGTCAAACATAACCAAACTAAAGGTGTACTTTTTGTACTCAAATTCATTATAAGACAAACAACATGGATTTGTGGGTTTGAAGAGGATAAAGAGAGAACTAATAATATAAGATATAAAAAAATATTAAAAATTATTGACTATATTGAAATAACTTTTTAAACAAACCACTTTCATGATATTTAAGAATCTAAAGCCACAAACTTTGATAAGGGAGATAACAAACTGGGGTGGAATAGCATAAAAGGTAATCAACTAGAAAGAGGGAAGTCTGAGAAAAGGTAACAACCTTTGCAAAAAAAAGAAAAAAAAGAAAGAAAAAAGAGAAAGAAAAAAGAGAAAGAAAAAAGAGAAAGAAAAAAGAGAAAGAAAAAGAGAAAGAAAAAAGAAAGAAAGAAAAAAGAAAGAAAGAAAAAAGAAAAAGAAAGAAAAAGAAAGAAAGAAAAAAGAAAGAAAGAAAAAAGAGAAAGAAAAAAGAAAGAAAGAAAAAGAGAAAGAAAAAGAGAAAGAAAAAAGAAAAAAGAAAGAAAAAAGAGAAAAAAAAATCACAAAATGAGCAGTAGGTGAAAAGTCGGAGAAAAGGCTACAAACTGAGCAGAGTGATGGAAAAAAGCTCACAAACCGGGTAGAGCGACAAGAAAAAAAAAACCATCACAAAAAAACCATCACAAACCGGGCAGAGTGACAGGAAAAAACATCACAAATCGGACAGGGCAATAGGAAAAAATGTCACAAACCAGACAGAGCGACAGGAAAAAATGTCACAAACCAGACAGAGCGACAGGAAAAAATGTCACAAACCAGACAGAGCGACAGGAAAAAATGTCACAAACCAGACAGAGCGACAGGAAAAAATGTCACAAACTGGGAAGAGCAACAGAAGAAAAAAAAGGTTACAAACTGAGCAGAGTGACAGAAAAAAAAGGTTAGAAACCGGGCAGAGCGACGGGGAAAAAAAAAAAAAGGTTGCAAACCGGGCAGAGCAATAGAAAAAAAGGTTGCAAACTGGGCAGAGTGACAGAAAAAAAAGGTAAAAAAAACATAAGCACAGCGATAGAAAAAGATCACAATTAAAAAGAGGGAGGTCACAATCTGGGAATGGGGAAAAATTGCAAGCCATTGGGAAAGGGCCACAAACTGTGAACAAAAGTCACAAGGAGGGAAAGATGCATGATTGGTTAATAGGGGAAAAGAGATTAAACCAGATTGGTTAAATATTGTCTAATTACAGATAATGATATCTGTCATCAAAGAAAATTATCTGCAATTGATTTCTGGAGACTATATTATTAACCTCTAAATTAATGTGAGATGCGATAAAACTGTTTACATCCATGTAAAATTTGAGTATAAAAATAAGTTTTTTGACTTGCATTCTAATTTGTTACACTTACCCAGCTTGGATTTTACAGTAAACATATGTAATGACTTGAAAGTACCAGGTTTCTTCCAGACATCTGCATAAAGGAGCCAATCAGGGACAAGTACTGAAGTGCAAATTAGAACCAATCACTAAACAGAGTAAAGCTGTCATTATAGAGTGCACTGAGGCTTGTTCAATCATTATATCAGAGAGATGCTTAATTAACTGGTTACCATGGTTATCTGCTCTAGCCTTTAGGACCAGCTTCATAGAACTTAAATCACATTAATCTATAGGACAAGCCTAAGAAATCTCTCCTATCCCTTTTCCCCATCTTATATCTGTATAACATTCATGATATATATTGACAATTCATAAAGTTTAACCTTAGACAATGTAAACTTGGTAAATATTTAAGTAAGAATTTGTAAAACTTACTAAGGGAAAACGGATGTGCGTTGTGGTACAGTGGATATTGGGTCGGAACGAGAAATAGGGGAGCCGAATTCATTGCATTCACTTACACGCAAATACCCTTCCAGTTATGGGTTAAATAACAGGACAGATTGGGTCCTATAGCCTTAGCTGGCAACCAGTCTACCGCAGAAAACAATGGCAACCTACTGCGGGATAATCTTCTGCCCAGTCAGTCATGTCTCTTTCGAGACCTGATTGCCCAAGCGGGTTTCACGTATGGCACTTTAACTAACTAAGCTTTTGCAGCCTAAACTTAACTGTAAAGATAAAATAAAAAATACTTCCAAGTTTTCCCTCTAGAACCATTAATATTCCATTAATGCTGTTAAACTTTATTTTACTTTGGGGTCAAGGATGCATTCCACAAGCTAAGCAGAGTATTGAGTGATGGGAAAATTTTGTTAAAAACAAAGAAATGAGTACTGAATGTTTTTTTTTTTTTTACCCAGATTCATGACAAGATAAACAATATGGATTTGTGGGTTTGTAGGGGACAAAGTGAGAACTAATAATATTAAATATAAAAAAATATTAAAAATTATTACTTATACTGAAATAAGTTTTTAAACAAATCATTTTCATTATATCTGTCTTCCTATACAACATCAAAGACGAAGGAAAGACGTGAAGCAACCAAAATGTTCTACAGAAGGATGCAGAAAATACCATGTACCAAACATGTGCGTAATGACAAGGCTTTGGAAAGGATGGAAACTTATACTTAACATCAGGAAGAGACAGCTGAAGTTTCTGGGACACATTATGAGGAAAGGGGGCTTGGAGAATCTGATACTCACAGGACAGATAGAGGGAAAGAGACAGAGGAAAGCAATGTGTGACATGCTTTATAGGCTTAAGTGGATGGCAGAGCAGAGTTTGGGAGAAATACCAAGAGCAAAGGTGCTAAGAACTACAAGGGATGGGGAGAATATGGACGGCCATGATCACTGACATCCTGAAGGGACACAACACATAGAAGAAGAAGATCCTATAATTCTGTCTGTTTTTTTGTTGCTTAGTTAGCACGTGGTGTCATGCCTTTTAAGAACTTACATGTCCCCTGTCCACAAATTTAATGGGTTTGTCCCCTGTTCACTAATTCTCAATATAGCAGCAACAAAGAGTTTTTAACTTCCTGCAAACCTTATTGTGGAGTCCATTGAAACTATATATATGTTTTTCAAAAGGTAGAGGAAGTGATAATGCCCTTGTGCAATAAGTAGGTCCAACATGAGTAGGTCAAGAAATAATGGTGACCCAACTGATGTTAAGCTTAAAGAATGAAAAATGAAATGCACACATTTTGATCTTAATATCGAAATTGAAGAGAAAATGCAAAAGAAGTATCATAAGCTGATATTCATTTTATTACACATATCTACATTCCCCCAAGAAAATAATTTTTTTTTCCTAAACTTAAAGTGTAAAAGATATGATCACTTTTTCTCTTTTTTCCTAAATATAAGAAAAATTCAGAAAAAATACCAATGTTATATATATGTATCAATAAAAGAAAAATTCAGAAAAAAAAAAAGAAAAGATTCTTAAATTTTTTTTTATTTTATAAAGATCAAAAAGCTGTAACTGGTTATTTATGTAAATATAGCAGAATAGAAATATATGGCTCCAAGCAAACATAAAAGTATTATGTGAATGAGTAAGTGAGAATGGACTGTATTATAGAATAAAAGCTTAGATCATTAAAAAATATTTTTTTAAAGTCTAATATTCTACATTAGAGTTACTCAGCAAGAATTGCAAATGGAGAAGGTAATATAAAAGAAAAAAAAAGAAAACTAAAAAAAATTGTGAAAAATGTAAGTGAAGAAATATAAATTGTTTTGGAATGTAATGTATTAGAAGGTAACAAAAAGAAATATATATATATGTGTGTGTGTGTGTGTGTGTGTGTGTGTGTCAGAGACTCTGTTCCCATTTACCTTATCTTACTTTACTCTACTCCTAACCAGCCTCAAAACTTTTTCCAGTCAATGGTAACTTTCTTTTTAAGGATTTCACTTTTTTTTTCATTATTCTTTTTCTCCCTCTATCAGACTAATTTTCTTGCAATCTTATTTCAAATGGTTGATACATTCCAGAAACTATTAGAAGCTGAATGAGATAAAAATCTTTTTTGCCTGAAAACTCAAACTAACAATCAATACGAAGAATGTTTCTTCATTACAGTCAGAGATAATTAACTTTGATCTGCTTCATTTTCCAACAAGTTGAAAAAAAAAAAAAACTATAAAAAAAGGGAAAAGAAAACAGAAAAAAAGAAATTAGCAAGGAAAGAAAAATAAAAAAATAAAAAAGTAAGTTCTTTACAAATTATAGGAAAAATAACACAAAAATCAAGAGTTCAAAACATTTCAAAAAGTTGACATCAGATCTAATCTCAGAGTGAGTTTTTTTTTTTTTACAAATGGGTTGCCTAATGAAAGGCCAACAAAAGTCAAAGTCTATTTCATGACAACTTCAGTTTCATTATTTTTTTTGCCTAGATAAGTGATTAAGTTATTGTTTTTAAATAATAAATTTAAAAGATCCTGTGTAAAAATATATTTGCTGATTTTACTTAGAAATTAAAACATTTTGCTGAAAAAAGGAACATATAAATGAATCCATTTGTATCAGGAAACCTATTAAACCTGTTTAAATGTCTTGCCTTCATAATAATTTATTTAATATTATTTATCAGTACTTCAGCCTAAAAAATATCTCATAAACCTGATATTTGTTTGTAAACAAAAAACATTTATATTAAGATGCAGTATAACCAAATTTACATGTACTTATTAAGTAAAGAGTTCATTCATTGTTAAAGAGATACACTATAGATCAAAAGTTTGAGGGGTCACTTTCTAGATTTAATAATTAGAAAATTTCATACATTCTTTTGTTGAAATTCTACTAAGGATGCTAAAATCTTTTAACTCACAGTGCATGGTGTCAAATTCTTTTAGAGAGAGAGTTATGTGAATTTTAAAACCCACCATGCTTAGGATTGCCATTAACCAGCAATGTAAATTAGGGAAAAAGAGCTAAAATTTAAAGAAAACTTTATACAGTAATTATAAAGCAGTTAATTTCATTGTTATTATTATTGAATATATGATAAAACCATTCAGGAAGAGGAACCTCTGGTCTGTAGTGAGCTAGCAAATTAGTTTTGAAAAAGGCAAACAGCTTTCAAATTTTAGGTAAATCTTCAGAGGGTGGCCTCCAAAATATTGATTTATTGTGTATAAGAACTATTAATCTTGACACTGGAGATTTAATGGATAATACTGTTCCATTAGATTAGTCTTTGCCTTTTATTTACTATTTTTTTAATCATCAATAAGAGTAGATCACTTCACCTATCATCTAATTCACACTCCTAAAGTCTTTTGAACAGAAGTAAAGGTTTGTTTAGGATTGGGTTTCTGGTTCCTTCAAAAGTCTTCTCAATTTCCAATTACCTCTTGCATCTTAGTGGCATTATCACCATGCTTGGGATGAATTAATTTAAAAATAGCATAAACTTTTAAAAATCAAATGGCATAGATAACATAACACAGCTGACTCAGAGATCATCAACTTCCATTGTTCTAAAAAAAAAAAAATTTTTTTTATGAATACCAACCACTGAAACATTTCTTTGACTGACTAAATAATAAATTCTTGTGATTTTGTGCAACATGCTTTAGAACTGAATAGATATTTTCTTCTGCGTGCCTGTTAGTAAATTAGTTAATCCAATAGACTATTTACTTGTTCAGTGAGTCCAATCCTCACTGGGAATGCCACAATTTTAGCCAGTGTTAATTTTAGCTAAGCTAACTAGATACTGAATTCATCTAGCTCTTAGGAAAGAAGAGAACAAAAAAAATTATTATCTCAGAAGTGGTGAATTGTCTTCCAGACAGTACATATCTAATATAAGAAAATAGAAAAGATCTGTATCTAGACTGAGAGACTTTCTTATTTTCTGCAAGACTATGGTAAAAAAATGATTTTGTATCATATCGTATATTCAGTAAACCTTAAACATAACATACACTTGAGTAGAAAATGTCTATCAGCAAAGAAAGGGATGATAAAGTGAATAAACAGAAACTATATATATATATATATATATATATATATATATATATATTATGATTTGGAGGAATGAACAGACAACTGAAAAATATTTTTTTTGTTAAAGACTTGTTATTACAAATACTTCTTTTAAAATATTTCAGTAATAATAATAGAAAACCCATAAAATTTCAACGAGAATAGAAAATTATGCTTGCAGGCAAGTCAGAAAAATATTTGAAAATAGCTTATGAAGAAACCAGAGTACTGTGTGAATGTAGAAAGTAGTTGCAGGATATTAAATAAATTATACAAAAAAAAAAAAAAAATGCACACAGTAAAATCTTCTACATAGTTCAAGCTTGCCATTCCTAATAAAACCACTTAATATATTTCCCAAGTGTATAATATAAAGATATAAAATATTTTAAAAGGATAATATTACAGGAATATTGAAATTGTGTAGCATAGTTTACAACTCAAAATATATGACAATTCGATTGTCTCAGTGTCAACACATGAAGCCAATCAAATTATGAATCTTGATAAATAACTATATCCTTTAGAATCCATTAAAAACACAGAAGTTAATGAAAAAAAAAATGTTAAAAAATATACCTAACTACAAATAACCAAGGTCAGTAAACAGGAACAAAAATAGGATTAATAAATTTTTTACTAAGCCAGTTTTGACCAATTCTATGTTATAAAAAAAGGGGACAACCCACAAATTCCAAAAAACAAGATTTATATTTCAGATTGTTTCTTTTTATTTTTAAATATTAAATAACAAGAGAAACATGTTTATAATTTTAAAATGTAAATCCTAAAGTATGTCGTACATTGGGACTTCTAGCAGATCAATCCTGTGCTGGAGGGTGTTCTAACATTCTTGACAATGGCTCTTTTGGACTCAATGTCTTCATGGCATGAGATTTAATCACAGTAGTAGTAGGTGCAAATACTGACCCCATCTACGATTGAAGAAATAGGCAATTATCATGTTTATTAAGTAATTCCAAGATATCCGTGTATAAACACAACAATATTTACATTTCTATAAATATCTTTACTTATGATTGCCTTCTCCCTTTGTCCTTTCTGTTGAAAAACTGAGGTTGTTTCATTTTTTTAAATATTAAATAAAAATGTGTTTATAATTGTAAAAATTAAATGTTATCAAAGGATTAAAAAAAAAAAAAAAAAAAAAAATCAAGATTTTCAAAATACAAGAGATTAAATAAATTCCAATTTAAAACTCAAGCGTTAGAAGTTCCTAGCTGTATTTTATTTGTAATGACAAAGAAAGAGAGAAAAGAGGGAGAAGAAAAAATAAAGAGAGGAAGGAAAAAGAACAGAGAGAGAGAGAGAGAGAGAGAGAGAGAAAGACAGAGAGAGAGAGAGAGAAAGAACAGAAGAGAGAGAGAGAGAGAAAAAGAACAGAATAGAGAGAGAGAGAGAGAGAGAAAAAACAAAAGAACAGAATAGAGAGAGAAAAAACAAAAAGAACAGAATAGAGAGAGAAAAAACAAAAGAACAGAATAGAGAGAAAAAAACAAAAGAACAGAATAGAGAGAGAAAAACAAAAAGAACAGAATAGAGAGAGAAAAAACAAAAGAACAGAATAGAGAGAGAAAAAACAAAGAAACAGAATAGAGAGAGAGAAAAAACAAAAGAACAGAATAGAGAAAAAACAAAAGAACAGAATAGAGAGAGAGAAAAAACAAAAGAACAGAATAGAGAGAGGAAGAAAAACAAAAGAACAGAATAGAGAGAGAAAAAACAAAAGAACAGAATAGAGAGAGAGAAAAAACAAAAGAACAGAATGAGAGAGAGAAAAACAAAAGGAGCAAGAATGAAGGAAGCAAGAACAGAGCAAGAAAAAAACAAAACAGGAAGGAAGGAGAAAAACAAAACAAGAATGAAAGAAAAAAAAAGACAGACAGAGAGAGAAAAACAAGGAGAAAGATAGAGAGAAAAAACAGAAAGAAACAGATAGAGAGAGAAAACAAAAGACAGAATGAAAGAAGAAAAAACAGATATAGAATAGAGAGAAAAACAAAAGAACAGATAGAGAAAAAACAAAGACAGAGTGAGAGAGAGAAAAAACAAAGAACAAGACAGGAAGAAACAGAACAGAATAGAGAGAAAAACAAAAGAACAGAATAGAGAGAGAAAAAACGAGAACAGAATAGAGAGAGAGAAAGAAACAAAAGAACAGAATAGAGAGAGAGAAAAAACAAAAGAACAGAATAGAGAGAGAAAAAACAAAAGAACAGAATAGAGAGAGAAAAAACAAAAGAACAGAATAGAGAGAGAGAAAAAACAAAAAGAACAGAATAGAGAGAGAGAAAAAACAAAAGAACAGAATAGAGAGAGAAAAAACAAAAGAACAGAATAGAGAGAAAAAACAAAAGAACAGAATAGAGAGAGAAAAAACAAAAGAACAGAATAGAGAGAAAAACAAAAGAACAGAATAGAGAAAAAACAAAAGAACAGAATAGAGAGAGAGAAAAAACAAAAGAACAGAATAGAGAAAAAACAAAAGAACAGAATAGAGAGAGAGAAAAAACAAAAGAACAGAATAGAGAGAGAGAAAAAACAAAAGAACAGAATAGAGAGAGAAAAAACAAAAGAACAGAATAGAGAGAGAAAAAACAAAAGAACAGAGAGAGAGAAAGAAACAAAGAACAGAATAGAGAGAGAGAAAAAACAAAAGAACAGAATAGAGAGAGAAAAAACAAAAGAACAGAATAGAGAGAGAGAAAAAACAAAAGAACAGAATGAGAGAGAGAAAAAACAAAAGAACAGAATGAGAGAGAAAAACAAAAGAACAGAATAGAGAGAGAAAAACAAAAGAACAGAATAGAGAGAGAGAAAAAACAAAAGAACAGAATAGAGAGAAAAAAAAAGAACAGAATAAGAGAGAGAAAAAAAAAGAACAGAATAGAGATAGAGAGAGAAAGAACAGGAGATAGAGAGAAAGAACAGGAGATAGAGAGAGAAAGAACAGGAGATAGAGAGAAAGAACATAGAGAGAGAGAGAAAGAACATAGAGAGAGAGAAAGAACATAGAGAGAGAGAAAGAACATAGAGAGAGAGAGAGAAAGAACATAGAGAGAGAGAAAGAACAGAACATAGAGAGAGAGAAAGAACAGAACATAGAGAGAGAGAGAAAGAACAGAACATAGAGAGAGAGAGAGAAAGAACAGAACATAAAGAAGAGAACATAGAGAGAGAGAGAAAGAACAGAACATAATGAAGAGAACATAGAGAGAGAGAAAGAAGAGAACATAATGAAGAGAACATAGAGAGAGAGAAAGAAGAGAACATAGAGAGAGAGAGAGAGAGAGAGAGAGAGAAGACATAGAGAGAGAGAAAAAGAAGAGAGAGAGAAGAAAGAGAGTAAAAGAACAGAAGAAAGAGAGAAGGGGAAGAAGAAAGTCAGAGATTGAGGAGGAAAAAGAGAAAGGGCAAGAGGAAAAGAGAAGAAAGAAAAAGTAAGAAAAAAAGACAAAAAAATGAAAAAAAAAGTTATTTTACAAAGCTTCCCTGTACTTTCTTTAAAGCAACAGTTAATCTAATGGCACAAGAAAAATTTTAAGATGATAATTTTTGCCTTTTCTTTTTTTTTTTTCTTTTTAAATAGAATGTAAAAACTGAGCAATAAAATTGGATCTATTATGCAGCTGGTCATTTTGATATTCTTCAATCAAACATAATAAAAGGATTCTTGTCAGCTCATCTTTAACAAAACAAATTTCCATATTTTTAGAATTCTGACAAAAATATACTGAACATTAAAGGAAGAATTGAAAAACTGAAGCATTCATCCAAATTATTTTTTCCTAAAGAATAAACCATTTTTTTAAATTAAATTTACAAATCATACCATGTAAATTATTCTGCTTATAAATTTATTCATAAGTTTCAATCAGAAAATTTTCATAAAGGACAGACACTGAACATGTCTGAACACATTCCAATATTGAAGTATGCTATATCTACATAATATCAAAATTAAAATCTTACCATACCATAGATATTGACAAGCATGTCTCCTAAAACATTACCATTTCATTCTCATTTGCCCTACTACTGTGGCCTTGTGCCAAACTGAGTTTTAGAAATATATTTAACATGAAAATAGAGGCATAAGGAAGCAACAAAAACTGTTGCTTCTGCTTTATTATGGTTTAAATTGCAAAATAAAAATATTTCTCTTATTCTCAAGAAACACAAGTTTAACTAGCACTAAAAACAATACAATGAAAATGATTTATTTAACCCAGAATAAAAAATAAAAAAAACTTGTGCAGACTAAAATACCACTAATTGAGAAAGAGAGAGAGAGAGAGAGAGAGATGGAAGAGAGAGAAACAGACTGTCATAAGGAGGCTATACTATATATCTAAACTGTGCACTAAAAAGAAAAAGAAAGAAAAAGACAGAAAAAAAGAAAAGAAAGAAAAAAGAACAGAGGAAAAAAGAAGAGAAAGAGAGGAAAGACAAGGGAGAAGAGAGGAAAGACAAGGGAGAAGAGAGGAAAGACAAGGGAGAAGAGAGGAAAGACAAGGGAGAAGAGAGGAAAGACAAGGGAGAAGAGAGGAAAGACAAGGGAGAAGAGAGGAAAGACAAGGGAGAAGAGAGGAAAGACAAGGGAGAAGAGAGGAAAGACAAGGGAGAAGAGAGGAAAGACAAGGGAGAAGAGAGGAAAGACAAGGGAGAAGAGAAAAAAAACGAAAGAGAGAGAAAGAGAGGAAAGACCAAGAGAGAAAGAAAGAGAAGAAAGAGTCATAAGGAAATAATATATTTAAATTGGACATTATGCTTCCTACTGGTTTAAATTGCAAAATAAAAACAATTCGCTTATTTGAGAAACAGAAGTTTAACTGGCATCTATAAACAGTAAAGAATGAAAATGATTTACTTAACCCAGAGTAAAATGATGAAACCCTTGTACACTAAAATATCATCAATTTAACCTGACAATAGCAAAAAGGAAAGAACTTCTGGTTTGTTTGAATTTATATACATTTTCCTGATCTATTCTATCCGTTTTTGCTTCTTTGCACCTGCCACACACACATGCCACACTCACCAATCACATCATGTACATTCATTCATTTCAACTGATATTTTAAATCCTCTCAGTTTTAGCCAATAAATCCTGGAATCTCTACTAGATGGTAGATAAACAGCAGATAAAAATTAAAAGAGAATTACCAATTAAATGAAGAATCACAGAATTAAAATATCAAAGTGAAGACTTAGTTTGAATAATTTACTGACTAGTGTCTGAACTGAATTTTGATTATACATGCCTCTGTTGACATTTATTCAGTTGCTATCAGGCATCTAAAAAAAATAATTTCACCCCAAGCAAGGTGATAAAACTATTAAGATACAAGAGTTTACAGAGAGAATGAAACTAAATGAGAAAACATTACTGAACAGAGAGAATAATAAAAGAACAGGTTATGAAGAAGGCAGAAGATGATGGTTGATTTTGAAATTAAACTTTCAATGGCCATAGTTCACTGGAAAGCTATAAGCTAGAAGATAGTACCACAAGTAAGTAGTTTGAGAGAAGAAACTATTAGGATAGAACTTACAGTACAACTAGTAATTTTTACAGTAAAATAATGAGGCCTAGTTGCTAATCTAGTCATTAAGTCAGTGATACACACTTTGGGCAATCATGTCCCTTTCAAGACATGACTGACTGGGCAGAAGATTATCCCACAGTTGTTTGCCATTGCTTTCTGTGGTAGACTGTTGCCGACCAAGGCTATAGAACCCAATCTGTCCTATTATTTAACTCATAACTGAAGGGAAGAGACAGATTAATACCTTTCCCGAGGGTATTTGTGTGTAAATGAATGCAAGGACCAAGGCTATAGAACCCAATCTGTCCTATTATTTAACTCATAACTGAAGGGAAGAGACAGATTAATACCTTTCCCGAGGGTATTTGTGTGTAAATGAATGCAAGGAATTCAACTGGAATTGAACTCGGCTCCCCGATTTGTCATTTCGAGTCGATGTCCACTGCACCACAATGCACAACTTGCTAATCTAGTACTATGATTAAATTTGTGAAGTTGAGGTAGCAAAGAACAACAACTGCGATGAAAATATATATATATATATATATATATATATATAGAAAAGAGATTGGCTTAGAATATTTTTAAAGTATAGGTGCATTCAATTTCGTTCACCAGATGAAACTCAGTAAATTATTTAAACAAACATTCCAAGCCATCTTTGTATATATTTCTTAGATGAAGTATTGTAATCATTTACATTACTTACATTGGACTGTTGTCCTCATCTTTGTTGCCTCATTCACAACATTTCAGGTGATTGGAATTTCAAACTGAATCTTATTGTATTCACTGGAGTAGATTGTTCTAGTTCCATGAATCATGCTCTTCCAGTAAAGAAAGATCCAACATTGAAAACAGAATGACAACTGTCACAGATCCTAATCAAGAACAAAGACCACTTCTCACCAAAGGCAGTTTTCTCAATGTTACAGCAAGCTACCTTTCTTTCATATATGGTCTCCTCAAAATTCACAAAGATGGTATTCCGCTTGAGCCAATTGTAGCTGCCAAAGCTATCTGTCCACCTCTGAATCACTTTCTTGTGGATATAATTGACCCATTAATAGGAAAGTCATCATCATATGTCTGATACTACACTCACTTTGTGGAATTAATCAAAGATATTCCCATTCAATCCAACCAGATGGTGAGACTGGGTGAGGTGATTTTGTTCACCAAGGTATGCACAGAGAAAGCACTATAGGTAGTCAGGGACAAATTGGTCTTGGACTTATCTCTAGGAGAATATACCAGTATACCAATAAATAACATGATCGAGATGCTGAATTTCTGTACACAAACAACACACTTCAGAATGAGATCAGACATATATTGGGAAAATGAAGGCTTAGCAATGGGCTTGCCATTATCACCAGTAAGAGCTAACATATGCATGGATTACTTCTGAGTGATGGCATTAGAAACTACAATATTAAGGCCAATTCTATGGCAGAGATGACACCTTCATAATATGGCCACACCAGGAAGAGGTTCAGCTACTACCGACTCATGTAAACTCAATAAAATTATTGATACATTTCACAATGGTGAGAGAAAACAACAACTAGCATTCCTATAATATCTCAAATAGAGCATGGGATAGAAGGGTGCAAGAGGATAACAACACTCAGAAAACAGCCTCAGTCTACCTACCCTATGTGAAGTGATTATCAGAAAAAATATAAAAGATCTGTGAACCATATAACATAAGAGAAACAGCCCCCCTCCACTTAAGATAATGCTGCAAGAGCACTGCAAGGCTGTAACACTAGGGGAAAATATGGAGGAAAAAGTGAGATCACTGCCCCCCGCCCCCGGAATGAAGTTGAAATAATAGCTACAGAACACCACTGGAAAATACAAAAACTTAAGGAATCAGTACATATCCTAGGCCGCCACAAAAATTTCCTAAGTTGGCTAAGCATAAAAATGAATACAATATGGGAACCAGTAATACAAGTGCTAGAGAAAACAATTACAAACAACAAGATTGTAATATGATCTTTGGTTAAAAAAAAAAAAAAAAAAAATTAATTTAAAAAAAATGGTTACAGAGACATTAAGTTTATAAGTCCCCCAAACTGATACATTGATGTCCTCAGGATACATGGCCCAGTGGATAAAAGTGTTAGTTAGATCCAGTGACTTGACCCTGAATTGTGAGTTCAATACCTGGCTACTTAGAGAGTTGAATTAAAAGGGAGATAACTGATAGACATCTAAAAGAGGCATGACAGACTAGAGAATGAAATAAAGGGTGCAGTAGAGATTCTTGATTACTCATGTCTTTGTAGCATATTTTGTCAAATGCCTTTGCATAATCAATAAAACTTAGGTACACATCTTTCATTTGTATTGCCCTTTCGGAGAGCATCCTAATCATAATAGCAAGCCTAAAACAAACTAACATTTTCCTCCTTTTAAACATACTAGAATTTTTTCTTTAACTTATGATTATGAGTCCTGTAACCCATTAAGGTTATAGGGGTACTACATGTACCCCTATTTCAGCCATACTGAAATTTTTTAACATATCTGAGAAATTTAGATATTAATTAGTTCAGTACTTGTCACTTCATTAATGGCAAGATGATGAAATTTCAGATCTACATTGTTTGTCCATTTAAACTGAATACATTTATTAGAAAATATAATTTGTGTCTGGCAGAAGGTAATAAGTGAAGAGTACCAAATAAAAGTTTAAACTTTCAACACTTGCAAATTGGTTTACAATTTTTACCATTATAGTAAATATAATATATATACTAAATCAAACAGTTTAGTTATCCCCATTTTGAAAGTTAACGAATTGTACAATTCAATTAAGTTAATGTTTTATTCCTAATTGACACTAATGAATAAATGAAAATTTCATGATGAAAAACATCTGAATGAATTCTTAAACTCTTGCTATATCCAATACAATAAAATAGAATACTATGTTATAAATTAAGGAAAGTGGACTGAAATATGAGAGAATTCAAACATTTTACTGATTGCTTTGCTTATATATATATATATATATATATATATATATATATATATATACACAAAACTGATTCAGTATTGTTTTTAAATCTTATTCTGATCAAGACTGAATAATTTTCAGTAAATGTCACTTTTTTTTTTTAATCCTTTAATTCTGTGTAAATTCACAGAGCCATCAATTTTCTATTTTGTTTCTAAATAGACCCGCTTGTCTTAGACATCATATTGGAAGAACTGTTTCATTGGTTAGGACAGATATTCACAATTGCATTTTGTTCATGGCTCCCTTAAGAGAGCTTGTCAGATTTCAGGGCCCTTCTTACACAGATACAGAAACAAATAGAAATTCATTTATTATTGAATTACCAAAACTTGAACCTTTCACTATAATTGTGGACAAAATTTAACAATGATTAGGTAAAGTTTAACAAATGTATCAACAAAAAAAGTGTCAAATGGACAGTTTTTCTCTTGACAGTGCTATTACTGTATATGAGGTCTGGTCAAAAAGTATTGAGATTGGTGTTATAAAAAAAAACAAACTACAACACATAAATTCTGCACTTAAATTCCTTCAAAGTAGTCCCCTTCAGATGGTACACAATTTATCCAGTATCTTTTCTTTTGATAGAAGTATTCTTGAAACTCTTTTTAGGATAGCAATGTCTTGAAATCTTGTTGCTTTCAAGTGGAACTTGATTTTTGAAGACGAAAAATGTGCAAGGAGTGAAATCTGGAGAGTATGATGTAGGTACCTCCACTAATTTTTCTACACCTAAATTTAAATTGAAATTTTAAAAATAAATAAGTTATCTTCAAGCTTTAAAATTAGCTTTAATTGAAAGTCAAGAGATTAAATGTAGTAATTCCAGTAAACAAAATACACTGGCGTATTTTAAAGCGAAATTATATTGATTGAAATCTAAAAATTTAAAGATTTTTTTGAAGAATTTAAAAGTAGCACCATTTTTTTAATTGATCGACAAATTTAAAAACAGTAGCCACATTCCTGTTTAAAAATGTGGCAAAAATAAAATATACGTTGCTGACACGTTATTGAAGTCAACTTTTAAATAAAAACTAACCTTCATCTGATTTCAAACAATTGTGCCTGCTTACTCTCAGTAAAATTCCCTGTAATTTGTTATCAGATTAGATAGCCTGAGCCTGACAGCTGGCCTCAAGTGTTGAAAGATTTGATGACAAGGAGAAGCCCCCCCCCCCGGCAACAAAAACATATGAATGTAATTTATTATGTAAGAGAAGACAATCCTTAAATCACGTGACCTTTTAATGCTAAATATCACATACAGGCCCCCATACAAATAAAATACGGGCAATCAAAATGCAAACAACTAAAATGTTTTTAATTATTTTAAAAATTGACAGGGTCAATTATTTGTATTAAGCTTTTAAATTTTTGATTAGTAATTGTAGTCTTCATGCATTAATTACATAACCTAGCTGGCCCGTTAGAGGAAGAAATTTAACAATAATTTTTGAACTTTATATATAATTTTTATATATAATTAAAAAAATGAAAAAAAAAAAATGAACATAACTATTGTAAAAATTAATTAGTCATTGAATTTTTTATTCTTTTCAGACTATGATATGCTTCATTTATATTGTTCATAAAAGCAATCAGAAGTTTATCCACATAAAAATTGGCATAGTTATTGCATTTTTTGAAATTTGGACCTACTTTTTTTAGAAAGATGGGGACTATTGAAGAAAAAAAAAAAAAAAAAAAAAAGCAGTGAATCAGCATTCCCCAATGACTCCTGAATTTTTTTATATTAGTTTTAGAGTGGCCCGCGGTCGAATTGTTACACATTTCTGGAATTTAATTGGTGGTGGTGGTGGTGGTGGTGGTGTGTGTGGGAGGGGGGGTAACATACTTAAAAAAATATTTTTATCAATATTTTCTAAAAATTATGCAATCAAAATTGATTTCATTCAATTATAAATAAGTCCTGAAGTTTTCATCAAAATCCAACCATTATTTGATTTATGCAAGAATTTCCAAATTAATGTGTCTTTCACGGCCAAAAAAAGTGCATTACGTAATAATTATGTTTGTTTACTTAATAAAATAGCAGCAATTTGGATATCACACTTATGTAATAAAAAAACTTTCTACAACAATTTTGAACGTGTTAGAAATAATTAAAAATTTTTAAAAATATTTAAAAAACACTTTGTTCTATCCTCTTAATGGTAATATAAACTTTTTACCCATAGAACTTTGTTTTATTTAGTTTGGGACCTTTTCCCTTCTGACTATGCTGTTTTTTCAGCAATTTTGTGGAGGTACCTAGATGGCTGTTGAACCTAGAAAATGTTGTGCTTTAACAGAAACTGCTGCACAAGCAATGGTCACTGATAGAATCTTTGATGTGGTGAGACAACCACACTCTAAACACTTTCCTTCTAAACACTGCTATAAATAATTGAAGTGCGAAAAATGATTACAACTAGTGTATATGTGCAACAGAGTTTAAGTTCAATCTTTGCCAAGCAGCTTCATGCTGCATACTTTAGTTTCATTACCAGAGCAACAGCCCTTATACTTTTTGATCAAACCAATCTCATTTTTCTTTGAAAATTTTTATTCTTTTCCAAAGCTATTTTTAAAATTGGAAAAAGCTTCTATTTTCCATATATCTATAAACTATAAATTTGGAAAGTCATAATTTCATTGAAATATGTTGACAAATTTTCAAGAAACTTTAAGCAAAATTCTCACAATATATTGGGGAAAATGTCAGTTTATACTGATGCAAAGACAATATTTGAAGCTGAGTGTTTTTCTGCAAGTTTCATAACACTGAGCTTCCACTTAGATAACTAGAAGTTACTTTTGTGAAAATATTAAAACTATTCCTAGATTTTACTATGGAAACTGTCTTTCTGAATCCATCTGCAACCAAAGAGAAAGGCTTCTCATTGCTCCCTGTTATCATCAGTTTTTTTTTCCATAACTGCCCTCCTCAGAGTTTTCAGTATACAGAACCCTTCAAATATGTTAGATCCACCAAAGGTGATTCCTATGACCTATTTAGAATCATTGGATTGTTCTTATCTGATCAAACTTCAAGTAAATTATGAAAGTAAAGATCTTACCTTGATCACAAATGTGTTTTCACGATCAGGCATCTCTAGAGCAGTTGTTTCTCTGATTTCTGTAATTAAACACAGTGGTACTGTCCGAGGTTTGAAAGACTAAAAAAAAAAAAAAAAAAAAAAAATGTATATTTTTCAATGATAACAAAACAGATAAAAACAGAATGGAATCATAAGTAAACATAGGTATCTTGTTGTGTATATACATGGATATATTAAAGCTTACTTAATAAATATGAAAATTGCCTATTTCTCCATTTATAAAAGGGGTCAGTATTTGCATCTATACAAAATCTCATCTCATGAAGGTATTGTCCAAAAGAATCACCTGTCATGGTCAGAATGTTGGAACATCCTCCAGTACAAGATTGATCTGCTGGAAGTCCAAATGTACAATTTTCTTTAGTGGATATGTGGTCTGCCATGAGGTCATCTCCAGTTTGCAGTTTGAGGGTTGAACTGGTAGAGGACTATACAACACTGCCATCCTCTCTGGGCTACTATACAGCACAAATACATGGCTTCTCGTAGTTTTCTCCTGCATCCACAGCTTCAAATTCTGCATCCTCAGGATCATCAAGACAGTATACTAGTCTGAATGTGTCCAGTGAAGAGCACTGATTGAGGACCAACCAGCCGGTGCCATTTTTGTTGTCTCAGATACATCTTGTGACAACCTGATGACCATCCAACTAGTGTCTTCTACCAGTGTTTGCACTAATCCTAAAAAATTTAAAATGCTATATTTCAAAGCAGGTAAGTTCTCTACTGAGAGGTTAGCATAATATAATCTTCCTACAATCTTCCCATTTTGGCCCTGTGCCACATTAAGCTAAGCTTAGTAAATGGCAATATGTAGATATTTTGTCTATCAAAAATATTATTATTATTATTTCTTAAGCTAAGGGCCAAGAATAAGGATTTCATTAATATCAGCTTGAATGAGAGCATTTCCTTATGCCTACAAAAATTTTGAATTTATTTTACAGGCTACAAAATAGAAACACATATACCTCCCACTTTCTTCTCCCACTAGGGGTTTCACTCCACTAGTCAATTTTTGATCTTGTATTAAGTGAAGCTGGTTGAAATGCCTTCAGGAATGATGAGGGCACATTACAGGATAAATAAAAGAAACAACTTTGAGGACATAAAACAAATTCTTTACAATTATCAGTTTAACCCTCCTCAATTTTGTGGCACTACAATCTTCCTGACTATAGTCAGTTGGGGAAATAAGTGTCAATAGTATTCACAACATAAAAAAAAACAATGTTCTAGAGTGACAGACTGCTAGTTGGTTCAGGTTTGAAACCTGCAAATAAAGGTGTCTGCCAAAATCTTGTTTTCTAGTCTTGTACTAAATTGTCAGTCTGCAAATAACTTTGTAAGTCGGAGAAATTTTTCTTCAACTGAGTAAATCTCTGGCAGAATGTTTTCAGGGTGGTGAAGAAGGGCGATGATGTCAGCTTGCAGCATCTTTTCCTTGGCAAGCTTAAAGGAGACTGTTTATATTGAGGTATCATAGTGTGACTACAGTTAATTTTATTAGCACTATTTACATCATTTGGACTGTTGTCTTTTTTTTCTTTATTGCCATATTCACAACATTTCAATAAAGATGAGGACAACAGTTCGAGCAATGTAAATAGTGTAAATAGTTACAATACCTCAACTCAGAAATATAGACAGATATTAATTTTTCTTATCAAAAACACCTAATTTATCATTTTTCAAGTTTCTCCAAATTTAGCTTAGAAAAAAAACCAAAAAAAAAAACCCCTTAAATTTTCAGGTGTCTATTCACCAGATCTATTCAACTTGTACAGCGAGACTATTCTGTGGACCCTAGAAGTTATGCCTGGATTTCTCATTGGAGGCCACAATTTGAACAACATAAGGTACACAGATGATACAGTGCTGATAGCAGACACAGAAAGAAAACTACAAGACCTCCTACAGAAGGTAGCTGAAGAGAGTGACAAGAAAGGACTACAAATAAACTGCAAAACCGAATGCATGGTCATCAGCAAAAAGGGCAGCCCAAAATGCCAAATACAGGTGATGGACACTAAAATCAAGCAAGTACAAAAATTCAAATACCTGGGAGTATTCTAACAGGAGACGGAAAGTGTGACACTGAGATCCGAAGGCGAATTGGCATGGCGAAGGGTGCATTCCAAAAGTTGAGTAAAGTATTAAGAAACAGGACAATTTCGCTAGAAACAATGAGGAGAGTACTGGATTGCTATATGATGTTGGTTCTTCAATATGGCAGTGAATGTTGGACAATATCTTCGAAGATGAAGGAAAAACCTGAAGCAGCTGAAACATGGTTCTACAGAAGGATGCTGTGGATATCATGGACCGACCATGTGATGATGAAGTTTTGGAAAGGATGGAAACGAAAAGGAAATTAATACTGAACATCAAGAGGAGATAACTAAAGTTCCTGAGACATGCAATGAGGAAGGAGGGCTTCGAGAACCTGATACTAACAGGCCAGATAGAAGGAAAAAGAGACAGGGGAAAGCAGCAGATAACATATTTGAAGGACCTGATCAGACGCATAATGGAATGAGGGTTGTATGGTGTAGCAGGAGAAAGCATGCTAAGAGCTACCAGGGATAGGGTGATCGCCTATGTCCTGAAAGGACATGGCTAATAAAAGAAGAATTGGTTGACAAATCTCTTAACAGCACTCTTAAGAGTGGGTTCATACTGACTGCATCAATGAGATTTCCTTAATCAATTAACATTATCTGGTCAAATTAAAATCTGCTCAAGTGTATTTTCTATACACCTACAGAATACTGCGTCTTTTTTTTTTCATGAATTAACTTCTCCTACCAAGTGGGAAATGAATGATCAACAAACAGTGATCCATCATTTTACCTACAAATAATCTATCCAGTTTTTATCTATCTACTTTCTACTTCATGAAAATCTCATTTCTGTAAAGTCCACTAAGAAAATTAGCTACCACACCAATTTTTTTTTTTTTTGCTAATATTTTCTGATTATTTTTTTAATCTCGGATAAACATCCAGACAAATGACAGCTTTCATGTTAATATCTTAACTAATGTTCAAAACTAGCTTTCTCCAGACATTTTGTTCAAAAAGGTGAAATTTCACTTCAACTAAAGAAAAGAAGGATACTTTCAGCATGCTAGTAAAATCTAAACAACTTAGTTTTGGTATCTAAGCTTTTCACCTTATTTAATTCATTTTGTTCCAACCGATCACAAGTTATAGATTCCTTTGTAAAATCTAAATCAGTAATTTAAAGATTTACGATAATAAGCAACCAACTCATCAGACTGAGAATACTGGTCTTTAAGATCATTAATTCACAGCTCAAATATCACTCAACTTGTAAAAGTTGTCTACTATGCTTTGCATAAAAAAAAAAAATTGTAAGTTTTTGCAAATATTCTGTATTCTCATTATTATATAAGTTCTTATTCAATATAATAATTTCCTCAAGTAACTGAAAGATGCTAACTTAAACATTTTTTTTTTGACAAGCCAAATAATAAGTCAAAATTATAATTAAACATCAATCAACTTTGATGTTGCGTTAAGTAAAAATGTTGTTCTGTTTTTGCCATTAGTTGGGATTACAAAAATTTAAACTTAAAAAAAAATTAACATATTGTGACATCCGTCATACATGATATAAAAAAAAAAAAAAGAATTATCAAGAGTGGTGCATTTTGGTTTTTTGAAAAGATATTCTGAATGATAAAGTGCATTAAAAGTGTTTGGGGTTAGATATTTCTTGCTCCCACATTTAGGTGAAGCTGTTGAAGGTAGATAGCAATCAAATCCAGATATAACTTAAAAAAATAATAATAATCAACATTATATAACAATTTATATTAAAAACATGTTTTGTCAGAGAAAGTCTGTGTTCTCTTTGGTGCAAAAACAATGCTTTTCTTAGTCAACCTGATGATGCCAAAGAGAACATAAGTTTTCTCTGGTGAAAAGTGTCTTTGATATAAAAAAAAATCCATTTTGTCTCATTTTCACTTTTGTTTCAGATACTATAATACGTAACTGACTAAATGACACTGATGATGGTTTCTCATGGGAGCCACTATTTTGGTTTCAATAAATTACTCTGCAGTATAGACTAAGCTAAATAACTTACATACGTACCTATAGACAGTAATGAGCATGTCCCAATCCTTATATAATATGTTGGACTCTATTGAAAGGGTGATATTTTCTTACTGTCTAGCAGTTCTCTATTGGTTATTTATTTCACACAGCTTGCAAGTCTTGTATTTGATGATATTATAAATATTACTATTTATTTCCAACCTCTGTCTTGGGTTATTACTCATGCAGTAACCCTTTAAACTGCAAAAATGACATTCACCAACAGACATTATAATCTAATCTAAACTTATTTATAAATGGAACTTGTGTGTGTGTGTGTGTGTGTGTGTGTGTGTGTGTGTGTGTGTGTGTGTTACCTCTAGACTCCGAAACAACTGAACCGATTTTCTTGAAAATTTACACAGTTGTACTATAAGCGTCTGCAAGTGTTCTTAGCTAGGTTTTGTGTTGAGGTACCCTTGATAAATATCAAAAATCGATAATCGAAAAAGTCGGGTTATAGAATGAGTGGTTAGATTTTAATCAAATTTGATACACTCATTGACAAAAACATAAGAAACGATATTCAGAAGTTTCAAGGTTGCAGTTCTTACAATAGTGCAGAAAATCGATAATATATATATATAAAAGGAAAGATGTTTGTGTGTGTGTGTGTGTTTATCTGCTTGTATGTATGTATGTTTTTCAGCCCTTATATTTTAGTTTTTGCTTCAGGTTTGGCTCTAAGTAGGTATAATTGTAGTTCTTAGTCTCAGCCATGATACCATTTACTCAGAGGACTTATTTAGCCTTCAAAATTCAGTTTACGACGAAAAAAACTTATTTGATATTGATACTAGGAAATCAAAATTTGACTTACATCCATTCATTTTTCTTTCAGTCTACGGTTTCAATTTAACTGGAAACAACTATTGCTTTTTAGTCTTTCATGTCAACGGCCAAAGAGTTTGAGCTCCAGGACCATGGATTAGTTTTAAAGCTTTCATTACACCTAAGCAACACTGGGCTATACTGCTAGTAAAAATATATTACAAAACAGGTCTTTTCTGTAGGGTATTATATGTCTACATTGGTTTGGAAATAGCATTAAGTACTACTTTGTGGCAAAAATGCTAGGGACAAACATTTCACTTGATTGATTTGTTTTTTAAAGATGGAAATATTTTTTTGTATATTGTAAGAAATCTTCGGAGATAATAATGATTTACTAATACAAGTCCTACTAATTAACCCATAGCTGGTGAGAGAAAAGGTGGATTTATACCTTTGCCAAGGGTAATTGTGTGTAAGTGAATATGATGAACCCAACTGGAATTGGAACTCAGCTCCCCAAGGACCTGTTGGCTGGGGCTTTAGAAAATGGTGACTGCACCTCTGCAGAGGTGTACCCCCATGAGGCTTCCTAGGTATGATAAACTACATCTGGGTTCGACAATATTACAGCCAGAACTAACCATGATGTGTTCACAGGAACAAATCATCCATATTCCCATTGTGTTCCTTTGATAAAAAGTAGCTTCTCCAGAATTTACTTTTTGGAAAAAATACCCAAGAGTGCTTTTCTGGCAACCACACTATTGGCCTCTAAGATCAGGGTCAACTAATATCTATTCTACTTATTCATATAATACTCTTTCTTTACCAACCTTATAAGCTCACTCAGTAACACTACTTTGGGTGGCTCTTGAACCTTGTACTGGTGAACTAATAATAAAAATTATTTTTTTTTTAAATAGAAGATTCTGTTCAACTGTATATTTCTTTGTGACTAAGCAACAATTGTTGCTTAGTAGTCTTTAAAGAATTTGCTTAAAATTTTTTTCCTGAAACCTGAAACTTTCAATTTGCTAATCTCAATTACTTAAAAGGTGAGTAAAATTTTATTTGGGGTTTAATATTCAACAACTAAAACAAGAAAATACAGTTCAATAAAGTCTTATCGTCTAAAGTCTAGTAACAAACAATGCCAATTGCTATCATCCTTGATAGATCCATATATGAATAATCCTGTCTTTTTTTTTTTTTTTTTTTTAAATAGGAATTATAAAATAAAACTGCTTGAGGTGAAAAAAAAAAAGATAAATACACAAAAACTCAACTTTTTCATGCATAATCCTGATTTCCAAATAAATTTAGGTAAAATTATAGGCTCCTTCAAAGTTAACGATGATATAAAAAATGCAAAGAATGATTACAAGTTTTTGGATACAGTATTTTTGATTGGTACAGATCATCACCAAAATGTTTTACATTGGGATATATTCCTGCAGACAATCAATTCTACAATTCTAACTATTAACTCAGTCAGTTAAGTGCCATATGTGAAACATGCTTGGGCGATCATGTCTCGAAAGAGACATGACTGACTGGGCAGAAGATTATCCCACAGTAGGTTGCCATTGCTTTCTGCGGTAGACTGGTTGTCGAACCAAGGCTATAGAACCCAGTCTGTCCTGCTATTTAACCCATAACTGGAAAGAAGAGACGGATTAATACCTTTCCCTAGGGTATTTGTGCGTAAGTGAATACAATGGATTCAACTGGAATTCGAACTTGGCTCCCCGGTTTCTTGTTCCGAGCTGATATCCACTGTACCACAACGCACATCCCAACTATTAACTACATTGCTATAAAAAGTTTTCAAAAGATGTAAAATTAATATGGCTTATAATAACATTATGCTGGAACACCGGTTCCCATACAATCACCAAAGTTAAGCAATGTCAAACCTGGTCAGTACCTAGATGGTTGAACACTTGAGAATAGCAGGTACTGTAAGTTAAGATATGTGGGTGATGTAATGGATAATGGCTCAGTATTGTTAATCAGAAAGCAAAGTTTCAATTTCAGTTGGGTTCATTATATTCACTTGCACATAAATAACCGTGGGAAAGGTATGAATCCACCTCTTCTCCCTCCAGCCAAGGATTAATCAGTAAGACTTGTATTACTAACACATTATCATCTTAAAAAAAAATATATTCTTAGGATCTAAAAATATTTTCAAGCTTCAAATAACCTACAAAGGGTTGATAAGCTATAGAAAATGAGTCAATCAATCAATAAAGAAAAAAAAATAGCACTTGGCCTCTCCAGATATTAAGCCGAAAGAAAACTTCTTGTACATAATTATAAGAGATGCATATTGAAATAGAAAGCAGTATTCAAGCAAGTAATATGTTTGGAAGGCAATGAAACCCACTGCAGTTCATGCTAAAGTTGAAAAAGTAAAAGAGTTAAAATCAATGAATGCTTACTACATTAATGAGACTATATTAACATGTAAAAAAAATAAAATAATTCATTGGGACATTGTATTTATGAAATACGTTTCTAACATCACTCAATGAAACAATAACTAATGAAACAATAACTTTTAGGCAAAATTCAATTTTATTTATCAACATAGTCTCCTTCTAGGGTCTAGAAGGAGACTATGTTGATAAATAAAATTGAAGCATTGAAATTACTGATTTCAATGCTTCTTAAGTTTTTGTAGAATGATCTGTCTTTGGCCTCAAAATACGTTTCAGTTTCCAATATCACTTCTGCATTGAAGTCAAATCTCTTTCTTTTGAGGCCTACAAACAGCCAGTTGTCACTGAGGGCCAGATCTGGAGAATGGGGTGGATGCAGAAGCAATTTGAAGTGCAATTCATGTAGTTTTAACATTGTTGTGATAAGACTTGTGACACCATGTGTTGTCTTGGTGAAAGGTCACTTTTTGCTTCTTTATTTGTAACCATTTTTTTTTTCTTCCTTCAAACACACCAATAATACTATATAATATTTGGTATTGATAGTTCATCCTTTTTCAAAATAATCGATGAACAAATACGTTGTGTTTCCCAAAATACAGAGGCCAAAGTCTTCCCTGCTGATGTTTGCATCTTCGGTTGCTTTGGCCAGCTTTCACCTGCTGCTATCCACTTAGCTGACTGCCGATTTGATGCTAGAGTGAAGTGGTAGATCCATGTTTCATCCATTGTCACATATTTATGCAAAAACTCCTCCTTGTTGTGTTGAAATTGTTGCAAACTACACTGAATCATTGACGCATTGTTTTTGATCTACTGTGAATAAACACAGCACCCACTTTGAGCACAGCTTTCTCATTGACAAATGTTCATGCAAAATGGTGAATACACTGCTTTCAGATATGTTCAACTCCTGCTATCTCACACAACTTCAATTTACGATTAGCCAAAACAAGTTTGTGGATTTTTTAGGTGTTTTCTAGAACAACTGCTCATTTTGGACTATCTGAGCATTCAGCATCATTCATGTCTGTACAGTTGCATTTAAAGTCAGCATACCACTTCTTAACTGTTGTTTCTAATGAAGCAGAGTCCAAATAACACTTATCAAGCCATTGCTTTGTTTGAACAGTATTTTCCCCCCATCAGAAAGCTATGCTTGATCAACACACAAAATTCAGATTTTTCCATTGTTTTAAAAATTTGCAACAGTAGCTTCATTTAAATAACTGTAATTTGTAAATTAATAATCCAATTGGGTCCAAATTTTGTTACATGCCGTTTGAAGGTTAGTACTTCATAAAAATCATGAATTTTTTTATTAGTGTCGCCATTCCTATGTCAGGCCCGGGACATATTGAGTGATGTGTTATGGCTTATATCTTTTACATTCATTTATAAATAAGAAATTATGAATTATAAAACCTGACAACCCTAGGTATTATATTATTTAAAAGATATTATAACCTAAATATTACACAGTATACAGTTCATATGAATAGTCTGTCCTTTTTTTTTTTTATCGTTTCACCCCAAGCAAGGTGGTACTGCCACTGATGTGCAGGGAGCTACATAAGAGTAAAAGTTTAGACAGGAAGAGAGTGAAGAGAAAGACAAACCAGTTATAAGGGGTGTCAGAGAAAGGGCAAGAGAAGGATAGGAACACAGGTGTGAAGACAGTTACGAAGGTAGAGAGAAAGGATAAGAACAAGATATACAGGGTGGTGTAGAAAGAACTAGAGTCAAGTGGTTAAGAGATGGGTATTGACATTGCCTTTAAATTCCTGGAGGTTGTAACCATCAGGAAAATGATTATATGGAAGGGAGTTCCACAGGCAGGAAGTGCGAAAAAAGAAGCTAATGGAGTAGAATTATCAGCTGCGTTTGGTTGATCTAACTGTAAATGGGTGGGATCTTGTTGCCAGTCTGACTGCATGAGTAAATTCTTGTGGCGGGAGCACCAATGACTTAAGTTCGTCAGAGCAGAAGCCATGAAAACATTTGTAGGATAGATGGAGGGAAGCCACATACTGCCGGTGAGAAAATGGCTGGAATCGAGCTGCTGAAAATATTAATTATGAAAACTGCTTGTGGTCAGATGATAATTTTTTTTCAAGCTTAATTTTATATTTCCAACAGTGTTGCAATAAATGAATGTTTATGTTTCATTTCTTTAATATAGGAAATTCATAAAAACAAAACTTATCAGTGTGTGATGTTTTTTAAACATCACTTCTGGGAAGAAGAAAAAAAACTTGGGGTGGGGGGGTATTTTCAAACTTAAACTATTAAATAAATCTCAATTTTTATTGTTATTTTGTTTACAATGTATACAAGCTAACCTATTTCATTGCTCAACCTTTTGTAAAATCAAGACGACATCTTATTTGCAACGTCTTTGCACTGTGTCCCCCCCCCCACCAGGATGTAGGTAATCATGACCATCCACAATTTTCTGTCCTTTGAAGCTCTTAATAAATTTTATCTTTATTTCTCCTAAAACTTGCTTCGTCATCCATATACTCATGCTTACTAAGTATGTTATACATTGTTTTCCTTTGTCCCACTTGCCTTCAATTTGTCCTGTGAGTAACAGATTTTCCAAGCCTTCTTTCTTCATTATCTGCCCTAGAAATTTCAACCCTCTCTTCTTGATGTTTAATATAAGTTTCTTTTTTGTTTCCATTTCATCGTTGGTTGCATGTTCGACCCATGGTATTCTCAGCATCCTGCTGTAAAACCACATTGCTGTTGCTTCAAGTTTCTTCAACTTTGAGTAGATTGTCCAGCATTTATTGCCATATAGGAGAATACATATCACTTATCAGTTCAGTAATCATTTCTAACTCAACTTCGGGAATGCTTCCTTCACTATGCCAATTCGCCTTTGGATCTCTGTGTCGCATTTTCCGTCTTGAAGCAACTGAAATGTGGTTCTACAGAAGGATGCTGCAAACAACATGGATCGAGCATGTGAGCCATGATGAGGTCTTGGAAATGATGAAAACGAAAAGGAAATTAATACTGAGCATCAGGAAGAAACAGCTGAAGTTCCTGGGACATGCAATGAGGAAAGAGGGCTTGGAGAATCTGATACTAACAGGCCAGATAGAGGTAAAAAGAGACAGGGGAAAGCAATGGATAACATATTTGAAGGACCTAATCAGGTGGATGACGGAACAAGGATTGCATGGTGTAACAGAAGAAGGCGTGCTCAGAGCCACCAGGGATAGGGAAAAGTGGAAAGCTATGATCGCCTACGTCCTGAAGGGACAAGGCACATAGAAGAAGAATCATTTCTAACAAAATTTTTCCCTTTTTTTAATACTTTGCTTTACTTTTGGAATGCATCTTTCACTATCACCATGTGCCTTCAGATTTCAGTGTCACATTTTCCATCCTCTGGTAAAACAGTATTTGTCTATACTTCTGAAATGAGGCAGTATTTACACTATTTACATTGTTCGTACTATTGTCCTTATCTTTACTGCTATGTTTATGACGTTTTGGTCATTGTACACTCCGGCTTTCTTCAGGTGTCAGAAATCTCGAACCAAACCCTTTATTATGATCACTGGAGTATATAATTTTCATTCCATGTGCAATACCACTTCTGGTAGCCATGTAGTTATCTCCCTTTTGCTTAACTCTGCAAGTTATTTGCTCACCACTGCTGTAGTCTGGTATTGAACTTACAACTCTTTGGGTCTTCTCACTGGAACTAACCAACGTCTATATCCACTGGGCTAAAAACATAGCAGTAGAGATGAGGACAATAGTCTGAACTGTTAAAACAGTTTCAAGATATTTACATTTTTGAACTTGTTTGGTACCTCTAATTTGTAATTTGCACTTTGGGCACATACTTTTGCTAAATACTATGCATTCTGTTGCATTATCTTGTTAAGATTGTGGCTGCCAATTTTCTTCATAATCATTGTAAAGCCAGACAAACCATAGTTCTTTTTTTTCTTTCCTGGTTTTATATTTGTCTTAGATTCCTTACAAAGGTCAGCAACAATGACTGAATGGTATGGACTAAATAGAAAGCACCCCAATAACTACACCAGACCACTGTATCCAATGGTTTTCTTCCTCCTCTTCTTTACCTTGCTATAGCCGCCAACATAGATAAACAGGAAGAGAATAATTTCAGTTTAAATTCTTTAAGCAGAAGCAATCAAGATCCACCAGACTTACTTCCACCAGGAACAGGACAAGACGGCTACCAATAAGAGGGCCAATTTGGGCACTGTTAACCTTTTTACTTCCCTTCACTTTCCCCCCTCTCGATATCTGTAAATGTTTTATTATTGTTTATTCAAAAAAGGTTTGGAAGCATGTAAAATGTAGACAGCACAAAATTTTGATTCAGTATAAATACGCATATTTTAAATGTATAAAGTAAAAAACCATAAAATGTGAGTTTTAAAATGAAAAAGAATTATTCCTTACTCTTCAACACTTGTCTACTTGAATAAAGGCATAATTCAATGAAAGGAAAAAAAGATTATGTGCCATGTCTCTTCGGGACATAAACAATCATGGCTCTTAACAATATTTTATCCTTTGTAGCTTTTAGTAATGTTTGTCTTTTTGCCATTCTTCTACCATCCTCATTAGATAAGATTACTCCCAGATTCCTATGACCCATTTTGACCTCATTATTTTCTGTGAATGTCAAATTCTCCAAGCCCTCTTGTTCATTATGTGTCCCAGAAATTTCAACTATTTTTCTGATCCTAAGCAACAAATGAACAAGAAAAACGTGATCTTTCACCAAGACAATACACCATATCACAAGTCGATCGCAATGATGGCAAAACTACATGAATTGCACTTTGAATTGCTTCCACATCCACTCTGTTCTCCAGATCTAGCCCCCAACAACTACTGGGTGTTTGCAAACCTCAAAAGAAGGCTCCAGAGAAAGAGATTTGGCTTCAATAAAGAAGTAATATCAGAAACTGAGGTGTATTTTGAGGCCAAAGACAAATCGTTCTACAAAAAAAGCACTGAAGTGTTGGAATCAGTATATCACCTTAGAAGGAGACTATGTTGATGAATAAAGTTGAATTTTGCCTAAAGTTTTTGTTTTATTAGTTAGGCCCAGGATTTATTGAGTGATGTGTTAGATACGTATGCATTCAGTGATTTATGGTCTAGTGAAAGAATTGGTCAGTAATTTTCTCCAATCTACTAAAGACATTTGGCACTGAATTTCCAAATACTGCTTAAGTTTGCCCGCCCCCCGCCTCCTCAGAAAAGTCTTGGCCCCTAAGTGGCCCCACCACATTCAGAGTTCCACAATCACCACTGAAATCGAGTGTTTCAACATGATGTGACCATAAGCTGCACCTTGTTAAATGTGTTTGAATAATCTAAGATACATAGGCATATGCACTTCTGTATTTGTTTTATCTGATAGTATTTAAAAAAACAAATTTCTTTTTCTGGTGCCTTTAACAAAACTATACTGTTCTTGCACTATTTCTAGTCTAATATGCTATTCACTCTTTATCAGAATCCAGACAATAAGCTTTATTATACAACTTAAGCTGATGGTCTAGAACCTGTGCTCTTAGGCAGTGCTACATAAATGGGGGAAATACAGATATTTTTTTTAAATTTCTGATTTTAAAATGCTGTTTATAAAACTTCATAGTTAAAAGAATGTGTCATTTTAAATAACAAAAATAAAAAAAAAGTTAATTTTAAAATAATGTCTAATATTTTCTGAACTACTTCCAAACTTGTTACTATATACAATATAAAGAATACCCTACGAAACTATTTTATATATCTTACACTGTCATCAAAAACAAGAGTATGACAGGTATGCCTTTGTATGGGCTAATGCTTAGCCAGCTAGGCTGGTTGACCATTATTACTAAACAGTGAGTTCAATTCTCATTGTGCTATCCTAAGTGCCAAAACTAAGCTATGTTTAGTAAATAATGCTAGAATGATTTGGGTGCAGGACAAGTCAACACCACTAACTGAGCACCAGGACAAATCAACACTAAGGCAACTCAGCACCAGAAAAACACTTACTTGATTATAGAAAAAGTTAATTTATTAAAACATTAATTAGTGAATATGTTCTTTAAATAAGGCATTTGAAAAGGCATTATGTAAAATGTGAACTAGTTTTTTGTTTTTAATTATTTTTTAATAAAGTAAATTGTAAAGAAATTTATTCTTTAATAAAGTAAATTGACATAAAAACTAATTCAATAAAACACACTTGTTTTTAATTATGTTTGAAATAAAAAAAAATGCAAAACAAAATGAAGCAGTTTTTTGTTTTTAATTATTTTTAATACATCAAATCGAAATGTCTTATTTTCTAATAAAGTAAATAGAAATTCTAAAATATTTTTATAAAAAATAATCTCATAATTTATAATTTACTTTATAAAAAAATAATTAAAAAAAAAACTGGGTCCTATTTTGTATGTCTTTTCAAATGCCTTATTTGAAGAAAAATATGCATTAATTAAAGTTTTAATCCTTAATAAATTACATTTATTCTGTTATAAAAAAGTATGTTTTCTGGTGGTGAATTGCCCTGGTGTTCAGTCAGCAGTGTTGAGTTGTCCCTTCCTGTCACCAAAGTACTTCAAAAACATGAATTATTTAAAACATAGCTTGAGACAAAGACATATGCAACAAAATCTAGGTCTTCTGAAGAGTACTTTATTTATAAGTTTGTTTTTTTTGTGTGTGAGTGAACTTGTACAACAGGCACTTTGATAAGAAAGTTTTTTTTATGTCACTATAGATTGAAATTACCAAATCATGAATATAAAAAATTAAAAAAAATATTTAATTAAATTTTATAAACGTTAATAGAGGGCCCACTTTGTTATATAAATTAGTTGTAAATTGATCCACCATGCAGAAACCAAACGAAAGATGCTCATACTTCTTAAAATGTAAAGTAAAAAAAAAAGTAAAAAAATTTTAAAAATTAAAAAATAAATAAATCAATCTAGTGTACATTTTTTCATATATTACTATCAATTAAGTAGTCCAGATTATGAATTCCAAAAACTATTACTTTTTGCATTCTCTATGACTCCGTAACCCCTTTGTATCTTAGAGGCTTTATCGATATGCCATATGTAACATAAAGCAAAAAGAGAAAGACATACACCCGTGTGAAAACAAAGACATACACCCGTGTGAAAACAAAGACATACAACTAAAATAAGACAAAATAATCCACAGTTTTCAGAGTAATTCTTCTCATAACAGCAACCAGGAGAAAAAACTATTTTAAAAAACAGTATGTTCTTTTCTTAAAGATTATGATTTTCTATAAAAGTTAGCTTATGACAATATCATATTTTGTACAGCAAAAATACAACATTTGCTTTAAATTGAAGTGAGTGTATCTTGTACACAGGAATTGTTTGAATGTGCATTTTGCCACAGGTTTGCAAAATTCTTCTAGTTAATCCCTTTTATTATTTTTTCTCTTAAAACAATTTTTAAGACTACACATAAAAAATATTAAATACATGACCAACGCCTGTAGTTAGAATCAGAAAGAGACATTGTGTTTTGCGAAAATATAAACTAAGAAAAGAGGGCTTGGAGAATTTAATACTCATGGAAGATATTGATGGTAAAAGAGACAAGGGGAAACAGTGAGTAGCCTATTTAACCAGCTTGTTTAAATGGATGGCAGAACATGATGGGAAAGTGATAGTAAAGAAATAAACATGGTTTAGTGTTACAAAAAGTAGGGAATTGTGGAGAACCTTGATTGTACACATCCTGAAGGAACAATGATCATAAAAAGTACATTTGAAAAGGCATTATCTAAAATATGAACCAGTTTTTTGTTTTTAATTATTTTTAATAAAGTAAATCGTAAAGAAACTTCTTTAATAAAGTAAACTGACATATAAAAAATAATTCAATAAAACTTGTTTTTAATTATTTTTTTAAATTGAAAAATGCAAAAACAAAATAAAGCAGTATTGACTAAGTATTTGCAAACTCATAATCCCAAAATTTATAGAAAAATTGCTAGATTAGAAATTTACATTAAAAAAAAGTAAACAAAATGAAACAAAAAATCCAGTTAACTTATTTTCATTCAATCATCAAAGTTAAGCAACATTGAGTATGGTCAGTACCTAGATGGGTAACCACTGGAGAATATCAGGTGCTGTAAGCTTGGATGAGTGGGTGGTGTAATGGAAATCTAAGAACTGAGTTTCAATTTCAGTTGGATTCATTATATTCACTTATATAATAACCTTGGAAAAGGTATGAATCCACCTCTTCTCCCCTAGCTATGGGTTAATTAATAGGAGTTGAATCAGTAAAATCATTAGCATCCCCCACAAAGTCCATACAGCATAAAAATAGGCTGGCTTTAAATAACCTGTAAAAGGTTGATAAACCATTAAAAAAAATAAAAATAAAAATGTTTGCTGTAAAACAATAATGTTTGTGAGATATTTTACAATAAAAAAAGAAAAAAAAGAAATAGAAATTAGGTTTGTAGGGATTCTTTGTAAAACTAAAACCTTGTTTTCTACATCTTTAGATTTTTTCTAATTTAAATGTTGAATACAAATAAACACGCCCAGAAAATCTTTTTGTATGAAACATTACATTTTTTTAAGCAGACACTAAAATTAAACTTACTTTTTGAATGGCATTACAAACAAACCTATTTGCAACAACCCAAAAAAAGGTACATACTGATAACATCCAATCACTTTCATTGTGTCTACTTTTCAAAAGGCTTGTTTTTACATACATTATAAAGACAGCTTGCAACTGTTATGCTATGTGTTTACTTATTTCATCAGTCTATGTAGTACAAGGTCATTCAAAAGATTGTTTTGAACACATTTCCAATATAAAGCATCATGCTATACAATATTTGAAATTGGGTCTTTAAATTTTATCTCAGTGTAATTTAGTGGATAAAAAACAAATGAAAATGAGAAACTGAGGTAAAAAACAAAACATTTCTACTATTGTGAACAAATGAAATTAAAAGGATAATTTTAGAGGGGCAGTTCTCACAAGTATTAATATGTAGGTAAATTAAGTCTATAGAATAAAGATGAAAAAAAAAATTATTACAATATTTAAGCCATTGGACCCTCTGGTTTTCATCAGAGTGTAACTCACAGAGAATTTCAAATTGAACATTTTAATTAATCAAGGGAGTTGGGGTAAGATTGTTCTCACTCCACTAGAAGTCTAGGATTATTTCATCTTGTTCTTATTTATTACTACTCACTAAAAAAGGAACAGGCAATAACTGAGTCTAAGTACACATAGCCCAGTCCAGGAATTGAACTCACAATTACTATGTCACCACCAAAGTTCACGAACAATAGCTGAGTGAATTAAAATTTCAGCTTGTGTATTTACCAAGAAATGTAAATAATGATAACTCCTCATCCCAGAAATTCAGACAGAAGAATTGATAGTTTCATTTTTTAACAATGATGTTCACCCTGTACAAGGCCCAAGAGCCACTCAAAATAGCAAGTTACAGAATAAGAAGCACAGTTTATGGGGGTATGTGGGAAAGATAACAGTTGACATGAGACTTGAAAAAGTTTAGATTGCTGTGATCAGGGAAGCATCCTCTTAGAAAATAGTTAAAGAGAAGAATCTGCTCAAATTTATTTTGCATAATGAATATTTCTTTTTCAATATAATATTCTTGCTAATCAATTTAAACCAGCTGTTTCTCCATTAATCATATAAATCAAACTTTATAGAGAAAATTTCAGGTCAAAATTCTACAAATAATTGTGTCAGGCTATAGATTTAATGACACACTCTTATATCCTTCCCAAGAATGAAATGAGCAAAGAAATATAAAGAATAGCATTGTCAAATTGAAACTTAATTTATGATTATTATGATCAGCTTTAAAATTTATTCAAATATTTAAGAATAATTTGTTGTTAAGAAATCAGTTTAATATCAAATATAGAATTTGGATTTTTATTTTTTGTACAACATGCAAGATCGAATGCAATAAACATGATTTAAAATGTCCTTTCATCTACTTAGCTATCAACCCCAAATAAGAACAGTACTCCTTCAAAGAGTTTATTTTGACAATTTACCAGCCTGAAAATGTCCAGCACTAGCCTATAACTTTTCGTTTTCTGGGTATGATTCTCTGAACTTCAAATGCATCTTATTTTCAATGCTAGAAAATCAATGTCCTCATCCTGGTAAAGGTCAACTTTAAAATGCCAAATTTCTGCAGGAAAACAATGGTACCACCCTGAAAAATTAACAGTACACAAATCTAAAAAGAGAAATATACTTAGATCAAACTGAGAAAGTAAAACTGGTTTATGAACTGGGAGTTCCAGTGTCAATGACCATAGCTGTTGCAATACTGGATAACAAAATTAATCTTATTCTTCAGTCTCTTTATTTAGCGATATAAGACTTTTTTTCCAAAACAATATCTTCTTATATATGAAATTGAAGTATAACTTTGACTTTGAGTCAAATATGGTTAGATATATAAAAGAAAAAGAAAAAAAAAACATATTTATAATGATGGCAATAATAGAAATAAGAGAGATAAGGGAAAATGTACACACATAAACTAAGAAATAAGATATAATTGCACTGTCACCCCCTTATTCACTTAATGTCACCATTATGGAGTGAAACCAGCTCAACATCTAAGTCTTTATATCTGTATTGTTTTTTTTTGTTGTTTTTTTTATGAATTTTTTAAATATTTGCATATTACCATTCTTTTAAATGGTTCTTTTGCCTAACTCAATCAGAAATTTGTGGAAAGGTAGTGCATCATGAGAACTGCTTAAGAGTCATGATTTTCCAAATAACAGTTTTATTTTTGAATCCCTGAAAATGCAGCATTGTGGGTGATCAATGATTCCATCAAAGATCAAATAACTAGTTAAATCACTACATGGCTTTCAGACATTAACTTTTATTTTATTTTTCATTATCTTATCTGATATTTTGTTAAATGCTACTTCTACCCAAAAAATTGCATTACTTGATCTAACCTCTGGAGTGTGTGTGTGTGTTGATAGGGGTGGGTTAAAAAAAAAAAAGTGTACACACTTCAATGTACATTAAGTCAATTATTGTCATGTTAGTCACATGAACCACTTCAGCTATATCTTGCACTTTTTTTAAGTAAAATTTTTTGAAGCTTTGACAACCTTGGAATAGGTCTGGTATAAAAATTGGTATAGTATAATGCTCAAGCTAAGTAGTTTCTCAAGATCATCACTAGCAAATTCGGTAATCAGTAGGTGTTCCTTTTATGTCAGCCTTGCAACTAATGCGTGTTGTGGTGTAATGGATATCGGCTCCGGAGAAATTGGAGAACCAAGTTCAAATTTCATTGAATTCATTTTATTTACTTAAACACAAATACCCTTGGGTTGAATAGCAGGACATATTGGCAAACAGTCTACTGCAGAAAGTAATGGCAATGTACTGCAGGAAAATCTTCTGCCTAGTCAGTTGTGTCTTGAAAGAGACATGATTGCCCAAGCATGTATCATATATGGCAGTTAACTGACTGAACTAACCACACAAGGCTAAGCTTAGAAAATACCTTCAGATATCTATATCAGTGTCTTATCATTAAGCAACAATTAGTAAGACCATAGCTAATGAATTCAATCCCCCACACAGCAATATTATGGTGATTTGTTTAGTTTAGAATATATAAGGAAACTGCTGTTATGGTAAATGAGCTTGTCTTCTTATCAGTCATACATGATACACACTTGGGTGATCATGTCTCAAAAGTGACATGACTGAAGATTTTCCTGCAGTATGTTGTCATTACTTTTTGCGGTAGACTGGTTGCCAAGGCTACAGACCCCAATTAGTTTTGCTATTTAACGCATAGCTGGATAGCTGGAAAGAGAAGCAACAGATTAATACCTTTCTAAAGAGTATTTGTGCATAAGTGAATGCAACAAATTTAACTGGAATTTGAACTTGGCTCTCTGAATTTTCATTCCCAGCCAATGTCCACTACACTTCAATGCACATTTTTTCTTATATGAATTTATAAACAGCAAAATGGCTAACAAAACAAGTATAGATTTATTTGCACTATTAATTTATCCTCTGTACCTGTTCTTGAATGAAACAAAAATAAAAACCAGAATTAGGGAAATAAATTATTGGTTGAATATCTATGATGACTTACAGCCATATCATGTTGAAATACCAGTTCTTGTCTAATCACTAATGGATTACTAATATTCAGATTGGTTTAATCACCAATGGATTAACAATACTAAAACTTGTATTGAGACCCTAGATGGGTTATTGCTTGGGAATACCAGATGCTGCAAACTTAGATGGACAGGTGATATTATAGATAATGGCTTGGAATGAGAAATCAGATAGCCAAGTTCAAATTTTAGTCGATTTTGTTACATTCACTTATGTGCAAACTAGCAGTATAGCCCGGCATTGCTCGGGTGTAATGAAAGCTTTAATCCATGGTCCTGGAGCTCAGACTCTTTGGACGTTGGCACGAAAGACTAAAAAGCAACAGTTGTTTCCAGTTAAAGTGAAACTGTAGACTGAAAGAAAAATGAATGGATGTAAGTCAAATTTTGATTTCCTGGTATCAATATCAAATAAGTTTTTTTTGTTGTAAACTGAATTTTGAAGGCTAAATAAGTCCTCTGAGTAAATGGTATCATGGCTGAGACTAAGAACTACAATTATACCTACTTAGAGCCAAACCTGAAGCAAAAACTAAAATAAAAGGGCTGAAAAACTGATTTTGATCAGACCTGGTATCTTGCCTTATATAAAATTGATTTTCTGCACTATTCTAAGAACTGCAACCTTGAAACTTCTGAATATCGTTTCTTATGTCTTTGTCTATGAGTGTATCAAATTTGATTAAAATCGGACCACTCCTAAAACCTGATTTTTTTCGATTATCGATTTTTGATATTTATAAAGGGTACCTCGACACAAAACCTAGCTAAGAACACTCGTAGACGCTTATAGTACAACCGTGTAAATTTTCAAAAAAATCGGTTCAGCCATTTCAGAGTCTATAGGTAATGGACACACAGATACGCACAAAGTTCTATTTATAAATAAGTTTAGATATCCTTGGGAAAGGTATAAACCTCCAGGAATTCTTCAACCGAGTCAATCAAGAATCAAAAAGAGACATGATCTTCCAAATATGCATCCCACATAGCATCTAAGGAAGGAAATTAATAATTAGTAATTCTGGGGTGATCACTTAGTACTTAATAACAACAGAAAATCGATCTCCATCTTTATGTTGAGTATATATAACTTTTTTTTTTTTCTTTTAATCATATCACCCCAAGCAAGGCGGTAACGCCACTGATGTGCAGGGGGCTACGTAAGAGTGAAAAGATTAGGAGAGAGAAAGCCGGAAACCACATCCTAAACACCTGTTCAATAGACACAGGTGGAGTGTGAACCGGGCGATAGTTTAGTCTATCTACTCCAATGAAACATGAATAAGTAAAATCATGAATTGAAAAGACACATGGTCAAACAAGTTTCAGTTTTTTTAATAGCATATCAACCTCTCTAGGTTATTTAATGCCAAAAAAGGTGGGGTTTTAAGGTATTATTTTTAATGTTCAGTTATAGTGAGAAGGTTGATTTAGTCAGATTTTGATGAAAATTTTTATTTTATTTTAGAAAATGGCTTCTAGTTTTGTATTAAAAAATGTATTGCTGGTAATAATTATTTTTCCTTCAACAATGTGTTATGGGAATAATTTTCCTTCAACAATGTGTTATGGGAATAATTTTCCTTCAACAATGTGTTATGGGAATAATTTTCCTTCAACAATGTGTTATGGGAATAATTTTCCTTCAACAATGTGTTATGGGAATAATTTTCCTTCAACAATGTGTTATGGGAATAATTTTCCTTCAACAATGTGTTATGGGAATAATTTTCCTTCAACAATGTGTTATGGGAATAATTTTCCTTCAACAATGTGTTATGGGAATAATTTTCCTTCAACAATGTGTTATGGGAATAATTTTCCTTCAACAATGTGTTATGGGAATAATTTTCCTTCAACAATGTGTTATGGGAATAATTTTCCTTCAACAATGTGTTATGGGAATAATTTTCCTTCAACAATGTGTTATGGGAATAATTTTCCTTCAACAATGTGTTATGGGAATAATTTTCCTTCAACAATGTGTTATGGGAATAATTTTCCTTCAACAATGTGTTATGGGAATAATTTTCCTTCAACAATGTGTTATGGGAATAATTTTCCTTCAACAATGTGTTATGGGAATAATTTTCCTTCAAAAATGTATATTTTTCTATTAAAGTCTATTTTTATGCATATATTTCTATTAAAGTCCATTTTTATACTTTCATAGTGCTTTGACCCCAGTTTGGGGTGGGGGTTAACTATTTACCCACAGCTGGGACCTTAACAGGTGCTACCACACCAGGTCAGGGTGGACCTGGGAACAATAGCAATTAAGAGGGGGTTTCCATACTCCTCACAACCTCCCAATCAGAGGCCTTGCTGCCGAATACAGTTTACCGTCATACCTAGGACTGTATGGCACCTGAGGAAAAAAGAGTGCCCAAGTATATGTGGGTAATGTAATGGATATCAGTGCAGAAAATGGAACCAGCAAGCCAAGTCCAAATTCCAGGCAAGTCTAAAACCCTAATGAAATCATCCCTTGCTTCCTTAGCCATGTGTTAAATTACAAGGTAGATTGGACTCATTAGCTTTGGGTAGCAACCAGTCTAAGTGAAGAAAAACTCTGAATTCAAAACCATGGAGAAGGCAACCAGGAACTACTCTACTACATTTTTCAAGAATGCATGATAATTCACAAATAAAGAAAAGTAATCTAAGGTAAGTTATGATCACCTACATTCTGAAGGGAAATGACAAATAAATAAATACATAAATAAATAGAAAGACTAATTTTAAGAAACATGAAAAATGGGAGTTAAATGAAGCATATATTTATTTTCCTGTCATTTTTTAATCAATCTAAATATTCATATTTCCCAAAATCACAATATATATTTATAAACTTTAGCTACAACAGATCCTCTAGCATATTTACATGTTAGACTCACAAATATAGAAAACTCTAAATATAATATTTATTGGAAAAATCAGACTGTCTTTTGCAATAATGGGAAAATCTGTGAATACACAAAAGCAAAACTAAAAACAGGAAAAAAAAAAAAAAAAAAAAAAAACAAAGTTTGCTGCATTTAATCAACTGATTAATTTTTCAATACCAGATCAATTGTAGCATTTTTCTATTTTTTTGTTCAAGACTAATCATGAATAGCAAATCAGAATTGACCAATTTATACAAAATGCATTAAATATCTAGCATTGTCTTAATAAGAGGAAATTTAAGAACTAAGAAAAGATATGTGTACCAACATGTGTAATCAGGTTTATATCCCTAAGTAATAACAGAGTTTTCTATGCATGGTATAGTGCATTGTATGAGGAGATAGTGAAAAGTTTTCAGCCAAACCAAGAAGTGGTTCAGGAAAAACTGATTTTTCTTCAGATTTTGGGATATGGGTCAAGCCAAGAACATTTCAGTATCTCATCATTATTATGCGTGCATAAATGAGGAGTTATTGAAAGTATTTAACAAAAATTCTGGAAAACATAGCGACAGTTGTATTGAAAAAACACAATAAACCATTAAAGGAAAAAAAAGCAACACAACTGAAAAATTCTCAGTACACCACCAATGCCAACAACCTCCACCTGTAAAAGCATAATTACCTACTAAATGGTAACTACCTACAAAATAATCTCATATACAAAGCTATAACATTTATAGGAAAGCCATATGATATGAGATAATGATATATATTTTTATTTATCAAAACAGTATTGAGGAAATTGTAAGGCAAAATGGAAATAGCTTATTTGTGATGTGTTTGATCCAGTCCAATGAGGTTCTAATGGATGAAACAAGTTACAAAGAAAACTTTTTCCATTTTGTCTTAAAATTTTATTCCCCTCTTTCTCTAGATAGATAGATAGATAGATAGATAGATAGATTCACACTTACTAAACACACACACAAAAAAAAAAAATAAATAAATAAATTTACAAAAAAATTACATGAAAAATAAGAAAAATTGTACCATCTTTCAATAATTCAATATAATCTTCTGGAGGAGAAAATATCTATAATCACCTTTCCAGACCATGATAAACTTTTCTTCCAAAGTTCAAAGCTCATTTTCAAATGCAGGCACTAAACCAAATTCCTACTATGCTAACCACAGCAACATCATAACCAAAAAGACTGAATAAAATCTCATAATCTAAATCTGATAAACTTTCTTTCAAATACAAAACATAAAATGAAATAAAAATATACAAAACAAATAAATAAACAAAATAAGTATATAAATAAAAACTATCTAAAAAGTCATAATCATGAGTAGCCTAAAGCATTAGTTCTAATAACTGAGAAGTGGCCAGTTTCAGCCTTACCTCATTTCCCTTAATCCTTTAGTAGCCTATATATATATATATATATATATAGAGAGAGAGAGAGAGAGAGAGTGCATTAAAGTAGTTGTGACACATGGTTTGAAGATCATTTGAGATATGAAAATAACTATCACCATACTGTGTTCATTCATATGCCCACACTTTTCTCTTTATATATATCTAAACCTATTTATAAATAAAACTTTGTGTGTGTATGTGTCTGTGTGTGTGTGTGTGTGTATCCGTTACCTATAGACTCCAAAACGGCTGAACTGATTTTCTTGAAAATTTAAACAGTTGTACTATAAGCATCTGCAAGTGTTCTTAGCTAGGTTTTGTGTCAAGGTACAACCGATAAATATCAATAATCGAAAAATATCGGGTTATAGAAGGAGTGGTCAGATTTTAATCAAATTTGATACACTCATAGACAAAAACATAAGAAACGATATTCAGAAGTTTCTAGGTTGCAGTTCTTACAATAGTGCATAAAATCGATAATATATATAAGGCAAGATGTTTGTGTGTGTGTCTGTTATCTGTATGTCCTTTATACAAATCCACAATTTTTATCCGATTCTCACCAAACTTCACACAAATATTCTTTAGGCTGAGTCTGAGCTCCATGACCATGGATTAGTTTTAAAGCTTTCATTACACCCGAGCAACGCTGGGCTATATTGCTAGTATATATATATATATATATATATATATATATATATAAAAATGAATGAAAGAAACAACACAAAGTAGAAAAACAATGCATTTCGCCTTCATGAACCACAGGAAAGCATGATAAAGTATTCCCATGACTTAATTGGTAAGACACATTTTAGCTTAAAAGTGGTTTCTCTGATAAGAAAAGGGGATATAAGTTCAATTTCTGTTGAGGAGAACATTTTTCTTTAGTGAATCTTCTCAATCCCTAAGCTGGTTGACATTAATTTCACAGTTTAAAACAGGGACATCAGCTCAAACACAGCATTCACTAAATTTAACATTTACAGCCAATAAGAAATTACATTTCAATGACAGGCAGGATGCATGATTTTCTATCTGTCATGTGCCATGAGGATATTATTCAGATTCAACCTTCATAAAGTTATTAAAACTTATCACTATGAAACTATTTCCAAACATTAGGAAAATACATTTAAGACTAATCAGGAGTAAAGAAAGAAAAAAACAAATGTGCAAAATTTTCTCCTTGAATTATAAGAAAATGTTTGTTTTTGTTTTACATATTTAGCACATACAGACTCTCACGATAGCAAATATGAAACTACTACAATAAAGGAAGACTTTTCAATGCTTTTATCATTCATCATCAAATGTATGATTTTTTCTTGTATTGATGGGGAATTTTCTTCATAACCCTTTATTTAAAGTAATGTTGAACATCAACATCTTGATTATGCCATTATTTTCTCTTTGAGTCACACATGCTAGTTTTTTTAGTTGTTGCTGCTGTTGAAATTCCTCATGGTACAGTTCTTTTTTGTGATTCTATAGTGCCAATTCACAAGGTTTGATGAAGGATGGTTTTCACCAAGCCCCTAAGTTTTACTTGCTTAAAGCCATTTTTAACCATTGATCTTAGAAAACAGTTGTATACAGCTGATAGTTTAGATAACTCTGAACGGTTCTGGCACCATGCATGACATCAATATATAAGCCTTGATTTGATGAGGCTATTTAAGAACACGACCTGATTTTGCAAGTTAATGTTTTGGTTCTATAGCAATTTGCAGAGTTGGATAATACTATCTCCAGCATAATCTATTCTATGTTCAATTTTCTTTAATTCCTATACTAAATATTTTATAACTGGTTCATCCGTCTTTGGTATTTAATAATTCCACATCCTGAACTTTTATGATGAATTAAGGGCATGTGCCATCACTGCCTTCATTCCAATTGCAGATTATAGTTTCTGTTTTTGAAAGGTTTATCTCGAGTCCTGTTTCTTGGAACACTTAGAAGATATTGATTTTCTATTGAAGATCATTCTTATTCCAACTATGAAGACCTATGTATTTATAGAATTCTTTATTTTTTGTTTTTTTACAATGATGTTCACACTGTACAAGGCCCAAAAGCCACTTGAGGTGGAGGATTATAAAGTAAGAGATGGGGAGATTTTTTTCTAGTCACTCCAAGCAAGGCATAGGGCTATTAGGGATGAAAGAGAAATTTTTTTTAGAAGGAACCAGAAACCCAATCCTTAACAGGGAACAAGAGATAAACCTCTACTCTCAGTCAACAGAACAGGGAGAAGTGTGAATGAGGTGATAGATAAACATATCTACTCCAATTAAGGAGAGAGAAAAAATATTGTAAAATTGTAAATAAGATTTCAGAATTTAAACAGAGATGTTAGAAGTATAGAGTTGAAATGGACTATAGAAGGAACTGGAAACCCAATCCTAAACAGGAAACATGAGAAACCTCTACTCCTGTTACAAAGACAATGAAAGAATATGAATTGGATGATAGGCAAACTGATTTACTCATTTCTGAAGAGAAAAGAAAAATAAAAGAAAAAAGAAGTAAAATAAAAAATAATGTATTACATTCAGTCAGTTAAGTGCCATACGTGATACACGCTTGGGCGATCATGTCTCGAAAGAGACATGACTTACTGGGCAGAAGATTATCCCGCAGTAGGTTGCCATTGCTTTCTGCGGTAGACTGGTTGCCAGCCAAGGCTATAGAACTCAATCTGTCCAGTTATTTAACCCATAACTGGAGGGAAGAGACGGATTAATACTTTTCCCAAGAGTATTTGCGCATAAGTGAATGCAAGGAATTCAGCTGGAATTTGAACTCGGCTCCCTGATTTCTTGTTCCGAGTCTATATCCACTGCACCACAACGCACATCCAATGTATTACATCAATAATGAACTAAAAATCTTTTACTTTTCTATTTAATAATTAAAATTTATAGTTTTCAGAATAGGCAAAACCTACCTTATCTACCCTGAGAGTATATTCATGGCTTATATAGGTGGGAAAAATGCTGTGTGGATATATAAGTTTAATATGTACTCTTAGTTGTCTAATATATGTTGGGGAGGATATTTATTTTATTTTAAAGAGAATTTTCAACCTCAGGGCATATTACAATCACCTATACATTACATTTTTTGACTCTTTATATAAGTTTCTGGCCCTCTCTTTTATCAAACCAATCCATTTATTTCATACAAAGAAAAATTCCAACCTTATCAATTATTAAAATTCCCACATCAGTATTAAACTATATTTTACACCTCAATTTAAATGTCTGCATAGTGTACAAAAATTTGGACCCTAGTATCTTCATAATTATTTATTTTGAGTAAATTACAATTTTCTATTTTCCCCCTAAAATGCTATAACAATGCAGCAGTGAAAGTGTTAAGATTTTATCATTTGTTTTGTCATTATAATTTTAATTAGTTTGGATTTCAGAGATTTCAATTCATTAAAATAATGACCTGTTATTTAGTATTATATTGCTTATTGCTAGGAATGTATTATGAAATTACTATGGACATAGCAAGTAAGCAGTGAAAATGTTTTAAGGAAAATGGAAAAAGAAAGGACATATCTTCAGAATCAGAAAGGCATAAGTGGAATTTCTTTGATACATAGAGGAAAGAGGGTTTAGAGAATTTGACACTTACAGGAACGGGGGAAGCAGTGTGAATGAATGTGAAACCAGGAGGGTGGGATAGATATTTTAAAAAAAAGTTACTAAGAGCTAGAAGACATGGTAATTTGTGGAGAGCCATGATCACCCACATCCTGAAAGGACACAGTGCATAAGAGAAAAAGTTGTATATTACAGTTTTTCTTTCAAGGTAGTAAAGCCTCAAAGACACAAAGGGGGTTACAGAATGGAAGAATTAAGAACAGAAAAATTAATAATGAGCAGAAAGAGAAAAGAGTAATCAGAAAGACAGTAGATAGTGCAAGAATGTCAAATATTCTATGAAATACAGAAGATTTCAATTACAGCCTCTCATTAAAGTATATAAGGACAGAATGAAATTAGGTCATTTCCTCCCCGCCTTAATTCCTGTACAACACCTGAGTGTTATACAATGCTAGTTACATATTTGCCCAGATAAGTACAAGTCTGTACTTTTTTATATGCATGAGCAAGAGAAGGGGTTGTAAAATAAATAAATGCGTATCTTTAAATACACATAGATAACAGACATTACTTGATCCCTGAACATTCAATCCCTGCAAAACCACCCCATAAATATTGGCTTTTAATGTACAATCCACTGCCATAATATATGATGACATCATTGCAAATAATGCAGGAAATCATAGAAACAGTGAGATCTTTTTTTAACCACAAACAGTGGTATTTTTAAAGAGAAAAATAGTACTATGACACAATTCGATCCACCAGAAATTTGGAAATGGCATGGTTTACTACTCGGCATTCATGCTGGTAGCTCCAATACGGACATTTCAGAGAGTTTGGGCATGAATTTGAGAGCCATGCAAAGAATTCAGAAAGAGTTGGAGGAGTTTAATGGGGATTATAGAGATATGAAAGCCTGGAAAACTCACTCTGATCCTTATGATAAGAAAAGTACTCCCAAATTTGTTGGCAAGGGCCATTGACTCAACATGGAGGCCTAAATTAAGTACCTTGAGAAGGTGGTGCTGCCATGGGTCAAGAGAGTGGCTGCTGAAGACCTTATATCTGGAACATGACTCTGCACCATGCCACACAAGCAGGAGAACCTAGTCATGGCTGGCAGATAATTTCTGCCATTACATCACCCCTTACATCTGGCCACTTAACTCTCCAGACTGCAACACCCTTGATTATTATGTGGGAAGTGCAATTGAGTGAGAACAACAAATTCCTTGTAATACCAAAAATTAACTGAAGGCAAGGATTATAGCAGAATATACCAACTTAAATAAGGAAACCATTCAGAAGAGTTGCAGGAGATTGAAAAGGTGTCTGGATGTGACACTATCTCCTGCAGGTATACTTTTTTATTTGGTTTAATACAGCAGAGAGAGAGGAATTAATTAGTAGTATTATTGGTTGTGCTTTATTGTAATTCACGGTGTGAGCTTATGTAAAAAATTTATTTTAATATTATCATATATTTGTAAAATCCGGGGAAGAGAAAAATTAACTATTTTGTACTTGTAAAATCTGGGGAAGAGAAAAATGAACTATTTCAATACAATCATGTACTTCTAAAATCCGGGGAATAGAACAATTAACTATTTTTGGGAAAGAAGGTAGAAATATAATTGTTGTTCTTTCGTGTTCGAAGTGGATATTTTTGGGTAAAGCTAAAATTTTATGAGTAGCCAAAATAAAGTGTCAGGATTGGTTTGATGGGGTCAGGCGGGGTTAAAGTCCCTCAACAGATGTTCCCTGAGAACAGAAATTTATGGGAATTGGAAAGTCTGAATATGATGTAATCGAAAGGAAGTGAGCTGGTGATATCTCATTTGTCGAGTTACCCCCTCCCACAAATCGAGTGGGTGGAAAATGATCTCATTGGTTAAAGGCTTCAAGTTGGCTAGATCCCCCGAGGGGATTAGAGAGGATTATAAAAATAGAGACTTGAGAAAAATTAGTTGAGTAACTGTGAGTTGTTCTCAGAGTAGAGTTGGAGTGAGTCTCTGGAATTATAGTCGAAATGTAATGACTGTGGAAAAAGGTTCCCAACTGGAGAGCCATGATTCACGGCTGGTCACCTACCATAGAACTTATGGCTAAAGAGTTAATGAAGCCTGCCACCGATTAACTAAAAAATTTAATTTTGAATAATGTGCCTTCGATCGGAATCTCAAAAGAACGTTGTTTTTTTTTAAATCATGGGAGAATCGAAAATTCTGATTCCTCATTCACTCAACCTTCGGTAAACTCCATTAAACTCTGATAAGGACCTGAAAGGACTTTGTTATTTTAGAAGTTGCATAGAGAATTGACAGCCGTGATTATAGAGAATATGTAAAGACTTTAATGAAAATTTAATGACTACGTGAAAAGACTTTGGTGAAAATTTGAAGAGCTGTTTTTTACTTTAATGAAACTTAGAAAAGATATTATTTTGAAGATTGGAAACTCTGAGATTTTGAAAACGAGCTCTCTCTCTCTGTTGTAAATCAGCATTCTGACAGCTGTATTATCATTTTGACAACTGTATTGTCTGCTCCTTTGAAAAAAAAACCCAAAAAACACATTGTTTTTTTTTTATATCAAGACATTCTTCGTAACTTTTCAGGCGTGTTCAACCTCATTCATTTTTTATTAATTTTTTTTGGTGCCATGTTTATTTTTAATCACAAGTGTACACCAGTGCCCGAACTGGCTTTGGTGGAAAGACACCTACTGAAATTGCACAACACGACCTCTGAGATCAATTCACAACATGGGAAGTGGCACGTTGTTGCAATAGGTGTCTTGAAAACCAACTTTTGTGACGACATCATCGAACAAGATCATCACGACCAGCAACAGCAACCAAACCAACCGGCCAGCCAGTTGGCAGTGTCACCACTGGTGCAGTCACAACCGTCGATGAAAACAAGCATCACAATGAGCCATCCCCGGGCATAGGGTGCCACATGGATGCCATGGTTGAAGCCAATGTCAATTTTTTAAATAAATTTACTCTTTAGTATTTCAAGATATGTTTGTATAATTTTGGTAAACATATCTGTTAAAATGTGTTGTAGAGTAAATAACTCACCCTCCGATGATACAAATGGACTAGTTTAGATGCTTAAATAAAGAACTCAGTCTAAAACACTATTGGCAACAATCTTCAGAATATTTCTTACAGACGTCATGGCATGTGCCTAAGCAAGACTTTAACCATAGAAAACAAGTCATAACAAAATGAAATGCCAGTGTTATTTTCATTTTTTAATAATTCAGACGACAGTTTATCCACCGCACCTGAGAGTCATTCCATATCAAATCAACAAGGGTGTGACCTGATGCAGAATTTTTTTTCAGATTTGGTACACTTATATAGCTCAATGATATGAATTGAATGGTTCATATTTTACATCACTAGGTTAAAGGGTTCCAGAGATATGACTCTTTGGCCTTCGCCAAAAATGTGAATTTTGGAAAATAGTTACAAAGTTTAAATATCAATATCTCAGTTGGTTTTTCAGTTACAATACTAAATTATATAGCATTTTAAAATACTTGGATAGGTCTAAAAAGTGATTTATTTGCTTTTTTGTTTAAAGGTCAAATAAGATAATTTAATTTTGACCTTGACATTAGACCTTTAATTTCTCAAAACCATAGCTTTTTTTTTTTTTAATTTGACAACAAATTTGTCTGCCTTATGACAAGATATATACACAATTTTACTTTTGACCATGGCCAAAGTCAAAATGGTAGATTTTGTTATTTGCCACTATATGCTAACATGTTCATTTCTCCCAATATGGTCAAGTTGCATATCTTTACAAAGCTCATTGAATGTTGATTAATATTCAAATAAAACTATGATAATAAAATCATTTGTGTTAGTTGTGGTTAAATGCTGACCAGTTTGATGGAAAATAAACAACCTTATTTTTAGTTTTGTTTACATTTTATTGTATAACAAATTGATTTTTATATGAAAAGTGACATCATGAAAATAATTATTTGCTAAAATATGCAACAAATGATGTTAATTGATAAATTTTTGTTGGCATTTGACATGATACACTAATATAAAAACATTTTTAGTTTTTATTTTTATATATATGATTAACAATTAAAATCAAACTCACTGTTTTTACAACTGCATGAATCTGTCCAATATCTAAACCATGATTGCTTTATTTCATTCTAACAAGTCAAAATGTGTGCTAGTCATAAAAGTAATAAAAAATTTTATTAAGTCAGTTTGAAAAAAATTTGATTTCAACATGATTTTAAATTGGCACTTATAGCCTGATCCTCTGAAACAAGTCACTCTTCAGGTTGTAAAGATATTGAAAAATCACTTATCACAACTGTTTTGATTTTCTTGTATTGGTGAAGAATACCAACTAATATGAAAAGTGTCTTTTCATAGTAGTTGGGATTCTTCACCAATACAAGAAAATCAAAACAGTTGTGATAAGTGATTTTTAATTTCATAAACTGTTTTTTAAAATTATGTTGGTGTAATAATATAACAATTATTACTGACAAATTCACAGTGGGCTAAAGTTATTTATTACAAAATAATGAAATATCTTCTGAAACATTTTATGATTTTGGTCTTAATTCATATTACTGGTATAAATAATCGCCAATCCAAATCCAACAATAAAAACTTGAAAAATGAACTAGCTATGAGGGAAAAAAATAAGAATTAAAGGAGCAGTATCAAAGAAAATTAAATTGATTGCAACTAAAATTACTCATCAAGAATCTACTATTGTAGAAGAGCTTTGATCTGATGAAAGTTAATTATGCAATTAAAAGAAAAGTTTGCAGCTTGTGAAAATGAGTCCCAAAGAGTACAGATTTTGACAATACTTCCAAAAACCTGGAGTATCCAAGAAATTTAAATTAGAATTTGGCACCACAACATACATAGCAAGACAAGCCAAAAAACTTGTAAATGAACAAAGAATATTAATTCTACCAAATATACAAAAATGTAGATTTGCAGAGTGACTCCTGGTAAAAAAAAAAAAAAAAAAAAAAAAAATAAAAAAAAGACTATAAGACAGTCATAAAGAATGATAGAAGATTTTAAGAACAAAACTATCTTGAACCTGTAACCTGAAAGAGGCATGCCAATTTAAAATCAAAAATCCAAACAGAATTAGTTTTTCAAAATTTGCTGAGCTCAGACCAAAAGAATATATCCTAGCAGGTGGTGTTGGAACACACTGTGTCTGTGTTTACACAATACATCAAAATATGAATCTGATGATTGTGGGGGCTCAGCTTGGTCCACTGACTCAAGATGAACAATATAATTTAGCAGATTACCACCAATGCATAGCTGCTGTTACATGCAATGAAGCAACATCCAACTGCTACTTGGGTAACTGCTCAACTTGTAGCAATTTCATTGAATATTTTATATATATTTTTATACATTAAAATTTAATTAATGACTATCTACAAACAGTGGCTATCAACTGATAGAACCAAACTGCATCTTAATCTACAGAATTTATTGAAACTATTTGTGCAGGACTTCAAACCTTGGAAAAGCATGATTCCATTCACAAAGAACAGTAAAAATTTTGTTTTAATAAAGAAAGCTTTTTGATGAATGGTGAAGTCATAGTTATTGCAGATTTTGCTGAGAAATATTTGTTATTTTGCTGGATGCTGCACAATGCTTCCATTGGAATAATTGTCAAACCACATTACATCCATTCGTCTGTTATAAAAATGACAAGGAGCTGGATAATATTAATATTGTAATTATATCAAATAGCCTCAAGCATGACACAATAGCTGTCCATTTGTTCCAGAAAAACTTATAGAAGTACAAAAAAAATGTTAATCTTAAATTAAAAAATAAAAAATTATTTACTTCTCAGATGATGTTGCTTCAAATTATAAAAATTTTATCAATTTGTGCAACTATAAGGCTGACTTTTGTATTGATGCAGAGTAGCACTCATGCTACGTCTCTTGGGAAAGGACCATGTGATTGATTAGGTGGAACTATTAAGAGATTAGCAGCAAAAGCAAGTCTCCAGCTACCCTATAATAAATAATGACTCCAAGACAATTGTTTGATTAGGCAAGAAAAAACATTTTAGACATAATAAATATGTTGTGTTCCTTAACCAATGGACAAATGAAGCAGAAATCTTAGAAAATAGATTTTAAAAAAATGCTTCAACAATTACAGGAACTCAAAAACTATATGGTTTTATTTCTGTCTAAGAAAGTAAAAAGTGTTAACTCAGGATGAAAGAAAAATAGTTAAAATTATAAAACAGCATAATATAGAGCTTCAAAAGGGGTGGACCTGAAGCAGACTACCACCATGTTTAATTTTGTTGTTGTTTTTTTTTTTTTTTTTTTTACTTTTTTCAGTGCAGTCCTATCAATTGTTACTTAAACTTTCCAATTATCAAAAACAAATTTTGAAAAATTACAATATTTAAACCACTTTGTTTGGGGGTGGGGGGTAGTTTCTCATACAATGTTAAAGTAAATCGATCCTCCATTTTCAATCCACTATAAGGTTGTATGAAAAACTGCCCACCCCCACTATAATTGTTTAAATACTGAAATTTTTTTGGTCATTCATAAAGTTTAAGGTGTAAAAGATAATATTGCACTGAAAAAAGTCCAAAAATTTGATAATGAACAAATTTACATGTGGCGGTAATGTCATACCGGCGACTGGTTTCAAAATGGAGGCTCGATTTACTATAACATTGTTTGAGAAACTGATCCTCCCATAAAATGTTTCAATATTGAAATTTTTCAAAATTTTTTTTGTCAATAGTAAATCGTAAAGGGTAATCAATAAGACTGCGCTGAAAAAAGTAAAAAACAAAATTAAACGTGGTGGTAGTCTGCTTCAGGTTTGCCCATTATGGGATTTGTTAGAGCAATCTATAATTAGAATTAGTGGTTAGGAAGTGTGCTTGGAAAACATCCTGCTATGAAAAGGTAAAATTTAAACATGTATTCCAACAATCAGAAAAATAAGCTTGTTTCTTAATCTCTATAAATGTTTAGAATCATTTTTAAATATTCATTTCAATGTACCAAATTTTTCAGATCAAAACTTCATTTGTAAATATAAAAAAAAGTTAAAATTTCATTGTTTTGTACATTTAGTGTAACATTTCAAATGCCAATAACAATTTGCTAATGATTAACATCATTTGTTGCAAATTTTCATGTTATCTTAACATTAATTCATGACACTTTTATCCATAATTATTTTCATGATGTCAGTTTCATAAAAAAATCTATTTGTTGTATAATAAAAATGTGAACAAAACCAAATGTTCCACATAAATACAAAATGCTATATAATTTAACAATGTAGTTGAAAAAAAAAAAAAAAAAAAAAAAAAAAAAAAAAAAAAGAAAAAACAACAACTGAAATATTGATATTTTAACTGGGTGACTCTTTTTAAAAAAAAAAAAAGAAAAAAAAATATCAAAGAGTCATATCTCAGGAACCCTTTGACTGAGATATGTAAAATAGGTACCATTCAATTTGTATCAAAACTATCAGTGTACCAAAATTTGAAAAGAATGTGTGTTGGTGATCAGACCCTTGTTCAAATGACATATTGGTTGTTTAATTACTTAGTTTTTGGTCATAGTAAAATTAGACCAGTACACATTTGTATTAAAAAGTGTTCAATACAATTATATTGTAGATCTTTTGAATATTCTTCATTTGTAAACGAGTTATTACGTGACCTAGGTTTCTACCATATGGCGTCTTCAGGTGATTTGCAATAACACACACACATATGTTAGCATGAAGTTACAAGTCAGTATGATTAAAGTTTTGGGTATAGCAACATTCTTCAAACTGATCACACCAGATTATACACTCTTCCAGAAACCATAACTAAAGTCTACTCAGCATACTTTCAGTATAAATCACAGGTGAGCTTCATGGGTGTTGAACAAACACAAATGTGCCTGGACAGACATTTGCAACTAACATTACATAAAAGTGCTCAAGAATCAATTAGCCAGCCAGCCATTATGTCTGCCTGCATCTATTAGTGACATAGATATTACCTTACTATATGCCTGTATGTAAATAAAAATCTGCGTGTATTCAAAAGTGGATGGTATAAAAGATATAATTGTATAGCAATGTAAATGCTTATAGCCTTTGTGGAACATTGATTTTCACAAGAGCATTAATAATCTGTCCACAATAGATAGTGATCGATAATTGATAACTTTAAAATCTAGACGTCCAATCTTAATCTGGAAAACAATAAGTTAAAATAATAAAGACTAAAGTCAGTGATACCAACTTTAGAAAAAGTAAACAAAATTACTGTATAAACTTAATACATACAATATTTATATGAATTGATGGATGACCTACTTTTACAGAACTGAATCTGGCAATACTTTTTATAAACATGTGAAATGATTATCAATGTGAACAAATGTAAGTGCATACAAAGGAGAGCATCAGATAGAAGTGTTTTTGTTTGGGAGTAGGGCAATTCTTTGGCTACCTCAACTCCTTGACTAATCATATTTGACCTTGAATTCATGGCCTGTTTTCAATTTCACTAATTCTTCTGAGAAATAATTCCACTTGTTAATGACCCAAGCAGGATAAAAAAAAAAAAAAAAACTTTACTTACATCAAGTTTCAGCAGTGCATCTTATATTGCACACAAACACTATATATATATATATATATATATATATATATAGTCTCTTAAATATAACCTCTATCTATAGTTCTATTTGTATTTTCTTCAATAAGCTTTTACAAATATATGATTAGAAGAAACAGTCAGTTTTTGTTTTTTTTTAAACAAATAAATTTACCCCAAATAAGATGCTAATTCCACTAAGATGCAAAGGGCTACTGGGAATTAAAGAGAATGAAAAGAATTTAGAAGGAACTGGAAGCCCAATTCTAAACAGAAAGAAGAGATAATCCTCTATTTCTGTTCAAAAGAATGGATAAGAATGTGAACCGAATGATAGGCAAACATATCCACTCTCATTAAGAAAATAAGTAATTTGTAATAAAAAAAAATTGAGTTCTGACAGAAACATTTGAAAGTAGAGCGAGTGAAATAAGCTTTAGAAGGAACAGGAAACCCAGTCCTAAAAAAAAAAACAAAAAAAACAAGAATCCTTTATACTCCTGTTCAAAGACTGGGGACAAGTATGAACCAGATGATAGACAAACCTATCTACACCTATTATAAACATATCTTCATCTCTCTATTCTGACCCATATACTTTATGTTTGTGAATGAGAGAGAGTTTATTCTTAAGAGAACATTATTTTAAATTTATTTGCATATAATGTATATGTGCCTTACTTTGTATATGGTAGTATATACATGCACACCCATGAATCAGTAACAGCTAGAATATATGCATTATTTTATAGCAGACACTGTGCAAATGTCTAGGGTTACAGCAGAGCATAGACATTCAAATAAGCAATGCTCAGGTGCATATATTTGTTAATGTGCACCAATATATCGATGTGGGTGCACGCATCTTATTTTATTACTGAATTATGTGATAAAGACATACCTCACTTCCACAACAAAATTCTACAACCCAATTCTTCCATGATCACCCCTCCAACCCTTACTACCCAAAGTCAACCATTCTGTAACCATGCCATCTAGAAATCTGACGTCAGAAATGGGACAACAGTTCCAAGTCTCAGAGAGCAGAGGTAAAAATGTGCACATGATTTGCAATACTGCAAGTAATTTTAGAAGCTGGGATTATATAGGGAGGGTTGTGGAAAGAGGAAGCACGAGAAGGAACTATTAACAATCTCAACAGTGATATGGATATCAGTGACTTGTAGAAGGTAAACTAACCGAATAATAACAATAAAAGGATATATAATGGTGATGATGATGAAAGGATATATAATTCATAATAATGATGAAAGGATGTATAGATTTTTGGTAAATGGATTGTGCAGTTCAAGCGACATTTCCTTTATCTGTGATCAGTTTGGTTCATGCTGACAAAAAATACAGTTAGATTATTAACTCCCTAACTGTTGTCACTATTCTCAATCTTGCTATTTTTTTCAACAGGTTTTATTTTCTGATAACTCAAATTACATTTTTCCAGTGCAGAATGAATTGTTGGTCAGTTCCATTTCTGTAAACTTGTCAGTGTTATCTGGTTTTATTCTTATTGATTAGCAGTCTCACTTCAGTTCTGGATTTTTATTTTTGCAATATAGCAAACAAAGATTGTTATGAATGAGCATGCTTCCAGATCCTCTCACACAAACACGGGTGTCCTCCATGTCTCTATCCCAGGTCCAATGCTGTTCTTGATTTTCATCAATGATCTTCCTGATGCCATCAGTTTTCAAGGGGGGCATTTATGCAGATGACCCTACCATTTATTCCTGTCTCCATAGAAAATCAGTCATAGCTGACAAAGTAAAACTGGCCGTTGCTGTTGAAAAAGAACTCCAATCAGTGATTAACTGGAGCAGCAAATGGTTTGTAAATTTTTATGCCCCCCCACCCCAAACAAAATTGCTTTATTTAACCATCATAGAGAAACTTTCTTGCCTGTCACAAGCATGACTGATGTTAATCTCCAGGCAAGCAACACAGAGTTTCCTGGCTTTGTTTTTTTTTTTTTTTTTAACTGAAATGGTTTGGTTGTTTTGTTTTTATGGCATATCAACCTCAGCAGGTCATTTATTGCCAACTAAATTTTATTTATTTATTGCTGGTAATATCTTTTTCTTTCAATAATTTATTGTTGTTTCTTTGATATAAGTTTTGTCTAGTAATACTTTTTCTTTTTTGAGTATCAAGATTCATTGGGATTTGTTTTTAAAGAGAGGGTCCCCAAGTCCTACCCTTGTTATGTAACTCATAACTGGAGGGAAGGGACGGATTAATACCTTTCCCAAGGGTACCAGTGCTTAAGTGAATACAGGATATTCAACTGGAATTCGAACTTGGCTCACCGATTTCTCTTTCCAAGCTGATATCTACTGCACCACAATGCACATCTGTCACTAAACGCTTACAGCACCTGGTATTCCCAAGCGGTCACCCATTTAAGTACTGACCAGGCTCAACGTTGCTGAACTTTGGTGATCGAGCAAAAACCAGTGTATTCAACGTCATAGGCCGTAAGCCACAACTGAAATGGAATGACTACATTGAATCAACAGCTGCATATACTGCAAGGAAAGTTGGGTTAGTGTGTTTTTTTTTGTTTTTTTTTGTCAGAGTCTATCTTGCACATTTACAAATGTACCATTTGTTGGTGTATTGAATACTGTTGTAATATCTGGTTGGGTGCTTCTGCTATTTTAAAGAAGGATCTGCAATATGATCAATCCTGACTTGACATCTCAACTTCAGTCACTTTCTCACTGATGTGATGGGGCTTCCTTTTGTCTTTTCTACAAATATTTCCATGGCAACCACTCTGACAAGCTTTTTACCCCAGTGTTCTGATCACATGAATTTAAATGTGCTACTAAATTTGTTTTCAGATACCACTCTTTTACTGTTGAAATAGTTCAATGTAACTGCCGCTTCTCTATCCAGTCTTTTCTCTCACTTTCACTCTCTGTAACTCCTGCATACTAGTGGCATTCCTGTCTTGCCTTGAGTGAAATGATTTAAAAAATATTTCTATGATTTTTCCAGTTATTTAGATAATTTATGTTTTTCTTAGAACTCTTCTTAATAAGAAAGTTTAATCGTATTACTCAAGTCAACAAGAGATTTAATTGTAGGAAAACATTTTTAGGCTAATACATTTTTTAGATACTTTAGTAGTTTCTAAGGAATTAGTAGATTTTTAAAATTTATTTACACTATTCTCCTCATCTTTGCTGTTGTCATCACAATATTTTAGCTGTTGTGCTTTTTGGCCTTCATCAGGTATATATATATCTGTGTAGCCAACAGGGAATTCTGAGCTTAATCCTTTATTTGACATTCATTTTTTTTAATCTGACATTATTTCTTTTTACTCTTAATCTTATGTTTGAATAAACTCTGTTTTTTTTTTCATTACTTTTAGTAGATAATGATAAAAGCAATAATATGAATTGGAACACTTATTTATACTAGGTAGTTACCAGAGATAGTAACTGATGTTAACTGGGTGGATTTAGCTCTGGTTAGAAGAATGTTCTTTTTTTAGCTTTGTTGCAGATATTCTTTTACCAACCTGTCATGGGAAAAGCAACCTAATGCTTTTTGGCCTGCAGTCTAATATTCTACAACTGATAATGACAAGCAGTGACAATGCTAGAAATAGTTGAAGTTGTTGTAATAAAAACAGCAGCAGCAGGGGGGGGGGTGAATCGACAATTTGTTGTAAATAAACACCCAGTAGTACTGGGTAAGGGTAGAGCAAGCATGAAGGAGAGAGAGAAAGAGAGAAAAGCAGTGAGTGGTGCATTAAATCACTAATAGATATCAAATGACATGCAACAAGCATGCAGCTGACTTACTTGTTCACTATATCGGTCCAATTCATACAACACTATCAACAGGCCATGCAGCAGAGTAAACAATGGCACAACCCCAAAATATCTGCTTGCCAGGTAAACAGCCCAGTGAGTTAAGTATCAAAACTTAGTTTTCCCACAAAAACATTATAGTTTGATTTTTCCCTTACCAATTTCTTCATTACAACAAAAAGGAAAAAATTATTTTCAAGCAAAAGCAAAGACTAATTCAAATAAACTATCCTGTAATTACAAAATTTAGAAAAAAAAATAAATAAAAATAAAAAAGCTCATTATAAATCACTGATAAAACATAGTGAAAATAATATTGTATGTAGCTTCAACTACATTTGTGTTATATAACTATAAATATGGCTTTGATTGTATACATGTGAATACAGATTTTTGGATTGTAAGAATTTTTTTGAGATAATAATTTTCTTATTATTTAGCCCATACCTGGAAGGAGAAAAAGTGGATTCAAGCCTTTCTCTGGATATTTGCTTGTCAGCAATTGCAACAAATTCAACTGGAATTCTAACTGCTCTGCAATTTCTCCTTCCAAACTAATAGCCATTGCCCCACAATGCACATCCAAAGAGTATTATGGATATGAAAATTGAGGGTGACTCCACAAACTTTTTCCTGGACTTAACCCCCAGTTTAAAAAAAAAAAGAAGAGTTACTTGTTTCTCTGAATAATATTTTACCATTTCACTCCAATCAAGGCAAAAAGGCAGTAAAATGCAAGGTGTTACTGACAGTACAAAAATCAAAAAAATCATTAAAAAAGAGAGGACAATAAAAGGACAAAAAAAAAAAAAACCATTGAAAAAGAGAGGACAAAAGGCCAATAAAAAGAGAGAAGGGACAAAAAGGCCAATCAAAAGAGAGAGAGAGGGGGACAAAAAGGACAATAAAGAGAGAGAGAGAGAGGGGGGACAAAAAGGACAATAAAGAGAGAGAGGGGGGGACAAAAAGGACAATAAAGAGAGAGAGAGAGAGAGGGGGGGGGGACAAAAAGGACAATAAAGGGAGAGAGAGAGGGGGGACAAAAAGGACAATAAAAAGAGAGAGAGAGAGAGAGAGAGGGGACAAAAAGGCCAATAAAAAGAGAGAGAGAGGGGACAAAAGGCCATTCAAAAGAGAGAGAGAGAGAGAGAGGGGACAAAAGGCCATTCAAAAGAGAGGGGGGACAAAAAGGCCATTCAAAAGAGAGAGGGGACAAAAAAGCCATTAAAAAGAAGTGATAGCTGGGACAAAAAGACCATTAAAAAAAGAGAGAGAGAGAGGGGACAAAAAGACCATTAAAAAGAGAGAGAGAGGGGACAAAAGGCCATTAAAAAGAGGGAGAAGACAAAAGGCCATTAAAAGAGAGAGAGAAAATGAAAGAGGACAAAAGGTCATTAAAAAGGGCCAAAAAAGGTCGTTAAAAAAGGCCAAAAAAGGTCGTTAAAAAAAAGAGAGGACAAAAAGGTCATTTAAAAAGGAGAGGACAAAAAGGTCATTAAAAAAGAGAGGACAAAAAGGTCATTAAAAAAGAGAGGACAAAAAGGTCATTAAAAAAGAGAGGACAAAAAGGTCATTAAAAAAGAGAGGACAAAAAGGTCATTAAAAAAGAGAGGACAAAAAAGGTCATTTAAAAAAGAGAGGACAAAAAGGTCATTTAAAAAAGAGAGGACAAAAAGGTCATTTAAAAAAGAGAGGACAAAAAGGTCATTTAAAAAAGAGAGGACAAAAAGGTCATTTAAAAAAGAGAGGACAAAAAGGTCATTTAAAAAAGAGAGGACAAAAAGGTCATTTAAAAAAGAGAGGACAAAAAGGTCATTTAAAAAAGAGAGGACAAAAAGGTCATTTAAAAAAGAGAGGACAAAAAGGTCATTTAAAAAAGAGAGGACAAAAAGGTCATTTAAAAAAGAGAGGACAAAAAGGTCATTTAAAAAAAAGAGGACAAAAAGGTCATTTAAAAAAGAGAGGATAAAAAGGTCATTTAAAAAAGAGGACAAAATCATTGGAAAATCATTAAAAAACAGCAATAAAAACATTAAAAAAGAGAGGACAATAAAAGGAAAAAATATTAAAAAAGTGAGGACAATAAAAGGAAAAATTATTAAAAAAGAGAGGACAATAAAAGAAACAATTTAAGGAGACAGAAGAGGATGATTGATATCGCATTTAAATTTTTGAAGATCAAAGTTGACTGGAAAACAAATAGCAAGAGAGAAGAAACTGTTAGTGTAGAACTTCTGGCAAAATTTAGCCTTTTCAACTGTAAAATGAGAAAACCTACTTGCCAACCTACTACTGAGATTAAATTTGTAAAGTCAAGGTACCAAAGAGAAATGCTCATTAGAAAAGTTACCATAAAAATATTTATAGAAATGGCACAGAACAGCTAACACATCACTCAATAAATCCTGGGCCTAATTAATGAAGCAACAATTGGGCAAAATTCAACATCAGCCTTCTTCTAGGGTGATATACTGATTCTGATGCTTCTCTAACAATTAAATACCTTTTTTGTAAAATTTTGGCCTCAAAATACGCCTCAGTTTTTGATATCACTTCTTCATTGGAACAAAATCTTTTTCCCTGGAGCATTCTTTTGAAGTCTGCAAACAGCCAGTAGTCACTTAGTGGGGGGTCTGGAGAACAGGATGGATGTGAAAGCAGTTCAAAGCATAATTCATGTATTTTTACCATTGCTGCGATCAACTTGTGACAGTGCATTGCCTTGATGAAAGATCACTTTTCTTCTTCATTTGTGGTCATTTTTTGGTAATTTCTTCCTTCAAATGCACCAATAATGCTAAATAATATTCGCTATTGATGATTCTTCCTTTCTCAAGGTAATTGATGAACAAAATACCTTGCGCATCACAAAATATGGAGGCCAAAAACTTGCCTGCTGATGTTTGCGTCTTTGGTTGCTTTGGCCAGCTTTCACTGGCTACTGTTCACTCAGCTGACTGCCGATTTGACTCTGGAGTGAAGTAGTAGATCCATGTTTCATCCATTGACACATATTTATGCAAAAACTCCTTGTTTTGTTGAAACAGTTGCAAAAATGCTCTGAATCATTGACATGTTCTTTTTGATCAACTGTAAGCAAACGCAATACCCACTTTGAACACATTCCTATTTGACAAATGTTCATGCAAAATGGTGAATACGCTACTTTCTGATATGTTCAACTCCTCTGCTATCTCATGCAACTTCAATTTATGATCAATCAAAAAGTATTTGTCAATGTCTTTGGTGTTTGCCAATTTTGGGTGACCTGTGTGTTCAGCATCATTTGTGTCTGTACAACCATGTTTAAGTCAGCATATCACCTCTTAACTGTTGTTTCCGACAGAGCAAAGTCTGAATAACACTTATCAAGTCATTGCTTTGCTTGAACAGTATTTTTCCCCTATCAGAAAACAATGCTTTATCAACACACAAAATTCAGATTTTTTCATTGTTTTAAAATTTGCAACAGTAGCTTCACTTAAATAACTGTAATTTGTAAACTAATAATCCAATTGGGCCCAAATTTTGTCATATGCCATTTGAAGGTTAGTACTTCATAAAAACTATATGATTTTTTTATTAATGGCACTATCTATATATCAGGCCTGGGACTTGTTGAGTGATGTGTTATTGAAGCTATGCCTTAATTTATTTCCACCCAATTAAATTAGAAAAGGTATTACTTTTTAACTCATCATCACACACTTCTATAATTTCCAATATTATTTCAGTTTTAAATGGATTATATACCAGAAAATATTACACAGAAAGTATTTCAGACAAAATTATATAAACTATATCAATTGTTTAAATTTCTTTTTCCTTATTTTAAATAAACTCTATTTCTTTCAATATAATGAGCAAATATTGTCAGATGACAACTTTTTTTTTTAAAGTTACCTATAACCTTAAAGAAGTTCATTTACTTATCTGATACATCATTTTGCATTGCAATTAGTGTAAAAAGTAATAGTAAAATATTAAAACAAACAAATAAAAGACTAAGAAAATGGAGACTTCTTGATTTAAAACTTATCCAAGTACATGGCATAAGGGTGTGGAGGATTAAAATGTACTCATTATGACTATTCTTTTGCTGACATAGAAATGAGGTGGGGGGGGAGTGCAAAGAGGTTTGTTTGAATGCTAAGTGTTATTCATTTCAATGCTAGAAGACTTTCAAATGCATTTCCAAATCTTAAAAAAAAAATTATCAAATAGATAAAAAAAATAGAAAGAAACTGAAAAATCCCATTTAAACAAGTTAAAATATAAAATTTTATAAACAAGATTTTAGTGTTACAGAGATACATATACACCCGAACAGAAACTATCATTTATATATCAGTTTACTATAGATTTTAATCTTAGTTAAATGGGATTTACACCTCTCTATAATTGAGAATTGCATGAGCATGCACATGAAAGTGCACTTATATCATTTCTTCTACAAGTGACTATAACTACACATATGTATGTGCATCAAATTACAAAAAAACAACACTCCAATTACTATAAATGCATCCACAACAGACACTGTGTAGAGCAATAGAAGAACCATTGCAAGCAAAGATGAGCAAAATATACTGACAATTGTAAAGAATATTACAATAGTACCAATGCTAACTGAAAAATTCTTACTGTGCATATTCTGTTAGCGTGCATCGAAATGACAATATTTTGAGATGAGTTCTGGTTGTTTATTTACTAATTTGTATTGGTTGGAGAAGTTAATTATAGCTATTTTTTTTTCTCTAGACAGAGTTTACAGTTTTTGGATTTATTTTTATAGGCTAATGCTGTTTTCATTATTTTCCATGAAAACTTTAGGTGTTATTTGTTTTTTGTTTTTAATTTTCTATATATATATATTTAGAAAGCATTGTGCTATTTGTGTAGTTACTAGTTGTAAAGGATTCTTTGAGCGCATAGATTCTTTCTTTGCAGGGTCCTTCAGTTACTCTTACATATATTTTTTTCTTCATTATCTGTTGATTTTATAGTGGTTTGGTATATTCTGCAAGCAATTCATATATATATATATATATATATATATATATATATATAGACAGCAACCTTTCTATCAAACATGTACCATTGAAAATGACCGACAAGGAAGATTCTAGTAATTTTTTGCTTAATTTTTCCAATAATCTAACATGTTTTCTTTTTACTGGAGATAAGGAATGTAAAAATGCTTTGTAATTATTTTTCCAAGCACTTTCAGCCACTTCTCTGGCTATTGTCAAGGATGTTATGTTATGTTTCTGCTGTTGTTATTTTATTTTCATATTTTGACTATCATTCAATTTATTTTGTGTTGTTTTGTTTTTGAAAAAAGTGTTTTTTTCAAAGCTCTCATGTCCTGCACATGATTGGAAATCGCATGAGCATCTTTATTTTAAAAAACTTTCAATACTTCATTTCCACTATTAAAATTGTAAGGCTGATGGTAGGAGAGACTTGTTTGATATATAGTGTCTCTCTGATAGTGAGATCCTTTTGATATTGTGATTTAAATAGTATATAAATTTATAAATGTAAAAGACAATAGGAAAACTGTAATAGTTGCCAACACATTTCACTCAATGTGTACTTTTTCTTGAAACGCGTTGGCAACTATTACAGTTTTCCAATTGTCTTTTATATATATGTGCACATGTATGCACACACATAAACAACAACACAAGAACCAAAAATAAAAATTGAAATCTAGAAACAGTCAGTTCATAATATGTACCTGATCACCATTGCATAGAGCACAAAACTGAGTCATGCTATATATATATATATATATATATAGAGAGAGAGAGAGAGGGAGGGAGGGAGGGGGAGGATTAATACAAATATAAAATTTATCACTTAGCTGATTGATGTAATAACTTAAAATAATTCAGCTCTACTTTTTATTTTAGGTATTGTAAGTGCATTGTATTGCAGTAGATATTGACTCGGAATGACAGATCGGGTAACCAAGTTCAAATTCTATTTGAATTCCTTGCATTCACTTTTGCACAAATACCCTTGGGAATTAATCTGTCTCTTCCCTCTAGTTATAGGTTAAATAATAAGACAGATTGGGTTCTATAGCGTTGGCTGGCAACCAGTCTACTGCAGAAAGCCATGGCAACCTACTGCGAGATAATCTTCTGCCTAGTCAGTCATGTCTCTTTCAAGACATGATCACCCAAAGCTGACTGAATGCTACAAGAATTGTTAAAAGTCTTTGTAATTGAGGGATTATTTTGAAATGGGTTCCAAAGCCATTGAAGCATCTAATGAAAGTAGAAAAATATGAAACAGTATCTGACCATTATATACATTATTTATATTTTGACTAATGTCCTTATCACAACTTTTTGGCCATTGTGCCCTCTGGATGTTTTTGTCCCAGAAATTCTGATATCTAATTTCTGATCATATTGCCTAGAACTGCTTTAAGCATTTTAAGAATAGTGACTTGTCCCTTGAAATAAGGTTCAGATCAGTTGTTGATTTATGATGTATTAAAATGAAACGTAGAGCATAAACCAATAGTGAGCACTCAAAAACATTTACAAGAGTTTTGATCCTTCAGAGATACCTTATGTCGAATAAACTCAAAAAATACCTTTGATACACCAATATATATATATATATATATATATATATATTCCTACTTTTAATAATAAAAGAAAGAAAAACAGTTTTTCAATTTGATAGCATCTTGTTCTGCTTTTCAAATAATTTTTTTTAAGCTGAGATCAAAATGTAACATTTTATTGATTGGGCCTATTTTCTTGCAAACCCTAAACAACCAAGAATGACTTAATTTGTTGTTTATCCCACATTTTTTTTATTATTAATTTACAAACTTCTTTAATATTGCACTGGAAATAAGGTCTCAAATCTACTAACAAAATCTACAAGCCTATTTCTTTAACCTATTTACCAACAGAGTACTTCAAAGTGAAATTTGAACTGATTAATTATTTAGAGTACAAGCTACTACTAAGATATAATAGACTCTCTTAATCCTACCTGGTAAATTGGATAATGTCTAAGAAACCATCTTTAACACAGGAAAATTCTAATACTAGGAGTAATTTTAATGGCTATTGTTTCATTGAATGTACAATTATTCGTTCTATTCCTGACCAACTTAAATGCTTTTATATCTAAATCTTTTCTATGGTAATTTTTTTATTTTCGTCTAACCTTAGAAAACACCAAGTGACCTTGCTAGTTAGAAGTAATTGTCTTTCTCTGTAGAATCTATAGCTGGCCAATGAAATCAATTGTTATGTATTCTTTAAAAGGTAGAATCCAAGATCAGATCAATAAAGACGAGCAAGTCAAGCAGAAAGACCTTGGGGATATTTTCCTTAAATGGAATTACAATGGAACCTTGTTTACTCTGCACTTGGAATGGAGAAGGTGGGAGTCATAACAGTATACATATGTTTGTTGATGATATGCACCATATAGATGTGGAAGGAGGAGCATGCTAAAATCTGTACATGCAAGCTGAATGCAAACATTTATCTATATCATACCAATATGCACATAAATGCATTTATGTATATCTATATAATGCAAAGAATACATACATCTGCATATATGAGGACATAAAACTTATACATTCAGAGAATCCATATATTTGTAAGTAAATTATGCTAACACTAAAATGTTTATGTTTGCATGTTTTGTGTATATGTTAGAGTTTAGACATGTAGACTCATTCACACATTCAAAATTATGGGTAAGTTCTAAGCATACTTATATGCTGCATCACACAATATTAGCCACTTTTAATGTTTGCATATATTTACAATACTCAGGAAGGGTTGTCACTACTTTCATTTTAAATTATTTAAATGCTATGCAAGGCAATAAAGCCACTAAGATTTAAGAGGTTACTGAGTGTGAAAAAAATATGAAAAGAAAATTATTAAAGAGACAGAATAACAAAAGTACAGGAATAAAGAAAATGATTGACACTTCATTTCAATTTTTGAAGATCAAATATTTAGAATATTCCTGAAAGGATTCACAGAAATAGCTGTATCATTTATCAGCAAAATATTTCTCATCTGCATAAATTGTCATTTATCAGCAAGATATTTCTCATCTGCATAAATTATAGTAGATCATATATCACTTTTATATGGGCACCTTGAGGTGGTGTCATGGTTATTAAGCTTGTCTTGCTAAAATCATTAGAAATTAGTTCAATCCTCACTGGGTGTCTATTAATTTCAGCCTTGTGCCACATCTAAGCCACGCTTATAAAATCACCACTCTTATGATATGGTAACAGTTTTATAGAAATTTTACCAAGTTTTTCAAGTTTCAGTTTATTACACACGCTACTGAAACTCCAATAAAAATTGTCGTGATTAACAATAATAACTGTAGAACATAAAGAATGTTTTCAAGTACAAATGTTTTACAAAAAAGAAAAATAATTAAAACAGTGACAGAACAAAGTTACAGATAGCATTAATGTGAAATGCATGCTCTGTGTTTTTAAAGTTATTCATCTCTTGATTTTGTGAACTGTTATAATTGTTTATATGAAACATGGCATAACGTCCAGAATAGCGTTCTGAAGTTATTCTTTGCTGGTAAACAAGTAAACCTTCCTCTTCAGAATGTTTCACAAGTTTTCAATATGTCTGAAGTCGAACAAAGAAACCTATCACTTCATTAAAAAGTATATTTGAAACTCATTTTATCCAGGCATTTTCTTCAAAATGATGATGCATTAAAGAATTATAGAAAGCTCGGTTACTTAAACTATGGCCCCACATGTTCCTTTAAAAGATTTATAAGCTGCCATCTGGTACTCAATCCTGGAACCACCATAAATCCCACCTTAAAAAAAATAAAATCACCACTTTGGGGATTGAGGATAGTTTCAAGCAACACCCACTCATTCTTTGTTCCATCTGTCTAGCCTGTTTTTAGTGGCATTGTATTATTTGGTGAAAAGAATTATTAAAAAATCTGTCTTTATTCTGTTGCCCATTTCATCCATATGGACGTCTTTTAAAAGAGGTCTTGTGATCAATCTCACATTTTCCCCCACTTGATTTATGACCAGACACCTTGTGCTTTTTGACACTTCCACACTGCCACAAAAATTAAAAATGTTCATAGCCTGACAAAGATTGATTTTTTTATAACTTTTATATTGACAGGGGACAGATCAGTAAGAAAAAGACTTCTATTTGTTCTTATCATACCTGCATGGAAGTCATCCAGGAGGTCCAAAAAACTTAGCTGCTACAAATCTTTTTTGTAATTTCAAATATTGCTTTACATATTGCAAAGCTCTGGAATTATTGAACATTTCTTCTTATCTACCAAATCAGCTTTATAACTCATTTTAACCCTTTAAATGCCTGAATATGCCTACAGCTGGGTAGTACTGCATTTCAATACACTTTATAAAAATTGTAGATTTCCAAAACCATATCTCACAACCAGTAATACCAAAAGGAATAAATCATCAAATTTACAACAAGGTGACTGAGACTTCAAAATTCAAGATACAACATAGAATGGTTGCTATTTCCTTAGATCTATGCAGAACAAATTGGCTTTCAACCTAACTGTGAAAATAGAAAAAATGACACTATTTACATTTGTTTGGACTATTGTACACTTCAGAATTCTTCAGGTGATATTTGTTGGAATTTTGAACCAAACCCTTTATTTAAGCCATAGAGATATATTGTTCTGATTTCACATGCCATACCTTTAAATAATCAACTTCATGTCTGGTCAGTACCTAGAGGAGTGACCACTTGGGAATACCAGGTGCTATAAGCTTGGATGTGTGGTAGTGAAATACATGCATGGGTAGCTACTTGTATCTAAGGATGCCTGTCTACTAGGGTGGCTAGCTAATTCCCATTACAGTTGCCTGCTCAGGCACACTTGTGTTTGTTCAATACCCACAGAGCCCACATGTGGTTTGCACTGCAACTATGCTGAGCAGACTTTAGTTACAGTTTTTGGAAGAAAGTGTGTTATCCGGCATGAACAACAGGCTCAAACCCTTGGTCACAATGACTTGGGAATTAATGCTAGCACAAAAGGTCCCATCTACCCCATTTCCATCACAAGGCTTGGATCAACCTGTGGTATGGTTTTCAGGCACACACTGTGATTGCCTTCTCCAGACCAATAACATCAAGAAGTTACCTGCCTGCCTGACAAATCGACCATCATGATATCTGAACCCAGGTTTCATGGTCAAAAAGTGAACGTTCTAACCACTTGGCTTGTGTTTATTCAACACTCACAGTGCCCACCTGTGGTTTCCACTGCAACTATACTGAGCAGTTACAGTTAGTTACAGTTTCTGGGAGAGAGTGCATAATCAAGCGTGACCAGAAGTCTGAACAAGGCCAGGGCTCTCAAACCCTCAGTTAGGATGACTTGTAACTTCATGCTAGCCCAACCATCGATGACTCCTCAAAGGGAACCATCTACCCTATCACTCACAAGGCTTGGGTCAACCCAAGATGGTTTTGAGGCATTTTCCAAAGGTGCTGTATACTGGAATTGCCTCTTCGAGATTGATAACATCAAGAAGTCACCTTCTTGACAAATCAACCCTGGTGAGATTCAAACCCAGACTTCATGGTCAGAAAGCGAACATTCTAGCCACTCAGTGGTGAAATAAATAACAGTTTGGAACTGGAAATAAAGAACCAAGGGCCATTTCCAGTCAGGTTCATTATATTCACTTTCACACAAATAAACTTGGGAAAGTTATGAACCATTTCTTCTTCCCCAGTTATAATTGAAATAACAGGACATATACCAGAAAATCATCATCATCTCCAAAAAAGATTCTTACAATCCAAAAATATTTTCAAGCTTTAAATAACCTGCAAAAGTTTGATAACCTACATAAGAAAAAATAAATGTTAGCTTTGTTTATGATATTTATAAAAAAAAAATATTGTTATCTTTTGGAACAACACTAGTTCTCATATGATCACCAAAGTTAAAAAAAAAATGTTCACCCTGGTCAGTACCCAGATGGGTGACTGCTTGAGAATACAGGTGCTGTAAACTTGGGTGTGCAGGTGGAGATTAGAAATCCAATTGCAAATTCCAGGTGAGTTTGTTACTTTCACTTCTACAAATACACTTACAAAAGTGCATGAATCATCTCTTTCCCCACCACCTATGGGTTAAATCGCAGAACTGGGTTTTATAGCCTCAATTGAGAACTAGTCTAATGACTGCAAAAATTCCTCTGCCACAACAATCAAAAAGAGACATAATTGACCAAATATTAATTACCAAAGTAAAAAAGGATCTTTTGCACAATTTTTCTATTTTCTGGAAAAATTTGAACATAAACTGTTCAATATCTTGAGCACTTTCAGATTTTATAAATCATTGTCAAAAAATTTTGTCTACTGAAAGTGTTCTCTTTCTCATTGTTTGGTTGTTTTTCAGTTTTGTGCCTTCATACATCAATTTATTATTTATAGTGTTTTTTTTTTAATACCCAACTATAGACAACCTTTACATAAATGAAAAATTGTCGTTGTTGTATAAAATTGACCCAAATTCTTCAATGTATAAGGGACTAGTAACTTATTTCTTAGAACTAAACCCCCAGATTACATGCACATATGATTTGATTATCATGGTTGTGCAGAACCAACCATACTTTACAGAAGAACTAATAACAAGTGCATATAGTGTGTCACAAAATCTTCAATTAAGTCCAATCAGGTTTTTAATTCAGAGTTTTCTTCTCCTAGACTGGTTGCAAACCAAGGCTAAATATACCAATCTGCCATACTTATTTAATCTACAGCTGGGAGTAAGGGGCAAAGGAATGGTTATTATCAAGGTTATTTATGCATAAGTGAATTTGACAAACTTAACTAGAATTCAAAATCAGCACCCAAATTTCTCATTCTAAGCCACTATCCATTACACCACACACACATATACATATATATTCTTTGTGGGGTGTGTGGCTAAGATGCACTTTTCAGCTAGATGCTCTAAGTCCAAATTTAACAAGAAAGTAAAAATTGATGCTGACATTCAAGTTAGACAGGTCCACTCTACTTTAAAAATATTTCATTCAAAATATATATATATATATATATATATATATATATATATAATTTATGTACTGAAAAGAAAAAAATTATAAGACCACATGAAAAATTATATAAAAATCTTAACGACAGAAATTTGTTTATCATTTAACAAAACTCTCACGCGCACACACACTTTATGAATGTGTTGATATTTGTTTTCGTGTATATGTGCACTTCTGTGTGTTGGCAGATCAGTAGTTTATCTTTACGCAAATGCTTGTTTGTAAATACATATAAATATGACAATTTCTTTTCTAATATTTACATATTGTTATAAAAGCATAATAAAAACTTTACTCAAAGATGAAGTAATTGATATCAATTCTTTACAGTCATGCCCATAATTAATGTCCATTCATCAAAATGAAATAACCATTCTTCCAAATATCAAACATGCATCTTTTCAATTCCTAAAAAAATGTATTTTCAATTACGTTCTAGTAAATGACAAAGAAACTGATTTATATAAGCGGGGGATGACAATGGTTGTTTTTTTATGGCTAATCAATCTTTTACAAGTTATTTAAAGATGGAAAGTATTTTTAGATTATAGTGAACAGGTTAAGAGGCTCATCCCTTGTTCCCTGTTTAGGATGTGGCTTCCGGCTTTCTCTTTTCAAATCTTCTCACTTTGTTTTTTTTTTTTTCTTCAATTGGAGTAGATAGATCTATCTATCGCCCGGTTCACATTCCACCCATGTCTATTGAACAGGTTAAGAGGCTCATCACTTGTTCCCTGTTTAGGATGTGGTTTCCGGCTTTCTCTTTTCCAATTCTTTTCACTATTACATAGCCCCCTGCACATCAGTCGCGTTACCGCCTTGCTCGAGGTGATACGATTAAAAAAAAAAAAAAAAAAAGTATTTTTTTTAGATAATGATTCACTGATATAAGTTATACTAATTAACCTATAACTGGGAGAGAAGAGGTGGATTCATACTTTTCTTAAGGTTATTTGAGTGCAAGTAAATATAACAAACCTGATTGGAATTAGAACTCAACTCTCCAATTTTTAATTGTGAACTATTATCCATTACATCACTGCACATCAAAGCTTACATCACCTGGTATTCCTAAGCAGTCACTCATTTAGGGACTGACCAGGCTTGACTTTGCTTAACTTTGATGATTGTACAAGATCCTGTAATTCCACATGATATGGCCATAAGTGTGTGTGTGTACATGCTTGTGAAATGGAAAGCAAGAATTCAAACCAATGCTGTTATTTAACTGACAAGGTATTTCTATTATGTTAGCATATATTTTCAATTTTTAAATAAAATGTATAGTGAGATCAAAATTGTTCAAATACTTTCAACCATATATATTTGGTTTAGGCACCTCGAGGTAGTGTAATGGTTAGCAAGCTTGACTCACTGGAATCATTAGAATTGAGTAGTGAGTTCGATCCTCACTGGGTGTCCCATACATTCAGCCTTGTGCCACATCTAAGCTATGCTTAGAAAATCACCATATATATTGGATTGTCCAGAAAATTCATGCTAATTCTTAAAGGCAATTAAAACACAAAACAAAAATATACTATTAAATATTTATTCAACTAAATATCAACAATTTGGTTACACAACCTTTCTCCATTTTTCTTTCAACTTAAAGTTTCCATAATTTTGGTGGTTTTATGGCAAACTCATTAAGGTGTTTTTTTTTATGTTATCCAAAGAATTAAAATTTTTACCATTAAGATGATTTTGCAAGGACCTGAATAAATTAAAATCCAAAGGAATAATGTCTGATGAATATGGTGGGTGGGGTAACACATCCCGGCCAAGCTGCAAAAATTTTTGCCAGGTTACCAAAGAAATATGAGGTCTGGAATTATCCTGATGGAAAACAACATCTTTCCTGTTCACCAATTCTGGGCATTTTTCTTGAATTGCTGCCTTTAATTTGTCCATTTGCAAGCAGTACCTTTCAGAATCAATTGACTGGTTACTTGGCAGGAACTCTTAATATAGGATTCCTTTCCAATCCCACCAGATGCAGAGCATGACTTCCTTAGAAGGAAAACTACTTTTGAAGTGACTAAAGTTGGCTTACATCCCTTACTCAAGAATCTTTTTTGATGAACATTGTTGTAAACAATCCATTTGTCACAATTTGCTTCAAAATGGGTGCAGTTTCATTGCATTTGTACAGAAAATCACAGACAGAAATGCAATCCAAAAGGTTCTTTTCACTCCAACCATATGGTATCCAAACATTGTAGCCATTTGAGTACACAAACTTTACTAAGTGCCCATGGATGATGGATTTTGATAAATTCCCACATTGTGTAATATGGGTTATTCTTAATCAATGTTTGATTTAGTTGTCATCTGTAGTGGTGGAATTGCTACAACCACCACTTCTAAACTTAGTGAACCACTTCTGTACAGTTCTGTTAGCTGAAGCACCTTCACAGTACATGTCTTTTTGGTTGCTTGCAAGACATTTTTCCCTTTATGTAATTAAAAAGCACCAGGTATCTAAAATGCAGCTTATAATCTTCCATTTTCATAGGAATGCAAAATTAACATGAATTTAGTAATTTTAAACTTTTTTTCTCAAAAGATAGTTTGAAGTGTGCTTTAATTGGAAATGTAAGCATATTATATCTGTTAATAAATTTGCTGTATTCTAATCTGTTGGAACATGAACAACTAAAAATCGGCATAAACTCTCCGAGCAACCCAATACAAATTTGATCAGAAATATAATGTCTGTTAAATGAATGGAGCTTTTACTCAAATATGGGTATCCCCTAAAAATAATGATTGAGAAATAAAAATCTGTCCCTTCTATAGAAATTGCTTTGTTTAGGTTAGGATAAAAAACTGAGCAGATATGCATATTTTGAGAATGGATAGTTTTGGGTTTAAAGCACTATTCAACTTTGCTTGGTCATTGACACACTTTGTGGCAACAAGGTATAAAACATGTTAGATCTAATGATGATTTCCCCTGCCTAGGGAGACACAAATTCAAATATTCAGGCTGGTAGATGAAAATAAATATACTGTTAAAAATAAATGAAGCATCTACTGAAATATACATATCCATTAAAAATAATATTTAAGTAATAAACTTATATATATTTGTAAAAGGTATTTGTTTAAATATTATTTTTTAATGGGTACTCATATTTGATTCATTACTTTGGTTTTTTAATTAAACAAAAAGTATATATATATATATATATATATTTTAATTCAGATACTTCAATCCAAGGGAAAAAAGCAGGAAGGTAAATTCCAAAAAACCCGATCCTAATTAATATTAAAAATTTATTTTAATATTAAAAAATGATACAGGAAGAGAGCTCCATGTAATAAAATATTACAGAGCAAATATATATATTAAAAAAGGATTAATTCAAAGATGTTGAATAGCCATTTCGATATGAAGATCCCCACGGGGGACGACACATCACCTCAGCAACAGAAAAAACCTTTCAGAAACTGGAGAAAAATTAGTCTACTTTTCCTTTTTAAATAGATTGCAAAGAAATTAAAAAATAAATAATAAAATAAAATAAAATAAAATAAAATAAAAATAAAAATAAAGGGAAAGAAAAAGAAAAAGAAAACGAAAAAGAAAAAGAAAAAGGTAGAATAAAATCAAATAAATAAGAAAAGAAAAAAAAAAAAAATTGACATCGTCTGGGTTCGCAAAAAAAAGGGAGAATGTAACTAAAAATTAACAGACAGACGCGTTAAATCGACGTCCGTTTAGGCAACATGGAAAAAAGGTGGTAAGAGAGATAAAAGAAGGAAGGGAGGGTAAAAGAAAGAAACTAAAGAAAAAAATTTTTTAAATATTACAGACGCTGGACAAATTCAAAAACCTAATTTCTCCAAAACGTTGAAGTATTAGAAAAAGGCCTTTACTTAAAAAGGCATAATTATTAATAAAAGGGAATAAAAAGATATAGGATTTAAAATAAAATTATTTTTAAAAAAATTAGGTCATTTGAAATTAGACTAAATAAAGAACACTAGGTAAAAAAAAAAAAAAAAAAAATTACAATTATTATATACATACCTATAGAAGTACACACATACATACATATATATACACCCACAATTCTACGAATAAGAATACATATATACACAAACACACACATACATTCAATTTATTACACACTTATATACATATATATATATAAATATATACACACATATATATTACACACTTATATACATATACATGCGCATACACACATATATATGTGTGTACACACCTATATACAAAAAATTCATATACACATAATATACATGTGTACACACACATGCACACACACACACACACACACACACACACACACATATATATACATATATATATATACACATACATACACATATTCCATATGCACTCACACACATACATATTAATGAATATTATGAAAAGGAGCATTTAAATAGCTAAAAAATTTTTTTCAAAATTATATATAGCCCACATACATAAATACATATATACATATACATACAGATATATAAAAAAGTACATCCACACACAAACATACACATATACATAAAAAAAAAAAAAAAATTAAATTTAAAATTAGAATTAAAAATTTTTTTTTTTTTTTAAATATTAAAAAAATTATAGAAAAATTTAGAATTTAAAAATTAAAATTAGAAGTTAAAATCCGCCCTATGGCGGCACTTGTTTATAAATTCCCTCCTAAAGTTCAAAAGTAAGTCCTGATGAGGATACTTCAAAATCAGAATCTTCTCCAATAAACACAGACGACACCTATCATGAAAACCCTTAGGGGTACAAGCTGAGCCTATTAATTTCCAGCTGATTATAGGGTCCTGCCCTTCCTCCTTCATTTCCCAGAACCTACGTGATAGTGCCGTCTGGAATCTCTGTTTAGGGTTCGAAAACGAGTACCTGTGATTATAAAGCCTCTGTTTGAAAGAGCCCGCGGACATGCCAATATAGGTCCGGTAATTGTCCTTGTTATTAGATGGAGAAATGCGGGCTTCATAAATTACATGGGTGGATTTACATTTGCCTTGCACCGGGCAGGCATCCACCGAATAACAATTGCATTTGTCGACAATTCCGGATTTAGCTTCCGTATTATTTAGTTTCATTAAAATTTGTTTATTGTGGGAATTAATTATATTATCTATATTTGAGGTGCAAGAATAACTAATTTTTAGGGTGAATCTATTAAAAATTTTATTTAAGGGATTGTTATTATTATTAAAATGTTTATCGATTAATTTGAGAAAATACCTACCAATATTTATATTAGTTAGCTTACAATAAGGAGGGTTAAACCAAATTATCTTCCTTTTTCTACATTTTCGGGTGTTTTTAGTTTTTGATGATTCTGGGTTTATAGCAGGCTTATCATACTTTAACTTATTAACAAAACCGCTTTTCTGAAGGGCCTTATCGTAAATTTCTTTGCTTGCGTTGAAAATTTTTATATTGGAAGATAATTGGTTAACCCTATTATTTACTATCTTGGGTATTTGTCTTATAATATTCTTGGGGTGGTTGGATAAACTATTTATATAGGTGGGAGAACTATTTTCTTTAAGAAAGGGTTGGTAGGAACCATCATTTAAGTTAAGGGTGATGTCTAGATAGTTTACAATTTTGAGATTGGAAGTAACCTCAACCTTAAAACCAAGAAAATTAAGGGCTCTGATAATTTTCTTGTGTATTCTATTAGTGTAAGGCCCATTGGAATTGGGAATACATATCAGTCCATCATCCCGATATAGGCCTATTAGTTTAGGGTCTAAAAATCTACCTAAAATATCTAAAATATAAATGCCTATTAGATCTGCTACCTGGGCAGAATCATAGGCTCCCATAGGGACATCAAAACTATCTTCAGGCCCTTTAGTCCAAGTAGAACTATCAAAGGCGAGAATAGATTTTCTAGCACCCAGTATAATTCTATAGTCACAATCCGAAATATTAACATAACCCCTAGCAAAGTTTAAACAATCCACAAGAAGTTTTTTTGATATAGAGGAATAGAAATCCACAATATCAAATTTAAGGAAAGTGGATTTAGATTTGTCATTGATATTATCAAACCATTTTATGGTATCTAAGGAACTCTTCCAAAGATTCAGTTGTAAATTAGATTGTAACTTCTCTATTAAGTTCTTCAGAACCACCCTAGAAACTATGCCTAATTCACTCTTAGTGGGATTAATTAGTCTAGTTTGTAATTTATGTATATAAGTGTGTAATATATAAGTGTGTAATATATATGTGTGTATATATTTATATATGTATATGTATATAAGTGTGTAATAAATTGAATGTATGTGTGTGTTTGTGTATATATGTATTCTTATTCGTAGAATTGTGGGTGTATATATATGTATGTATGTGTGTACTTCTATAGGTATGTATATAATAATTGTAATTTTTTTTTTTTTTTTTTTTTTTTTACCTAGTGTTGTCTTTATTTAGTCTAATTTCAAATGACCTAATTTTTTTAAAAATAATTTTATTTTAAATCCTATATCTTTTTATTCCCTTTTATTAATAATTATGCCTTTTTAAGTAAAGGCCTTTTTCTAATACTTCAACGTTTTGGGGAAATTAGGTTTTTGAATTTGTCCAGCGTCTGTAATATTTAAAAAATTTTTTTCTTTAGTTTCTTTCTTTTACCCTCCCTTCCTTCTTTTATCTCTCTTACCACCTTTTTTCCATGTTGCCTAAACGGACGTCGATTTAACGCGTCTGTCTGTTAATTTTTAGTTACATTCTCCCTTTTTTTTGCGAACCCAGACGATGTCAATTTTTTTTTTTTCTTTTCTTATTTATTTGATTTTATTCTACCTTTTTCTTTTTCTTTTTCGTTTTCTTTTTCTTTATTTTTATTTTATTTTATTTTATTTTATTATTTATTTTTTAATTTCTTTGCAATCTATTTAAAAAGGAAAAGTAGACTAATTTTTCTCCAGTTTCTGAAAGGTTTTTCCTGTTGCTGAGGTGATGTGTCGTCCCCCGTGGGGATCTTCATATCGAAATGGCTATTCAACATCTTTGAATTAATCCTTTTTTAATATATATATATATATATATATATATATATATATATATATATATATGCCTGAAAAATCAAGAAATCTTGTTAGAAAAATATGCATTCTCTGGCAGGATTTGAACCTGTGTTCCTAGAGGAAATTGTCAATTCAAGCTTTGTTTAACTGCACATCCTTCATGGTTGAGTGGTCTAAGATATGTCAGATCAATTGACAGTTTACCCTAGGGGATGCAAGTTTGATTCCTGCCAAAGGATACTATATACTACATATACATAATCTACTAAGAAGATTTCTCGATTATTCAGGCTGGTATATAAGTACACTTTAATTATAAAAAACATCTACTTAAATCCCAGTATCCATTAAAATTAATGTTTAAATAATTAAATGAAAAATATGTTAGAGTTAATCCATTTTGTAAAATATATGTGGGGGGGGGGGGGGCGTGTGTGTATGCACACCTTAAATGTATACCTTTATATAGAAATGCACTAAATGACTGCCTATGTGCATACTTGTAAATAATACCACTGAACACACACTTCTATGTCTGTACAATATGTATATGCATGTATATGCATGTATATGCAGTCAAAGCTTATAGGTAAGAACTGTAATAATAATAAAAAAAAAACATCCTTATCAACATTCAGCAAGTGACAGTCAGCAGCCAGCTGAGTGGGCAGCTTATCCACAAGTGTGGCCTACAGACAAGGCCATGGGTAGAGGAAGAGGTGGTGGCAGTGGTGGTGTTGTTTGCTGTGACAATTGTAAACACTTGCTGAAGAGGTGAGTGGGTGCACATCCAAGCAACTGACAAGAGGGAATGAAAGTGATGTAGAAAGAGCAATAAAAAAAGATTAATAAAAGTGTAGCTGTTTATAAAAGAGTGAAAAGAAATATGCACACACACAATATATATATATATATATATATATATAAAACACATTAAGAGTAAGTAACCAAAATATTCAGTAAGTACAATGGCTGAAGCAGTAAAGCTGAGAAAATAAGGCATTCTCTACAAAGAGATAAATATACAACTAAAAATAGTGAGAGAGAGTGTCTTTTCAAAATCACAAAGAAATGAAGAGAAGGAAAAATTGTATGGAATTTTGTTTGTACATATATATGTGTGTGTGTGTGTGTATGTTCGGGGCAGTGAACTTCTTTCTTTATTAGATCAATAAGAGTTATTTGTAAAATAATATATAAAGAAAGAGAGGTTGAAAAAAGAGGGCATAAATGTACAGAAAAAGATCCCCCCTTGCAAAAAAACAAACAAAAAAATACAACAAAAAAACAAAAAACAGTGGTAAAAAAATAAAAGCAAGAAAGAAAAAACAAAAAAAATGAATGAAGGAAAGAGAAGTTCAAGTTAAAAACAAAGAGAGTTAAAGCATGAAACAAAGAAAGAATGAAGAGAAGTAAAGAAATAAAGGCAATATGAGTGAAGAGAAAAAAAAAGAAATATAATCAGGAATGAAACAGATAAATAAATAAAAAACTTGGGAAAGAAAGTAGACTTCCCAGAAAAGTTGGAACAGTTTAAAAAAAAAAAAAAAATGAATTGGTAAAGTTAGAAAAAAGAATGAATTAGTGAAGTTAGAAACAGAGTAATATTGAAAAAAAGCAAAGAGAAAAAAGTGCAGATTAACTAATGAAAACAGCAGGGGTGGGGAGAATAGTGCAATATGTGACAGAGGGAGTAACAATAATAAAATAGAAGAATGTAAGTGAAGGGGAGAGTAGGAGTTAGAAAAAGAGATGAGTAGATCAATGTCAGCCGGCAGCAATGATGTAAGACAAATTGGTATAACTGGCTCTGAATTGATTTATTGCAAGGTCAGCGAGTTAAACTTATAGGTAAACAAGATAGTTCTACGCTTTGTCCATTCTTAAAAAAAGATCTTTTTATGAAGTAGCTTTCTCTTCAGAGCCCTGTTATACTACAAATGATTAAGGTTTCAAAATTCAATATTTATTTTACATTCTTACATGAAAAACTTGGCACAAAGTTTATTTGCATTCAATTATATAAAAAAAACAATTAAAAAATAGAAACATATACTGTGAGCAGACATCATGAAATATCTGATTCTCCTACTGAAATACAAGGATTTGATTTATTAATTGATTTGATTTTTATGTCTTATCAACCCTTTGTGAGTTATTTGAAACCAAAGAATATTTTAGATTGTAAAAAGTTGCTTACAATAATTGGTATTCTCAAGTGGTCTCCCATTTAGGTACTGACCTGGTTCAGAGCAATTTCCTGTTATCCATTTGCAAATATATTTGTGCTCAGTGACTTTAATGCCCATCACATCAGGTGGCTTAAACACTGTGACTGATCTTGCTGGCATCCAAACCTCTATCACTCAATCTCACGCAAGTGGTGGACTTCTCCACATTTCCCCAATAACCCTGAAGAACATACTTCTCTTCTAGATCTTTTCTTTACTTCTATCCCTGAATTATGACATGCTATATAGCTCTGCCCTCTTGGCAACTCTGATCTTGTGATGGTGTCTATAAACATTTCTTTCTGGTCCTCCTCCATCTAGGAACCTCTTACCAACAGAATATCTTTCTGTTATCAACAAGCAAATTGGGACTCATTCAATGTGACATCCCTTGAAACAAAATGATCACCTCTGCTTGCCTTATGGAAGTTTAGTTAAGAAATGATGTCAGAGTCCAGAGATGAAGTGTGTGTATATATATATATATATATATATATATATATTATATATATATGTTTTCAGTTGCCCTGCTAAAAAAATACGCCTCTGAGGTATCCTCCCAGGTAAAACTTGTCATTAATGATTTCATACCAACAAAGAAATTCCCAGTTAAATCTAGTTCATCTACTTGGTCCTCACCTGCATGCTCGGCAGTTATTGACCACAGGAATCACTTCTTCTGGCTGTACCAGAATAACATGTTCGATTACAATAGACGCCTTTTTGTCAGTTTATAATGAATGCAAGTGTGTCCTAAATGATGCAAAGTTATTTGCTGATAGAATGAAACAACATATAGCATCCTACAAGTTCATTTCTAGAAATTACTGGCAACTCTGAACAACAGCAAAACCTTAATCCCTTTTCTATTCAATCAATCCAAAGTTCTCACATCTACAGCAGACATGGTTGAATGCTTTGTTTTTCAAATTCTCTTCCAACTCAACACTTGACATGTCTGGAGTACTCACATTCAATTTCTCACCTAGAACATAGGTTTAACTGAGTGATATATAACCTCATCCTGGACTGACGTCATTTCTAAACTAGGCAAGCAGAGGTGATAGAATCTCAACTATTGTCCTGAAGAAATGTACTCCAGAGCTGGCTCCATTCCTCTTCAAACTCTTACTGGATGACTGTTTGATTTAATCCAATTGTTCCTATCAAATTGTGAAATGAAGATTGTTTTGAATGAATATACTTTCAGATCCTTTCACACGAACACAAGTGACTCAAGGATCTATCCTGGGTCCTACCCTATCAATGATCTTCCTGATGTCACCAATTCCCAAGTAGGTAGTTATGCAGATGACACTACCATTTGCTCTTGCCTCAATAGAATATCTGCCAAAGCTGACAAAGCAAACCTGGGTGCTGCTCTTGAAACAGACCTCCAATGAGTGGTTAACTGGGGTAAGAAATGGCTTGTAAATTTGAATGCCTTCAAAACAAAACTGCTCTCATTTAACCACCATGCATTTAAGCAGAGAGAAACTAGTACTCTGGGAGAGCAACACACTGTGCCTCCTTGTCCTCATTTTTTCAACTGATCTGAAGTAGAAAAACTACATCAAATCTATAGCTGTGTTTACTGTTAGGAAGGTTGGTTCACTGCATTGGGCTAGGAAGTTTTTCTCATCAGAATCCATTTTGCACATTTATAAATTTACCATTCATCTGTGCATTTAATATTGTTGCCATATCTGATCTGGTGCTTCTGCTATTTATCTTGAGGTTTTTGACAAAATCCAAAGAATGATCTGCAATATGATCAATCCTGAGTTGGCATCTCAACTTCAGTCACTTTCTCACTGATGCCACATGGCTTCCCTCTGTATTTTCTACAGATTTTTTCATGGCAACTGCTCTTGACAGGATTTTTTCCCTGGTGTCCCATCCACATGAATTTAAACATGCTACTAGATTGGTTTCCAAATGTGGTCTTTTAATGTTGAAATAGGTAAATGTAACTTCTACTCCAATAGTTTCTTTTCTTGCAATTCCTGAATTTGTGTAAAATCCTTTGTAAAATAAAGACAGAAGCTGATGATGGTTCGCCTGAAATAGGCCTATACTTCCGATTTACCATGAAATAACATGTCTACCTTAATTTTTCTTATATATAACACACCAAGATGCATAACAGCATTAAATCAGAATATACTAGAGACAAATTATCAATGTAAATAAAAATATTTGCTTTCAGGTAAAATGTAAAATTCCAAGAGCACCAAAAATTTCATTTTAATTTGTTGTACTGAGAAATATTTCCTTTTCTTATGGACTTGTTATACAAAAGCAATTTATACTTAGCATTAAAAATTTAAAAAGGAAAAAAAAATGGTGAGAAAATAAAGTAAAAATTTTTTTTGTTTTATTTATGAAATAAATAGTATATTGCATTTTTTTTTTTTATCATTTCACCACAGAGAAGTCCACAAAAGCCACTAACATGCAGAGGCATACAGAGCATGAAAGAATATAAGAAACATTATTAAGAAGCAAGAAGATAAAAGAATAGAAATTAAGACAAAAGATAATGATTGATATTACAGTTCAATTTTTTAAGATCAAAATTCATTGGAAAACAAGAAGCTAGAAGAGAATTCCACAAGTGAGTTGTACATGAGAAGAAACTATTAGCATAGAACTTACGGTTACATCTAGATAATTCAACTGTAAAATAATGATATTTTGCTACCAATCTAGTACTATACTTTAATTCATAGTCTAGATGCCATACAGTAAAGTTCATCAGAACAATTATCATAAAAGTATAATCTCAAAATTAAAAATAAAGTAAAGTATTGAAATACAATATAAATTTTCTGCTTGTCTTAATTGTTTTATCATTGAAATAATTAAAGAAGAAAAAAAAAAATTAAAATGGGATCATTGGTTTTTTTATCCAACATTATCTCCTACTACACCAAAAATTTTACAGATATTTTTTCTAAAAAAAAAATAAAAATAAAAAATTACAAAAAATAATTAAATATATAAAAAAAACTAAAACGTGTGAATTAGGTCTAATGAAGAAAATGTACCCCACCCACATCTAGATTGAATGGGTGAATCTGGGTGTGGGTGGGGTACATCACAACTTGGCCACAGCTGAGTTGTGATGATGTATCTTTAATTGAAGAGATGGTAGATGCACACTCAAAGATTAAAAAACAAAACAAAAAAAAACAAACAAAAAAAAACAACATCTACTCACATATGGATACTCACATCAAACATTTGGTGTGGTAGAAATTTAAAAAGACTGCTTATAAAATGAACAGAGAAAAATCAGAGTGAGAGCTGTGAATGGATCACTATTACTTTACTGATGAAGCAAAAACCATTTTTTTTTTTTTTTACAATATGTCAAAACCCAAAGTGGTCTTTCTCATTATACCCCTACTTTTCTAACTGTAGAGATACAAATAAATTACATATGTTCAAAGTTTTAATGTCAGTGCTCATCAGTAAATCTACTTTGTTCACATACACTGACAAACACCTCATGTTTTGCTTTGGAAGAGCAAGTTTTTTTTTCTAAACACTGACATGTTTTCATAGCAATACTGCATTTGAGCTTGTTTACAGAGAGTTGGCTTTCACATACACTCCGTATATGTGCTGTATCAATTTTGATTTTTTTTTTTAAATAAAATAAAATTGTGTTAACTGAGGTGCTATGTTATTTATAGATGCAGTATGCAATAATTAAGGAGAGGGGCAAGATTTGCTCGCATTTATAAGAGGTAAAAACAAAAAGGCTGCCTGCTTTTTATTTGTTTTCTTTTTTGTAAGTAGACTTGCATTTATGCAAACCCACACTGATAAGAAAATTGGCCACATGTGCAGACAAATATTGATTATAAGGTAATTGTAATCATCTGAAGATATAAATACATAGACATGGAGGTAACAAACAAACATTACTTAAATTGTGGACATATATCTTTACATGTAAACTTATACAGATATATTATAAACAGCCTTTTTAATGGACCTCTCTAATGATCAATTTTAAAAGTAATAGACAAAATAATACACAAAGCAATCTTATGAGATATATTGGACTTGTCTCTAAGTAAGTGAAGCATAATGACAATACACTGATGTAGTCATAAGTTGTCCACAGTCAAGATTAGATTGACTGAACTCCAGTATTTTGTCAATGGTTGCATAGTATGTGCTACACCAGAGATACATACAATTTTAAATTCAGAGTTAACCTTCTCCTAGAATGGTTGCCAATCACAGTAAGAGAGCCCAGTCTACCCTGTTATTTAACCTACAGCTGGAGGGAGAAGAGATGAATTCATCCCTTTCCCAAAAGTGGATCTAACAAAATTGGCTGGAATTTGAACTTGGCTTGCTAATTTCACATTTCAAGCAAGTAAACATTACACCACCTGCACATCCATGAAGTGAATCATAAGATTCATATTTTCAAATATTTTCAGTATAATAAATATATCAGAGAATCAAGTATTCATGTATAATGTTTATACAGGCTTTTAGAGAAATTATTTACCATTTACATTGACCATTAGATATCCCTGTAGTTTTCTTCCGTAATTGTTCTCCTGTCCTAAGAAACAAAGTGAAAATCTACTGTTCGAAAGACAGTGGAATTTATGCAAATAAATCATTAGTTTCCTTTAATTTTTTCTCTCCACAATGGAAACATGAGCTTGAATACAGATACATATTGCATATGCATGTTAATTATTAACAGAAATCTATAAAAAAAAAAAAAAAAAAAAAAAGCATAAAAATAGTGTTTGCAGTAGACCTGTATAAATTTAAGCTGTTCAGTTGAAATAACAGTGCAATATGAGAATTTCTACAGGTATTTTGTAGTTGTGGAATTTGCAAAGAGCTTATTCAGGAATTAACTTAAGAATTATGTTTCATCAAAAGACTGATATCGGTAAACCATAAAATTTTCACAGATACTGTGACAATGTTTCACCTTTGTACCTGCAAAACAACAATACATCAAAAGAACGATTGCTTTCTTTTATACTGTATACAATTTTGACTTTCTTGGTAATTTTCATTATTTTTAAAAGCGATTATTAGAATTTTAATAAAACCAAGACGCATGACAATGGATTTATATTATTTACACTATTCACATTGTTCAGACTGTTGTCCTCATTTTTGTTGTTACAGTGTAACCCGGATACAAATTCTCTTATATCTGGGTTTCTCTCATATCAGGGTTTGGTCTATTTTATATACATTACCACAGGCTGTAATTTGGGACCAGATAAAATTTCTCTTATATCTGGGTTATACTGTATATTCAAAATGTTGCAGCTGCTGTATGCTCCAGGCTTCTTTGGGTGATTGGAATTTCAAAATGAACCCTTTATTTTGTCCACCAGGATAGATTGTTCTAGTTCCATGCATTATCCATCCCCAAATATATCAGTATCAGTTATTTCCCTTTCAACTCAACTCTCAAAGTTTTTGTTCAACTCTGCTGTAGCCAGGTATTGAACTCACAACTCTTTAGGTTAAGTCACTGGATTCAATGCAATGTTTTTATCCACTGGACCATGTGTCCTTTAGGAAATAAAGAGTTTGATTTGAAATCTGTAAGGTTGAAGTGTCAAAATATTGTGAATATGGCAACAAAGATGACGACAATAGTGTAAATAGTTACAATACCTTAACTTAGAAATAAAGACAGTGGATTTATATCTTCTTTATTTTTGAGAAAGGTATTAAACAGTGTTATAAATATATTTGAACCAACTATAATTAAACTAGCAGTATAGCCCAGCGTTGCTCGGGTGTAATGAAAGCTTTAAAACTAATCCATGGTCCTGGAACTCAGACACTTTGAATGTCGGCACAAAAGACTAAAAAGCAATAGTTGTTTCCAGTTAAAGCAAAACTGTAGACTGAAAGAAAAATAAATGGATGTAAGTCAAATTTTGATTTCCTGGTATCGATATCAAACTTTCTGCACTATTGTAAGAACTGCAACCTTGCAACTTCTGAACATATTTCTTATGTCTTTGTCTATGAGGGTATCAAATTTGATTAAAATTGGACCACTCCTATAACCAGATTTTTTCGATTATTGATTTTTCAATATTTATCAGGGATACCTTGACACAAAACCTAGCTAAGAACACTCGCAGACACTTATAGTACAACTGTGTAAATTTTCAAGAAAATCGGTTCAGCCGTTTCGGAGTCTTTAGGTAACGGACACACACAAAGTTCCATTTATAAATAAGTTTAGATATTTATTACTTACCATTCTATAGAGAAATAAATAGGAAAAGAAGTTTTTTTCTTCTTAAATCTGTAAAAATGTCTGAACAAGAAAATCTCAGTAAATATATAAAAATGATTAATTGTAATTACAAATTGTGGAAAAAAAATTTCTGGGCATTTCTTTCATTTGCTCTCTTTACATGAATTCACTAAAATAGTTTGAGAGCATTTCATTGTTTTATATATTCTGATAATTTTGTGAAAAAAATTTTTGAATAAAAAGATTTCTTTTCAAATTTATTTCTTTATAAACTGCTAAGTAATAAACCTGAAAAAGAAAAAAAAATAATATGGCATTGTACTTTGTTTTCATAGTTTTATAATCTTGTAAATAAACATTTCCAAGGGAGTCAAAAGTAGTATTATTGTCAATAACTGTCATTTGACATACCATTCGTTTTTTTTTTTTTTGTTTTTTTTTTTGCAGGCACTAAGGTTAAATATTACCAAAAATGTAACACCTGGCAGGGTAGCATTTATGGTAGTAGTTGGTTGGTCCATGACATAAACATGACTTTTAGTTAACACTATCAGTATAGCCCGGCGTTGCTTGGGTATAATGAAAACTTTTATTTTTATATATATATATATATATATATATATATATATATATATATTATTGATTTTTCACACTGTTGTAAGAACTGCAACCTTGAAACTTCTGAATATCGTTTCTTATGTCTTTGTCTATGAGTGTATAAAATTTGATTAAAATTGGACCACTCCTTCTATAACCCGTTTTTTTCGATTATCGATATTTATCGAGGGTACCTTGACACAAAACCTAGCTAAGAACACTCGCAGATGCTTATAGTACAACTGTGTAAATTTTCAAGAAAATCGGTGCAGCCGTTTCGGAGTCTATAGGTAACGGATACACACACAAAGTTCCATTTATAAATAAGTTTAGATAATGAGAGAAAGGAAGAAGGTGGCTGGTATCAAGAATTTTTTTTTCTTTTTTAATGTACAATGATTGCAAGACTAGTTAGCCAACTAATGGAGATATTTATAAATTTATTTCTGATTATCAATCTGCTTTTATAGCATCTTCACCCCACCTTGACAATTTCTTGATAAATACTGTTTCAGATTGTCATTAAGTCACATGAAATATGTTATTTGTGTTGTGAGTAATTACTCATGTTGCAATAAATAAAAGAGTCTTGATTCACAATTATTCTGATAAGACTTGGGAAGGAAAAAATGATCCACATATTTTAGTGCATCATTTATTTATTTTATTACTAATGCCCCCCCCACACACACACACACACCCAATACAAAGCCCAAGAGAGTTACTCAAAGTAGAGGATTACTGTGTGGAATTGTATTAGTGAAAGAAAAGGTAAGAAGTGAATTTTTTGGTTTATGCAGGAAAGATAACAGCTAATTCTAGACTTGAAGAAGTCAAGATTTAATTAGTGGATAACATTTCTGAGTTCAGTCAAAGACGTTAGAAGTATAGTGCAAAAGTAGACTTTAGAAGCAACTGGAAACAAGGATAAACCTCTACTCCTGTTCAAAGACTGGGGAGGAGTATGAACTGAATAATAGGCATAAAAATGAAATTTCATAGAGCAAGATACAAAAAATAAAAATAAAAACCTCCGCAAAATATCATTTACATTGTTTGGACTGTTGTTTTCATCTTTATTGCCATAGTCACAACATTTCAGCTGTTGTACACTTTGGCCTTCTTCAGGTGACTGGAATTTTGAACCAAACTGTTTATCTTGATCATTGGAGTATATTGTTTTCATTCCATGAGCCATGCCACTTCTGAATGTCTTATTTTTCTCGCTTTAACTCAAATCTCTAAGCTATTCATTCACCACTTCAGTAGTCAGGTACTGAACTCACAACTCTTTGAGTCAAGTCACTGTATCTAACTAACACTAGGCCATGTGGACAAAAGTGTTGGTTAGATCAAGGTGATTTGACACAAAGAGTTGTGAGTTCAATACCTTCGAATAATTAACTTAATTATCTCCCTTTAACTCAACTCTCTAAGACAAGAGAATGGCATGGCTCATGGAACAAGAAAAGAAGAAGGCTGGATTGTACAACAGTCAAAACATCGTGAATATGGCAATAAAGATAAGGACAACAGTCCGAATAATGTAAATAATGTAAATACTACCTTATCTCAGAAGTATAGACAAAATCTGTAAAATATGTATTCTGTATACAAGCAGATACACATTCAGGTGTTAACTTTTACATAGGTTAAATGCAGATCTGAATAAATCTTCCCCACCTAGATAAAAATACACTAAACATATTCAACTCATTGCAGATAGATGAAAAAAAAAATTAATTTTTATTACACCATCTGTGTTTCTCATAGGATGAAACATTTGTTTTTTTTTTGTGTGTGTGTGTAAATAATGTTTAATTTTTAATATTAGTAAAGATTGATTTCACTTGCAAATAAGAATGTCTTTTATAATTTAAAAAGGATAAACCTTTTCCTTAGTTTCATCCATCTTATTATCATGCTACCTTATTTTGAATAGAAGTTCTATAAAATATTTTAAAATGTCATACATATGTCATGTCTAAATAACCTTTCAAAGATGATAGACTTTTTAAATAGAAATTGCCAAGAGAGAAACACAAAGAATCATGTCTTATATTTAATTTTATTTTTTTACCTCTGTACAGGAAAATAATTTGACACATTTACTTTCAATGAAGCTTCCTAAACCAATTTATGAAAAATGAAAAAAAAAAAAAAATAGTCATTTCTGTCTGAATTTCTAGAATGAAGACTTATGGTCTATTGTTCTCATTTTTCTTGTTGCTATTTTGGTCATTGTTATCTCCAGCCTACATTGGGTGTATCTCAATCTGGGTAACTTACAGGGAATTTTGAATTGAACTCTTGTTTAATCTACAGGGGATACCTCATCTTCATTCCACTGCCTATGTCTAGGGATATCTTGTTGATTTTACAAAGGATTCAATTCAAAATTATTATTGTAAATTATTAATGTAGCTATATATTTTCATATTATTGTTTCATTTAATATTATTTTAAGAAATCATAAAAATTCTTTTTCTTCTTTTTAACCAGATTTGGGTACCATCCATCAGATTAAATCACAAATTCTTTTCATAATTTGTTCACACACACACATATATATATATATATAAATATATATATATATATATATATATGCCAATGATTATTTCCTGGAAACTTTAATAACACACTAACAAGAAATGAAGATGGTTATCCTCATTTTTGTTGTTATTATTGTTTCATTTGTTGTGCTTTCTGGCTCTCTTCAGATGTTTGTTGATATTGGTATTCTTCAGAAGTTTCAAACTGAACACTTTATTTAATCTTCAAGGATATATTGTCCTTGTTCTGCTGAACATGCTTATAAATATCTTGACTTGTTCTGATTTAGTACTGCTCAAGTACTGTTCATCCATTTCAACCCAGTCCAAATACTGCTCTACCCAGGGATTGAATTCACAATTTTGTCACCAAATTCAAAATTGAATAATTTACTTGACTAATAACCTAGTGGATTGCAAATAATGACAGCCCCCTCATCTCTCCCAAAATAATCACAAATAATGACAGCCCCCCCTCATCTCTCCCAAAATTATCGCAAATAATGACAGCCCCCCTCATCTCTCCCAAAATTATCGCAAATAATGACAACACCTTCATCTCTCCCAAAATTATCGCAAATAATGACAACACCTTCATCTCTCCCAAAATTATCGCAAATAATGACAACACCTTCATCTCTCCCAAAATTATCGCAAATAATGACAACACCATCTCTCCCAAAATTATCGCAAATAATGACAACACCTCATCTTTCCAGAATTTATTACAAATAATGACAACACCTCATCTTCCTGGAAATTCAAAAAGAAACAAACATTGAACAAAATTAAAGATTTAATTGGGAAAGTGATTTTCTATATAACAGCATAAATAAGATTATCCATGCAAAACAACACTGTAAAGTGTAGCCAATATAATTTTTTTTATTTAATTTGTATTCTTAAGAGAATCCTTTTCAAAATGTTTGAACTAATGAAGTCAATGAATGTGCTCTTTGAATTCACATGGCTTAAAACTAACCCTTAATCTATAGTTTAAAACTAAATCAAAACATGTTTTCACCAAATGTGCTAACCACAAAGCTATCACCTTGTACTATATTATCCAAATTAAAAAAAAAATTTCATCTTAATCCATTGGGATAAGCTTAAAATAATCGTATTGGGTTTTGTTTTATTTTTCCTGGTTATTCTCAACAAATCCATATTTAAAATACTTATCTGCATATTTAAAAATAAATAAAAATAAAGGAGAAAAAAAACAAAATGACTAAAACTAAAATGTGCTTTACTTTTGTTTGTTTTTTTGAGGAATATCATTGCCACATGAAGGATATTGATAAATAGAATTAAGATGAGAAGGAAAAATTTTTTAAAACAAACAAATGTGAATTTCCTAAACAAAATGAATTCACTGTTGCTGAAGCCAAAAAATAGCTTTCATCTGGTGCAGAACTTTTAATTTAATTTTATTTCATTTACTCTATAAATATTACAAGAGCAGATGAGCTAAGAGCCAAAAAAACATTTTGAAACAGATTTTTTTCTTATATTTTTATATTTAAGGTGACTATCAGTAGATCTTCATACAACAGAAAATAAACCAAGTATAACCATTCAAAAGGCTAAGTTGCTTATAAAACTATTAAAGTTCTAGAGAAATACTTTCTCATAAAAAAGATGACCTTTTAATGAAAATAATATTAAAATGAACTAGAAATAAAACTAATTTATTTTTTAATGACTCATCAACTATTTGCAAATTAGTTAAAGCCAGAAAATATTTTTAGATTTATAAGAATTCTTTGGCAGTAATAAGGACTTACTGATAAAAGTCCTACTATTTAACTCATAGATATAAGGAGAAGAGGTAGTTTCAAACTTTCCCAAGGGTATTTGCAAGTAAAGGAATATAACAAACACAACTGGAATATGAACTTGGCTCTCTGATTTCCAATTCTGAACCATTACACCACTTGCACAGCCAAGATTTATATTTCAAAGCAGTCACCAACCTAGGTATTGACCAGGTTCAATACTGCTTAACTTTGGCAATCATACAAGAACTAGTGTTTCAACATGACATGGCCATAAGCCATAAAAAATAAAATTGCATCCTGATATTTGATAAAGATACTTTATTGGTTCGCATTGGCAAAGATCATCATTGTGGAATGGTGCTACAGAATCACAAAGAATTTTACCAAATAACAGAAACCACATTACTAATGGATTACCAGTAGCAGTAACAACTAAAATAGATAGCACATATAGCTAAGAAAATATGACATAATCAAGGTGTTAACATTCCACACTACTTCATATAAAAGATTGGGACGGCACTCCGGTGTGGTGTAATGGTTAGCAAGCTTGTCTTGTTAGAACAATTACAACTGAGTAGTGAGTTTGATCCCTACTGAGTGCCCCATACTTTTGTAAATTTCAACAGAAAACATTATTGGCAGCTTGGTGAATGAATGCTAAATGTTTTCTTGTAGAAAAATGGCTAATATTTTTGTTAACATCAAAGGTACAATTTTTTATGAGGTATGTCTCAAAAACTTACTTTACAAGCTGAAAATTTTTATTTTATGTTTTATTTTTACCCTTTAAAATTTTTCAAATCAGAATTTTAATGTAATATCAAAAAGTTAAGTAATGATAATGCTTATTTTACTAATTTCACTTGGATAGGTTATATTTTTAAAAAGAAATAATTTATAATACATAATAAAATCTAATAATTGCCATGTTCTAAACAAGAATTTTAAATTTCCCTTCAAACTGTATATATTGGTCAAATGCTGATTTGGAATCAAAGTAAAATATGCTAGAAATTATTATTTTTTTGTTTTTGTAATAATAAGCTGAAACTTGAAAGAGAATTTTACTATTGCCTGTAATGATTTCCACAAAGAATATATAAGAGAAACCTTAAGGAATTATTTAAACAAAACATTATAGTAACACACAAAAGAGATCTTTTCCAAAGTAACCCATCAATGCATTAGTTAGTCACTGTTATGAGCCTGGCCATAATTTTTAGTTAAAAAATGCTGCTTTAATTAAAAGAGTAAGTAATTTACTAAGCGTATAAAAAATATTTTGATTGTTAGATCATCCAGAGTAAATTTGTACCCAGATTTTTAAAGCATTTCACCTTTTTTTGACAAAACTTCTATTATCATAATGTTGGGCATTTAATAATAAAAGTGATAAAAACAAAAGCATATGGAAAAGGAATGAAATTGGCTAGACTATATGCCCAGATATGTCTAAAATAAAATTTGAAAAAATTTTTTATTTAAAGAAAAAAAATTAAATTTCAACATTCCATCATTCCTACACATACAATTCCATCAGCAAAAACATTCTAGGTACCTCCACTAATTCACTGAAAAAACAGCATAGCATGATGTAAAAAGGACCCAAACTGTCTTATTAAGAGGAAAGACCAAAGTATTTTTTTATTTATTATTTTTAAATATTTTAATCTTTTGAAATATTGGTTAAAAATGTTTTTGTTTTTTTTATGTTGACAGTGCACCAAAGATTACAATGAATATTTTAGTGCTGCTTTTCCAATGAAAGACAGATTAATTTGAAAATTCTTGCAAAAATCAAATAATTGTCTGTTTTTAATGAAATTTTCAGGACTTATTTAAAAATGAATGTATTTTTAAAATTATTTTTTAGAAAATATTGGTAAGTTTTTTTCTTTTTCTTAAACATGTTACCTCCACCTCTAATTTCATTAAATTTCTAGAAATTCAATACTGCCAGCAAACTGTTTTATTAGTTAAATGCAGGATTCCTTTGGGAACGTAAATCATTTTTTTTTCAAATAGTAGCTTTTTTTTTTTTAATCTGCTCTAAATAATGAAATAAAATCCAATAAAATTACACTTTTTTTTAGATAAACTTTTAATTGCATTTATAAATAATATATATTAAGGATATCATATTCAAAAAAAAAAAAAAAAAAAGAAAAAAAAGTTTTTTAGTGAACAATTAATTTTTACAAGAATTGTTTTCATTTTTTTCTTTGTTAATTATGATGGTTTAGAAAGTTTAAAACATCTTTTAAACTTCTTCCAATCACTGGCTGTATTCAGTTATTGAGTTATTGAGTTATTGAGTTATTAAGTAAAGATTAAAATTTACTTATCAAAAATTGGAAAGCTTAATACAAATCATTTCACAGTAAAATAATTTTTAATTTTTTTATAGAGAATAGTCACTTTTTTTATGTATGGAATCTCATAAGTGACATATTAAAAGTCAACATGTTTCAAGGATTGTTCCCCTTATGAAGAATTCACTTAGGTTTCATAAATCTATGTCAATTCTGGTCAACCCTACATAGCTTGTCAGCACATCTGGCTGTCATCAATCACTTTACATGTAAGAAAGATAAGACCACCATGTTGAAGAAATACTTGTATTTTAAATTGCATGTTGTAAGCAAGTAATACTCATTTCAAATCAGATTAATTTAACTCCAAATTTGATAATTTTCCCAAAACATGTCACACATGTATATTTCATTTTTGCAAGATTTTTAAAACTGAGAATTCATTTTTGTTTACAAACTTGTCTATGTGTCAAAAACAGATGAAAAAATGATGACTTTTGAAAAAGACTCTAGAACTTTAGATTCCCATCAATGTAATTTCTATTTGAAATACAGCAGAATATTTTGCTTACTGGAAATAGTAATTTAACCGTTTACCTTTCAATTAAAGATAATTGAAAGCTTCAAGAAAGCTTTGTATTTTTAAAGATTAACTTTAAAACTTAGATATTGAAAATGAGTGGTGGTAACTACTTTAGTCTAATGAAGTCCTTCTAGAAAATGAAATGCATTACACATAATTCATTTTGCTAAAGATCAAGTAAAGAAATTTTTAATGTTTATTACTAAATTGAAATTTAATTGATCTTCATTCTAAATCAGTGGTAGTTTTAAATATTTCATGTCAGCTGAAAAAAATATGAAACTTGAATAAAAAAAATGACATGTAGCCATGGAATGTAGTTTAGTATTTGGAATTAGTTGACAAGATATCATGAGAGAAATTTGTTTGGTTTGAAGCAGATAATATCTCACGAATATGACATCATATACTGACAGATTCAGTAACTACTGAAATTAGTACAAGTTTTCCACTTTGGTAATGAATTCTAGTTCTACATACTGTCACAAGGTGGTGATACGTATGTGCAATACTGGCAAACATGACTGTGATAGCAACTAGAAAATATCCTAGTATCTCATGGCTCTCCACAACACCCTAATACTTGTATCTCATCACAGCTTTTCTCTTGTTATTTCTTCCAATCCTTGCTCTGCCATCCACTTGCTCAAGCCCATCAAGAATGTCAAATGTTGCTTTCCCCTGGATCTCTTTCTCTCTATCAGCTCTGTGAGTATCAGATTCTCCAAGCTCTCCTTTCTTATTACATGTCCCAGAAACTTCAGCTGTCTATTCCTCATGTTAAGTATAAGTTTTCTTTTTGTTTCCATCCTTTCTAAAACCTTATCATTGCTAACATGTTCAGTCCATCATATATTCAGCATCCTTCTGTTGAATCACATTTTGGTTGCTTCAAGTCTTACCTTCATCTTTGATGAGATTGTCTAGCATTCGCTGCTGTATAGGATAACAGATATCACATATCAATCCAGTCCAATGAAATTTTCCAGGCTCTCAATACTCTACTCTTTTAGAATGTGTCCTCGGCCATGTCAGTATCTCTGCAGATCCCAGTGTTACACTTTCTGTCCTCTGTTAAAACACTTCCCAGGTATCTAAATTTCCACACTTGGTTGATTTTAGTATAACCAACCTGTAATTGGTATTTTGGGCTCCCTTTTTGCTGATGGCCATGTGTTCAGTTTTCTTGTAGTTTATGTTTAGTCCTTTCTTCTTTCCATTTCTACTTTTTCTAGAAGGTCTTGTTTCCTTTCTATGCCTGTTATCAGCACTGTGTCATCTGTACATCTACACTGTTAAGATTGTGGTCACCAATGACGAATCCTGGCAGAACTTCTAGTGCTTTCAGAATTGCCTTGCTGCATAGGTTAAATACATCCAGTGAGAAGATACATCCTTGTATTACACACCATTTTTATTTTTGTGTATCTGCTGAAATCAATTCCAATCTGTATGCAGATGATTTGCTGTCAGTATAGGTTCTTGATTATTCTAATGTCTTTCCCAAATATGATTACAGATAGGGTGACAAAACACTTCACCAGTATATTGAGGCATTTTTTTACAGAATTTTTTTTTTTTTAAAAGATCTCTACTTGGGGAACAAACAAAAAAAATATCTTTCAATTTCAGGTGCTTGTGAACATTTCTAAACATTTTTTCCATCAAATAAAATGTACAAGAATTCTATTTTGACAGTAAAAATATAATTATTTACTAAATCATACACTGAATTCTTTGTAAAAGAAAAAAAAAAGATTATCTGTGAATTTATTGATAACAATGTTAATAAAAAAAACTTTGGCTCCCATTAAAATTGGTTAAATCTAAACAGAACATTACTATGTATTTGATTAATGATGGCTATTTTGTGTCTATAAATACTATTTATTATTGGTTGTAAAAATTGTATGTAAACAAAATTCTTAGACATTGGTCAGTGGCAAACAAACAAGCATCTCAGAAACTGTAGTTATTGATTACACAAGGAGTAGGTTAACAAAAGAGGAGGAGAAAGAGAGACAAAGGCAAAACGAGAGGAGGAGAAAGAGAGACAAAGGCAAAACGAGAGGAGGAGAAAGAGAGACAAAGGCAAAACGAGAGTAGGAGAAAGAGAGACAAAGGCAAAACGAGAGGAGGAGAAAGAGAGACAAAGGCAAAACGAGAGGAGGAGAAAGAGAGACAAAGGCAAAACGAGAGGAGGAGAAAGAGAGACAAAGGCAAAACGAGAGGAGGAGAAAGAGAGACAAAGGCAAAACGAGAGGAGGAGAAAGAGAGACAAAGGCAAAACGAGAGGAGGAGAAAGAGAGACAAAGGCAAAACGAGAGGAGGAGAAAGAGAGACAAAGGCAAAACGAGAGGAGGAGAAAGAGAGACAAAGGCAAAACGAGAGGAGGAGAAAGAGAGACAAAGGCAAAACGAGAGGAGGAGAAAGAGAGACAAAGGCAAAACGAGGAGAAAGAGACATGAGTGAATAGGATGGATAAATGATAGGAAAAATAGATAAACAAAATGTGAAAAGAACAAATGGTTAAACAAAAGAATAAAAGTAAATTTTCTGACAGAATTAACCTTATTCAAAAATCAAAAATTCTAATAACTACAAAACTGATAAGGGGTTCATATTTTCAGATATCAGCATTTTCTTTTATTCTCCCTGTTTGCTTTTAAGTCAAGAAATATTTGATAGTATTGAGAAAAAAAAAAACTTTTATAAAAATCTTTATTCAAAAAACATTGTTTGTTGGTTGGGTAACCTGTCTTCAAAAATAATGCCTAGGGTTGCCAATTGTGCTAGCTTTGCCCAACATTTTGATATGAGATTTGCACAAATAATCAATGGAATTGAATATTTCACAGAAGATAAAGAGAAAATGGGTATAAAAAAGGGGGCCAACAAAGGGAAAAGAGAAGACTGAGATAAAGAAAAAGGAGCGAGAGAAAAGGAGACAGGAAGATAGAAAATGACTGAGAAGAAAGAAAGACAAGAAGGAAAAAGGACTATGAAAAGAAAAAGAAGAAAAAAGTGCTGAGAGAAAGGAGGAAAAGGAGCTGAGAAAAATAGTGAAAAGAAAAGCAGCTAAAAGTAGAAAGGAAGAAAAAGTGTTAATAAGAATTATAGGATAAAAAAGGATGGGGAGAAAATGGCAGAGTGAAACAGGAAAATTAGGCAACTTATAAAAAATCTAACAGAATGATAGAAATTGTAGCAGAAGTGAAGATATTTGAATGAAACAAAATGCAGGATGAAATGAATATATTAAAGAAGGCAAAGGAGGAATAAGTTCCATTATGAATAAAGTCAGTCTTGAGATCAGAGTGAACAACAAGGGATCTATTAGACCCAACAACAGATGGGAATATATAAAAGGAAAAGATAAAAATCCCATTTATTTCTCTTTCATCATTCATGTTTTTTTTTTAAATTACCCCTCAACAAGTTCCTCATTTCAATAGTCAGTCTTCTTAACCATTACAAAGACAACTAAATAAAACAATCTGTACAGTTTCAATAAGCAAACATTTTGATCTTGAATCTTTGAAGAAAAAAATAAAAAAAAGTAGCAAGTTACTCATCATCTTGTTTTTGTGGATATTTTCTAGAAGCATGGAAGAACATGAGAAATCAGTAAAATAAAGTCATCTCCAATTCAAACAGCAAAAGCAAGAATTTCTTTCTCAGTATTGTCTGATTTGGCATGACTTACTTCACGAGTCAATGATAATACAACTAAATAAATTTTATTGTAAATTGGTTCATTTAAACTAACCATTTTTTTTAATCCCTATGTTAGCTACATGCACTTCCCAGTTTTTCTCAGGTGTCAGTCCTATTTTAGAATGTCAAACTTTGGTCTGAGAGAACATGTGTTTTCTTTCTCATACCTGTCACATTCAATCTCTTCCTGTGAGCTCTTAGAATTGTCCTCTCCTGAATGGTCCTCTGTTTCATGCATTGAGCTTCCAGGAAAAGTAGCAAATGCAGTCTTTATAAGAGAGGAAGTAAATAGCCACTCATACTAAAGCTCAACATTCCAAATACAACAGATACCCAAACACCTGAGAGTACATGTACCAAAACACCATGATAAACACACACAAGAAAATTAGTCAGAATCAAACAATGTACAATGGTTAATGGAAAGTTTATTCTATTGGGATGAGATAACACAACCAAGACCACTAACCTAAAATTTCAAAAATGTTTGCTCAAATTGGTAAAAGACAAGTTTCTTCCTGTAGACATCAATGAGGCCATCAGTAATGTGGGTTCTGTATAGCCCCAGTTGTTTGGCTTACCAAATATCCACAAGCATAATGTGCCATTCAGGCCTATTTTATAAAAGTTTTTAAAAAATTAATACACTAATGATAAAATTTAATCTCAGTGTAATGCTTGAATTCTGTTAAATTTCTCTAAAGAGTTAAAGCCAAGAGAAAACTCCCAATGCATAAGTTAAGAAATACATAGGAGAGAAGAAAGAGTTAAAAAATGCAAAACACAGTAAAACATTTTTTAAATTTAATGAACCTTATAAACAAATTATATAGTTATATTTTATTGTAGAATTTTTTTAAATTTAAGTGATTTATAACCTTTTTTATAACAAACTAGCTTAAAAGTTGCACTCCATGCGGTCTTTTGAGTTAGCTCCTGCTTTTTGTGTTATTTTAAATTCAATATAAATTAAAAACTTCAAATTACTAATTTTTTTCACTTATTTTGAAATTTGAATTTTTAAATGTTCCTTTCTCATCCAGACGCAAACCCCAATGCTGAATGTTCAAGCACCAGATGAAGAGCAGATTATTAATTCCAGGGATCATTCTGATTCCAAAAAGGTATAATTATATCTGAGCAAGTATGGCCCAAGTTAGACAGAATTTGCCGTTTATTTATTTAGAAGATAGATGTGCATTTTATCCTAGAAGAAACCACATCATAAAGGATTCTAAATAGACATCAACAGAGACAAAACAGAACTATTTCCTTTAGTTCAATTATAACGGGTACTACCATTTTGCTCTCAGGTAAATTGTTAAGATCCTTTAAATTTTTTCCTTATAATTTTTATATTTTCCTGACTTGTTAAAAAGGAACCAACAAGTATCAATATGGCCAATTAATATAAACAAAAGCTATTTTAATCTTGGGAATACCTAAACATTACTGATATATGATAAGCATTTTGGGTTCTGTTGATTTACATACCAGGATAAGCTACATACCAGGCTATAAAGAGAATAACCACCCAACCACCCTAAACTATCTAATTCTTGCAGCCTTTTTATAAACACAAGGCCTAGCTAAGAACACTCGCAGACGCTTATAGTTCAACTGTGTAAATTTCCATGAAAATCGGTTCAGCCGTTTCAGAGTCTATAGGTAACAGATACACACACACAAAGTTCCATTTATAAATAAGTTTAGATATAGATCTGTTATATATGACATAAAATCTACATTAGATAAGAGTATTTAAGACTAATCAGAACCAATCCAGTTTGACTTCTTATCAATGAAATCTCTATGATAATTAGTTTATTGAGAGAGACAGTCTATAATTATTTTATAAGTATTCTATAATTTTGTAAGACTTAACACTTGCAGCATCAAGTTTAATTTTTTAAAGTCTAGTATACCAACTACTGAAACAATTTAATTGATAAGCTATCCTAATTTATTTATTAGTTTTTACAAAATTATTCAGATGACAATGGTATTTTTATTTGGAATGTGACTAATAGAAATTTTGTATATGTGAAATGCGCAGACAGCTTGATGGTTAATGGCTCAGAATGAGAAATCAGTAAGCTGAGTAAATTCTGACCAAGTTCATTATATTCACAGAAACATCTCTTCTTCCCCTCAGCTATGGGTTAAATAGCAAGGTGGACTGTGCACTTCTGTCATAGTTAGCTACCAGTCTAAGCAAAGGACAATACTAAATTATTTAGTAACAATGCCATCCCATAAAAAAACTACTTACTACAGAAACCACAGCAGAATCTCTTAGCTTGTTGAGTGTTATGGCCCTATAATCATTAGTGAAAGGAGTGATATATCGTCAAACAAATAATATTGCAAGTTAGAGAGCCTTACCTATTTTTGTTTAAGTGACCTTCACTTGATATGCAGATCAGTGTTGATAGATAAATGTTCACCTTGACTCCATCAACTGCACAAGATACTGAGAGATTTGTAAAATGAAATATGCAGACAGGTTTGCATCCTCTATTGATAAATATTAGTCAGAGACTGAACTTGGTCTTGCTATGTTCTTCAAATTTGAATTAGAAGAGGACAGCCAGCATCTCCCTTATAACCATTTTAACATTTGCATAGAATCATTCAAATATCTTCTGTCAAGTTCATTCTTGAAAGATACCCACTCTAGTAAGGAAGCTGCAAAGAAAGAGTGGTTGTGTTATTTTTATTTTTAATATTCTAATGTTGTAACTTTCACAAATCATTTGGATTCATTTAGCTGCACCTCTTATAAGTGATATGTTGTTTGCTCTCAATATGTGGGAAAGAAGCAAGAAGAGAGTAAAGTGGAGGAGAGAGAAAAAGGGAGGAAAAGAAAGAGGATAGAGAAGTGAAGAGATAAGAGGGGAGAGAGAACTTGAGAGAGGGAACAGAAGAGAGAGAATGGGCGATAAAAGGAGAAAAGGGAACACCATCTGTGGCCAAATATAAAAAATTTTTTTTTTGAAATCATCAAAATAAATACCAAGAATAGATTGGAAGAACAAAGCCTATCACATCAGAATGCTAATAAAACAGAAATCAGTTCTTTTAGGAGGTTCTCCTAATTCCCTTCTAATCTGAAATAAAACTAAAATATACATATGTTAAAGAAAAAAATTAAAAAAACATTGCACTCTTTCTGCTTGTGGCTGATTGTAAACATACATGACATTTCTGTGTTTTAAGGCTTACTGTCACATTACACTGAAACACTGATTCTTATACGTTCACTGAAGTTAAGCAATGCTGAGCCTGCTCAGTACCTAGGTGAGTGACTGTGGATACCAAGTGCTGTAGAGCTGGATGTGAAATTATATATATATATATATATATATATATATATATATATATATAAGGGGGTCGAAGAATGCATGCCTTAAAATGACATGTTGAAAATGGCTATTTCCTCACTAATTTTTATGTGAATTTACAGATATATATATATATATATATATACACACACACACACACACACACACACACACACTCTGCAAATGGCAAAGCTGCTGTGAGATTAAATTTATTTTATTTTTTTTATGATCATCATGTATGCCTACAGATTGCAAATTGTCTAAATAATTTGGTAGGGGAGAATCAATGAATTTCAGTTATTTTTCTTTCTCCTGACTTAATAAAATAACCACAAATGATTCTATACTGTATTGCCAACCTATCAACAAACGTTATATGAAACCTTTCTTAAGTATGACAATGCCTTTGCACAGAAACTAATGTCTACACAGAAATAGCCATATGAAAAATTTAAATGACACACAAAATCATCATTATCATCATCTCAAACTTAGACACCATTAATCATTCCTCTTCATCTTTGTGTCATGTCACTTCGAAACATGGGCAATCATGGTTCCCCACAAGTTCCTATTCTTTGTGAGCAGGGTTTCCCTTTTTGCTGTTTTTTTTTAATCTCTCTTCTGACAACCATTTACACAAGCTCCTAAGGTAGTTTTTTTGCTACTTTCCTCTGTCACTCTTGCCTTCAATATGTCCTGTGAATATCAAATTTTCCATGCCCTCTTTCCTTATGCACCCTAGAAATTTCAATGTTCTCTTTCTGGTGTTAAGTGTCTTTTTTTATTCCATTTTCTCTAAAACTTCATCACTACTCACATGTTCAGTACATGATATTCTTAGCATCCTTCTGTAGAACTACATGGTTTGTTGCCTGAAGTTCCTTCATTTGTGAAAAGATTGTCCAGCATTCACTATCATATAAAAAGATTGATATTTTACCATAGTCTCATATTCTTTTTTTATATTTTTAATGAAATTTTCCTTTTTCTGCTTAACTTTTGGAAGGCATCCTTTGACGATTCCAATGAGCCTTCAGACTTCAGTGTCACATTTTTCATCTTCTCTTAAAACAATTACTAGATATTTAAATTTTTATACTTGCTCTATTTTGGTGTCTCCAATTTGTAGTTTGCATCCTGGGTTGTTCCTTTTATTAACAACCATATATTCTATCTTCTTACAATTGATGATTCGTCCTTTCTTTTTGCTCTCCTTCACTGTTTTCTGTAGGAGTGACTGCAGTTCCCTTTGTATGTCTGCTATCAACAGATTGACATCTGTATATCTAATGTGTTAAGATTGCAGCCACTAATAATGAATTTTGGTTAAACTTCTAATTCTCTTAGGATTGGTTTGGTTTATTTAATGGCATATCAACTCCTTATAGGTCATTTAATGCCGAAATGTTATTTTTTTGTGAGCTTTGGTCTTTTTTTTTTATCTAAGTGTATTACTGGCATTTTATTTTTTTTTACTATGAAAATGTATTGCTGGTATTTTTTTTTCTAATGTGCTTTCATATTTTCATGTTTTAACTACAGTTTGGGGGGTTCACTATTTGCCCATAGCAGGGACAAGCAAGTGCTACCACCCAGGGTCAGGCTGGACAAGGGAAATCAACAATTAAGAGGTGGTTCCATGATTCTCAAAACTTCCTGATCAGATGTCTTGTTGCTGTACGTCATTTATCATTATACCCAAGATAACTCATAGAATTTCTTCACTGTAAAAGCTGAATAGGTCTGGTGAGAAGACACATCCTTGTCTTAAACCCCTTTCTATTTTAGTAAACTTAAACATCATAATCACATCAATTTTAAAACCAACTTGAACTAAAGTTTGAATTTGTGTTGTGGTGCAGTGGATATCGGCTTGGAATGACAAACCTGAGAGCCGAGATTGAATTCCAGTTGAATTCCTTGCATTCACTTACACACAAAAACCCTTGGGAAAGGAAAGGTATTAATCCCTCTCTTCCCTCCAGTTATGGTTCAAATAATAGGACAGATTGCGTTCTATAGCCTTGGGTGGCAACCAGTCTACCACAGAAAGTAATGGCAACCTACTGCAGGATAAACTTCTGCCCAGTCAGTCGTGTCTCGAAAGAGACATGATTGCCCAAAGCATGTATCACATGTGGCACTTAACTGACTGAACTAAAATTCAACTTCATTAATATACTTTTGATTAAATAATAGATAATTTTATAAACAAAATAAGAGAAGAACCTTTTAATAATTACAAATCTAGAAAAGGTTCCAAAATCAGTGTCACTTGTGTCTCATGTGTGCCAACTTTGTGTCCGAGGTTTTAGAAGTTTGTCTTCTATAAATGAGTCGGATATTTTCAAAGCACAACTGAGCCTGAAAATGATCATATGATGATCATACTTGACATCAAGATGGCAGCATCACAGCATCCTGAGTTAATGAGATACAGTTTGAGACAAAAGGCCTCTTTTCTTGCTTACTGCTTTAAGGTAACAGTATATGTCATAACTATTATTAGTCAAACCATTTTCTACCTTTTTTTTAATTAGTAATTTTAACAAACATGAAAACATTAGCTAAACCATCTTAACACTCTTGAGCTCAGTACACAGTAGGTGTGAATAAAACTTTCTACAGAATAATATCAGAATAGTCACCAAATTTAAGCCATAAGTTACAAGCATTAGAAGGTTAAAAAAGTTTGAGGTTGACAAATTCTGATTTAAGTCCTTACACAGTTCCGATCCAATCTAAGAGTCAACCAACTAAAGTAATTGAATGTCTTTCCACCAGAGTTATCGTCAGTCAGTTCAGCAAAGTATTGATCCATTCCTCAACACGTGTTAGTCAACGAGTATTGATTAGTATTGATTTCACATAAATACATGCTATTGATGATGTTCTACTGGAGGGGTTAAAAATTTGTGGTTGAGCGATAAACTGCAAGAGTTTTTATTCCACTTTTGTTTTTCTATACTTTTTTTTTTTTTAGACATTTTTCATACTTCAAAATTCACACTTAATGCACAGCTGTAGGTAAAAATGTAGGCAGTAGGTAATGACTCAATATCATATACTCTTTTATTCATGTAGCAACCTTATATTTATGAAAAAATTATTTGATCAAATAATGTTGAATTTATTATCAGATAATGAATCTATACTATTATACCACGTGTTTGTACATATGACGTGTTTCTAACTATGATCTGAGCGTAGTAAGTGTGAGAGAGAAGAAAACTATGTAAAGGAAGAGGAAGAAAGAACAAAAGCAATGAAGGAAAGAAGAAAACTAGCGGGAGAAAAAAATATGGAAGAGAAAGGGAGAAGGAAAGTATGGAACGGAAAAGAAAGAAAGCTAGAAAAATAGGAAAAGAAAAAACAGCTGAGATGAATATATGAGGGAGAGAAGATGGCTGGAAAAATAGTCTTGTTGGCTGGTTATAGAGACAATAAATGAAAGATGGAAAGGCAGGTTGGCATTGAAAGCAGCAAAACTCATAAAATATCAATAGATTAAAATTTATAGAGAAATTGAGCAAAAGAAAATTATTGGTTGTTTTTTTTTTTAATTTTCATATATTCATTTCTCAATTTAAAGTCATATTTCACAAAAAACATGATGAATTAATAGTTTTAATGTTAGCCTATCTATATTAATTAATATCAACAATCTCTCCATAAATCTTTTAATGTTTGATATAATTTACAAAAAAAAAATCAATATAAAAAGTAGAATTCAAATATGATAATTAATATTTATAAAGTAACAGAAAGATAAGAGGGAATGCAGTCATAAATACTTGTGCATTCATTATTCCTCTCTTGGATACCAAACTAAGGCATGTTTGTATAATATTTAGATAAAACATGCATGATCAACAAGGACTGTAATAGATAAGGAAAAGAATAAAAAAAAAAAAAAGGTGAAGACTGAAGGGGATGAGGGAGAGAATGAGAAGATACAGATGATGAAGACTGAAGAGGATAAGGGAGAGAATAAGAAGATACAGGTAAAAGGTGAGAGAAGAAATGAGGTATGGATAAACTTAATTGTCAACATAATTTTTTTATGCTCAGAAAGTTGTCATTATTAAATTTTTTTCGGTAATAATTATTTTAAGATGAAAGAAATACTAGTTGAAAAAGTAACTAAGAGGAGTCATTCTGTTTGTAGTAACAAATATTCAGCAAATACACACTTTGACGCCGTCTGTAAAATGCAAAATATAAATGCATTTTTACTTCTATGTACAATGTTGCTTTTTGTTTTTTTACATTTGATGTTGCTTACAAAAACAGAAACAAGAAGTCAATGATAGTGAAATCTTTAAGTTTATGCTGAAGCCTCAAGAAAAACACAAGATATGGATGATTACGGTACAACAGAATAACTTTCTCTTAAAACAAGAATAATCTTGCTTCTTACTGAATTTTAACTTGTGTATTTTGACACTGAAAGAGAGAGAGAGTTATATTTTTTAAACAACTCACACACTTTTAGAGTTTCATTAAATGTTACACATTGAGATTTCTTGACAATTTTCAAATTACCAAACAGCTCTATCAAGGTCATAATTAAAACCCTCTGAGAAATAAGTTGACTTTTTAGTATGAACACTAATATTTTATATATACAATAATTTATTCTATCTATGCTCTTTTTATAACAATAAGAAGGATGCTGCAGATAGCATGGACTGAGCATGTCAGCAACGATGAGGTTTTGAAGAGGATGGAAATGAAAAGCAAACTAATACTAAACATCAGGAAAAGACAGCTAAAGTTCCTGTGACATAATGAGGAAGGAGGGCTTGGAGAATCTGATACTCATAGGTCAAATAGAGGGAAAGAGAGACAAGGGAAAGCAGCATGTAATATATTTGACAGGTTTGAGCAAGTAGATAGCAGAGTGGGGTTTGGGTGGGATAGCAGGAGAAGGTGTGCTAAGAGCCACAGGGATAGGGAGATGTGGAAGGCCATGGTCACCTATGTCCTGAAGGGACACAGCACACAGAAGTAAAGACTACCAAAAGTCATAAACTAAAGAGACTTCAGTAATGGTAATCAATATTATTGTTATTTCAGAGAGACATAAATTAAGATTGTTTTATATGAATTTGTGAAACGGTGTTAAAAAAAAGAAAAGATCAAAATTTTTCTTTAAATCCATTAGGGGAAAGTAGAGATATCAGATGTCAGGTTTTTATTATGAAAGCCAATGTCTTCACCATAAAATTAGTATTAACCAACCAAAATTAAGTACATAGCTACATTTATGTGAGCCATCTATCATACAAATTTCAGCTTATAAAAAAACTCTCCTTATTTAAAATATATTGATAGACTATTTTATGGTTGTCAGTTTTTATTATGCAATAAACTAGATTTAGATTCTTTTTTTCTTTGCAATTTATTTTATTCTCAATTCAAATTTTATGAATTCTTCCTTCAGTTTTCTTTTGACATAATATCTCTTATCACTTAATTCACTGGACGCTTCGAGGTCCTACATTCCTCAATAAGTGGAATGTAAGTAACCTCCCCCTGTCAATTATAAATGATATTCAAGATATAAACCAGAGAAACATTTCATTAACATAATATTTTATATACTGGAATAATTATGCTACTATTTTATATGTTAATACTAGCAGTATAGCCTGGCGTTGCTCGGGTGTAATGAAAGCTTTTTATATATATATATATATATATATATATAAAAATCAATTTTCTGCACTATTGTAAGAACTGCAACCTTGAAACTTCTGAATATCATTTATGTCTTTGTCTATGAGTGTATCAAATTTGATTAAAATTGGACCACTCCTTCTATAATCCGATTTTTTCAATTATCGATATTTATCGGGGTAACTCGACAGAAAACCTAGCTAAGAACACCTGCAGATGCTTATAGTACAACCGTGTAAATTTTCAAGAAAATCGTTTCAGTCGTTTCGGAGTCTATAGGTAACGGGGACACACACAAAGTTCCATTTATAAATAAGTTTAGATAGATAGGCTTCTTGACATTCTATAACATTAATCAGTTTTTTTTTTTCAAAGATTTTGTTCCTTTTTCTACTGTTTTGATTTTAAAATTACTTGCAGCTTTTATTGTTTCTTCAAAATGATTTTTGCTTGAATGGTGATTTTCATTCTCATATACATATTGTTTAATGATTTACCATAAGCTTTCTGTTATATTAATACTTGAAAAGGATAAGTATTAATATGGTGTTTTTGAAACTTTTCTTGGAAAGGTGGGCAATAATCAGCTTTGCAGAATATAAAGAAACTTTGTCATGCATGTATGAAAGGTTACTTACATTCCACTTATTAAGGCATGTAACCTTCCTCACGAAAATCCTCCAAACAGCCAGTGAATGAAGTAATCATTTCAAGAGAAATATGAAGGAAGAATTAAATTTGAATGGAGAGTAGAATAAATTGCAAAGAAAAAAATCCAATTTAAACTTAGTTACAATAAATGAAATTGGCCGAGAAAAAGTTAAGGTCTACAACAAAATTTGAACTGGTAGATAACCTAATAAAGTGTATTAAACCAGTTATAACTGTGTAGTGACACTGGCAAATTAATATGCCTAATTTGCATAAGTGAAAGAGAGACCCTATATAACTCATCACTGAGAATAAGTAGGGACAAGCTTAGCAACTGATTAGTGCTAAACCTCACTTCAAATCACTAAGTAAATGAACACTATGCTAAAATGGGTTGACACAAGGAATAGAACCTAAATAATGTTGAATTTCATTAGAAGTACAAAGCTATACTTACTTAAATACTATTCACCCCAAATCCTTAATAATTTGAAAAACTTCAAAAAAATTTGACAACCAAAATTCTTGGCTATTACAATTCTTTGTGAGGTCAAATTTAGGTTGGAGATAGTAATTTGATCCTAGATTGAGGAACTCCTTCTGGTCATCTGTTAATCTATGGCTGGATAGGTTTCTGCATGTATCACTGTTATTGGGAAGTAGTGTGTGTATTTTTAATTTGGAAATGAGTTATTTCTGCAAGCTAGATTTCAATCTTTCGGTATCTTCTGGCAAATTACAAGAAATGATTTTTCCATTTTTCAAACTCACAAACAGGGATTTTCTTTTTACAAATGTGCAACTGAAATTTTCAGGCAACCAAAAATTTTCAACATTAGGAAGGAGTTATTCAAGAATCTTAAAACACTTTCATCCATGTTTGAATGATCTTAGTATGTATTTATAGGTATGATTACATCTGGACATAATTTCTGATCTTTCATTTTGTAATTTTTTTTTTTAATTCTGGGAACAACATAATAGCTAACTTTACCTCCTGACACAATCTACATACATTGCCACCATTGTATAGCTTGGTTATTTTAACTATACTCCAAGTTATATTAGGGTTTTTTTCCATTTTTCAATTCTAATTTCCCCATGTGGCTAGCAGTTTGGGACAATTTTTGAAATTTTCTAGTTTAAAATGAAGATTTATGATTATTCCATCTGTCTTTCAAAAAGTCTTTCGTAGATCCCAACAATGTTTTTCTTTGTTCATCTATGTCATATACCTCTGCTTTATAAACAACCCTTTCGGTTTACAAAGTCCGTTAAAACAAATGCCCACTTATCCAGATTCAGTTACCTTGTGACTCATCAAAGTCATAAGGGCACCACAGCCTGAGAGAGCCTAACCCTCTCCAGGTTAGTTTTGAATTCAGAGTTTTCCTTCTCCTAGACTGGTTTTCCCCCCAGTCTGTCCTGCTATTTTACCCAGAGTTTGGAGAGAAGAAATGGATTTATACCTTTCCTAATGATATTAGCAGTACGTGAATGTAATGAATCTGACGAATTCGAACTCAGCTCTCAGATTCTTCAATCCAAGCTAGTATCCATCTCTCCATCATACCTCACCCACTGTATGTATGTATAAGTCAATGCACTTATATGTAAATGAGGCGTGACTTATATAATATCACTACAAAAAATTGCTGTTAAGTGTGAGGATAACAGAAGTAGTACTACTAATAATAATAATTGACAATGTAGATAAAACATTCATTTCAGCTTTATTCAAATTAAACATTTTTATTCAATTTAATAATGAGTGAGTATGTATGAAAAGGCACATGACTGCAACTGTGATTATAGATCTATTATTATTAGTTACTACTAATATTGTAATTATTAATAAATGGTGAATTGTTAACAAAGAACCATTCTGTTATAAACAGTCAAAAAAAGAATAAAAAATAATTTTGTACTCATAATCATAATTGAATGTTAACAGATGCTAACATGAAAATGTATTAATATTTAATGATAACTACTTGTACAAAGAATAAGAAAATCATTATTGAGTTAGAACTGTCTTTAACAATTGAACCTAAATCAAGTCTACAGGAGAAAAAAAATTCTATATTTAATAGAATTCAAAGGAAATTCTTTATCACAATTTGATGGAATCTAAATACAATGTTAGTGTTCAATACTAAAGCAAGCAATTGGCTGGTTTACAATGTTGCACTAAAATAAGAATATCCCTCTTTTCTGAACAAGGCAGTTGAATGAATGATTCTGTTTCATGACAATAATTATCCTCTTATAGTAAATGCAATTCATGCAACATAGTGGTTATTGGCAAGGAAAATGGAATCATCATGCAGAGTTCAAATTTCAAAGTTTTTTGCATTCACTTTTGCACAATTATCTGTGAAAAAAGTTGAATCAATCTTCACTTCACCAACCAACCAGCTGTGAGTTAAATAGCAGATTAGACTAGGCTCTCGAGTCTTGGTTGGCATCTAGTTTAAAGAAGGCCAATTCTGAATTCAAAACTACTTGGGCATGGGCTAGCATTTCCACCACATAAAAACCTACCTACTATGGAAACCACATTAATAACATCTAATGTAATGAAGCCATGACCCTATTCTTCACAAGAAAGAATAATAATACTGACAGAGAGGGAGGACGAGTAAGAATACTGAGGAAGAGGGAGAATACTAAAGAGAGAGAGAGGGGAATGAAAGAGTAATAATACTAAGAGGGAGAAAGGATGATGATGACAGTGATAATATCATCATCCTCGATGTAGGGGGAAGAGAGAGAATAATAATATCTTGGATGGAAGGAGAGCAGGGATAATATCCTGAAAGGAGGGAGAATAATAATAATAATAATAATATTATAATAGAGTAAAGACAATGCAACAAAGGGTCATAGACCTAGTATTAAAGGTTCTTTCATATATGGCATATTCTCCAGACCTGTCACTTTTCAGATTTGTTTTATTCCAGGCAATACTATTTGGTCAATGATTGCAACAAGTTGAAGATATAGGAAATAATTCAGTGAATCCAAACCAGAATTGTTCTTTTATGATGAAATTATCTGAGAGTTGCCATATGATCATAAAAAACCAGGGAAAATAAAATAACTTGATAACTGAATACTGATACTATGAATTTATATGATAACTAGCAGTATAGCCCGGTGTTGCTCGGATGTAATGAAAGCTTTAAAACTAATCCATGGTCCTGGAACTCAGATTCTTTGGAAGTTGGCATGAAAGAATAAAAAGCAATAGTTGTTTCCAGTTAAAGCGAAACCGTAGACTGAAAGAAAAATGAATGGATGTAAGTCAAATTTTGATTTCCTGGTATCGATATCAACTAAATTTTTTTTCGTCGTAAACTGAATTTTGAAGGCTAAATAAGTCCTCTGAGTAAATAGTATCATGGCTGAGACTAAGAACTACAATTATACCGACTTAGAGCCAAACCCGAAGCAAAAACTAAAATAAAAGGGCTGAAAAAAATACATACAGGCAGATAAACAGACACACACAAGTTAAGGTGTAAAATTAATCAGAGCCCACAAGATATTTTTCTCATTATTGCAGTGATTCTCAGGTGACTATCATTTGATAAGAACCAAGCAAAACAATTGTGGTCACATTCAAGAAAATAAGAATATTACATAAGGATGTGCGTTGTCGTGCAGTGGATATAGGCGATCCAAGTTCAAATTCCATTTGAATTCATTGAATTCACTTATGCGCAAATACCCTTGGGAAAGGTATTAATCCGTCTCTTCCTTCCAGTTATGGGTTAAATAACAGGACAGATTGGGTTCTATAGCCTTGGCTGGCAACCAGTATACCGCAGAAAGCAATAGCAACCTACTGCGGGATAATCTTCTGCCCAGTCAGTCATGTCTCTTTCAAGACATGATCGCCCAAGCGTGTTTCACATATGGCACTTAACTGACTGACATATGTGGCCTATCAATGGATGTATGCAGCTATTTTGGATATCTAAAGAACAGGTTGTGTGGTCTTCATGTAACTTAGCAACCAATTGAAGGTGACCCAATCACATTATGAGCATAACATGAGATCTGTCAAGAAGGTATCTAGCCATTTTAAATAGCAAGAGAATAGGTTATATGACTTTGATATAATCTGCCAATCAATCAGAGAAGACCTTACTATATATCCATTAACAGACAATATCTCATGTGATTAGATGGCAGTGAAAAGTCATTTAGTAAGTATGTGTAATGTGTGATTGTTGCATTAAAAATTACCAAATGGACAGATTCTTAATATTTTCTGGGTGATTTTTTGCTATTTTGCCAAAAATCGCCCAGATCTTTTAGTTTCCTTACAGTCCAGATTTTCTGTATTTTCCTAAAGCTAAAAATGCAACAGGGAAGATTAAGGAGAATTTAACAAGAAATCATGTGCTAAATCAAGAAAGAGGACTTTGCAAACTGTTTCAAAAATGAAAGGTATATATGAGGCCTTAAGAGGAATATTCTGATTAGAGCTACAGTGGCATTACCCCGTGTAGGCTACCTGTTTTTTTTGTTTTTTTTACTAATATCAAATGGCTAGATATTTTATAGATAGGCTTTGCATATTATAAGGGTATTATTTTTTTTTCCTCAATAGGAATAGATAGATGAACATATCATCCACTTCACTCTCCTCCCCATTCTTTTGAATAGGAATAGTTTTATCTCTTGTTTCCAGTTTAGGATTGGGTTTCCAGTTCCTTCTAAAGTCTACTTCAACTCGACTTCTAACCTTTCTGCATAAACTCTGAAATTGTATTTACTATTTATTCCTTCCACCTATCAAACAGTTCAAACTCCTTGCCAGTTATAGAAAAGGGCCCTTGTTTCCTGTTTAGGATTGGTTTTCTGGTTCCTTATAAAGTCGTCTTCTATTTCACTTCTAATAGCCCCTTGTGTCTTATCACCTAGTTTGGGATGAAATGATTAAAAAAAAAAGTATAAAATAAATATTTCAAACTGATGATATAAATGTAAACTGGGTGAGAATCAGCAGAAACTTAATAAGATTTTGACACGAAAACATTCAAACACACACCTTTAAATAAAAAGCACAAACAGATGTGCAAGGTCCGTTATTTTTAGTAATGAATATACAGCTACACTGGATGAATCTGAAAACTGGGTTCTCTATGATAAGAGTCAGCTAGCATGACTTTTAAAGCAGAAATGTTGAGTAATATTTTGGAATTGTATTATTGGCAGTAAAATTTTAGATCCCTTCAAAGTTAATGAGGTTATGAAGATAAGTGTGAGAAAATTATAAATTCTTAGACAATTCTTTATTTGGTAAAAATTACAATCAAGAAGATTTAAGCTGAAGAGTATATTCACACAAAACACTGCTTCTTCACAATGTTGACTATTTCTCACCTTGTTGAGGAATGAAATGGGCATCAGCCTCTTCAGATGTTTGCCCAATAAAAAACATGTAGTCCAACATTAAGAGATATTTATAAGAATAGAAAACAATATTCAAATGTGGAAAGCAATAAAAACTGTTGTGAGCAATATTAAAGTTATAAAACTAAAATGTCAATATCAGTGAATGATAGACTGATGAATGTTATAGAACGTCAAAGAGTTTATATTGACAAGATTAAATTATTCAGGAATGAAGGATTTCATGTTAAATATGTTTCTATAGTCTGAACTTTTGAACTTACTTATAAATAATGTTGTACTTTACCAAATGAAAACCAAAAAAAAAAAAAAATTTAATCCCCTAAACAAATTCTAAATACTTTTAATAAAAAATTATATTTATTTAAGTTTCAGTTATAACCTTCAACATATTGCCCATATAAATATTTCAGTATGTTACCTGTATAAACAGATCCTGAAACTTTTAGTGAGACCAGTTTGGTTAATACTAATTTTATGTGAATAATATTAACTTGCAGGAAATCTGACTGTGCATTGCTAGCAAGATTGATTTTACTGCAGTGACTGCTTAACCAATCACAAACATACATACTGGCTATTAAAATAATGTGGAATGTTAAAATGCTGCTCAATGATTTGATGATTAATTCAATTAAGCAATGTATGCTTTTATTCATTAATATATTAATGCACAATTACATAGTTTTGAACATTCTTAAACCCTGATGTTAAAGTAGTGCAAAAAAAAAAAAAAAAAAAAAATGGCATCACTTGGTTAAATAATAAAAAATATTATAGCTAATATTCTTTTGAAACTTAAAGGAATCATTTTCATGATTACTTTATTATTAATTTTATTCATTTCTATATGTCACAATCCGTTTTGACTGCTCGAGGAAACAGAATAAAGGCATGGCATTAAGAGTCAGGAACAAGCAGCAGAATGATTACAGATCTGTGTTGTTAATCACTGAAGCTTCCATGACCAAAATGGTTATGACTATGTCCATAAAATATGATCCCTTAAGTGTAGAATGTAAGTGCAAGCCGATTTATTTATTTGTACTCTTTGCTCCAAGCAGTCAAAACATATACATATCCCAAGTGGAATGTTGTGATAAAATGCAACAAAGATGAAAAATTTACACTATTTATATTCAGACTACTGTCCTCATCTATGTTGAGGTTATCACAATAGAATAAAAGTGTACATCTATTGAACAGGTGAAGAGGCTCATCCCTTGTTTCCTGTTTAGGATGGGGTTTCCGGTTTTCTCTTTTCTAATTTTCTCTTTCTTTTTTTCCAATTGGAGTAGATAGACTAAACTATCGCCCGGTTCACACTCCACCCACGTCTATTGAACAGGTGAAGAGGCTCATCCCTTGTTTCCTGTTTAGGATGCGGTTTTCTCTTTTCCAATCTTTTCACTCTTATGTAACCCCCTGCACATCAGTGGTGTTACCGCCTTGCTTGGGGTGATATGATTAAAGAAAAAAAAAATAATGATAACTTCTCATCCTAGAAATTCATGGAGGAAAATGAAATAAAACTCAGAGTGAAACAATGATAGTTGCTATAGTTTGAATAATTTTTGCTGCTTCTTTTTAGACAGAAATGATTATATTAAGTTAATTTTATTGTATCAATATATTTTACAGTTTTTGTATTGCTGTATGAAATACATAAAGAAAATACAATGAGAAAATATTCACATTCTGAAATCTAAACTTGTTTATAAATGGAACTTTGTGTGTGTGTGTGTCCCCGTTACCTATAGACTCTGAAACGACTGAACCGATTTTCTTGAAAATTTACACAGTTGTACTATAAGCGTCTGCAAGTGTTCTTAGCTAGGTTTTGTGTCGAGGTACAACCGATAAATATCGAAAATCGAACAAATCGGGTTATAGAAGGAGTGGTCCGATTTTAATCAAATTTGATACACTCATAGACAAAGACATAAGAAATGATATTCAGAAGTTTTAAGGTTGCAGTTCTTACAATAGTGCAGAAAATTGATAATATATATATATATAAAAAAGCAAGATGTTTGTGTGTGTGTGTGTGTGTGTGTGTGTGTGTGTGTGTGTGTGTGTATGTTTATCTGTCTGTATGTCCTTTATACAAATCCACAATTTTTATCCGATTCTCACCAAACTTCACACAAATATTCTTTAGGCTGAGTCTGAGCTCCAGGACCATTGATTAGTTTTAAAGCTTTCATTACATCCGAGCAACGCCAGGCTATACTGCTAGTACTTCTTATATGCAGGAAACATTTACAAAACAAAAGAAAATAATTTCAACCTAATTCATCCTAATAAATTAACATTTTCAAGCATGAGTGAGGTTTGTAGCTTCAAAATTAAATGCAATAAAAAAAATTTTATATCATTAACATTTACTGCTTTATTGTAACAGCATTGTTGCCTGGCTGTGCTGGTCCATTTTGGGAAAAACAGGAAATTGGTACTTAATGGAAATAAATGACAATTAAAGGAGACTGACAGTAATTTTTCAAACACCACAATTTCAATAGTATACTCTACAGTAAAAACTAAACTAAACACTAACACAATATAATAAAAATACAATACTGTATGCTAGTATATGTCTAAACTGGTTTGGAAATAGTACTAAGCTCTAATATTTAGGAGTGAAATTTCAGTGTCTTCCAAACACACACCCATATATATGTGTGTGTGTGTCAGATTAAATAAATTGCAAACATTATGTCTGCTTATTTTTAATAAAATTCGTCCATACTCACGGATAATCTTTCATGTATTATAATTGAAAGATGTCAATGTTTGCAATTTATTTAATCTGACATGTCTAAAAGAAAATTTACTGCCTAAATACAAAAATTTTATATATTGATAGTTTTTTTTTATATCCTACATGGGTAAAAATATAGGAAAACTAAGTTCAAATTCCAACTGGAGTCTTTAAGAATATTTATTTTAAGTTTACTTGTTTCATAGTTCTATGATTTTCAAAAGTTAATAACATAGACACACATCTCTCCATCTCGGTTTAACTTTCAATAAAGTTTAAATAGTTGGTAAACAGTTCTCATGAAGGACAACTTTGAATTCAAAACTAGTTGGGCAAGGATTAGCAACTTCATCCTACATGTTATGGAAATTAGAGCCATAAGATCCAGTGTGTTGAGAGTTGTGGACCCATAGTCCTTAGTGGAGTTTATGGAACTTGAATTATAATCAATAATTTACTTTTGTTTGTTCTCGGAAGTGAAAGTTATGTTATTGGAAATTCATAATTCCAGTAACTGTCATTGAATTTTATTAAAATAATTATAATCAATTGAGTTTAGAATTTATTTATTCCAGTTAAAAATTAAGGAAGTTTGAGTCTTAGAAAAATCTCTGAAATAATTTGTAAACAGGACATTCTGAAAATAATTGCAGACTTTAAAGAAATAGAAGTTATTATATGTAGGATAGAGAAAAAGAAATGAAAGCAGAAAATTATATATCTAAAAGCCCTATTATGCCAGTAATGCTTGCATTAATTCTTGGCCACTAAAAATCCCTTACTTCTTCATTTTAAATGCATTTCTAACAGTCATTTTTGATTTTACAACTTATCAACCTTTTGCAAAATTCAGTATTTTTTTTTTTTTTTTTACACAGATATATTTACTTTATCTGTTCAGAAGATGATGAAAGTGGTGGAGTAATGGTTAAGTCAGTGGGCAGCAATAAGAAAAGCAAAATCTCTCTCTCTCTCATATATATTTATACTAAAACTAGAGTATGCACAAAAATATACATTCAGTGATTTAAGTGCCATATGTGATACACGCTTTTTCGAGACATGACTGACTGGGCAAAAGATTTTCTCACAGTACGTTGCCATTACTTTCTGCAGTAAACTGGTTGCCAACCAAGACTATAGAACCCAATCTGTCCTACTATTTAACTCTTAGAAAAGCGATGCAGTCATACCTTTCCCAAGGGTATTTGCACATAAATGAAAGCAATGTATTCAACTGGAATTTGAACTTAGCTCACCTATTTCTCGTTCCGAGCTGATATCCACTGCATCACGACACAATATACATTAATTTGTTCAGAAAGTAATCCTGTTTTTTTTCTTATAGGCATTTATGTTTAAACAGTATGGTTTACTACAAGTAGAACATTACATATTTTAATGAGTAGTTCTTCAGTTACAAATTGTTTTTTTTTCTTTTTCTTTGTGAGTTGGAATTATTAAGATATAAACAAGATGACTTTTGTATAGTTTTTCTTCATGAAAGAAATTTTTTGTCAGTTTGACTTCTGTATAGCTCAAACTGACAAAAACACTTCTGAAATTGCAGAAAACAAACATTTGACCAAGGATGAATTCTTGTTTGTACAGTTCATCATTGGTTCTAGAAGTTTCTATAGGAAGATAGTCTTAATAATCATGTATGTTCAGGAAGGGAATTTGCTTAGCAGCATATCAACTTCTATGGGTTATTTAATTTTGAAATCTAATTTATATGCATTTTTTTTTTGTTTTTAGATAATAATGGTTTTAGTGATAAAAGTCTTACTAATTAACCCATAGCTGAGGAAAAAAAGAAGAGTATTGACACATAAGTGAATATAACAAACCCAACAGGAATTAGAACTTGCCAGACATTAAAAAAACAATGCAATAGAGAAATTAGGTGGTTTTTCATTGATTAATGGATCCGACTTCTACAGCTTATCAACTTTTATGGGTTATTTAAAGCTGGAAAATATTTTTGAATTGTAAGAATCTTTTTTTTTTTTTTTTTTGAGATAATGATTTCGTGATACAGTCCTACTAATTAATTCATTGCTGGGGAAAGAAAAAGTGGATTCATACCTTTCTTGAGGGTATTTGCATTAAGTAAGTAGAATAAATCCAACTGGAATTGGAATTTGGCTCTCAAATTAGAAATCCAAGCCATTATCCATTACACCATTCACACATCTAAGCTTACACCACCTGGTATTCCCAAGCAGTCACCCATCTAGGTACTGATCCGTCTTGACGTTAACTTCATTGATCATGCAGGAATGGGTGTTTCAATATGATGTGGGCATTAGTCCAGAAAGGAAGTGTTTTCTTAATGATACACTAAACTTCTCATCAATTTATTGGCTACAGAGACAATTTCTTTTTGTGGTACAGGTATAAATTATTACATTAATAAAAGTGCAGCCAAATAAAATTTACATTAGTTTTTTTAAATTTAGGGACAGTTACAATTCCTCAAAATAATTGGATTGACATAAACTAAAGCAAAAAAAAAAAAAAAAAAGAAGCTTCTATTTATTCGTTTTAAAATGGTAAAGGAATCAACAAAAACACTAAGAAGAAATGATTCAAGATTTGAAGAGAGGAGAAACCAACCTCAGAATGTGATACAAGTAAATTAATTAGGTTTAAATGGGAACAGATTGTAACAAGATATCCAGAGTAAATCTTTATAAAAGGAAATAAAAAAAAAATATAGGTAAGATTGCAAAATAAATTAAAAACCAATTAATAACAAAAGAAAAAAAAAATTAATTCAGATGAAAGTAACAAAAGTGAATGGCATAAAATGAAAAGTGGTCAAATTGAGTGACTATTATTAGCATTATATAGCAAAGCAGGTAAGATTACAGTAAAAGGTCAGAACCATACCTAGGAGACAGCATTTTTTTTTTTTTAAAAATCATTTCATCCAAGGAAGTCAATAAAACCACTAACATGCAAGAAGTTACAGAGAATATGAGAAAAAGAAAACATTAAGGAGAGAAGACAATAAAAAAACAGGACTAATATTTGATATTGCATTTAAATTTTTAAAGATCAAAGTTGACTAGAAAGCAAGAACCTGAAAGAGAGTTCTACAAACAGAAGAAACTGTTAGCATAGAACTTACAGTTATCTCTAGTCACTTCAACTGTAAAATGGTGAAACCTTGCTGCCAATCTGGTTAGTCAGTTAAGTGTCATACATGAAACATGCATGGGTGATCATGTTTCTTTCGATCTATGACTGACTAAACAAAAGATTTTCCTGCAACAGGTTGCCATTTCTTTTAGCAGTAGACTGATTGCCAACCAAAGCTGTAGAACTCAATCCGTCCTGCTATTCAACCCATAGCTAGAGGGAGAAGAGATGAATTCATACCTTCCCCAAGGGTATTTGCACATAAGTGAATGCAACAGCAATGCAACTGAAATTTGAACTCAGCTCCCCGATTTCTCATTCCAAGCTGATATCCATCGCCCCACAATGCACATCTGAGAGGAAAGCTCATCAGAACAATTACCATAAAAATATTCTTAAAAAAGACACAGAAGAGCTATGTTATAGCAATGATAAAGCAACTAAATGTGAGGTCAGGACCAATAACATTGCAGATTCTTCCTTTATGAAGAACTGCTCTATATATATATATATATATATATATATATATATGCTGTTAAATATAAGAGAAAATGAATGTCTATTATGTTTAATCATGAGCCATTCTAAACATGATATTTTTGCTTTAATTTCAGTTGAAAATAAAGACAATAATTCTCCAACATTTGGATAATTATTTATCGATTTTCTTCTAAGCTTTCGGCTCACATGAGCCATCTTCAGAGAGGTTGTTTAGACTGAAAAATTATAACATCCACCATCACCGACGATTTTATTTTGTGTTGACATAAAACTCTGCTTGGCAATGGCAATAGTTACCAAAAATAATAAACGCAGTTCTTAAATTTGCGATGTGGTTTTATGACGTCACACCACATGATAGCGCGAAATGACAACAAAACCATGTAGTCAAATGTAATGTAATATGTTATGCCAGGATATCCTGCTGAAATAATTCATCATTTTGAGAGAAATGTGAAGTCCCTGAATGGGTGCAAGTAGTCACAAAGTAGACCTGTTTATGAGGACCAGCAAATCCAAACTATACCAAGTGAACATAATCTGTACCATTATAGAGACACCACCGGCATATATGGTACCTTGATAACTGGGATCCATAGCCTCATCAGGTCTGTACTAATCACAAACCCTACCATTAGTTCCAAACTAAAACTGTGACTCATCAGATTATTGTCAGTCCTCCAGGGTTCAATTAGTGATATCACAAACACAGGAAACACATTGTGTCCTGTATTGTGGTATTAAAAACTGGTGAATCTTCTGCTCCTATATTCTATAGAAGACCAAGAACGCTGACCTGACCTCCCGGATAGATATCTGGTACCTCCCAAATTGAATAAGAGTAGGATTTGAACCAGTTTATTACTGCAGAGAATTCCAGTGAGATATTTCTGGTTATTATCATTGATTGACTGTTTGCTTTAATGATATATCAACTCTACTGTACACAGCAGTAATGCCTTCCACCAGGTATTTCCAAAATATATGAGGCATTATAGGTTAAGGAATATCAAACGTACCGAATATCAAATTCAAGAATGATAATAAAATTTTGGTCATTTTTTGATATTTCATTCACATCCAGTTACTGTCAAGATCTTTTCTAGCTATTATACAAGATCAGTTTTCCATTAAAAATGATAAGATATAACGTATTTTCTTGTGTATAATACAAGAAATTTTGGACAAAAATTAAAGTTAAAAAAGGATGGGAGGTTGTATTATATAAATGTACATGTTTTCAGTAATTTTTATTCAGTTTTAAAATCCTCTTATTTGAAATAGTAAGATTGCAAATACGCTCGGTCAGGACAATAGATAATAAAACACAAAGCAAGCAGGTGTTGATAACAACTGTTTACAAAACATATTTGATATGTCAGCAATATTTGTTTTTTTTTTTTTTGAGAAGCAGCATGACTGAACATTTTTAGCTCAAAGACAAATTCAATGAAATTGATTAAAAAATTAAAGAGAATACACAAAATCTGTCATGTTTTGATACCTAACTATTGTATAAATTATGTACTTTAAAAAAAAAATGTTCCTGCTTGAAAAAAAAAAAAAATGGAGCAATTATCCTCATGCTGTGAGGGTTGTTGTTTCATATTTCACCATTTGTTGACACATGTTTGAAATTAGAACAGTTTTGCTCAGAAGATAAAATTTGTTTATATTTTGTTTTATCGCTTTTTTCTCTTGATTCTTCATGAAAAACATTATTTTTATAGTTTATTTATATATAGAAATATAATAAAGTCATATCATGCAAAAATGTATGATAAATTAATTGACCCCTTATGGTTTAACCCTCTAGGGCCATTCGTATCCTATTTGATACAGTATTTCCCTATAAGGAAACATTTGGTATTCATTGACTGAGCAGTCAGTACTGCTTTCATTTGAAATTTATAAAATATTTCTCTTAAAAAATTTACAGGAAAATATTTCTTTCAAGGCTTGTTTTCATACTGTATCAAATATGATACGAATGGCCCTAGAGGGTTAATATCCAGTTCATTTCTATTCTTTAACATTGGGAAAAATTAAATATGCTAATGAAATATATGTATGAGATTTTGATAGATAATATAGTTTAACAATTCAAAATAAATTTACATAGGAGATGGCTGTACTACAGGATTTTATTATATTCAACTAATTTATATTCATGTAATTTATTTTCTATTTTTAGCTTCAGAAACACAGGGTCGTATTATACAGGAGATACAGGAAAAAAATGAATCAGAATTCCATATTCTTGAATATGATTAACCCAAGCCTTTATGTATTTTTTTTCTTTATTTAGATTAAAGGTATTTCAGCTTCTTTTTTTTTCCTGTCAAACTGTTCTTAAACAATTAGAAATGGTTTGAATCAAGATGCCTAAATTTACTGCAAGTTTTCTAAGATTTCCTTTTAATTGAATCTTCAAAGTGGTTTAGGCTAACCTTTTGATTTTTTTTGGAACTTAAAATTTCTGAAACCAAAATCCTATTGTTCATTTTCAAACAGCATTGACCCAAAATGCAAAAAATTATATCCTTTCCAACATCATAATGGCTGAATATGAATTCATGGAAGCATAAAAGGCGAGAATCATGTATTAAGAAGTGTCACATATTTACATAAAAAATCTAGTAAAAATTAATAATAGAATGAAATGAAATGTTTCATAAATAATATCTAATAAATTATTAAAAAAATAAAACCTCAATTAGGTTACCATTTTTTAATAAATGGAAAAAATGACAAGCTTAAAAACAAACTTGGCAAATTCATATTGAACAACCAGATAAATGCAGCGTCTATTCCCATAATTCATAATATTCAACTGTATTGCATATAGCTGAATATGAAAGTAGAGATATCTATGCATTCATTATAGATCATATTGGCTTATGGCCATATCACATTGAAACACTGGTTTTTGTACAATCACCAGTTATGCATATTTCCCCTAAATACTTACAATCTAAAAATAATTTCTGGCTTTAATAACCAGAAAAGGTTTATATATATATTTATATATATATATATATATATATATATACACACACACTAGCAACATAGCCTGGTGTTGCTCGGGTGTAATGAAAGCTTTAAAACTAATCCATGGTCCTGGAGCTCAGACTCAGCCTAAAGAATATTTATGTGAAGTTTGGTGAGAACCTGATAAAAATTGTGGATTTGTATAAAGGACATACAGACAGATAAACAGACACAAACATCTTGCTTATATATATATATATATATATATATATATATATATATATATAAAGAGAGAGAGAGATTTTCTGCACTATTGTAATAACTGCAACCATGAAACTTCTGAATATCATTTCTTATGTCTTTGTCTATGAGTATATCAAATTTGATTAAAATCGGACCACTCCTTCTATAACTTGGTATTTTCGATTATCGATTTTCGATATTTATCGGTTGGTTGCACCTCGACACAAAACCTAGCTAAGAACACTCGCAGACGCTTATAGTACAACAGTGTAAATTTTCAAGAAAATCGGTTCAGCTGTTTCAGAGTCTATAGGTAACAGACACACACAAAGTTTCATTTATAAATAAGTTTAGATATATAAACCAAATTAATCAATGTAGATGACACTGCCAAAGCTTCAGAAGAATGCATCAAGCTGAATGACTACCAAGACAAGCCTTTTGCACGTCTTACTTTCATTGTTTTTTAAAAACCTGACCCTAAAGTCAATTCAAAGTTTTTATAGACCAAAGTGATTTTAACCAAATGGAGTTCATCACTCAGTTTTAGTTGCTTATAATTCTAATCATCTTCGACTATTAACGTTATCCAATTTATAATAAACAATAAAATAATGTTGAGCTAACATGATAAAAAACCTAGTCTGATCTAAAAGCTATCACAAAGAATATTTCGCAATCTAAAACTATCGCCCTGAAATTTTGGTATTATTTAGACTGTAGCAAAGGAGCATATCAGGTTAGTATTTCATAAAAATCAATCAAATATTGGTCTTTTATGTGCATTGTGGCGTAATGGATATCAGCTCAGAATAGGAAATCGGTAGATCAAGGTTTGAATTCCAGTTAAATTCAATGCATTCCTTTACATGCAAATACCTTTGCGAAAAGTAAGACTATCTCTTCCTCCAACTATGAGTTAAACAGCAGGACAGATTGGGTTCTTTAGCCTTGGTTAGCCATCAGTCTTCTGCAGAAAGAAATGACAACTTTCTACAGGAAAATCTTCTGCCTGATCAGTCATGAATCGAAACAAACATGATTGTCCAAGTGTGTATTACATATGGCACTTAACTGACCGACTGATTAGTCTTTTAGAAGGTTTTAACAAAAGTTATTCTTTGCTTTTATTATAAAACTTATGCTGGATACTTTTGTATTTTTATATTATCAATTTTATCAAAAAGTTACCTATTAAATATTTACATTTTTTTTATCATTTCACCCTAAGCAAGACAAAGCCACTAAGACACTAAGTGGTTACTAAATGTGAGAGAATGAAAAAAAAAAAATCTATTACAGAGAGAAAACAATAAAGGAAAAGAAATTTAGAAGACATAAGGAAATAACTGATAAATTGCATTTATACTTTTGAACACCAAAGTTGACTGGAAAGTGAGTTCCACAAATGAGAAGTGCACTCAAAGAAACTGTTAGCATAGAACTTATGGCTACATCTAGGCATTTCAACAATAAAATGACAAGATTTTGCAGTTTTTATTATTAAAGTTACATAACACCTGGAATTCTAAAAGAAAGTGTACTGAAATTTTAAATAATATTCTAGCATTTTTATCTTAATTAGTTTAAAATATTTTACAAATTTAACTAGTGATACTGAACAGAAAAAATAAAACATCATACAAATAATTCCTAGCAAAAAAAAAAAAAAAAAAAAAAATCTCAAAAGAATTCACACAATGCCACACAATATTTTTAAAGTCAGAAGCAGAAGGTCTATTTATGCATTTTTTTTATATTCATTTAATAAAGTTAATTTTATTGAAATCAAAGAAACATTAAAATAATAGAATTACGTATTTCTTTTAAAATTTATTAACACCTACATAACCATCATTCATTAAATTAAAAAAAAAATCTTTTTAATATTTAAACTTCCCAAAAAAGATAATATGATGACATGTTCTTTTTCTTCTATGCGTTGTTTTTATTCAGAAGATTGGTGATCATGGATCTCTACTATTTCCTGTTCTTCATTATTCTTAATAAATTGTCATTTTGTTATCTCTCTTAAACCCACTTCTGCCATCCAATTGCACAAGCTCACTAGGTAGGTTATGTGCTGTTTTCCTCTGTTCCTCTTCAAACTCTCCTTTGAGTGTCAAATTTTCCAAGCCATTTTTCCTCATTATGTGTCCTAGAAATTTAAATTCTCTTTTTTCTGATGTCAAATGTAAGTATCCTTTGTTTTCCTATTTTATCTAAAACTTTGTTGTTGCTCACATGCTCAGTCCATAGTATCCTCAACATCCTTCTGTAGAACCACATTTCTGTTATCCTCATCTCTTTTCTTAATCTGTGATGAGATTGTCCAGCATTCACTGCTACATAAGAGGACTGATATTATGTAACACTTTAGCACTCTTTTTTTCTAAGAAAATTTTCTTATTTCTTAATACTTTGATTAGCATTTTGGAAGATATTTTTTGTCTATCCCAATGCACCTCTGAATTTCAGTTGTTACACATTCTGTTTGGTGTTAAAATACGTCTTAGATATTTAAATTTTTGTACTTGATTGATTTTGTTATCTCAAATTTATAGTTCACATCTTAGGTTGTTTTATTTTTTGTTTTTCTGCTGACAACTATGCATTCTGGCTTTTTTACAATTTATAATTAGTAATTTCTTACTTTCCTTCATTATTCTCTGTCAGAGTTCCTCTAGGTGTCTTCTATCAACAGTGTCATCTTCATATCTTATTTGGGCTGCCAATGATGAATCTTGGTAGAACTTCTAATTCTTTCAGAATCACCTCAAGATTATATATGTCTAACAAGACATGCTTTCTATTTTTCTGTATTTTACTGAATTCATTTTCTATCCATATGCAAGCAGATTGCTGTCAGTATAGGTTCCAAATTATCAAATTTTTTTTTTTTTTAATCATATCACCCCGAGCAAGGCGGTAACGCCACTGAAGCTCAGGGGGCTACGTAGGAAAGAAAAGATTGGAAAAGAGAATGCCGGAAACCACATCCTAAACAAGGAACAAGGGGTGAGCCTCTTCACCTGTTCAATAGTTATTCTGAGCTCAACTATTTGTAATCATACTGAAAGAAATCTTCAGCAATATATTAAATTTTAATTCTTTCCCATCGAATTCACATTTTTTTTATTTTTTATTATTTTACCATTTTTGGAATCCTACAAAAAGAAAAAAAATCTATATATCATTCACAATTTCTGGTTTCTATATTGCAATAGTCCCAATAGCATTAAAAAAATACCTGTTGTAAAAAAATACATCTTATTTTCAGAATTTTTTTTTTTTACATAATTTTTTAATTTGGGCTTAAAACAATTTTTATTTTTGACATCTTGAAAACCTCATTTTTTTAAACCTTATCTCTAAATTTACATTTTAAAACTTTTAAAAACCTTTTATTTCACATATTACTTGAATATTTTATCCTGGAATTTTTTTCCAGAATCTGTTTTAAAGTATTTAAGTTAAGATATTTTAAAGATGTAATATTTCAAAAATACAATTTCCATTATTAATTATTATTGTTTATCTTTACTTTACAATTAATTAAAAAAGAATTATTCTTAACTTTTCATTTTATAAATTCAAAAATTATTTCCTTTCAAATAGCAGCTTTTTTTTTTCTATCTTTAAAGCTTTAAAAGGTTGTGGAGGTACACCATCCTTCCTTATTGTTAAATTAGATAACACGAAACGGAAATCTGCACTTTCCTTGCACCCCACCACCACTCATTACCAACTACATTTTGACAGAATTATACATGTTCCAAAACATGAAGCACCCAGCATTTGTATTCACCAGGATGAAGCATCATCATCTTTATAGCCTGCACTCTTTCTAATGCATTAATAAAATACTATAAAGAGACTTCTTCTAACTTCCTTCTCCTCAGGTAATCAACCATCACTCTTCTATTGCTTTCTCATATGAGACACCTGCCACCCATCAAAATAAAGTGGAGTGCAGTGAAACCACCCTATACAACTTAAAAGTACACCTCTCCTATCATTCTGTAATTGTTTTGTTTTTTTATTAGAGCAGGGGAGGTAGAGATTAAGAACGTCAGCGGTGACAGAGGAGACAAAATGAGAGGAGAAGAGGAACAGATGAAAGATGTGGAGAAAAAGAGAGAAGAGAGGATAAAGAGAGGAGATATACGAGGGGAAAATATAAGAGATGTGGATAAAGAAAAAAGAAGAGACATGAGAGAGTGATGTGGAGTAGAAAGATAGGAGAGAAAGAGAGGAGAGGAAGGAGAGAAAGAGGAGAGGAAGGAGAAAAACAAAGTGAAAACAAAGCAAAAGAGAGTGAGAGGAAAGAGCAAAAGAGAGAGAGAGGAAAGAGTGAATATAGAGTGAATGAAGAGGGAGAGAGGTAATCTTTCAAACCTCTCTGCATCAAACCTAGTCTCTATGACCAAATTCTTTGGTTGAAAGGAATATTTGTAGATGAAGCAGACAACCACAACATCTTCATAACTGACAAGAGGTTTAAATTGCTTACTACTCTGATGCAATAAGTTTGAAGTTTACTGATTTTGCATTAGGCAATATATAATCAATATGCACAGAAGTAAGAGGATGTAACAAATGAAGAGAGAATGTTTCACTTGCTAATGAGACAAGCATATGAGTAAGGAAGCAGAGACAGGAAAAAATGCAATCTTGCTGTGCAACTATGTGTTATCAATGTCAAACCAATGCCAAACAAATGTAACATGCTCATAATGTGTGCACACACATTCTGATCAGTTACTTTTGTTTACAGTTACTTACATACGCACATGCTTCCATATGCATATAAACATACATAATCAATGCTTTAGAAATACAAAATTAGAACAAAGATTTCTTATGTTATTTATAAACTATTTCCATATCTCATCATTACTAAAAGTAAATATATATACATTGAGCAGCGAATGTTGGATGATCTTCTCAAAGATGAAGGAGCAGCTCAAAGCAAGAGAAATGTGGTTCTACAGGAGGATGCTGAGGATATCATGGACCAAATGTGAGCAACGACAAGGTTTTGGAGAGGATGCAAATGAAAAGAAAACTTATACTTAGCATCAGGAAAAGGCAGCTGAGGTTTCTGGGACACATCATGAAGAAAAAGGGCTTGGAGAATCTAATACTCACAGGATTGATAGAGGGGAAAGTAATGGGAGTTTGAGTTTTGTTTAACGGCGTATCAACCTCTGTGGGTTAATTAATGCCAAAAAGGTAGGGTTTTAAGGTATTTTTTTTAATATTTGATTATAGTGAGAAGGTTGATTTAGTCAGATTATAATGAAATTTTTTTGTTATTCTTTTTTATTTTAGAAAACTGAAAATGTCTTCTATTTTGTATTCAAAAATGTTTTGCTGAGAATAATTTTAATCCTTCAAATATGTGTTATGGTCATAATTTTTCCTTCAAACATGTATTGTTGGTAATATTTTTCCTTCAAACATGTATATTTTTCTAGAAAAGTATTTTTATGTATATATTTCTATAAAAGTGTATTTTTATGCTGTCATAGTGTTTTGACCCCAGTTTGGTGGGGTTAACTATTTGTCCATGGCTTGGACCCTAACAGGTGCTACCACTCTGGGTCAGGGTGGACCTGAGAACAACAGCAATTAAGAGGTATTTTCATACTCCTCACAACATCCCAATCAGAGGCATTGCTGCCAGATGCAGTTTACTATCATGCCCAGGACTGAAAGTAACGTGAGATATATGTGATGAGCTTGAGCAAATGGACGAGCAGGGTTTGGGAGAGATACCAAGAGATAGAAGCATGTGGAAGTCCATGATCGCCTACATCCTGAAAGCACATTGCATATAAAAAAGATCAATGTACAACCATAAAGACATTAGGACTTGTACAAGAAAAATGTATTGATCTTCTAGATATTTATAAGATCATATATTTTCATGAAGTCTTGAATGCAGACTTCTCAAAATATTTTATGTTTTTTATTTGGAATGAATATTTAAGCACTGAATTATAAAGAACAAAAGACAAAGAATCATTGAACATCAAACAAGGGATAACCAGAAGATAAAATTTTTACATTTTTGTTTGCAATTTTACACACATACCGTTTTCTTCTTATATACATATATATTTGGTGTATTTGGACAGTAATCTTAGTTCCTAACAGAAATCTAGAGTTCAAATGCTAACTAAAAGTACTCAGACATAGAAAAATATATTTTCAAATATGAACCTGAAATCAAAAAAATAATTAGAAATATTGAAAGAATAAATAAACAAAATGAACTAGAAACTTTTGGTATATGTGTGAGGAACTCTTTGAGGGCTTAACAGTTCTGTTTTAAAACTCAACTGCCAGACTACCCACACATATGATTTAATTATAATAGTGAAGACTTATATAGAACTAGCCGCACTTTTTGGCTGAACTGATAATAGAGATAGCACAATGTGCCACTAACTCTCTAAATGTCCCACCTCAAGTTCAAATTCAAAGTTTTTCATCTCCTAGACTGGTTACTCACCAAGGCTAGAAAGCTCAATCTCACCTGTTATTTAAACCATAGCTGGTGAGGATAAGAAATGGATTCATAACTTATCTAAGGGTTTTTGTGCAAAAATGAACACAATGATCTCAACTGGAATTTGAACTTAGCATACTGATCTCATCTTCTGCACCAATAATGACTACACTATATGTGCACATACAGTGTGTGTGTGATAAAATATAGTTTTAAGGTATGTTATATTTATGGGGTAAAAGTGGTCAATATGCAAGAGAGTGTATGTAAATATAAGCAATGTGGACACACTATTCAAAACTGAATGGTTACAGATTGTTTCATGCTTGAACACAATCTTAAGTCATAATCTGAAGTTTGCATTTAAGCATGAAAGAATGTTGCCATTTGGTGTTGATCTCTGTCTGCAATATATATTTTTACACACACACACACACACACACAGATGGAATGAGAGGGTTTTGACATAGGGATCAACACTGCAGGGTGACTCATTTTCAGGTTTCAATGCAATTACATTGATCTGATAATTGCATTATATCTCAAATATTAACCACGTTTTCTCTTTTTAATATATAATTAAAAGGTAACAAAGAAAATCTGAAAAAGATTATTATATTTAATAGAACAAATCAACTTTTACATCCAGTAAAAACTAAACCCATGGGTATTGCTTTTTGAACTGAATCACTTAACCACTAGATAATAAGCATTGTTCTTAGATTTCAACAATATGTAATCACTTTTACAGTGACAATTTTTTTGATTGTATTGCATTTAACCAAGCTTTAAATACATGTGGAAGGAAGTTGGAGTGTACAGCCATATATTTGTGGTTTCATGACAAAAAAGGCATGTATTTTGAAGTAATATTTTCAACATAATATTCCTTATCAATGCACTTAATTCAATCTGTGAATATTAATTCTATAACTTACATATTATACAGTGAAAATATCAGGTCAAAATTCTGCAATAACTATGCTTAAATCTTGATCCAGATTCATATAACATGGATTTGGCAGACTCGGTATTGTAAGTCAATAATGAAAAAAATATTGCTTCACACATACATGAAGGTAACATCAATCAAATAAGTGATAAACTTTTACTATATATACACGCACACACACACATCATTGAGTAGTTGTTTGAGTTTTTCTTTTCCTAATCTTTTGGTTTAAATCTGGTTTTGATAATTTGTTTTTGTGATTGCATCATTTTAATTCAATTTAGGGAACAAAGCAGAGTTAAAATTGATTTATGGATTTTAAATCAGAAACAAGTATTCACGTGCAGGAGATACAGATTTCTAACTCAAAGGATAACATTTCTATTCGCAATGAAAAAAAAAAGTAATGAAAATAACCTTATAAAAATTAAAATGAAAAACATTCTATAATTTTGCCAAAATTATGCAATGTAATAGAATCTTAATAAAAAATAAAGGAATACAGATTTTAATTTTGTGTTGCAGATGTTCAGCATTCCAAACTCAAGGAAAGATGACACGTTTTGTTAAAGCTCCAAAAAATTAATGAATTTGAAGTTTAACTGAAAAATGTAAATATTGATTTTTAAAAGTAACATAATATAATTTACAATTTTATTATATATATATATATATATATACAAAGATTATTATATTTATTTGAAGTTATATATTCATTGTTTATTATTAATTCTTTCAAGTTTTTCCACACTTACTGAGTTTTTCTGTATTATTATTTATTTGTTTTTGTACAAATAAGCTGAAGATAGTGTCTGTGTTTTTACTTACCTATAGTAGTATTTATCAATTTTGCATTTTCTACTCCTGTTCATTTTTATCAAGTGATAGTTTAGGTGTTAGTACTGTCAAAATAACAGTATAAATGATTTTATTGCATGTTATGTTTCATAATCTCCAAGTATTTTCATCTTTTGTTTCTGATATCCATTTCTAAAATGAACAAACTTTTTGATAATTGTGTTTGTTCATTTATTTATTATTTTGCAATTTGTCTTGTTTCTTGTGATTTTGTCTATCTAAAATGTGCATTGTGGTGTAGTGGATATCAGCTCAAAATGAGAAATCAGAGAACCAAGTTTGACTTACAGTTGAATTCATTGCATTCACTTACACACAAATATCCTTGGGAAAGGTATAAATCTAACACTTCTCTCTCCAGCTATGGGTTAAGTAGCAGGACAGATTGGGTTCTATAGCCTTGGTTGGAAACCAGTCCACTGCAGAAAGTAATGGCAACTTACTGTGAGAAAATTTTCTGCCCAGTTAGTCATGTCTTTTTTCGAGAAATGATCACCCATGTATCATATATAGCATTTAACTGTATGTTTTATATATTTAAAAAAAAAAACATTTTTTTTTGATAACCTAAAACACATGTTTATATATGTACATCAAATATGTTCCAAAAGTTGTTATAGTTGGATTTGATAGTAGGGACAAGCTTCCACTGTCTATAAAGTGTTTCCATGATAAGTATCTCAAATAGCTTCTGATAACCGAGTTGAGCTCTAAGCCAAAGAATGTGCAAAGGTAGAAAACTGACCCCACATAACTGTTTCTGTAGATGGAGCTCAACAGCCTAGGAAGGAAGTCGCTCTGGGGAAAGGAAAAAGTGCTCGAAGCTGTGAGATGCTGAACCACCTCGGCGTTGATAATCAACACGGAGGTGGTTCAGCATCTCACAGCACACAGGCTCCTCTCGGACAAGTAGTATGGTTTCCGCTTCACCAGGTTTACTGCTGATATGCTAACGACCAACACCGAGTACATATACCAGGCACTTGACAAGAATAGTGAAGCCTGAACCGTTGCCTTGGATATCTCTAAAGCATTCGACAGAGTTTGGCATGCTGGCCTTCTATTCAAACTGCGAAGCTATGGTATAACTGGACATTTGTTTGAACTAATTCAGTCATTCCTCTCTAACTGCACAATGAAGGTGGTATTAAACGGACATGCCTCCCAGAACTACCATACGAATGCAGGTGTCCCTCAAGGCTCTATCCTAGGTCCTACGCTCTTTCTGATATACATTAATGATCTCTCTGATCCCATAAGATCCCAAGTAGGTATGTACGCCGATGACACCACACTTTACTCTCACCTCAACCAAAAATCTGGTGTAGGCGACAAAGCTAACCTTGCAGCCAAGCTTGAAAAGGACCTCCAATCTGTAGTGGACTGGGGTAAGAAATGGCTCGTAAATATGAATGCTTCTAAAACGAAGCTACTATCAATTAACCATCATAGATAATCGCACCTACCTCCCATTAGCATGGACCAGGCTTGCCTCCCAGAGAGTAAAACACTATGCCTCCTTGGTCTCACACTTACAGCGGACCTCAAATGGAATGACTATATCAAATCCATTGCTAAATCCACTGCTATGAAAGTCGGTTCTCTGTGCAGGGCCTGGAAGTTTTTTCCGTCTGAATCTATCTTGCACATATATAAATCTACCATCCGCCCGTGCATTGAATACTGCTGCCATATCTGGTCGGGTGCTTCTGCTATTCTCCTCGGGCTTCTCGACAAGGTACAGCGGAGGGTGTGTAATGTGATCGATACCAACTTGGCAGACCGCCTGCAGTCTCTCTCTCACTGGCATGACGTGGCTTCCCTGTGTCTCTTCTATAAATACTTTCACGGCTTCTGCTCCAATGAACTTAGATCACTGCTGCCCCCTAAGATATGAATTTGCACAAGAAACTAGATTAGCAACTAGATCCCACCCTCTTACAGTGAAACCAATAAAATGCAACCACAACTTCTACTCCAACAGTTTCTTTTCTCGCACTTCCCAACTGTGCAATTCCCTTCCACACGATTGCTTCCCCGACGGCTACAATCTCCAGGAGTTTAAATGTAAGGTCAATAGACACCTAACACACTAACTCGCTCCCATTCTTTCAAACACTCTTCCCATCTGCCCAACCCTCATCCTCGGTATCCTTACCCATCTATCACCTTCCTTCTGACATTTCCTACACCCGACCACTCCTCCTTTTTACCTTCCCCTATTTAGCCCCATGTGCAATAGTGGCAGTGGAATGCTTTGCTTGGGGTGAAATGATTAAAAAAAAAAAAAAATCCAAAACACAGGAAAGGCTATGAAACTGAATCTAGACAAAAAACCCAAAGTGGAGCCCCTAAGGCATTTTTGTTGTCAACACTAACAACTTTCTGGTAACTCCTGCAGCCAAGTCATTCCCAAATGTAATGCCCTGTATTCCTTTGGATCTTGTCAGTACAGTCGAGAGGCAGGAGATGTAGTTTGGGCAGTATAAGAGAAAAAAAACAACCTGTCTTGTAGGTCTTGCCTCTTTAACTTGAGGGTGATGACTTCAGTGGCATGTTTCAGACATAATATTTTACTAGCAACACAAAAAAATTTTGTTAAATACTCAGTTTCACAAGAGGAATCAAAATAAGGGTTTAGAAATGACATAAGAATTAAGAGAAAAGAGTAAATAGCTTCGCCTATTGTCCAGTTCAAATTCCTCCCTAGTCTTTTGAACAGGAGTAGAGACTTATCTTTTTTTTCCTGTTTAATATTGGATTTCTGGTTCCTTCTAAAGTGTTCTTGGGTACCTAGCGGCAGTGTAATGGTTAGCAAGCTTGTCTCGCTTAAATCATTACAACTGAGTAGTGAGTTCGCTCCTCACTGGGTGTCCACTACTTTTGGCCATGTACCATGTCTAAGCTATGCTTAGAAAATCACCTTCCTCCAGGTTTGGGGGCGCAGGACTAACAACCCTGCCTCATAAAAAAACAGTTTGTTACGGAAACAGCAAAAATGCTGCCCTACATACCATTGGGTGTAACGGATAAGCTAAAGTGTTCTTATTCTCTTTCATTTCCAGTAGGTCCTTATAAAATAATATTATCAACTTACTTGCAGTGAATTGATAAATATATATATATATATATATATATATATATATATATATATATATATATATATAAAAATGACTAAGAAAGATAAATTTTCCATTCTTCTTCTATGAGCTGTGTCTCTTCAGGACATTGGCAATAATGGCTCTCCACAATTTTCTGTCTTTTGTAGCTCTTAATAAATTTTATCTTTTTATTTTCTCTCTCTTAAGCTTGCTAGGAAGGTTATGAGTGAGTGATTTTCCTTTTTCCCCGCTTGCTTTCCATCTGTCCTGTGAGTATTAAATTTTCTATTAGACATAAAGCATTTTATAGAATTAAATGAGATAATGATAGACAACTTTTTTTTAAATATCAAGAACAATTTCAGGAGAAAGAAGTATGATAAAGCATAAAGGTTTTTATAACATATTTCATCCTTTAGAACTTCATCTAATTTCATGTTGATATAACTACATATGCACACAAGAGGCACTGGGAATTTTCAATTTAAAACATTTTTTTTGTAATGTGTTTTGGTTATATAACCTAACTGATTTATTTAGATTATTTTTATCTTTTTGTGTTTCCATCAATTTTGTTATTAAATATCCCACACTGTGGTAATAGAAGATCTGTCAAAAAGAGTGAAATTTTATCTGTAATAAAAGCAAATATTTTTTTTTTTTTTATTGATTTAACTTCATACAATATTTGTAATATAAATTATTATATAATCCATCATGCACATTTACAAATCTACCATCTGCCTGTGCATTGAATACTGCTGTCATATCTGGTTGGGCACCCCTGCTGTTCACCTTGGGGTTCTTAAGAAGATCCAAAAAAGAATCTGCAATGTAGTCAATCCTGACCTGGCGGCCAGACTCCAGTCTCTCTCACCAATGAGCTGTGGCTTCCCTCTGTCTCTTCTACAAATACTTTCATGGATTCTACTCAAACGAGCTTAACTCCTTGGTGCCCACACCTATGCAAATTTACTCAAGCTACTAGACTGGCAACAAACTGTGAAAACAATCAATTGTAACCACAACTTCTACTCTATCAGCTTCTTTTCTCACACTTCCCACCTGTGGCACTCCCTTCCATATTCTTGTTTCTCTGATAGCTACAATCTTAAAGAGTTTAAATGCAATGTCAATTGTCATCTTTTATCTCCTTGATTCCCATCCTTCTTCTCACTTTATACTTTGCTCTTACGCAGCTCCCTTTACACCAATCTACCTGTCCTTCTCTTACCCATTCTCTGACATCTCCTGTGACCTGTTCTCTTCTCTCTTCACTCTCCTATTCTGTAACCCCCCTGCACACCAGTGGCAGTTCTGCCTTGCTTGGGGTGAGACGATTATAAATAAAAATAATACTAAATAAATTTATACACATTTCCTCTAAACATTATCTTTCCTTCAAGTAGATGTTTGTCTTTAAATAATTAAATGACATTTTTCATGAAGATATCTCCCATATAAGTTATGTTTATTCAGTTGGTTGATTAATTTTTATGGGTTATCAAGCCTTTCTGGTTTATTTAAAGCCAAAACATTTTAGATTATCAGAGCTTTTTACAGCACTCAGTGTTCCCAAGCAGTCTCCCATCTAAATACTGACCAGGCTCAACATTGCTTAACTCCGCTGATCAAACAGGAACCATTGTTTTCAGTTTAGTGTGATCTTAACCTTATGCGTATTTAAATAGATTATTTAGTAAATTTGATGTAAGGAAAAAAAAATTAATCTGTATTCGTTTCGGAAATTATGGATTTTGTTCAGGTAACAAGTATTTTCTATGTTTTTCTCCAGAATAGAAACTCATTAAGTCTTCTCTGTCTCATGTTTTTCACTGATATGAAGTAAAATGATTATATTAAATCAATTGCTAGGTCTGCTGCTGTGTTATACTAGAAAATCTTTCTTGCATTCTTATAAGTCTACCATTCATCCATGCTTTTAATATTGTTTCTATATCTGGTCTGGTCTGGTGATTCTGCTATATATCCAGACATTCTGGATATATCTTTTTACTTTGATATGTCCTGTGAGTGTTTAATTCTCCAAGCCCACTATCATTGTGTGTCCATGGAATTTCAATTGTTTCCTAATTCTGAGTATAAGTGTCTTTTTTGTTCTCATTTACTGTTAGTACTGGTGCAAAAACAAGTGCCCCCCCCCACAAAAAAAAGTAAAAAGAAAACAGAAAAGAGAATCCATATTAACACAAAAGTATTTCATTATAAAAGTCATTTGAAAGAATTCCTTATTATTTTATGTGGATAACTTAATAGTGATAATAACGAAAGAATCCTTATTAACACAATACTATTATTATAATGATTACAATTATTATTAAGACAAAAATTCTTACAAGCATAATGAACAATTCTTACAATTAAGATTGTTATCATTAATATGAGCCATTATTTCTTTTTTAATCCTTTTCTCACTGTCATTACATTAACTATTACTGCCTAATAATCAATTCATCTTCTTTCAAAAGGAAGAGAAAAAAAATTTATTTATCCCTGATATCAAAACAAGATGAGAGAGAAATACCAACAGGCAGAGAAAAATGAATCATAGAAATAAATGGAAAAGAGAAGAGAGCTTAATTTCCCTGGTAGTTATTCACATTGGGTTCTTCTATTGGGAAAGACCAATTGGTGAAAAAAAAAAAAAAAAAAAAAGTTTGTAAGTCATCAAGGTCAGTAGAAGTAAACAAATGCTTGTAGGGAAGAAAAAAAAGAAACAGATTTCTAAAGTAATCCAATGGACAGGTGGGTGAAAAAACATGGTCTAAATTGAATCACTATTTAATCAGTAAGCCTTTAATGTTAGCACTTTTTTTGCTGCTCCAGTGAGTTTCCTCAGATATAAAACCCAAAACTTCATTTAGTTAGGCATTCTTTGAAGGGGACAATATAGTATGATGTGTGCAAAAGGCAGATAAAAGGGTGGAGGGTCAAATTTAGAGAAGAGAGCTGTGAAGTGAGATTAAAAAAAAAAAAAAAAAGTAGTAAAAACAGGGATGGAAAAACTGAAGATCAATACTAGGAGAGAGAATGATGAGAAAAGGACTGAGTTTGGAAACATAGCAAATAGAATAAAGAACAAGTTAGTCTAATGTCGGCAGTCAGGAAGAGTTGATAAACTTAGCATGGAAGGTGTCAGATAAAATCTGAAAATACATTGTTTAAATGTTTATCAGGTTCAAAACTTTATAAGAAAAAATTAATAGAAAATGGCTGAAAAAAGGTGGGAAAATGAATCGAGAAAGGGAATGGGGAGATTGAAAAGAAGAGAAAAAAACAGATAAAAAGTAGAAGGAATATAAAAAAAAAAAAAAACTGATGCTCATTTGGAAAGAAGTAAAAAAACTTTTATGAAATTACTACAAAGAGAGAATGGGAGAGTTTTAACAAACAGAGTGAATAGGAAAGCCAGAAAAGATAGAAGCTGGGAAAACAACTTGTCTGATTCTGATGTATGGAAGGTAAACTCGGATTGGGGAGAAAAGGAGAACACAACATGAAATACAGAGATTGAGGAAGAGAAATATTAAAAGAAAAAAAAAAACTTAGAAAACAATCTGCATTTTTATTTTAAGATGAATATTTCTTCAAATCATAAATCACTATTCAAAAAGAAAATGTTTCCCAATATACAGATATCTAACTCCCTGAAGATGCACATAGACAAATCAAATATATTTTAGTAACTAACAGAGATATATATGTAAACATGACAATTGAACTAGATATGCTTTAACTTTAATAACTGTTATACAATGTGTGTGCATATATTATTTCTATAAAAATATCATTTTAAAGTATGCTATATTTATGGGTTAAAGTGCTCAATATCAGGGATAGAGCATATGTAAATACAAAAATAGACATTGAGGTCAACACCGAGTGGTGACAGTCTGTTTCATGTCTGAACACAATCATGGCCTGATGGTTTTGTTCAAGCATGAAACAGACTGTGGCTGCATTGTCGACCTCAATGTCCACTTAATATATAAGATAAGGAACAAATATTAAACAGTTATAAATCTAACATGTTTCACCATTAGATTTATAAACATTTCCTTTTTGTTCTTTATCCTATCATTCTGTCAAAGATTGTATATATAATTATTGTTAACTAGTTTTTGATCATAATTAAATTAGACCAGTATACAGTTGTATTAAAAAGTGCCCAATGCATATATATTGTATAATGTAGAGCTTTTGAAAATTTTTCAACTGGAAGCCAATTCTTTATACAACGTTGATTTCAACTTTTCTGTATCTTCAGGCATTATATGAATATATATATTTGTGAATGCATGTGGATACTGAAGAGTTTTCAGTCCAACAAAGAAAGAACCCCTCCCCCCATTCTGGTGTGGGGTGGGGTGGGGGTCTCCCATCCAGTACGCCAGGTATTTGAAAACTCACTTTTGATCACTTTAAATGGAAGATGACTTAACAATGTTACGCAGTATGCACAAGCTTTAACATTCGCATTTCTGTTTCAGAGTTATCGAGAGCAATAACATGGCAGCTTCCAGTCTAACACAGAAAATGAAATGTCACACCATGTTTGTAACATTAGGTACCAATCAGAAAACTTCAAGATAGCTAGTCTCTTGAAAGTGACCAGGTCTTTCATGTTCAAAATCTGGTACTAGCTAAGGTCTCTGGTAGGAATGCATTATCCATAGACAGAAGAAAGAAATATTCTGAGTGATCAGATGTGAGTTTGTCCAGCAGGCCCAGGATATCATTAACCATAATCCTACTAAGTTAATGAGAATCATTATATGAGCAACACAAGTTGAAAAATTCACTATTAGGTATGAGAGCATCAAGTACAGGTCCTATGAGAAGAAGAGATGTCAGTTCACATCTGACAAGACCAGCATGACACTTATGACCCTTTCGAAGCACTTACTGAACAAGCTCAAGTACCTCAATGTGAAAAACTTCAACAAAGACTAGAAGATGAACAAGAAATTGTGATGATGATACACACAAAGTTCTCATTGTTTGCAGTGGCTCAAGGAGCTGTGAACAATGATAGTCAGGTCATAGCATTTCACTTCTTCCTGCAAGGCCTATGCCACCAACTCAAATTGTTGGACACAGTAGTCAAGCTCTGGGTTGATTTATTATTTTACAGGAATATCAACCACTATGGGTCATTAATGTTGAAATGGTTGGTTGTTTGATTTTTTTCAGTGGCATAACAACCTCCATGGATCAATCAAGGTCAAGCTTTGGAATGATGGGGTGAGAGTACTTGTTTCAGTACAACTCTGCTGCCTCCCATGGCCCATGTAAACCAGAAGTGAATAGGCAAGAATATTCAGTCATATCCCCCTTAGTATATGACCTCTGAGAGCTCCCAATTTAAATCCCCTGTCTTGAGGAAGTATTGTCATGAAAGAGAGACCAAATTATAAAAAGAAATTATTGAAGGCCACATCATGGATGTGATGGCCAACATGAATGAAAACCACCCAATTAGAATATGCAGTAACTTTCAAGGCCACCTTTGAGTGATTTTATTGAATAAACATTTTCTGGTTTTCTAAGATGAACAAGTGACAAAATTTTTTTGAAAATTATTTTTTCCTACTAAATATCATTGTTTCTTTTTATATTAAATTTGTTTGCAATTACCTGGTGCAAGCACACTTTACAGACATACGCACAAGTCCTACAAGCTAAAACTGGCAACTGCTTTAAAAAATAACCTTCAGTCAGTTATTAACTGGGGCAAGAAATCATTTGTAAATTGTAATGCCTACAAAACAAAGCTGCGATCTTTTAATAACCAAAGAGAATGATTTTTGACTTCCACCAGCATGGCTGATGCTAACCTCCAGGAGAGCAACTCACTGAACCTTCTTGGTCTCACATTTTCTCCTGACATGAAGTGGAATGATTATATCGAATTGCTACGTCAGCTGCTAGAAAAGTTGGTTCACAGTGTTGTGCCTAACAATTTTTCTTGCCAGAATCCATAATAAATATCTATAAATCTAGCATTCATCCATGCATTGAATATTGCCGCCATACTTGGTCTGGTGCTCCTGCCATATATCTTGAAATTCTTATCAAACTCCAAAAAAGGGTCTGTAATGTTATCAATCCTAATCTGACATCTTGAATTCAGTCGCTTTCCTATCACCATGATATGGCTTCCCTCTGTCTTTTCTATAAATACTTTCATGACAATTGTTTTGATGTGCTCCCACTGAAGAGTGGACAGATGGGCCCATTTACAAACTCTGGAGTCAGGATGCTGAAGGTAACATGAATTAGCTAAGTGACAAAGTTTTACTTATATATTAATTTTCCCTCTCTCTCTCTCACACTTCACCTACGTCTATTGAACAGGTTAAGAGGCTCATTCCTTGTTCCCTGTTTAGGATGTGGTTTCCAGCTTTCTCTTTTCAAATCTTCTCACTTTGTTTTTTTTTTTTTTCAATTGGAGTAGATAGATCTATCTATCGCCCGGTTCACACTCCACCCACATCTGTTGAACAGGTTAAGAGGCTCATCCCTTGTTCAGGATGTGGTTTCCGGCTTTCTCTTTTCAAATCTTTCCACTATTACATAGCCCCCTGCACATCAGTGGCGTTACCACCTTGTTCGGGGGTGATACGATTTAAAAAAAAAAAAAAAAAAAAAAAAAAAATATATATATATATATATATATATATATATATATAACAGTGATGATCCACATATACTGTCTTAATATGTATAGGAAAAACTGCTAAAAAGTTGTAAGTTTATAAATGTATTTTTTTGACAGTATTTGTTTATTACTATTATTATATTTCAGACCGTCCTCGGCCCTTCATCAGAAACAAATGATTTTAAAATTTAAATTAGAAACTATTTTGCGAGAGCGTTCGTGGAGATAGATTGTTTACATCACGTGATGCAGAAAGCAACAGATATATATATATATATATATATATATATATATATATATGAGAGAGATAACATTTACATGCCACACCCTTGACAGTGCTTCCAGGATGTTCAATAATAAATATATAATTTGTTTTCTGAGTATAACTCAGACAGTAGGCAAGTTAAAAGATGACAGTCAAATATGATTTTATTAAAAAATTAAAAAAGTGTAGTGGAATACATTATTCTAATGATAAAAAAAAAATATTTTCTCATCCTTAATCAGTACTCCCTCCTTCCTCATTGAAACAAGAAAAGCTCACTGTCATTTTAATGTTTAAAATAGTTCTATTTGACTGAAATTATAACACTATCAAGTCTATTTTAATTAACTGTTTAAAAATTAATTTTTTTATATTTCAAGTAAAAGTTTAATGAAAGGTGATTAATTTTGTTTTTGAAGTTTCTGGTGCTTACTAACTCTCAGTTTGATTGAACACATGCATGAATATACAAAGGTGTTGAAAAGTTCTCAGACCAAGCCATTTTCCAAAATTCAGTGAGTAGTTTAATGAACAAACATCAGAATATAGTTTTGGGAAAGTGAACATGGCCGAGAACTTTTCAGCACCCTTTGCTCATACATGAAAATGTTATGTTCAAAAGTTGATTTGGGACATGAAAGAACAGGTTTTCCAAGTTTTTAATCCTAACAGCATCTGAAATATCATGCAGTACCATTCAAGATGGAAGATCTGAGAGAGGAAGGGGAGGCAACAGAAAACCAATGGGTAAAGTTGATAGTGGATTGATGTGGGAGAGTTAACATCCTGTGCCATGGTAAGAAGGAGGCCTTCCTTCCAGGTGTGCTGTGTTGTGGTAAGTAAACAGGATATCCATCACCTCCTCTTTTCTCACTAGAAAAGGGAGAGGGAGAGAGAAAATTAAAAAAAAGGGTAGAGTAATAACAGAGGGTGGTTAGCAGCAATGAAAAAACTTCCAGTAAATTCTGAATAATTCAACTCATTTCCTTTAAGTTGGCCACAGTTGATTTAATAGCTGCCAATTAGAATAAAAGCTCTTTTTAAAAATCAGGATATGCTGTGCCTGAACCAAAAGAGAAAAGGAGAAAGTGATTATTTAAAGAGAGAGGGTAAAAAGACAATATAAAGAAGAAAGGGAGAGAGGAAAGCAAATGAGAAAAGGGAGATGACAGAATTTAAGAGAGTGAAAATGCAAAGAGGAAGTGAATAGATAATGGAAAGGAGAAAGAAAGGTTAGCAGTTTTCTTGTTTATGAATAAGATAAATATATGGATGCTGTTGAACAGACAATATACACATAGTGATAAACATAATTGTATGGAATGATTACTCTCTATGTATTTACTAAGCTTAGCTTGGCATGATACAAGGTTGCAAGTGTAGAGCACCTGTCACTATACAATAGCCATGATTTTCAAGATGAAATTAACTGTTATAACACATTGAGGTACTCCAAATTATTAATGTATAATTGATAAAACTGACACTTTCTAAATAATAACAAGTACAAGAATTCTTTCTGTCTTTAGATTCAAAGTGTCTGATTTAGCTGAACCAATCTCAATGCTCTAACTCCAGGCAATGCAAGATCCTAATTATGTCTATGGTATTTTATTTTTACTTGTTGGTTAGTTTTGGCACATGAAAGCAAAAATATTAAGTGAACTATACTCTGATTTGAACCTCCAGCGCAGAAATAAACAAGCATGCAAGCAAAACATGCTAGCTACTGATGCTGACTATATTAGATCTGAAATACTAACTTAGGGGTTTCAGAGTTTGCTTTTTTTTTCTTTTTTCTTTTTTTTTTTACATATTTGTAACTATTTAATTGAGTCACTTTTCTTTTTTCAAATACTATTGATATATTGAGAAAGAGAGAAAGAAAAGAAAGAGAAAGGAAAGGAGAGAAAGAAAGGAAAGGAGAGAAAAAAAGGAAAGGAGAGAAAAAAAGGAAAGGAGAGAAAAAAAGGAAAGGAGAGAAAAAAAGGAAAGGAGAGAAAAAAAGGAAAGGAGAGAAAAAAAGGAAAGGAGAGAAAAAAAGGAAAGGAGAGAGAAGAAAAAGAGAAAAAAGGAGAGGAGAGAAAAAGAGAAAAAAGGAGAGGAGAAAAAAAGAGAAAAAAAGGAGAGGAGAAAAAAAGAGAAAAAAAGGAGAGGAGAAAAAAAGAGAAAAAAAGGAGAGGAGAGAAAAAAAGAGAGGAGAGAGAAAAAAAGAGAAAAAAAGGAGAGGAGAAAAAAAGAGAGGAGGAGGAAAAAAAGAAAAAAAGAAAAAAGGAGAGGAGAAAAAAAAAGAAAAAAAAGAGAAAAAAGGAGAGGAGAAGAAAAAAGAGAAAAAAGGAGAGAAGAAAAAGAAAAAGAAAAAGAGAGAAGAAGAAAAGATAAAAAAAGTTAAAAAAAGGAGAATAAAAGTAAAAAAAAGGAGAATAAAAGTAAAAAAAAGGAGAATAAAAGTAAAAAAAAGGAGAATAAAAGTAAAAAAAAGGAGAATAAAAGTAAAAAAAGGAGAATAAAAGTAAAAAAAAAAAAAAAGCAAACTGAATGCAAAAAATCTTTGAATTATGATGACATTTTAGTCAGCAATATGAATAAAATCTTTTCAAATAAATTCAGAATATTCCTTATTACTGTTCTAATCCAAATATTTAAATCTTTTATAAATTAACAAAAAATATAAAATAAAACACTTTCAAAAGTAGAAATTTCAACTAAGGATATTTGATATTTTAAAAAGTTTGTTCCCATATAAGCAAAAATAGAAATTAGTTCTACTGTTTTGGGGAAGTATATTCTATGAGGAAGTATATTCTATGAGGTGCTAATATGCCTTTAAAGAGATGACACTCAAATCCTGTAGGTTCCACTGGAGCGTATAGAGGCCTACAGCTCAGCTCTCAACTACACTGTTGTTGCTGTTGTGCTTCCCATAGCAAGTCAGTTTTTACAGGATAAAGTTGCTAGCTCCATGCTCAATGATTTTGAATTCAGAGTTGTCCTGCTCCTAGACTGGTTGCTATTCAAGGCTAGAGAATCCAGAATACTCCATTATTTAAACCATAGCTGAAAATATAGATTCGTGACTTTTCCAAGGGAATTTATCCAAAAGTGAACACAACAGACTAGGCCAGAATATGAACCCAGCTTTCCAATTTCACTTTTCACACTGATAAACATTACACTACTTGCATATAAAAAACATAGATCTTTAATTTTGTTTCTAAATTTTTTTTGTTTTTTTTTTTGCCCAGAAGTGAATGTAATGAATTCGACTGGAATTCAACCTCAGATATTCGATTTTTAATTCCAAGTCACTATCCATTACACCATCCACACATTTTTCAAGAAATTAAAACTGAAAAAAAAAAAGTCATAGTTGCATAAAATGTGAGTGTTAATTAAATTTCTCAAGAAAAAAGCAACTTAATTTCCATCAACGAAATCTTGTTAAAATATATTTCTTGTTGATATCTTGGTAAAACATCTTGTTAATCTCTGATTTAAAAGGTATACCTATTCTCATTTTAGACATACAAGCATGCTTGGACATCTAAATAAGCAAAGTTTATTTGTTTTCTTTGATACCTTAGTTTTCTTAACAGCATCTATGAAATGCAAAGTTAAAACACAGGTTTAACCGATATATCTGCTGTAAAAGATTCTTAACTAACAATCTTTGTTTCCTACTAACAGATTCTGATTACAGACACATCTATAGCAGTTGAAACGAATGTTTGTTCTACTTAAGATTTAAAATCTCTTATCATTTCCTGCTTTTGGTTCTAAGCACTCAATGATATAACTGAAAATTTCAAACTGACACACAATATAATTTGGTACCAAGTGGCTCCATATATTTGAAGGTCATGACATTATATATGCTCACATGTGATTTAGGATAAAATAATACATTTCAAATAAAACAAAGTAAAAATAATAAATTAATGTCTTTAAAGACAGCAAAATACAACCAGCAATATGAATATATTCTTGATCAAACACTAATATGGATACCACATTGCTTCTTAGAAAAAAAAAAAAAAAAAAAAATTTGAATGACATGTTCCTTCAAGGATCTCCAAATAATTTTTTTTATCTGTGTAAGTCTATGGTAATGTAGTAAAGATAGTGGAGTAATTGCGTTCTTCATGGTTTGGAATTCAGTTTTCTTTCCCTAGACTGATCAACAGCAAAGGCTAAGCATATTTTTCTATTTAAACCACAAATGGGGAGAGAAGAAATAGAATACTTTCTCAAGGGGATTTATCCAAAAGTGAACACAACAGAGTAGGCTAGAATATGAACCAGGCTTCTCAATTTCACTTTTAACACTGATAAACATTACACTACTTGCATATATATAAAAAAATATTAGTCCTTTAATTTTGTATGTAAAAAAAATTGGTACAAAAATCAAGCAAATGCGCAACATCTTGGCTTTTCTAAGTAACTCTTTTCATAATTCAATCAGAACATCTGGTCAAATAAGGAATAAAAACAATGCTTTAAAGAAAAACAATTCAACTGCATCTCTTAATTTAATAAAACCATCACTATAGTCTTATCCTGTATAATTTGTGTTGCTTCATTATTCATTTTTCATTTGTTTTTCTTTCATACTTATTCATTCAGAACAGTTTAGGGTAGCATTCTACAGTCATTGATATTAGGTTGTTACAAAAATAATGTCCGATTTCAGAAACAATTTTATTCATCAAAAATTAACTGTAGAAATGTTCAAATTAGTCAAAATACAAGCCTTGAACATCTACGCACCTCTGCCATCGATCAATGAGATTATTTATTCCTTGTTGATAAAAAGTTACTAGGTATGATGCAACAAAATCTTTGAAAGCCGATTCCACCTCTGGTTTTGACCTAAAAGTTTTACCATTTAAAAATGTGCAAAAGTGCTATCACTTAAATGATAATCAGTGGATGAAAAAAAAAAAAAAAAAAAAAAAATCAAGAGAATATGGAGGATGCAGTAAACTCTCGTCTCCCAAGTCTGTGAGTTTTCGCAACATCGTTCTAGCAACATATGGACACACATTATTGTGGAGCAGAAATGGACCATGACAATTCACCCAAGCAGGTCTCATTTTTGGCAGGTGTGCATGCATTTCAGCAAGTCGATTACAGTAAAGCTCTGCCTTAATGCTCAGATTGATTTCCAGAAAGCTGGAGTGGATAACACTAATTGCAGACTACCAGACAATCACCATAATCTTTTGCTGATGCAACTTTGGCTTTGGGAAATATTTGGGGAGACTCATCACAATCAAGCCATTGACTTAATCATTTATGGTTATCATAAAGAATACACTTTTCATCACAAGTGACTATTTGGTCAAGAAAGGGATCATTGGTGTTATACAGAAAGAGTATCGAGCGCACTTCAAAACACCTAAGTTTTTGATTTTTTTTTATTAAGATCATGAGGAACCCATTTATTGAGCTTTTTCACCTTATCAGTACTCTGCAAATACTGTGAGACTGTTGCAGTACTAACACCAAGTGTCTGAGACATTTCTCCAGCACTTTGATGTGGACTTTGCTCAACAACTATTTGCAATTGTTCGTTGTCAAGACTGCATGACCGTCCTCTAACTTTTACATCTTCAAGGCTCCCATGACTAGTGCAAACTTTCTGGAACCACCTTCGTTCTATCTGGTCACTTGTGAACCCATCTCCCCATGCTCTGCTGATATTGGTAGAAGTTTAGAAGGCACTGTGCCCAAGTTTGAACTTATGCAAGGAAAGTAAAAGATCATGTTTTATCATGCTCATAATTAAAGGCGACTATGTTTCAAAAATATTTCTGTCTGAAAATAAGTTAAAATTATTAAAGAGCACACATTAATTATTATGTATACCAAAATTTACCTAATATATACTGTGAATACTATATTAACATGACTTTTAAAATACAATACTTTGAGCAGCCATTATTTTTTAACAACCTGATAAATAATGAGGATTAAAAATAAAGACCCATACTACAGATGGATTGACCCAAGCCCTGTAAGTGAAACTGGGTAAACAGAATGTATTGGAAGCTGTCAATGGTTGTGTTCTAGCATGAAGATACAAGTCATCATGACTGAGGGTTTGAACGGACTAACCTTGTTCAACCAAAACTGTGGATAAGCCAGATGTGTTCTTTTTACCAGAAACTGTAACTAAGGTCTGCTCAGTACACTTGCAGTATAAATTCAGTTTGACTTTGTGTGTACTGAGAAAACACAATATGACTGAGCCTGTTTCTGAAATAGGGATTACCTAGCCTCCATAGTAGATAAGGATACTAGCAACTAGTAATACATACATTACACCAGTAATTTTAGCTGTAATAATGTGTTGAATTTTAGGCAATGAATTATGGTCAATTATTATCAATAATGGCAATGAATAGATGGTCTGTGCAATCATAATGAAATTAAGTGAGAAGAAATGAGTCAAAAATTAATAATGGGGAAAATGTTTCATCTAATAAAAAATAAAAACCAAGCTATTATATTTCTTCAATTCTGACAGATATTAACAGCTGTTTAGAAATGGATTTTAAAATTCAGAGATCAAATATGTTAAGCTTATGAAAAATCATAATGGTAATCCAAGCCTTGACAACTATCAGGAATCATACCAGAGGTAAGGCTAAGAACAGTCACAACTCCAAGAAAGTAAGTGATAAGAGACCAGCACAAGCAAAGGTAAACCAATTAGAAGCACTGGTTATGTAAATAGTACCAGTAATAATAATAAAAACTTCAAATGTTGAAACATTTTTTCATGTTATTTATCAATCCATTCATCAATAAAGAATATTAAAAGTAATTGTAAAATCCCAGCACATGATTCTTACATTAACTTGAGTAGCTAAAGTCTTAGTCGTATGCTTTTCAAAAATTACTTATATAATGTAATTTATTATATATATATATATATATATATATATATATATATATATCAGGTTCCAAATACTGACCTATTAAACTTTTTCTTAACCCCATCCTGCTTTGCTCCAATGCTTACACAATATACACACCAAAGAATTTTATTTACATCTGGGATCCATATTAAATATTTCACGCCATTTAAGCCTAGAGACTTGGAATAAACAAGTCTTTAGCCTTTATTTAATTCTTTAAATTATTTAAGTACATTTTAGTCATTATATCTGAGTGTTCACTGTATATTGCATTTATCAGTTGGGCTTAATAATAAAAGCTGAACTTTCAAATGTTATGGCAAATAGCAAAATGGTTTTCACACATTGTACAATGTACATTAATTTACATATGAGGATAGATCACTAAGTCTGTAGCTTGATACAATTATTAGGTATATTTTGATGTGAATTTTAATTACATAATGTTTAATCAATGTAATTTATAGAGAATTACAGTTAAATGCATTGACAATTAATATCTACTGAGAAACAACACTGAAAAAATAAATTTGTTATTTAAACAAATGCCTTTTTCCACCATTAAAAGTTATTAATGTACCTAGATATAGCTTAAAATTCCACATCTTTTATTAAATATTACATCAAAATGAAAAAATGTTATTAGAGTTAGCTACTTAATTGTTTAAAAATATTTTCAAAATAGGTTTGAAAACTGAAGTTCTTTTTTTTAACTGAACTTGCAAAATAAGAAATAAATAATAAACTCACAAAAACATTAATCTAAATGATGATTTAATTTATTCAAATTGTAAATTAAATTTATAGTTGTTTTTTTGTTCATTTCTTCCATAGCTGAATCTGAGTAACCTTTGACAAATATTTAGTATTCTCATCTTGCAAGTCAATACAAGTGAACATGTTCTCTTCTAGATGCTTATGAAATGTAACCTTGTGTCAAATATGAATTAGTTCTGTAAATGTTATGAAGTTTTTGTTTTTTAAATCAACATTAAAAATGTTGTTAATCATTGGATTTTATTTGTACCAAACCTACGTCCAAAATTATTAACTTGAATACCTAGTGAATAAATTGCAAATTCAGAGTCCTTCATTTTAAATTCCAGAAATTTAACAAAAATTAACTTACCCATGCGGGGTAACAACACTGGCAAAAGTCATGACTAGCACCTTTAAGTAAACTCACATAATAAAAAAAAAAAAAAACATACTTGCTTGCCTACCCAAGATGTTTGACTATTACTCTCACATTCTCATTTTACTTGATACACTCAAATATCTTTTTGAATTAACCATTATGTAGATTATTTATAAATAGCCTTTTTATTTACACTATTCATACTCAGACTATTCTCCTCTTCCTTGTTGTTGTTATCACTGTGATAACAAGGATGAGGACAATAGTCTGAATATAATTAGTTTAAATAATAACTCCTTATCCCAGAAATTCAAACAGAAACTAGCCTTTTTTTTTATAAGTCTTCATCTGTATTAAAAATATTTTTTTATTTAAGTTATAAATATATGATCTGTTTTTTATTATTTGTACTCAAAGAAAGACATACTGTACATGGCCAAATATAAGTGAACATTATCATTGTAATATTTTCTGTCTTTAAATTACTCTAGCAAAAAAAACAAAAAATAAATAAAAATGTATTTTCCCAAGTTTTGTGCACCTTTACAAAAAGCACCAAGTTTTAGCATGTAAAATTCCACAATTTTATTATCCTTTCAAAACTAGCCACAATTTTGATTTAAATAAGAAAAGTGGTATAATAAAATAGAGCTCTGCATTAAAACTTATCACATCTATCACCAGTCAGTAAAATTGAATTTTCAATGTCCTATAAACCGATATTAGGCTTTATTATGCAAGTGTGTATATATATATATATATATATACACATACACACACACACACACAACTGGGCATAATTATTATGCCACTCCAGTTTTTTCAAAGAAATGATGTATTTCATACTAGTTTTAGTATTTATTGCCAAATGAAAATAGAATGGTTCTTTTGTTATTATTACTTTGCAAAATTTTACAAGGCAAGGAAGCAAAGATGAACTCGTCCGAAACACCCTAAATTTTCTTCATTTTTCATTGATGAGACTGCAATATAGGTAATTATTAAATATTTATAAATTCATTTGATGCACATATGTTATTGTGCAATATTAAAAGAACCATTCTATTTTTATCTACAACTATTCACTTGGCAATAAATACTAGAAAATAATAGGAAATACCCCATTTTTTTAAAACACTGGGGTGGCCTAATAATTATGGCCGGCAGTGTGTGTGTATATATATATATATATATATAATTTAAGGTATTCTATATTTCTGAGTTAAAGTGCTCAATATCAGTGATAGAGTGTATGTAAATATAAAAGTAAACAAAGGTCAACAACAAAAAAAGAGAGAAAATTTAAAAGGGTAATGAGCAAGAAAAGTGGATTGAACAACAAAAAAATATCTGAAAACGGTGGTGTTGCAAATGTAAAGAGAGAGAAAATAAATAGAATATTAACAACACTGGCAAAAGCACCTTTAAGTAAGCATCATAAAGAGAAAAGATATGTACAAACTCTTTTTTTCAACAATTTTTTGTAAAGAATTTATAGCTACATTAGACAGATCTGATGTCTGGAATAGACATTGGGTTCTTTGAGAAAATAATTAAACAATGCCATTTAGAGGACAACAGAGATAGAGAAAGGAAAATTTTTTATCAATGTTATCGTAAGTAGTAAAATTCAATAAGCTCCTTTTAAAATTGATGATCCACTGACACACAGTGGGTTACTGAATGTGAAAGAATATAAGAAAATCATTAAGGAGAGAGAATGATAAAAGAACAGAAATTAAGACAGAAAGATAATAATTGACATTGCATTTAAATTTTTGTAGATTAAATTTGACAGCAAGAAATTAGAAAAGAATTCCACAAGCAAGAAAAGAAACCGTTAACCTAGAACTTACAATTACATCTAGCCATCTCAACTGTAAAATGATAAAACTTCCCCACCAATCTAGCATTGCATTTAAATTTGTTAAGTCTAGGTACTAAAGAGGATGTGCGTTGTGGTGCAGTGGATATCGGCTCAGAACGAGAAATCGGGGAGCCAAGTTCGAATTCTAGTTGAATTCATTGCATTCACTTACGCGCAAATACCCTGGGGAAAGGTATTAATCTGTTTCTTCCTCCTAGTTATGGGTTAAATAATAGGACAGATTGGGTTCTATAGCCTTGGCTGGCAACCAGTCTACCACAGAAAGCAATGGCAACCTACTGCGGGATAATCTTCTGTCTAGTCAGTCATGTCTCTTTCGAGACATGATCGCCCAAGCGTGTTTCATGCATGGCACTTAACTGACTGACTAAAGAGAAAAGCTCATCAAAACAATTACCATCAAAATATTTATAAGGAAGCTTTGTTATAGTGGTGGAAATGAGTCTGAAGCTGAAATGCCGGGTCAGGATCGATAACATATCAGATTCTTCTTTGAATTCGTTCAAAGACCTCTAAAATATATAGCAGAAGCACCAGACCATATGTGGCAGTAATATTCTAAATGGCAAATGGTGGACTTATGTCTAAGATGGATTCAGGTAAAAAAATTTAAGTACAAAGAAATATTCTTGGACAAGTCGTTTTTTGGAATGATACAAATGACCAACAAAAAATTCTATTCTTTAAAGACAACGCTCTATCATATCCTTTAAAAATGACTATTGCCCAAACTAAAAAAAAAAATAAAAAAGCTTCAAAGACACCAAATTACTGAAATAGTATCTAGCCTCTCTCGCAATTAATCTAAAAGAAAACTTTGGGATCCTTATTAAAAGGATATAAAATAGAAAACAATGGTCAAACAAAGAAGATTCATAGGAAACAACAAAAACTGCAAGTAATATAATCAAAACAGAAAACTTAACAAAATCAATGAATGAAACTCTGATGAAGTCATAATTTGGATAGTAATAATTTATATATATATATATATATATATATATATATATATATATAAAAATATTAAAAGGAAAACTAAATGCATATTTTAGATGGTTATAAATCAGGATTTATTTCGACAGTGTAAGCTGAAATTCCAATGTTGAAATAAATTTCATCTAAAACATGTGTTGAGTTTTCCTCTTAATGCTCTGGATAATATCCATCAAGCTGTCTATTTTTATCTAATTAATAATTTATATTAATTAGATAAAACCTTCTGGATTATCCCCTCCGTCTTTATGGGTCTGCCATTCTCTCATTATATATATATATATATATATATATATATATATATATATTATAAAAACATAATAATTCAGAGACATGGGATAATGTGTTCTTCATAATCTTCACTTCCTCCTCATACAATCATATTACACAGTCATTCAGTAACCCTCTACTTTCGGAAGCACTCAAGCTTGAATTAGGTAAATATTAAACTTGATACAGTCAGTTAAGTGCCATACGTGATACACGCTTTGGGCGATCATGTCTCAAAAGAGACATGACTGACTGGACAGAAGGTTATCCTGCAGTAGGTTACCATTGCCTTTTGTGGTAGACTGGTTGCCAACCAAGGCTATAGGACCCAATCTGTCCTGTTATTTAACCTGTAACTGGAGGGAAGAAACAGATTAATACCTTTCCCAAGGGTATTTGTGCATAAGTGAATGCAAGGAATTCAACTGGAATTTGAACTCGGCACCCTGATTTGCCATTTCGAGTCAATATCTGCTACACAACAAAATGCACCAGATTGTACAAACTCACTAAACTTCAATTTTTTTTAAAGTATTTAAAAGAAAAAAAAATATGCTATACTCACCTTGGGTGGTACACAGAACTTCAACGCGTATCCATTACTATCTTTCAACAAGACTAACTTTGTTCGTTCCCATTTCGACTTGCCCTTTGAGTCCTCTCCCAACAGGACATTGACAATCTCTTCCTTGGTGACATTGTCATGCCCGTACTGTTCCTCAACCTTGTCCAGCTTCCCTTTACTCTCTGATTTTTCTCCCTTGTTTCCTTTCCATGACTTTCGATTCTCAGCGCTCCCATTTGTATCATTTGAGCTGCTCTTGAAAAAGCTGTGTCTGCGGATACCACGCAAAGAGAATCGTCGGAAGAAGCTTTTGCGCCGCTTCTCAGTTGGACTAAGTTGACCGGAGCTGGAGATAGCCGTGGTACTACTGCTGCTGCTGCTGTTGCCACCCCCAGCTGCAACGGCGTTTTCTTGGTCAGCATAGTCGCCATGGTCATCTCCTCGGTGACTGCCATTTTGCTCAGTCAAGGACTGTGGACGGGAGTTCTGTGGCAGAGGGTCAAAAATACCAATCGAATCCGGCGTTAATAGCTTGCTATTAACACTGAAATAGAAACAAAAGAAAATTTAAGGATTAGAATAAAAATTCTTTAAACATTTCATTAACAGTAAAATTTCCTTCCTTTTTTGTCATGTAACTGAGATCAAATTATCATACAAAGTAAAGCAAAGATATTCAATAAATGTAAAAAAAAAAAAATTAACCCATAAATTTCCAAACCATTTTTTTTCTTATTTTTTCATTTTTTTTTTCATTATTTTTTTAATCAGCGGTGACGCCACTGATGTGCATGAGGCTACTTAAGAGTAGAATGATTGGAAAAGAGAAAGCCGGAAACCACATCCTAAACAGGAAACAAGGGATGAGCCTCTTCACCTGTTCAAAGGCATGGGTAGAGTGTGAACCGGGCGACTAGTCCAGGGCTTGATTACCATTTCCAGCAACTTGATGGGGGTGATGACATTGACCATGATTAAAGAAAATATCTAGAGGCATGAACTTTCATTCGTTCTCACAGTTCATTTAGCCACTTTTATGTTTGCTGTGTTTGGGACTTAATGCTACAAACACAGTATGCCTTTTTCTTTCCTGTATTTAAATCTAAACTTATTTATAAATGGAAATTTGTGTGTGTGTGTATGTGTGTGTGTGTATGTAGGTGTGTCCGTTACCTATAGACTCCGAAATGGCTGAACCGATTTTCTTGAAAATTTACACAGTTGTACTATAAATGTTTGCAAGTGTTCTTAGCTAGGTTTTGTGTCGAGGTACCCCCGATAAACATTGAAAATCGATAATCGAAAAAAATTGGGTTATAGAAGGAGTGGTCCAATTTTAATAAAATTTGATACCCTCATAGACAAAGACATAAGAAACGATATTCAGAAGTTTCAAGGTTGCAGTTCTTACAATAGTGCAGAAAATCGATAATATATATATATATATATATATATATATATAAAAGGCAAGATGTTTGTGTATGTGTCTGTTATCTGTCTGTATGTCCTTTTATACAAATCCACAATTTTTATTCGATTCTCACCAAACTTCACACAAATATTCTTTTGGCTTAGTCTGAGCTCCAAGACCATGGATTAGTTTTAAAGCTTTCATTACACCCGAGCAACGCCGGGCTATACTGCTAGTTAGATTAAGAGATGTCATAGCAATGCACTCTGTCTGAAAGAAAAGAAAATTCAAATTTGGTGTATACCGTGTAGCCTTTCTTTTATGGCTCACTAAAGATGTGTTCTCAAATACTTGGTGCTCCTTGTACTTAATTGATTAAAATGTTGTGAAGTGTGAATAACAACCTCATCTCACAGACTATTGCTACTAAGTTTAATTCTCACTGCATTACCTACTTTTGTAGTTATGACAAATTAAGGTTTAGTAAGTACTGATATTGACAAGAAAAAGTTTAGTTTCTCGTACAGAAGAAGTATAGTCATTTAAACAAGTCAATAATGAAATTCCATGGTTTCAAATACATTATGCACCAATTCACCCAAGTGGCTAACTTCATTGATTGATTCATCCATTCATTTTCAACAGCTTATCAACCCTTTGCAGGTTATTTAAAGCCCAAAAATATTTTTAGAATATAAGAATAATTTTGGAGGTAATAATGATTTAATGATAAAAGTCTTAATAAGTAAACAATAGCCAGGGGGGAAAGAAAAGGTGAATTCATACCTTTGCATGTAAATGAATATAATGAAACCAATGGGAATTGAAACTCAGTTCTAAGATTTCCAATTCTGAGCCATGACCCATTATACCATCCATATTTGGTATTCTCAATCTGCCACCCATCTAAGTACTGACTAGGCTCGACATTGTTTAACTTCAGTGATTATATGGGAACCAATGTTTGACACAATGCAGCTGTAAGCCTGGCTAACTTTAGATTTAAAAAAAAATGATCTGATTTATATTGTTGAGTCGTAAATAATTTCCAATTTTGTTTATCAACTTTATTCTAAAAAAAAAAAAAAGAAGTAGATTTTATTCAGATTTGCAATGACTTATCAGCACTTATCAGGCAGCTCTTCAATTTATGAGTAAAATTCAGCAGCTTTTTTCTGTGAATAGATTTTAAATAAAAATTTGAGTCTGGATTTTATTAAAGAAAGTTTTTCTCATCAAATAGTTTTGAAGATTGCAGCAGTCAAAAAAAAAAAAAAAAAAAAAAAAAAACAAACAAATAATTGGTTGGCCAGGTGAATATCCTGAGTGGGGCAGAACAGATCATTTTTTTTTGTTTTATTCATGCTGTATGCAGCCTGGCATTTTCACTTAGAATAACCTTCTTTCTTTAACCCTTCTGTGTACACTCAGTCAGTTAATTGCCATACATGATTCACACTTGAGCGATCATGTCTCTTTCAACCCATGACAGTTGTCAACCAAGTCCATAAAACCCAGTCTGTCCTGCTACTCAATCCATAGATGGAGGGAGAAGAGATGGATTAATACTTTTCTCAAGGGTATTTGTGAATAAGTGAATGATACAAATTTAACTGAAATTTGAACTCTGCTCTTTGATTTCTCAACCAGTCTACCCCAGAAAGCAATAGCAACCTACTGCAGGATACTCTTCTGCCCAGTCAGTCATGTCTCGAAAGACATGATCGTCTAAGCGTGTATCATGTATGGCACTTTACTGAGTGATTGAATAGAAACCATGATTAAGGCTTCTACTGGTCATAAAGTGGAGGATCGGTTTTCTATTGTCATGTAGTAGTAAACTGATCCCCCCACTAATTACCACATAATAATATAATACATCTCTTCTCCCTCTAGCTATGAGCCAAATAACAGGACAGATTGGGTTCTATAGCCTTGGCTGGCAACCAGTCTACCCCAGAAAGTAATGGCAACCTACTGCAGGATACTCTTCTGCCCAGTCAGTCATGTCTTGAAAGACATGATAGTCTAAGCATGTATCACATATGGCAATTAACTGACTGATACAGATTACCCCTAATTAATAATATTCTTAGAATACTTTTGCATTATTATGACTTGACAAAAAAAAAAAAAAAAAAATCTACCTTCTGCTTCACTTTTAGAATAAAGCTTAAGCCACTGTTCTGTTGACAGAGTTTAGCACTCCTTATAACTAAAGAATAAAATCTAATAAAAAGACAATAGATGTAAATGTGGTTGTAAAAGTAAAAAAAATAAATGCTGATACATATAAATTGAACCTGACTCAAGTCATATCTCTGGCTTTAGATTTGATTTTCACAAATAGCTCCTTATTTGTTTTATGCCTTATGTAAACTTGATACATGTACATATGGATATCTAAAAAGTACTTAAAAAATACAGCAATAATTAAATTTTATGGTTGATTAAAAAACAATTTAACAAAAATTTAAAATTACCATAAATGATAAACCAAAAAAATAAAGGTAAATTTTAACACTTCCAAAATAAAATTCTGTTAATCACCATAGAGAAACATTTTTGCTTTCCATCAGTATGGCTGATGCTGACCTCCAAGAGAGCAACTCGTTGCACCTTTTTGGTCTCGTATATCAGATTTGGAATGATTATATTGAATCAAATGCTACATCTGCTGCCAGGAAAGTTGGTTCAATGTGTTATGCCAGACAATTTTTTCCATCGAAATATATCATACACATTAATAAATCTACCATTCGAATGTTCAATAAAATAGGTCTGGTACTTCTGCTATATATCTCAAGATACTCAATAAAATCGAAAGGGTCTGTAATATAATTGATCTTGACCTGGTAACTTGACTCCAGTCACAGTAGCAGTAGTACCATGGCTTCCCTCTATCTTTTCTATCCTTCTTGGTACTTTGCATGACTTGCTTGGACTGCATAAATTTAAGCATACTACTAAATTGGCAAGTAGGTGCCAATATTTTACTGTTGAATTAGCTAGAGATAACTAAGTTCTATTCTAACAGTTTCTTTTCTGATTTGTGAAACTCGTCCGCTGCCCTATCAGATAGAATCATCAAATATTTAAATGCAATGTCAATTGCAATCTTCTATCTTCCTGAATCCTGTTCTTTTAATGTCCTTTCTCACTCCCACTAACCCCTTGTATCTTAGTGACATTATCACCTTGCTTGGGGTAAATTGATATTATATATATATATATATATAAAAATCATTAAATACATTCAGATAATTGATCTGACATTTTTTTTTCTTATAATATAAAAATATTACCAAGATGTGTTGGTACTGAAATAGATATCATTAAAGAAAGTGGAATTGGCGTGCCGAGTTCAAATACTAGGCTAGTTAGTTGCATTTACTTTCACACTAAGGCCTTTGTGAAAGGCATGAAGGTCTATTCTTCCCCAGCTAAGAGTTAAATAATAGAGTAGCTTGGGCTTTCTAGCCTTCAGTGGTAACCAGTATAAGAGGAGAAAAAAATTCAAAACCATAGAAAATAGCAACAGGGAAAACACTTCATTATCTTTCACCATGGATAATTAAATAAAGGAATCTAATGAATAAGGGCTGCCAACATCTTGTGGGGCAACATGGAATTTTAGAGTACCAGAGCTGCATATATATATATATATATATATATATATATATACACAGATAGCCACTGAATATAGCAACAATATATAAATTTCTAACTAAATATACCTGCAGTAATAGGAAACAAACTAGGCCAAGGCCAAACCTTAAAAGTACCAGTGACTGAAATTAATAGGTAAGTTACAGCCACTGATAAGATTTGAATCCATAGGAGAAAGATGGTGATTATCTCAAAGTTGTTCATTACTGTCATCAAATATCCATGGCACCAGCACGCCAATGGATCTTTGATCAGCTTTACTTTTCCTAGAAGCCGAATAAATACTTGGTGTTGAGAGAAAAAGAAATGCTTAATAGCCAGCAGCTGAAGGTCTCACTTAGCTTAACTGTTTTAATGAACAGAACCTAATACACACTTGACAAGAAAGCATTTATTTACACACACAAATATAAATACATATTTTAATATATGTGTGTGTATCATGGTAGATTAATAGGCCTGGTAGTTATAAGCACTGATTTTTGATTTAAAATTTTCAAAAATAATGTTCAACATTATTAAAAGGTAAAGGTGTTGGATTCAGGGTATTAGCAAAGAAGGAAATGATACTGAAAATTCAATATTTGATATGTAGAATAAATGCATTTTTTATCATTAGGCTACAAATTATTTAGTTTACAAACACACACAAAGTATACATTAGTAATAAATGTTCATAATCTGTCATTGTCATATATATATATTTATCATATTTTTATCAGGAATTCACCAACTTATAATTTAAGAAAATATCTTTATATCTTACAGTGAAACTCAAGACGTCTACACATGTGTACATGTTTTAAGAGTCAAAAAAGTTAAACCAAGCAATAAGCCAATTGTTTCTCCCTTTTCAAAACATTTAACAATGTCTAATTTCATTTCCCTGATGACGGCTCATTTTTTTCGCAGCACTGCCAACAGAAGACGTTACGCTATGTTTGAGAGCAATAATGAAGGGCAATATGGTTCTGCAAACAAAAAATAATAAATGCAAAACAATCCAATATGATGTACAACCAGGAACTGACACTGCCTTATGTACAAAGTAGATGGCATGTTGGACAAAGATTAATAGCAATTGCATTGCAACCATGTATTGTCATAGGTTAGGACTATCATAACTTGGAGACTTACTGTATTTCAATAAGTCTAACCTACAATTTTATATATGTGTGTGTGTGTGTGTGTATTTCAATAAATCAGTAAATGTTTAACCAACTTATCTCATTGACTGACTCCAGAGTGTCATGTAATACTGCGTATCAGGGTCAGATGATCTGATAAATCTATCAAATTATTACCAGATATATTTATACTCCACAAAACAAATTGTAATCATAGATTTTCAACTTTAAATAGACACCACATTTTAGTCTATTATATACATGGTGCGATGGGTAAATCGTCGCCGTTTTATATTTTTAATTTCACTTGTAGACATTGTTTTTGCTTTTGTCAACTGCACAATATAGTAGGATCAGTTGCAAACCACCTGTAAGTCAAGACCACGATGACACAATTCCCTCCACCAGAAATTTGGAAATGGCATGCTGTACTGTTTGGCATTCACATCAGAAGCACCAATATGAACATTTCAGAATGTTTGGGTATCAATCTGAAGACAGTGCAGAGGATTCAGAAATAATTTGATGAATCTAATGGTGACTAGAAAGGTGTTTGGAGTGATCACTAGTGTTGGTGATGTTATGCCTCCATTTGTCTTCCCACAGGGTCTCAGAATCAACATGGAGACCTACATCAAGTGCTTGGAAGAGGTAGTACTGCTCTGGGCTAAGAGGGTGGCTGCTGGAAGTCTCCATATCTGGCACCAAAATCTTGCCACACAAGCAGGAGAACACAGTCATGGCTGTCAGACAATTTCTGTGGCCATGTCACCCCTTACATCTGGCCACTTAACTTCCTAGACTGCAACCCTCTTTATTCATTATGTGTGGAGCATAGTTGAGTGAGAACCCAACAAAACTTTTAATACCAAATATGAAATGAAGGCAAAGGATTGTAGCAGTATTCAAAAACTTAAACAAGGATACCATCCAGAAGAGTTGCAGGAGATTCTGAAGTCATCTAGAAGACATGGTTGATTTTATCGAATAAATTTACTTTTCAGTATTTCAAGACATTTTTGTGTAATTTAGTTAAATATATATAAAATAAGATGTATATGTTGTTATCATTTTTGTGTATTTTAGACAACAATTTATCCATCACACCCAGTATGTGTACTCAATAATCTGGAGAAATCCAGCAACTGCTCTTATTGACTCAATTAGCTTTCAGGTATGAATGCTTTATCTTTAAAACTTTCCAAATTAAATCCAAGATTAATCCATCTGACCCAACAACTAACAAAAATTCAAAACATCTAAAGTTCTAAACTGTCAAGAATTATTACCATCAAGTTAAGCTAGTGCCCTTGTATAACCTACAACATAGCAAAAGTAGCAAGAAGAAAGTTATAATTTCCCAGAAATTATGAAAGATTTAATCAGATATTAAAAATAATCTTCAAAATAAGAGTATAATGATATGAGAATTCAAAGTTATCAACTGATAAGGTTTTTAGGTGAAGTGGACATGACTTTAAAAAATTAAGTCAACTACATAACTTTGAATAAACAAACTATTGCTTATGATAAACAAAATTAAATATAGGCAAGTCCTCATTTGTAGCAATTTGGTCAAATCAAAAAAACAGATGGTCTGTGGCTCCAAATTCCATTTTTTCTTTTCTAAGAGCAAAAATCACTAATCCTAAATATTTTTCTTTTTTAAATGCCATTTCCCTTCAGAATGTAAACAATGGTCTTCACAGATTCTTTTGTGTGTGTGTGTGTGTGTGTATGTGTGTATGTGTGTGTGTATGTGTGTGTGTGTGTGTGTAAATTACTCTAACTTTTTGTGAAAGATAATTGAGTGGTTTCCTGTTTCCTTTTCATGGTTTGGAATTCAGAACCTTTTCCTGATCAGTTGCAATCCAAAGCTTCAGAAGCCAATCTACCCAGCTATTTAACACATAGATGGAAGAAGAAGAGATAGATTATTGCCTTTCCCATGGGCATTAGTGCAAAAATAAATGCAATTGAATAGACCAGAAGTTAAATTTTGGCTAACTAGAAAACAGATGAAACAGCATTTAACAGAACACTACATTGTACACTGAAAATCTAAAAATTCCATGAAATGTTGGATTAGTGAGTTTTCAACATAGCTTACACAGTTATTTTAAATTATTAATTTTCAATTGTAATAAAACATTTCTAATACTAGTCCACACAACACATTGAAACAATTAAGCAAAATAAATATTTTAATTACCATAATTATCATGACAATAAAAGCTGATTAGAAAATTCCCACTTTAATTACTCTGTCAAGTACAAAGAATAATAAATAAAACAGTATAACTTGGCCCTTTGATTGACTAAATTAGCATATTTACTTCTTAGCTTATTTCCATTCTAAAGGATGCAGAAAAGGAAATCTTTCTGAAATACCAATGTTTTAAATATAGAAAAGTCCTTGAAATTGGCAAGCTTACAGGTAGCCCAACTTGCAAGTGAAAATCTATATAGCCAGCTGTTTCATTTGCAAGCAGGGAGGTAGAATCTAAACTGGAAAAGAATATAGAATAAATGTTGTTATTAATTTTTTTTAAGTACATTTCTAAAGTAAAACAAACTTTATTTTGCATTGACAAATTTCACTCAAATCAGTAGAATGAGGAAGAAGTTAACCAGAGAATGAATCCATGTGGATAGAAACTTGTTATTACAAGCACAATTCTCGTACATGGCAGTGAATGCTGAACCATCCCTCACAAATGAAGAAAGCGACTTGAAGCAACAGAAATGTTGTTCTACAGAGACGGATGTTGAGAATACAATGAATTGAACATGTGAGCAACAACAAAGTTTTAGAGAAAAATGGAAATGAAAAGTACAATTATAAATAACATCAGAAAGAGTTGAATTTTTGTTGGGCACATAATGAGGAAATAGTGCCCGGAAAACCTGATTCTCACAGGACATATTGAAGGCAAGAAGGACAGAGAAAAATAACATAACATACCTAGTGAGTTTGAGCAAATAAATGGTGGAACAGGGTTAGAAAAAAAAATTATTAAGAGCTACAGAGGACAGGACAGGAATTTGTGGAGAGCCATGATTGTCTATGTCCTGGGGAGACATGGCTTCATAAAGAAGCTTGTATATCATCAGTTCTGTGATATTTTGCATGACATGTATGATGAAAAGAGATATTATGCAGTAAAGGAAGTTAAAGGTTAAAGGTTGCATTATTTCTGCTTGCAGAAAATCTGCAGCAAATTGCAAATTTACATGACTTTTTTTTTTTTAGAATTTCAGTCATAGTGATTTTTTTTAGGCTGATACAATCCAGTAAGCAATCAAACTGCAATGGGATGGGAATTTTTAATCAAGACACCATTCTAGATAAAATAATTTTAAGCCTTTGTTGGCAATCTTTCTGTCCATTAGGTAAGCATTAATGACTATTAGAAACATTGAAAGTTTTCAAACAATTATTGATAAAACCTTGGCATGATCTTCAGGCCCTTTGAAATGGTGCTGTATAGTGGAATTGTCTCACCAGATTGTTATTATCAAGAATTCACTTCCTTGATTAATCGATCATGATTACAGTCAGATCTAGTTCTCATGGTAGAAACACTGATGTTCTAACCATTCAGCTATACACCCTTCTTTGGTTGTGCACTCATCAAACAACACAAAATTACTCTTTGCTGCAAGAATTAGTTCAGTAACAATAAAACTGCAGTATTCATAAAGCTTAAAGATTTATATTACAAATTTATTTTTATTTTTATAAGCATAGTTCATTAATAAAACAAAGAAATAACAATTGAAAAGTTTGAAATTTTGATCTTTAATGTTGATCATTATCATGACATGCTCAAATTAGGAACAATATTCCAATAATCAGATTAAGTTTAGTTCTTTAGTTTAATTATATACTAGCAGTATAGCCCGGCATTGCCCGGGTGTAATGAAAGCTTTAAAACTAATCCATGGTCCTGGAGTTCAGACTCCAGGGACGTTGGCACGAAAGACTAAAAAGCAATAGTTGTTTCCAGTTAAAGCGAAACTGTAGACTGAAAGAAAAATGAATGGATATATATATCAAATTTTGATTTCCTGATATCAATATCAAATAAGTTTCTTTTTCATCGTAAACTGAATTTTGAAGGCTAAATAAGTCCACTGAGTAAATGGTATCATGACTGAGACTAAGAACTACAATTATACCTACTTAGAGCCAAACCTGAAGCAAAAACTAAAATAAAAGGGCTGAAAAAATACAGACATACAGGCAGATAAACAGACACATACACAAACATCTTGCCTTTCATATATATATATATATATATATATAAAAATCGATTTTCTGCACTATTGTAAGAACTGCAACCTTAAAACTTCTGAATATTGTTTCTTATGTCTTTGTCTATGAGTGTATCAAATTTGATTAAAATCGGACCACTCCTTCTATAACCCGATTTTTTCGATTATCGATTTTCAATATTTATCGGGGGGGGGGGGGGGTGCTTCAACACAAAACCTAGCTAAGAACACTTGCAGACGCTTATAGTACAACTGTGTAAATTTTCAAGAAAATCGGTTCAGCCATTTCGAAGTCTATAGGTAACGGATACACATACACACACAGACAGACAGACACACACAGACAAAGTTTCATTTATATATATATATATATATATTTATAAAATTTTTAGTGCAGTACTATGTGTGTCAGTTATAGATGTGCCATTTGTGGTGCAGTGGATATTGGCTTGGAATGATAAATTGGAGAATCAAGTTTGAATTCCAGTTAAATTCCTTGCATTCACTAACACACAAATACAATTGGGAAACGTATTAATCTGTCTCTTCAACCTCCAGATTGGGTTCTATAGTCTTGGTTGGCAATGAGTCTACCGCAGAAAGTAATGGCAACCTACTGTGAGAAAATATTCTGCCTAGTCATTCATGTCTTTTTGAGACATGATTGCCTAAGTGTGTATCACGTACGGCACTTAACTGACTAACTGACAATGTGTGTGTGTGTGTGTGTGTGTGTGTGTGTGTGTGTGTGTGTGTGTTTAATACAACATTATTTCTTATTTTTATGGATATAAGTGTGAGTAGATTCTGTGTTTAAAAAAAAAAAAAATAATATAAATTTATGTCTACCAGCCTGTGCATTTGAGAGACATTTTCTTTATTAAGAAGCTTGAATGTATAGGATGGTAGATATAAATTTACATGGTATAAAAAACAAACAAATAAAAAAAACAAAAACAAAAGTGGACATCTTCTCAAACATGGATTGAGTAAATATAATATTTAAAGCAATAAAAAAAAATGTCGGATTATAAATATTAGTTGAAAAAGACAAAAACAAAATTTTTTTTTTTTTTTTAAATTGTGTCACCCCAAGCAAGGCATTCCACTGCCACTATAGCGCAGGGGATTACATAGAGCGATTGGGTATGGGAAATGTCAGAAGGAGGGTGGTAGACAAGTTAGGATGTACAAAGGTAGAGAGTTGGAGAGAGTGGGTGTGAGTTAGTGTGTTAGGAGGTGTCTATTGACCTTACATTTAAACTCCTGGAGGTTGTAGCTGTTGGGGAAGCAAGCATGTGGTAGGGAATTCCTCAGGCGGGAAGTGCGAGGAATGAAGCTGTTGGAGTAGAAATTGCGGTTACATTTCATCGGTTTCACTGTATAAGGGTGGGACCTAGTTGCCAATCTAGTATCTCGTGCAAATTCGTATCTAGGGGGCACCAGTGATTTAAGTTCGTCAGAGCAGAAGCCATGAAAGTATTTATAGAAGAGGCACAGGGAAGCCACGTCACGCCGGTGAGAGAGATACTGCAGGCGATCAGCCAAGTCGGTATCAATCACATTACAGATTCTTCGCTGTATTTTGTCAAGAACCCCGAGGAGAATAGAAGGGACACCCGACCAGATGTGGCAGCAGTACTCAATACATGGGCGGATGGTGGATTTATATAAGTGCAGGATAGATTCAAGCGGAAAGAATTTCCGGGCCCTGCACAGAGAGCCGACTTTCATATTTGCGGATTTAGCAATGGATTCGACGTTGCAGAGAAGATAAGAACTACCACATTGTGAAATGCCAAAAGATAAATATCATGATAAATAAGATTAGTAAATCATCAAAGCACACAAATACTTTTAGAGATTATGTATTTTTTGTAAGACAAAAAACTGTTGTAGTATAATTAAAGCATCTTAACCATTCTTTTCTTCTCAACAAAATTCACAAAATCAATATGTACAGTGTATCTAACATCCTTTAGATTTTATAAATCAGAGTCGATAGCATACAATATTAACTTAAAATATTAGAAAAGATTGATCTACTCAGAAAGAATATATAAATAATCCCAATTTGCAATGGGAACATGATTTGGATGGGAATAAACAATAAATTGAATGAGTTCACCAAAATAGAAAGAGGAGTGGGACACAGATGTGTTTTCTAAACAGATTTGTTTAACTGTTACAGTGAGATGATTCTAAGAGAATTAAAAGACATATTAGGATTTATCTTCAGTAGACATTTTAACAAAAAAAAAAAAAAAAAAAAAAAAAAAGCACTGCACGAATTACAGGTTCAGATGGAAAAATACACAGAGGTTATTAAGGGTACAGTTATGTATTAGGAAAGTAAAAATTATACAGAAGTGTAGAAATTTAATTATCTGGACAATAAAAAAAAACAGACAACCAAATGTGTGATACAGAAATTTTAAGTCACTAGTGCCTCCACCACAAGAATTTACTTGTGCAACCAGACTGGCAACAAGGTCCCACACATTTACAGTTAGATCAACCAAATGCAGCCGACAATTCTACTCCATAGCTTCTTTTCTCACCCTTCCATATACTTGCTTTCCTGATGGCTACAACCTCCAGGAATTTAAATGCATTGTCAATTCCCATCTCTTATCCACTCGACTCCAGTCCTTTCTACATCACCCTGTACATCTTGTTCGTTTCCTTTCTCTCTACCTTCGCATCTGTCTTCATATCTGTGTTCCCATCCTTTTCTTGCCCTTTCTTTAACACCCCCTGTAACTGGTTCATTTTTCTCTTTACTCTCCTGTCTGAACATTTACTCTCTTATGTAGCCCCTTGCACATCAGTGGCAGTAACGCCTTGCTTGGGGTGAAACGATTAAAAAAAAAATGTATAGAAACAGTGAAAAAAGTACTTTTTGTTAACTGAGTAAGGCATTAAGGAAATGGAAAATAACATTATAAATAAAGAAAATGTACAGCAATGCTAATGTCTATCTTCTTATGTAACAGTAAACTTTCATCACAAATGAAAATAAAACTTCAAGCAACAAAAACATTTCTACTGTTATGGATTTTAAGAATACCACAAATGATGAGGAAATAACAAAAATAGACACTACAAAGAACATGTTGCTGACATTTAAAAAGATAATTTCTGAGGAAAGAAGGCTTGAAAAACTTAACACTCACAGGAAAGTTCAAAACCAAGACAAGCAGAAGAAAGCTGTAAGTTTGAACAAATGGATGGCGGAACAACTATAACAAAGACAACAGGATCATAAAAGAAAATATGTGGCTGAGAACAAAAGATGTAGAGAATCATAATCACCAAGATTCTTGAAGAGTAACATCAGACAATGTTTAACAAGAAAAGCTTCAAGAACTCCCCTGAGAGATTTAAAACCAGATAACATTTTACAGGATGCCTAGAACAATTACAGCTACTTGACTTTCTATTAGAGCCAGAATTATACATAATTCAAATCACAGCTTGACATCCATTACTAGGCACATACTTTGGAGTGTGTGTTCCTATACAATATAGGTCGGTCACTAAAATGGACATTCAATCAATACATTGTTTCAGTCATACTACCAATATATTTTGTTATACTATTCTATTCAATATAATAAATAAAATGACTGTGTGTGTGTATGTGTGATTGAGAACTCTGGGGAAATGGTCACTCTTGACTACTGGCATTTGTATACATTGTGTATATGACATGCTCAAATCTATCTTCCTTCACCGGGCATTGATAGCTTAGAGGCAAAATCTTCGACTGATGTCATATCAGTCAGGTTTCAATCATGACTGGAAGCAATCGGATGTCTATACATACTGATAAGCTGTGATACAGCGAAACAGGACTGTCCATGGCTGACTATAGATAGATATGTGCGTGTGTATAATTTTACCCCACGCAAGGTGAGAATGCCATTAGTGTGCAGGGTGTTACAGACAGTAAAATGAGAGAAAAGATTGGGTATAGTGGGTATTGAGGAATGGATGAAAGATGAATGAGATTTAAGATAGATGGGGATTGACATTGCGTTTAAATTTTTAAAGATTTGAGCAAACGCAGTGAACAGATGTAAGATAAAAAAAAACTGTTGGAGTAAAAGTGGCAGTTGCATTTAACTATTTCAGTTGTACAAGGGCAGGTTCTGGAAGCGAATCTCATAGCAATGCTTAAATTCATGTGACTGAAGCCCAAGGGAAAAATGCTTGTCAGTGCAATTGTCATGAAAATATTTGTAGAAAAGACAGAGGAAAGCCTTATTATGTTGGTGAGAAAGTGACAGAAGTTGAGATGCCAATGTCAGGATTGAATACATTGCAGATCCTGGAAGCATGCCCATTCAAAACAACCTCAATTTCACAATTTGATAGATAGGAACAATTGAATTAAATCAAACAAATATCCTATAATACTATAGCCCTGGAGCTTGCACAGAAGGCCAGCATGCCAAACTCTGTCAAACATTTGAGATATCTAGAGCCACAGTTTGAGCTTTGTCATTATTACCAAGAGTCTGGTATACATATTCAGTGATAGGCATTAGCACATCAATGGTAGACCTGACAAACCAGAACCCATATTGTTTGTCAGAGAGTAATTCATTACAGGCGGGATATTTAAGCACATTAGCATTGATTAAAGCTTCAAACACTTTGCTGAAAAGCAGTAAGAGACTAATAGGGTGATAGAGGGGTCAGAGAGTTCTTCAGAGTTCTTAAAAACAAGAACTACAGAGAAGAGCATCCAACAAACTGGAAAGCAAGAGTTTGGAGAGGACTGGAGCCAGCTCAGAGGCACATTTCTTTAGGATCATGGCTGGTATAGCATCATCTCCACTTGCCTAATGGGAGTCTAATTTATAAATAACGCCTGAGACAGGATTATGAACATGAACACACAGTAGAGACACTGTTCCAGGTGGAAAATCAGGTATGGGTACCCCAGATGAGTCAAGTGTGGAGTTGAAAGAATTTCCAAGCAAAGCATTTGAATTAATTTCCTGTAGATATGAGGACTTCAAGTTGATTGAATAGAGAAGGAATTGAAGATTTTCTGTTGTTCAGCACACTCTTGCAGAGCCACCAATTACCTCAAGAAACAAACTTCTAGCAGCAAACAATAACTGTTTCATTTAGGACACGCTTACAATCATTACATGCAGAGATGCCTGTTGTAATCAGATGTGTCAATCTGGTACAGTTGAAAGAAGTCGTTCTTGTGAGTTATAGCAGCTGAGCATGCTATATATATATATATATATATATATATATATATATATATATAAAAACACACATGTGTGCATATACAGAGTACAATAAGTAAATTGTCACCATTTTATATTTTTAATATTGTGCATGCACGTTGTTTGCTTTTGACTTTGTTGACTGCACAGTATAGTAAGATCAGTTGGGCACCATCTGTGAGAAAAAAGCCATATAGAGGCCAAGGTTGAAGCGAATGGTGATTTTATTGAATATTGATTGTGTGTGTGGCACAGTTGAGCAAGAAACCAACAAAAAATACCTGTAATACCAAAGATGAACTGAAGGCAAGGATTATGGTAGCATTCACCAACTTTAACAAGGAGACATAAAAAAAATAAATGGTTCTTTTTCTAGTCTGTACTCATACAGTAAAATTATTCGACATTGTATCATTATAATTATTTTCATTTGTCTTCCAAATAACAATATATCAAAAGAAAATGAGTCAGGAATAAGTCAAGATTTTTTTATATACTCGGGTTTCTTCATTAGAAAACTGTATTAACAAGCAACCAAAATATGCATCATTTCATGCGTGACAACCTTGTGTGTGTGTGTGTGTAAAAAGTGAAATTGTTAAAATAGTTTGAAGAAAAACTTGTTGTATGAAGAAAATACAATTTGGAAAATCCCTAATGTTCATATGTATTTATATGTAATATTTTCAATACATGTACATTTACAGGCACTTACGCACAAATACCCTTGGGAAAGGTATTAATCCGCCTATTCCTTCCAGTTATGGGTTAAATAACAGGACTGATTGGGTTCTCTAGCCTTGGTCGGCAACCAGTCTATCGCAGAAAGCAATGGCAACCTTCTGTGGGATAATCTTCTGCCCAGTCAGTCATGTCTCTGTCGAGATATGATCGCCTAAGCGTGTATCACGTATGGCACTTAACTGACTGACATTTACAGGGTTTTCAGAAAAAATTGTTTTACTTAACTAGTTTCGCTTTTAGCTTTTCAAAAAGTTTGTAAATGTTTATATCCCCACATGTTGATGTGTATACCTTGAAAAAAATGAAAAAAGAAAGAATCAAGGGGCCTAACTCGTTTTATATGTTGCTTATGGTAAAGAAAATACGATAGAATCTATCTTGAGGGATGTGCATCTGGTTTATGCAATAAATTGAGTTTTGGTTTTAAAGTTGCTGATAAGAAATATTTCTTTATTAATGCGTTTTGTTGTCACATTGGTAGAATTGGAAGATATTGAAGTTTGAAAGATTTTATCCTCAGCATTCCTCAATTCTTTTTGATGTGCTGTGTCCCTTCAGGACATTGGTGATCATGGACTTCCACTAGGCCCTGTCTCTTGTTGCTGTCAATATACTTTCTCTTGGTATCTTTCCCAAACCCCGCTCAGCCAAGCATTTACTCAAATATGTCTCATGCTGCTTTCTCCTGTCTCTCTATCCTTCTATCCATACTGTGAGTATTAGACTCTCCAGGCCCTCCTTCCTCATTACATGTCCCAGGATCTACAGCTGTCTCTTCCTGATGTTAAGTATGAGTTTTCTTCTCACTTACATCCTCTACAACACTTCATCATTGCTTACACACTCAGTCCATGGTATCCCCAGCATCCTTCTGTAGAACCACATTTCTGCTACCTTGAGCCTCTCCTTCATCCTTCAGGAGATCATCCAACATTTATTGTCATACAGAAGGACAAATATCACATAGCAGTCCAGCACTCTTTTCTTTGTCGCCAATGAGATTTTCCTGTCTGTCAGAACTTTGGTTAGTTTTTTTAAATGCCTTTTTGGCCATGCCAACGCATCTTCAGATCCCAATAATGCACTTTCCATTCTCTGTCAGAATGCTTCTCGAGTATTTAAATTTCTTTACTTTAATTTTAGTTTCTCTGACTTGTAGTTGGCATTTTGGGGTCTGCTTTTAGCTGATGATCATACGTTCAGTTTTCTTGAAGTTTATGATCAGTCCTATCATCTCACTTTCTCTGGCTACCTTTTGTAGGAGGTCTGCATTTTCTTTTCTACGTCTGTCATCAGCATTTCTTACACTGAGATTGTGGCCACCAATGATGAATCTTGGCAAGGATTTTATTTCTCTCAAAATTGTTTTGCTGCATGAGTTGAATAGATCTGGTGAGAAAACATAGTCTTACATCCCTTTCTATTTTTACATACCTGCTGAATTCATTTCTTATCCGTATGCAAGCAGTTTGCTGCCAAAATGTTAAAGATGTGGTTTCCGGCTTTCTCTTTTCCAATCTTTTCACTCTTACGTAGCCCCCTGTTCATCAGTGGCAGTACCGCCTTGCTTGGGGTGATTAAAAAAAAAAAAAAAAAAAAAGTTTTTGATTATCCTAATGTCTTTTCAAAAAAAATGTCATGCTTGCCAAGCATCTCAATCAGTCATTGTGGTGTACTTTATCAAATGCCTTTGCATAGTTTATAAAACAGATAAAAGGTCCCAAAGGCTATTTTTTTTAATGTGGGGAACTGGCATCCTTTGTCAGAGTGTCTGGCCAGTTAAGCCAATGTAATGTTCATGGCAACTATTGCATGTTATGTGAATTAAAGTCTGAGTTGCACAAGAAATTATTTTTAATGTTTAATCAGGATCTGTCTTTGAAAAGAAATTTGTGGCCTTCTAATAAGTAGCTGCGTATTCTGCAGTGGGGGTGGTTGTATCTTTTCACCTGAGGCTCTTTATCTATGGTCGGCTTCTCTGTATCTATTTTAGTGATTTTGGTTCTTTACTTTTTATGATTGGATGTTTTTGTAATGAGTTTTTCATTTTCTTTTTTCGTCCTTTAATAGGATTGGTAGATTTAGTTGCATGTGTGTAGATTTGTGTTCTTTATGTTGAAATATAAAAGATGACCTTTTATTCATTTTGTTTCTCAGAGCATGTGGAAATTAACTTGTTTTGCTTTTTCAATGCTACTGTTGATTAAATTTTGAGGGTATCTTCTCTTGAGTATTTTTTCCATCCCTTCTAGTCTATGGTCTTGTGTTGTTGGGTTTGAAACTATTGTACAGATTTTCTTGGCTGTGTTGAGTAGAATGCTGGTCAGAGTGTGTTTCAGATAAAAAGATGTAAAAAGAAGTTATTACCAAGAGTCAGCAAATTTAAAATATATGTTGATTTCAAGTTTTTTTTGTTTCTTTTTATTGTTAATATGTGTAAAAGAAAAAAATGTCTAAAGAGTTTTTTGTTGCCATACTCCATAGCGAATTGGGTGCTAAAATTTATATTAATAATGGATCATTGGAATTTCCTTAGCGTATCAAAGTTTTTATACCACAGAATGAAACAGTGATCTAGATATTTTTTCCACTTTTTTTTTTCATGTAATTTTTTTTTTTTTTTTTTTTTTTTTTATAAGCGTTTCACCCCGAGCAAGGCATGTCACTGCCACTACTGTGCAGGGGGCTACGTAGAGAGGAGAAAGGCTGGTTAAATATAGGACATAACAGAGGGTGGGTGATAGGCGGGTGAGGATACCGAGAATGAGGGTTGGGTAGATGAGAGTGTTGTGAGAATAGTTGGGAGTTAGTGTGATAGGAGGTGTCTATTGACCCTACATTTAAACACCTGGAGATTGTAACTGTCGGGAAAGCAGACTTGTGGAAGGGAGTTCCACAGGCGGGAAGCGCGAGAAAAGAAGCTGTTGGAGTAGAATTTACAGTTACATCTTATTTGTTTAACTGTAAAAGGGTGGGACCTAGTTGCTAATCTAGTATCTCGTGTAAATTCGTGCTTGGGCGGCACCAGTGATCTAAGCTCATCGGAGCAGAAGCCATGAAAGTACTTGTAGAAGAGGCACAGGGAAGCTACATCACGCCGGTGTGAGAGCGGCTGCAGCCGGTCTGCCAAGTTAGTATTAACCACGTTACAGATCCTCCTTTGTATTTTGTCAAGAAGCCCAAGGAGAGCAGCAGGGGCACCCGACCAGATATGGCAGCAATATTCAATACACAGGCGGATGGTAGATTTGTATATGTGCAGAATAGTTTCAGGTGGGAAAAATTTCCGGGCCCTGCACAGAGAGCCGACTTTCATAGCAGCAGATTTGGCAATGGATTCAATATAGTCATTCCATTTGAGGTCCGCTGAGAGTGTAAGGCCAAGGAGGCGTAGTATTTTACTCTCTGGGAGGCTAGCCTGTCCCATGCTAATGGGAGGTAGATGCAATTGTCTATGGTGGTTAGTTGATAACAGCTTTGTTTTGGAGGCATTGAAATTTACCAACCATTTCCTACCCCAGGTCACTACGGATTGGAGGTCCCTTTCCAGTGCGGCAGCGAGGTTCACTTTGTCGTCCAGACCTGGTTTCTGATCGATGCGGGAGTAGATTGTTGTGTCGTCGGCATACATGCCAACTTGGGATCTAATGGTGTCGGGGAGATCATTAATGTAGATCAGAAATAGCGTGGGACCTAGGATAGAACCTTGAGGGACGCCCGCGTTCGTCTGGTAGTTTTGGGAAGCATGCCCATTTAATACCACCTTTAATGTGCGGTTAGAGAGGAAGGACTGGATGAGGTCAGACAGATGTCCAGTTATCCCATAGCTCCGCAGTTTAGACTTCTGAGGTACTTTTATGGATTTTTATTTCATGGTATCCTATGACTAAGTTGGCATGTCAATGAATTCAAGGTTTTCCACGATGAAATTTTCATTGATACTCTTTGGTAGCTCATGAGGGAACATTTCTAGTCACTACTCCATAGTTGTGTGAGATGTTGCTATATAGGTTCACAACATCAATTGAGACTACCTAAGTATTGTGGTTTACCCCGTTTGGTAGATGGTTGAGAAAATCTACATAATCTCAAATGAAGTTCTGGATGTGTTTGACGAGAGGTTTTGATAGGATGTCTAGGAAATTGCTGTTTAAATAATAAAAATGAATAAATGTTTAAACAAATTTAAAAATATATCAGATTCAATTCATTTTCCATAAAATTGTCTTTCTTTACATTATGATACAAAAAACAACAGATATGTATATTTCTTGAAACAGGGATAATATGTCTGCAAAAGTACTTTTTGGGGCTTTGTTTGATCAGGATGTCCTACGTGGCTGAGCAGTCAAGGCACTTCAAATCTGAAGATGATTTCCTCTAGGGGACACAGGTTTGAATCCTGCCAGAGAGAGTGTATTTTTCTAACTAGATGTCTCATTTATTCAGGGAGGTAGATGTAAATAAATATACTGTTTAATAATAAAAACAGAGTGTCTACACAAATATGAGTATCTATTAAAAATAATAGATTTAATATATATATAAATATATAACAATTATACTCATATGATTTATACATACAGATATTTGTTAAATAATTATAATATAAAGTCATACAGAATTTTTTTTTAAAAACAAAACTTCATAAATTTATTTTGCTCAATAAAAAGTAGTGAAAATATATTTTCTCACACTTTCCAAAGTTGATAATTTGGTTGGAATGTCAAGACATTTTCTATTTATAAAATTAGATATAATTATTGTAAATAAGGGAGATTACTCTCCAGTTAGCCAAACTACAATGAAATTAACTTTAAAGACAGTTTTTTGTTTGTTTTTTTTTTTACTTCTACTAATCTTTTATCAACAGAAGTTTAATGTTAATCAAATTTTGAATATCTATGTTTACAACTTAAAAAAAAAAATAGATTTTGTAAAAAAGATGTGAAAATGTTTGTAACACTTTAAAAAGAAAAATAATTTTATTTATTACTAAAATAATTATTTTATGCAACATTCTCATTTTTTATTTTCTTTTTTTTAATATTATATTTATAGCTTTTGTAACAAGCAACTACAAAAATTTAATCATTATTAATAATAGTATGGGGTGCATGCAGACCCCACACTATATTCACATTGTTAATTGAACTGGAAAATCTTAAAAGTAATTACTGATAGCAGAAAAAAAATGATTAAACACCTAAAATTTGTGTAAGTTTTTTTAATTCAATCTGAAGGTTATATTTTGAAAAATCAATTAAAAAAGGGATTGTCTGTGGTCAGAAATTAAGGATTACTGAACGCATAAAATTATTATTTGTGTAATAATTAAGGCATGCAAAATTTCATAAGAAATAAAATAATGTCTTTAATTTTGCAATGTGCACTAAGGTCACCTTTAAGAAATGCATAGCACTTGTTGACCTATTTTAGTCAAACAAATGCGTCACAACTCACTTTTTCAACCTTAAAGGGTTGGGCATAAAGAAAACTATCTGAAAAATATGCATTCAATAAAGGGAAAGTTGTGGTGTGAACATAAACAGATTATAAAATTTCTCACTGACACTTTACATTTGGTATGCATAGAACAACTGATAGACAAGAAAAGTGTGAAACCTTAAAACTGTCAGAATTCTAGGGATGTGTTATAATTGTATATTTTAGGTGAATATTTTGATGGTTTTGAAAAGTGAACATACATTTAAACCATTTCTTCTTTTTTTTTTGACAAAAATCTCAAAAGTATTAAAAAAAAAACAAAAAAAAACACTATCTTACAAGATAGCATGTAAGGTATATATTTTTCCTTATATCCCATAAATTAGATATTCACAAAAGAATGTACACTATTTAGCATTTCTTTTTAAATAATTTCACCCTGAGAAAGGCAATAAAGTCACTGAGATGCAGAAGATCACTAACTATGAAAAAATATAAGAAAAACAACATTATTAAGGAGCAAGAACAACAAAAGAACAGGATTTAAGAAGACAGAAGATAACGATTAACACAGCATTTAAATTTTTGAATATCAAACTGGAAAGCAAGAACCTAAAAGAGAGCTCCACAATGAGAACTGTGAGAAAAGAAACTGTTAGCACTGAACTTATGATTACATCTCACTATTTGAACTGTAAAAGGATGAAATTTTACCATCAATCTAATACTGAGCTTAAATTTATAAAGTCTAGATACCATAGAGGAAAGCTAATCAGAGCAATTAACATGAACATTAACATGAAAATATTTATAGAAAAGGCACTGGTAAGCTACATTACAGTAGCGGGAAAGTGACTGAAATCAAGATGCTAGGTCAGGACCAATAACATTGCAGATTCTTCTTTGTATTTTAGAAAGAATCTCTAAATAGAAAATATGTGACAGTAATATTCAAAGCAAGGACAAGTGGTACACTTATAAATATCTAAGATAGATTCAGGTGAGAAAAATTGTCTAGCACGACAGAGTGAACTTTCTTCTCAGCAGAGCTAGCAATTGAGTCCATATAATTTTTCCACGTATTTCATGAATCTATATCACTTGAAATTTTATGTTCAACAAATAACATTTCTTTTAATCATGACAATCATTTTCTAGTTTTAACTTCGCCTCAGAATTTTCCACTAGCATTAATGTTTATTTTACTCAAAATATTTTCTAACTTCTGTTCATCCCTAAGGATACTCATCTATTTCTATCTAGAAAATAAAAGTTGACTCACCTTAAAGAAAAATAAAATAAAATAAATAAATAAAAATGCAGCATATACAAAAACAACTATCCAAACATGTGTGGGGGTGTTAAAAAAAAATGTTAAACTCAAAACACAATGACTATCAAGACTTTTTTCTTTTGTTTTCTGACAAGCCTGTCTATTTGTAACATCTTAGAAATATAAAGATGAGAAAGAAGGAGTGTATTTTCCATACATTGAAACAGAAAGACAAAGGGACAGAAGAGGAAATGAAAAAAAAATCCAACCAATGGACAATAATAGATAAGAGGCCAATCAAGGTCTAGACATAACACAAACTAAAAGCATGAATGGGTTGAGATTCCATCACAGATATTGTTGCATACGTCTGTTATCTCAAACTAAGACAAAAACCAAATTCAAACTGAACAGAGAAGCCTTTATCCTTATCAATCCTTTTCATTTAGAAAAATATAGATCATAGACATCAAGCAGAAAATAGAATTGTAATCAAAGTCAGTGAAATATATTTGATGACACAATGATTTGGACTGCCAAGATTTATCTACATCCAGAAATAATTTGGGTGAGTATTTTCTGAGTGACCATTAGTGCTTTAGACTAGAAGTAGACTTCAAAATGTTATGTCGAGTTACTAGATTTCATTGAGATACAGATCAATAGAGGATAATGAATTAAAAGAATTTAGCTTCTTGTTAAATTAGAAAAAGTGGGGGAGGAGAAAGAAAGAGAATGAAGAAGTGAATATTTTAGGGAATAGAGAAAAGAAAAATAAATGAACACAACAAGATGGTGGAAAGAGAGGAGAAAAGTAGAGGCATAAAAAAAAGGATAAAAGGAATCAATGAAAACTAGAAAAAAAGAGTAAAAGGAAAAAAAATACAAAATGTGAGAGTGAATGCAAGAAGAATAAAACAATGTGAAAAGAAAGGTGAGCATTGTGAGGAGATAGGCAGGTGATGGAAGATTTGACTGTCGGCTGTATATCCATGTCAACTTTCACATAAAAAGAAGGAAACAAAAGGTTAAAAAGAAAAAGTACTAAAGATTGGAATCAATAGCAAGAAATGCTCAAAGTTGCTTGTTTGCTACAAGTGAAGACGAGTTCAATTACAAAGTTAAGAGATTCAATCAGATTGCATTGCACATTATAGACAAACAAGAAAAAAAAAGTAACAATAGAGTCACAATTCAAGTGCTACATTTAAAACATTTCCAAACAAAATGTATCCAACTATAGATCTTGAGATTCTCAACAAAATCAAAAGAAGGGTCTATAATGTTATCAGTCCAGATTTGTTCTAAGTTTCTTTTCTTGCACTTTTCATCTGTGGAAATTCCTCCCGACTTCTTGCTTCCCTGATACCTACGATCTTCAAAAATTTAAATGCAACATCAATCCTTGTCTTTGGTCTTCCTGAAACCTGTTCTTTTATTGTTCTTTCTCAATAGTCTTCTCATTCTCTTTCAATCTCATTTACCCCTTGCATCATTATCACCTTGCATGGAGTGAATTATTGATAAATTCATTAACCCTTTGCTGATTATTCAAAACCAGAAAATATTTTTTGATTGTAAGATTTTATTTTTTTTATTTTTTGGAGATAATAATGGTTCAGTGATACATGTCTTACTAATTAAACCATAGCTAGTGGGGAAGAAACTAAAAAGAATTTTACACATAAGGGAACATTACTAACCAAACAGAAATTCTCAGGTAACAATTCCATTACACACCTGCACATCAAAACTTATAAGAACTGGTATTCACTAGCGGTCACCCATGTAGGTACTAACCAGGCTAGATATTACCACAAGCCTTTGGGATGAATTGATTATATATTATAAAAGAAACACATACTTATATATCCACACTAGACATGACTTTTCCTCTTGCTTTCATATACCCTGTGAATATAAAATTCTACAAGTGTTATAGAGAAACATACCTATTCCTTAGATAATGGACTCTCACTCCTATATTAATAAGAGTTAACAGGAAGTTAATGGGAGAAGTTCTTAGGAGTTCTGTAGAGTTCTATTGGAGTTCAGTAGAACTACTAGTTAGCTCCAGTTTGGACATACTTGGACTAAGGCAGTTGATATTAGTCGGAAGTTAGCCGAATACTAAGGAGTCAGTTTTCAGTGGAAGATTACCAAGTTTCTAACATTTTGGGTACATTAAGTCGATTAGCAACCTACATAGCACGATTACAACCTTCAGTGTGAAAATTACTTCACAACAACAATCCCTCTTTCCTTGTAATGTACCCTAAAAATTTCAACTTTCTTTTTCTGATGTTTATAAGTGTCTTTTTATTTTCATTTTCAGTAAAATTTTGTTGTTGCTCACAGTCCATGGTATTTTCAGTTTCCCTCCATAAAACTGCATTTCTTTCACTGCAAAATGTCTTCATCTGTGAGTAGATTGCCCAGTGTCAGGTAGGAGGACTGATAACAGTTCAATACTCTTTTCTTAGTTACAAAGATTTCCTGTTTCTCAATACTTTGGTTAACTTTTAGAAAGCATTTTTCGCTATCCCAATTTACCTGCAGATTTCAATGTAGCGCTTTTCATCCTCTTATTTAGCATTTGAAAATGAACATATTGATAAACCGATCTCATTCTGTTTCATTCTCATTAAAAATGGCTTCATGTCAATGACACATGTAGGTCTTAGCAAAGATCATCCTTCTTGAATTTGGTGGATTAATACTATGAAATAAAAAGGGAGCGTACCAAATAACTGAAACCACATCACTTTAGTGTATTTAGCTCTTTTTTCAAGCCTTTTAAAATGTGTACTCGAAAATATATCAGGGAAGAAAAATGACAAACTAGATTTAGACTTTCATATGGATGTCATGCATGACACCAGACTTGTTCAGAAATATCTAAACTGTCAGCTGTATACAACTGCTTTCTCAGATCAATGATTAAAATGGCTTCAAGCAATCTGTGATATTAGTGATGACTATCTTTCTTTGAAGCTCATGGACAGACAAAATTCACAAAGATAACAAAAAGCTTATTACTTAAGGACCTTCAAGATCAGAATTGACAACACATCTAACATAAGAGGTGATATTGCATACTACTTCGAACAAAACATTAGGAAAAGAAGTCCCTGCCAAATAGCTATTTTCCTGAAGCATTTTATAAAATTCAACTGAAAAAAAAAAAAGCACTGGCTACTTGAAGAATGATCTTGAACAGAAAACCAACACCCTCTACCAAGTGTTCCAAGAAATAGGACTCAAAGTAAAACTTTGCAAAACACAAACTATGATCGAGAATTGGAATGAAAGCAGTCATGACACATACTGTGAATACATCATAAAAATTCAGGGTGTAGAATTAATAAATACTAAGCACTTCAGATACCTCAGCATATGGATCAGTAACAAATTTAGTACAGAAGAAAAGGAAATTGAATAAACTGAGGCTTAGGTTTTTTTTGTTTTTTTTTCCCCCAACACTGCCAACTGCTACAAAACATCAACCTTAAAACTCTAGTTATGTTCTTAAATAGCCTTGTTAGATCAAGGCATTCATATGGATATCAGGCATTGCACAAAATCCATTTTGAAATATCTAAACTATAATCTGTATACAACTGCTTTCTAAGATCAATGATTACAAATGATTCTGAGTGAGTGAAGCCTGAGGATATTGGCAGTGATCATCTTTCTTCGAACATTGTGAATTCATGTGACAGATTCACAAAGAACTGTATCAAAAACAAAAAAAAAAAACACTTGAGAACTACCAACAGCAACATCAACTAAAAATGGATAACATGTAACTTGAAAAGAAAATAATGGCATTATCAAAATGTTGACATTCCACACTACTTCAAATAAAAGGTTAGGAAGGAAATTGCCATCAATGTTGGAAAGATCGATAACAGCTACAGAACATGAAAAACCTATTTTCTTGAAAAGTATTCAAATAGAAATATTTTATAAATTTCAACCAAAAGTAGTACTTGCTGCTCAGTCAATGAATGCTGAATTTTTCCTTGTAGGAAAACAGCTAATATTACCATATACGATACTACAGTCAGATGAGGCAAAACTAGAACTTTTCAGGGGTGATGCCAAAACATTTGCAATCTAAAGAACACCATTTTTACAACAAAACATGGAGGAAATCATATGCTTTGAGGCATTTCTCTTCAAAAGAAACAGAGAAGTTCATAACACCATGAAAAAAGAAAAAAAAGTTATTGTGAAATATTGGATGTTAATTTGAAAGTGTCAGTTAGAAATCTGAAACATGACTGAACCTTTACCCATGACATGAATACCTTCATGTTCACAGGGCAAATTTGCACTCATTTATACCATCATGGATCATTTAGGCACCACATGAACTGAAGAGTTTTCCAGCTTCAATCTCAAAACAAGAGAATGCTGTGCCTTGCTATTTAACCCATTGTTGAAGAAAAATGGATTCATGCAGTAATTTTTTTTTCCAAGTGCCTTGGCATGAAGTGAACAAAATAAAATTAACCAGAAAATGAAGTCAGCACTCTGACTTTACTTTCTATGTCAACCAGTGAAATATTTACATATATGTTTAAATACATTTTAAATTTACTGTATTAGATACAGTATTTATAAATACTGACAGTGTGAACATAGGAATCAATATCGCATAGTCATTACGGATTTCATGCCTCATTGCATCAGACTTGGGCTGAAACTGACAATTACCATACAGTATCGATTCCTATATCTACACTGTGTATATGCATTCTTCATTGCATATATAAAAAAAAAAAATCATCACACACATTCTATGTTCATTGTCATGAGACATCACAGATGAGACTTCTTGTGTTTTAGATTTGTTCTATTAAATTTAAATATAATGTTGCACTAAATATGCTACTATTACCACTAATTACACAACACTAACGATGACTCACAAGTGTCGAAATCTTGCCATCATAAAAGTTTTGAAAATTTTGTCGATCAACAACAGCCATTTTTGCAAAGGATCATTTTTAGTTTGGAGAGGAAGATGGACAAACTGAATAGATGCAAAATGTTTATACTCTTTAATAAAAGATGTTTGAAGAATCAATTATTGCCTAATTACACTAAAATGTCTATATCTATACACATGTTTATACAAACAACAAACATAAAAACGGGTCAAGTTGAACGGCAAAATAAAAATACTGAAATACAATCTTTCTCTACTGTTGCTTATGCTATTTTTTCCATTTTTTTTTTTTTTAATATTTTGAGCACACAAATCAGTTTCTCCACTTAAAAATAGATAAAATATATTTCAAGAATGTTTTTGTAAAAAATATTTTAAGTAATCAAGTACTCTAAGTAGATGAATATACATTCCTCAAAAGTAAGACTGTCAAAAGCTTCATAATTATTGGGTTTTGTCTCTTATGCTAGAAAAATGACTGAAGGATTTTGGAAGATCATCTTTCAATTTATAAGAAAAAAAAAAATACACACTTTTATCACATAATTCTGCTTGTTTCTCTGTTAGTAAATTAGTATATACTTTATACCCTGCCATTACCTCAGATAAATAATGAACCGTACCATAGGAAAGACAGAAAAAAAAAATGATAAATCAGAAATGCCATTTGGTTTTAGGAAGAAAAAAAAACTATTCCTGTAAACATTAAATATGTATATTCTTTTGTATATCTAGACATGTACCCCAAATGACAAGTTATTTATCAAACAAGAACACTAAGAAAAAAAAGCATTAATCCTCACACCATATTTTTATACTGAAATTAACTTGATGTCAAATGAAGTTACTTAATATTCAGTGGAGTATTAGTTATTTGGCTTCAAAATTGGTAAAAGAATTTTTTTTTAATGCCAGGTTTCTTCAGGATCATTTATTTTCATTTATCTATGAATCACCATAATGTCTTGGGAAAAATTTATGGAATAGTTTTCTATTGCCTTTTTCAGGGTTTTGAATCTAGAATTTTCTTTCTCCTTGACTGGCTGCTACTCAAAACTAAAGAATCCAGTACACCTTGCTTTTTAACTCATAAGTTAGGGAAATTCATGTCTTCCTCAAAAGCACTAGTGTGAAATGAACACAATCAGCTGGAACCAAATTGGCTTGCTAATTCCACTTTCTCAGTCAATTTAATAGTAGTAGATTGGTTCACCTATTGTATATTTCACACTCCTACCTGGTTTTTGAATAGGAGTAGAGGTTTATCGCTTGCTTCCTGTTTAGGATTGGGTTTCTAGTTTCTTCTGAAGTTTTCTCATATTTTTCTCCCAGTAACTCCTTGTGTCTTAGAGGTATTTTTGACTCACTTGGGGTGAAGTGATTAAAAAAAAAAAAAAATAGTTATTCAATTGAAGCATTCATCTAGGACACTATTTTATTTTAAAAGATTGTGTAGTACAAAATTCAGTATTGAAGGCTTGGCCTTTACCAGAACTTAACTTACCTGCTACATGTAGCAAAACTATTCCAGCCAGCAATACACCAGCTGGGAAATGGGAAAATGCTTTAGTGAAAGCTAAAATTCAGAATCCACATTAAGAAATGCTGATCTGTCAAGGACACAGGAACCAGATACTGAACAGCTTGATGGCCAAATAACACTGATCTCAATGAATACTTATTGTTTCAGTATTGATTATGTATTGAGTGTTTGTCAAGGCTGCACAGGTCAGTTGGAAAGAGGACATGACAAATGGATACAGTAAAGTCAAACAGAAAGAAACAAGTGGATTAAAGGAGAGGGAGAGTCAAAGCTTGGTATAACCATCCTTATCTTAGGAGAAAGTCTAATAAATAAATTCATAAATATGGATTGTGTCCTATTGCATTCTTTTAATTTAGCATAGAGTTTTGAATCATTAAGATACATATTTTTATCCTATTCAGGAAATGAGAATGAAACTAAATAATATGAATAGTATTCTGACTATATATATATATATATATAAGGTACTCCCACTAATTTGCTGAAAAAAAACATGAAGAAAAAAGGCCCAAAACTTAATAAAAACAATGTTTTACCAGCAAAATATTATTAAGAAGAAAGATCAAAGTATTTTTTAAATTTTTTCATTCTAACATGTTCAAAATCTTGGATAACAAAATCTTTTTTTTTTTTTTGTTAGTGGGCGACCTGATTTTTTTACCAAAGTTTACTGTGATAAATGTTATCATAATAAAATTGTTTTGCTTCAAGTGAAAAACATTAATTTAGAGGGTCTGGCAAAAATCAAATGTGGGGGGAATATATTCACAAATGAATTTTAAGTTATTATTTTTAGAAAATCTTGGTAAAAATATTTTTCTTTTCATATCTGTTACCCACACTCCATGTAATTTCATGAAATTTATAGAAATTAAATACCATTGTGAAACTTTGTGTTATTAAGTTAAATGCTGGACTCCTTGGACTATTTTTTTTTTTTCAATCAGTTACATTATTCCCAAAAATTTGTTCTAAATAGGAAAATCAAAAATTCAATACATGACAATATTTAATTAGATAAGCTTTTTTTTATAAATTTTTTTCAATGAATAATGAATTTTTATAAGAATTGTTTTCATTTTTTCTTTTTTTAATTATAATAATTCATAAAGTTTCAAAAGTATTTATAATATTTTTCAAAGCCTCATTGTGGTTAGCTTCTGTAGTTATTAAGTGAAGACTATATTTACTAATCAAAAATTGAAAAGCTTAATACAAATCTTCAAACAGAATGATTTTTTTAAAATAATTAAAAGATTTTTGTGCAGAAATGTTCTTTTTTGTTAAGTATGGAGTTTTGTAAGTAACATTTTGATTAAAAGGTTAACATGTTTTAAAGCTTGTTCCCCTAACAGGAAAAAAAAATCCTTTTTCAGCTGTTTCCAATTCTTTCATTTCACTCCATTTATAAAGTTAAAGTAATTAAAAATCAATTAAAATATAAGATAATTGTGAAAAATATTATGTTTCCTCTTTTAAATTACTACATAGTTAAAAACCAAAAAGAAAACAGGCACTTAGGTCTCATCAACCATACTTAGCTTGTCAACACATCTGGCTGTTGGTCATCAATCAAAACATCAGAAAAACAAGACCTCCATGATTAAGAAATGCTTGTATACCACATTTCATACTATAAGTAATATTTATTTCAAATCGTATTAACTTTAAATTTTCTAATTTCCTCAAATGTGTCACAGATGTATATTTTATTTTTGCAAGAATTAACTTTTTTTTTTTTACAAACCTGTCAATATATCTTTAAAAAAAAAAAAAAAAAAAAAAATGGGTGTTTGTAATGTTTTAACTAAAAATACTCAAAAAGTTTCAATTCCAATCGATATAATTTCTATTTGAAATAGACAGACAGACACACACACACACACACACACACTCCACTGCATCCAAGTACACAATGCTCAACCCAGGGATTAGAACCCAAAATTACTATGTCACTAAATTCAAAATTCAATACTTTAGTCCAGTAGAATTATTTGTATTGACATACATCTGATGAAGGTACAACAACCGAAACATTGTGATAATAACAATGAAGATGCGGACAATAGTCTGCATGTAAACAGTAATGATAACTCCTTATCCAGGAAATACAGGTAGAAACTATTTATTTTAACAACGGCTCTTCTAAGGAGATTTGTGCCAAGGAAGATCAGTGAAACCCAAGACTTGTAACAATTCCTGCAATTCTGGTCACAAAGGCACACACAATATGGTACTATATCTGCATTGCTTTTATTATTGATCTACAGTTTAATGCAAAAAAAGTATAGGTTTTATTTATAAGACCAACCCTTACATTTTTTTTTTTTTTTAAATCTAAGGATTCAACTTTGCTTAAAATTTTTAATTATTTTACTTCATTGTTTTATGGTGAATATTAAAAAAAAAAAATTCTTGTAAACAGCAGTCTAGTTCATCTTAGGCTTTTACCAGAAGAAAATCTATCGAAAACAGTTAAATGGAACATACTTTCTACTTTATATTGGGTTACACAAAAAGATTGTTCAGTTATTAAGTAAATTTTCTATTTAATAAAGCAAACTTTTTCATTAAGCCAATAGTTTAAACAACAGAAAATTGTTAGTAAATAATTTTAAATACAAAACGATTGGAGGTGTATAATAGCACTAATAACTAGTTAGCTTATAACATAAATGTTACGGATCAATATTTCAGTGTTTTAAAAAAATGTATATATAGGTTGACAGCAAGCAATATAAGTATATTGTAAAGATGTGCAAGTACATCCACAGTTTGATTACTAATGTACTATATGGAAGCATACCCAAACATACAAGAAAAAAGTCATCAACCTTTAAAGAACAGAAATCCATCTCCTGCTAGACAAGCCCCTAAAATGATTTTAATAGATAAATAATGATAATTAAAAAGGACAGAGCCAGAGAAAAGTAGAAATATTATTCCTTCTGTTGATTTTTTTCCTATCATTTTACTGTACTGCTTATAGTAACTATCTACAATTTTAATTCAAGATAAAATAAGTTCTAAGCAATATGATGGTGAAAGTAGAGGAATGATTAAAAATATTTTAATTTAGTAATTTTATATATGGTAATTTTAAGAAAAAGTGGAAAAGTTTTTTTTTTTTAATGACAGCATGTTTCAACTGTGTGCTAGGTTGGCATCTTTGAGTCAGAATAAAAGACAAAACTACGTTTTTGTATTAAAGTTGTTAATGTTTGCTGGATTTGAAATTAGCCAGATCTCCATTGCTTCCTTTATTAGCTTGTATACTGCATTGTGTTGCTATTGCAATGATATTTATGAACTTGGTCTTAGATTTATCGTTGAGAAATTCAAATTTCAATTTTAAATTTCAAATCCAAAAGAATTTTCTTCTAACCAGAAGACACCCTCATTTTTTTTCACTTACATTCGGATAATATTCTACATACTTGCCTTGAGTCTTTTAAAAATTCCTTCAACACAGCAAAAGTACTTGGTCATATGGGACTATCTTTATACATATGTTATAAATGGACAAAGAATCAAAAGATTATGCCTGTTTCAGATTCTTCAAAGTTATTGCAAAACCAAGCTCATGAAATTTGACAAACAAATATAACAAATGAGAACTGATGAACTCTTTCCAAACAGACTGGCCAGATATAACTGGCCAAACAGGTTATGAATACTTTATTGCATTAAATTCCCATAAAAAAAAACCAAAAAAAAAACACAAACACAGATATTACTGCATAAAAATAACTGTCATCCAACCTGAACACAATTCTATTAAAACCTAAACAGGATGGGTTAACTTGTGAAGACTGCTTATAAATTAAAATTACCTTAAAACTGGTAAAATTTCAAAATAAACTCAGTCTGCTAAATACCATGAAGCATTTGAGTCCACAAGAGCTACCTTGTCTTTTTTTTTTTTTTTAAATCGTTTCACCCTGAGCAAGGCATTCCACTGCCACTGTAGCACAGGGGGTTACATAGGGTCGAGGGATTGATGGGAAAGGATGGTTAGATATAGGAAATGTTAGGAGGGAGATAGTCTTGGTAGAGCATTGGAATATTCACCAGTGCCAGATCAATCTGCTGAGAGTCTGTGACACCATTGCTCAATGCTGTGGGTGTTAGCTTGATCACATCCTGTGACTACTTGATGACCATTCTAACATTTTGACCAATGCATCTACTAGTTCTTCCCACCATCTGCAAACCACACCACCACTGGCAGGACATTGTCTGCTAAGACCTTTAGTAAAAACTTCAGTCTGGAAAAGTTAAACTTTTGTAACTTTAAAAGTAGATTTAAGTTAACTTGATTAAAATATTAGAACATTTTCTTTTTAAAACATTTTGGGGGTACCTAATTTCAATGACATTTTAGATTTAATAGCAGGAAGGAAGTTCCACAAGAGAAGAAATTGTTGACATAGAAATTACAGTACATCTAGCAATCTCAGCCATAAAATAATAAAACCTTGCCACCAGTTTAGTAGTACGCTTAAATTTGTAAAGTTCAGATACCAAAAAGGAAAGCTCATCAAAATAATGACCATGAAAATATTTATAGAAAAGGTACAGGTGAGCTACATAATGTCAGTGAAAAAGTGACTGAAGCAGAGATGCCAGGTCAGGATCAATAACATTGCAGATGCTTCAGATTTTATCAAGAATATGTAAATACATAGCAGAAACCCCAGACAAGATGTAGCAGCAATATTCAATGCATAGATGAATGTTAAATTTATGAATGATTATGAGAGATTATGGCAAGAAAAAATGTTTAGTAAATATTACAGAAAAAATAAGTCTTTCTTATTTTGTGATTTTACCTGTAAAAAGATCTAATTATAGAATACTGATGACAACATAAGCCACTATTTCATAAGAAATATTACATTTTGGGGAATTTTCTATCATGATATTTGTTACTTTATATTGAATAAATAAAATAAACCAATACTAAGGATAATGTAATCAACTCTAAAAGTGCATACACTAGTATCTGTAACAAAAAGACATGTTAGCAAATAAAAATATCAGTGCTAAAATTAGATTGATTTAAAAAAAAAAATTAAAAAAATACAAATTAATAGTTTATTAATACATCAAAACTATTTAGTATAATAAATCACCCATGATGGAACCTCTAACCTTTTGGTTATCAGTTGGGTATTATAACACTGAAATAAGGATATAATGTTAAATAAGCCAAATATATTGTTGTAATTTACTAAGTGAGGAACAAAAGTATTTTACTACTTATTACTCAGTAGTAAGTGTTACAATATGACAAGCTTGCTAACCATTACACCACATCAAAGTGCTCAAACCTCATTGATATATGAACTAACCAATTTTACAAACTAAAGCTTAAATGATATTTTCCATCCTAACTCTTTCAATGAAATATATCATTTTTAAAGAAAAAAAAATATGGGAACATACACACACGTTTCCTTTGTTATCTGAAAGTAAAGTGTTCTCATGAAATACTTTATAATCCAGGAAGTTGTAAGACAAAAAAAATGCAGTTAACATTAACTTATATAGGAAAGATCTTTCACCATACAGAGCATATCTTTTTTTGTTGCATGCAAGGTGTTTTTGCCTTTACAGTATTAAAAAAAAACATCAACTGTGTAAAATGCACTTTATAATCTTCCATTATCATAGGGATGCAAAATTGACACGAATTAAGTAATTTTAAACTTTCTTTCTCAAGAGATAGTTTGAAGTGTGCTCTAATCAGAAATGTAAGCATATTATATCTGTCAATAAATTTGACATGTTCTGACGTATCAGAATATGAACAACTAAAAATTGGCATGAACTTTCCGGACAACCCAATACTTCTTTACAACCTGATTCAATAACACACTAACTTGAGAAGCTCTTAGGCCTTGTACTTTTTTTTTTTTTTAAATCATATCACCCCGAACAAGGAGGTAACACCACTGACATGCAGGGGGCTACGTAAGATTGAAAAGATTTGAAAAGAGAAAGCCGGAAACCACATCCTAAACAGGAAACAAGGGATGAGCCTCTTCACCTGTTCAATAGACATGGGTGAATAGCAGTATAACAAAATTACTCTCAAAGATTGGCCAAAAAATAAATAATAAAAAAATATATCAGAATATTATTAAATACATTCTATGCCTAACTGGTAATTGTTAAACCAGAGAATAATTGGCAAAAACTAATTTTTATCTCAGTCAGTCAAGTTTTATATGTTATACACACTTGGACAATCATGTCTCTTGATTCATGACTGACTAGGCAGAAGATTTTCCCACCATAGATTACTGACCAAGGCTATAGAACCCAGTCTACTCTACAATTCAATCTATAGCTGGGGAAAGAAGATACGGATTCATGCCTTTCCCAAGGGAACCAACATAAAATAATCATACAAAAGTTCTTGTGAAATTTCTTCTATTATACTTCTGGCTTGTGAAACTCTTCTAGCTTCTTGGTTTCCAATCAACTTCGATTTTCAAAAATGTAAATGCAATGGTACTCATTTTTTTTGTCTAATTGTTTATGTTCTTTAATTGTTCTCCCTCCTTAATAATAATTTTTATCTCATTCTATTTCACTCAGTAACCCCTTGCATCATAGTGGCTTTTATTGTCTTGCTTATGATGAAATAATTTATAAAAAATAAATGTATTTACTGCAAGAGTTTTTTTTTGACAATTTAAATTATATTTAATTAACACAGAAATTAATAAAAAATAATAGAAATTAAGTATAACTGTTCGTTAAGTGATGCCAATACAATTTACCATACCTACAGGTGTGTCATAGGTTGTTGGATATACAATGATAATACGCTTAGTGTCACAATATACAGGTAAGTGGTGTGACCTTAGTAGTTTTGGCACAGGTTGTCATATAATGTAGACTAATTTACCAGCAGGCCTAAATTTTGGGGTCAACCTCTACAGTAGGTATAGGCCTAACCTCAAAATTTTCAGCTAAAAATCTTGAGATTGACTTGTATGGTATTTTTCTGTTTATTTTGTAACAACTGAGATGAATGTGAACAGTTCAATGCAAAGCTGCTATCTTTATACAAAGAGTTTAAACTGCTGTCATTTTGAAAGTCAAAGATTTGTCTAAATGGAGTTATAGTTAGAAGTTTCATACTGTGGTAACTAAAGTTTAACCAATTACCTACTGCTTTTGAAATTCAATGATATAACCACTGAGCTTAATCACAGGATTAGCCATGAAAACTAAAAAAAACATGTAAAGAGAGGCACACTTTTAGTTCTGCTAATATATAAGAGTTACTAATAGGAAATAACGTTCTACTACTTGACAACTACTCAAATCAGGAAACATTGTAAGTAGACACTTAGCACAAGTCAGCAAGTCGATTGCAATTGTTTTTAATACTACATACATATGGGTTTCTTTCATAAATGACTTTAGGAATTCAGTGTGTATGTATATATCAATAAACAGAAATATGGGGAAACACAGGTATATGTAAGAGACACACAGAAAGAATACAGGAATAGTGAGAGAGAGAGAGAGACAAACAATATAGAAATTTTAGAGAGAGATAGAGATAAACAATGCAGGAATCTTAGAGAGAAAGACAAACAATACAAGAATCTTAGAGAGAGAAACAATATAGGAATCTTAGAGAGATATAGACAAACAATACAGAAATCTTGGAGAGAGCGAGATATCGAGATAGCAAGAAAAATGATTACATTTTATTAATCCAGAAAGCTTGGGAACAGACGTTCTATGAGTTAATAAAAATACTGAAGCCTCAAAGCCTTCTTCCTGTACAAAACTAAAAATGAACAATTACCACCGTTGCAGAGCTGCATCTTTGGCATGAATTCTACTCTAAAGACAAAATTACTTCAACTGTTTGCCTGCCTGTTTCCTTGCGAAAGAAACCAACTTTGGTGTTACTTGAGACTTGGCATCAGCAGACTCCAGGAAATTAAATGCAAACAGTGACGGTTTTAGAGAAACCATACAAACACGGAGAATGAAAATGGAACAGTAATCTATGTCCAGAAGTATTTGTGAACAGATACACAGAATATTAACAAATTTAGATTCCCCAGCTTGTTGTCTGTAAGATAAAAAGAACATAAACAGACAAGTATTTATAACAACTTATATTTCTATTATTGTTTACATATTTGAAAGACAGAGAGTAAATCAATTTTGTTTATTGAAACACTGAACTGATCTTGTACATTAGGTCAATGTGACTCACTGGAGAGAAAAACAGTTCAGATTAAGACAATCCTTTTGATCAGTGATATGATATCAAATATACAGATTGTTTAAATAACTGTAGTGTGTTACTTGATAAGGATCAGGCTTTTGGCCATATTTTGAAACATTGGTTCCTCATATGATCACCAAAGTTAAGCAATGTTGAACCTGGTCAGAACCTGGATGAGAGATGTGTTTTCTTTAGTGTCTTAAATGTTATCAAGTACAATAACTAATGAGATAAGACATTACATTGATTTTAATTTTTATACTAATTAACATACAAATCTTTTCATATTTACATTATTCAGACTATATATAAACAAATAATCTTTTCATTTTTGTAGGCAATAATTCAGCAAGTAAAATTTCTGATCCTTATCCAGATTGGTGATTTATTTTCTACAAGTTATGAACCCTTTGCCAGTTATTTTAAGCCAAGAAAATATTTTTAGATTGTAAGAATTTTATTTGCATTTTTTTAAAGATATAAATGATTTTGTTGTACAAGTGTTAATAATTAATTATCCTGAGGGTGGGAGAGAATAACTCATCTTTGTTATTATCACAGCATTTTATCCATTATGTTCACCAACCTTCTTTTGGTTTCTGTTGATCAGAGTAACCTTCAAGGAATTTCAAACTGAACCCTTTAAAAAGGGCACTATATCCACAGACAGATTGCAGAACAGCAACAGTCAACCTTAGATATCAAATAATTAGTTCAGTTCAAAATTTCCTTACAGTTACCTAGATCAACAGACACCTGAAGAAGGTTAGTGAATACAACAGCCAAAATGTTCTAATAATAACAAAGATGAGAATATAATATGTAAATAATGAGAATTCCTCATCCTAGAAATTCCGACAGAAATTAGTAAGCTTTAGTAATGAAGTGTATTTGGGGCTGTAAAAATATTCTACCAATTTATTTTTTTTTATTTTTAATATACTTATGTTCACCCAATACAAGGCCAAAGAGCCACTCAAGGTAGTGGATTACCATGCTGTGCTGTCATAAGGCAAGAAGTAAAGTTCATAGAGCTATGCAGAAAAGATCACGGTTAACCCTAGACTAAATCAAGCTTGTAGTGATTTGGAAAATGTCCCAGTAGGAGTCTGTTCCCCAAAGTGATTCAGAATTAAGTTAAAGAATAAACAAAAATGAAATATACTCAAAATATTGAAAAGCAAAACAATTTTACCCACTTTTCATTTATAGTATTTCACTCCATATACAGTAAACTAAATGAGTAGAAATATGTGAAGAATGGGGAAATCCCCTTACTTTTAATATATAAAGATGAAGCTCTTCCTGAAACTATTATATATCTTTTACTAGTATAGGCATATGACCGAATGATTAGAACATATGCTTTATGATCATGAGAACCGGATTTGAATCTCCCCATGGTTGATTTGTCAGAAAGGTGACAATGTTTATCAAACTGGAGGAAGCAATCTCAATGCGTGGAACCTTTGGAAAGTGCCTGAAAACCATACCACAAGTTGACCCATGCCTTTTGAGTGAATTTGGGTAGAGAGAACCTTTTGGGAGCCAAAAGTAAAAATTCATTGTGACAAAGGCTTTCTGGCCTTGTTCAGACTGTTGATCACGTTAGATAACCCACTCTCTCCAAGAAACTGCGATTAAGGTCTGCTCAACACAGCTGCAGTATAAACCACAGGTGGGCTCTGTGAGTGCTGAACAAACACAAATGTAACTGAGCAGGCATCTGCATCAATGATTAGCCATCTATCTAGCTTTTACTAGTATAGAATAATTTATATTTCTCAACTATTTATTGCTGAAATTAAGGTGAATCCTTTTTATTTTATTTTTGCTCATTTGTTGTATATGACATCAAGTATAGTAACTGTTTTAAGAACTCAACCCTTTAAAAATTAAATGCTCACTTTCACATCAAGCAAATGTAGTTGATATTAAAGCAAACTATGCTTCTATTCATTGTTAAAACTGTTTATGCATATTAACATAAAAGAAATCATTGCCACCTTAAATACGAACTTCAACTTCATTATTTGGTTTTCAGTCTGTAGTTTATTAAGCGTTAATATTTTGTATTCAAATCAATTTTCCACGAATTTTTTATGCTAAAAAGACATTAAAATTAGTCAACTGGAATTTGCAAATATGTTGTCATTAGCACAAATTCAAATTATATGTATCTATGGGTTTGAGTAATTAATAACAAAGTTAAAGTTGGTGTTTTGCGTACAATTAAAGGAACTTATTTTAACTATTTTATATATAATAAAAATTAGGTGTTTGAATTTGTTTCTAATTTTTCTAACTTTATAAATTATGCTGAAATAAACGTTAAAACAAAAATAATAAACGTACTCATTTCATGTTTTATCACTTTTTCCTTAGTTATTTTTATGGAACAGAAATGCATTTTTTTCATTGTGCTATGTCCCTTCAGTACTTTGGTAATACTGACTCTCCACAATTTCCTGTTCATTGTAACTCTTGATAAGGTTTGTTTTTTTGCTATATCTCCTAATCCCTGTTCTACCAACAATTTTATCATGCCCACCATGCCAAGTGGCTGGAAAACTGTCACAGATCTTGCTGGTGTCCATGCCATGAACTTTTCAATCACTCAATCCCTTACACAAGTAGTTGATTTTCCCATGCATTTCTCTAATAACACTAATGGAACTGACTTGCTACTAGATCTCTGTTCCACTTCTATCTAACTCTTGCCATGTTATGCAGATTTTCCCTCTTGGAAACTGATCATGCTGTGGTTTGTGTTAATATATCTTTTCATATCCCCTCTTTCGAGGAACCCCAGACCAGCAGAACAGCTTACTGCTACCAAGAAGCAGACTAGGAGTCGTTCTGTGATTTCCTGTGTAACATCCTTTGGAACAAAGTTTTTAGTCTTCCTGTTGAGGACTGTGCATCCAAGGTCTCTTCATAGATTAAAGCTGGCAATGATGCTTTAATCCCAGCCAGGAAGTTATGACTTAAACCCCATTCATATCCCTGGTTCTCTCCTGCTGGCTCAGCTGCTATTGCCCACAAGAATCACTTCTTCCAGCTTTATCAGAGACATACATCTGACCACAATATGTGCTTTTTGCCTCTGCTTGTAATCAGTGTAAGAGGATCCTAAATGATGCTAAGCTGTTGTTTGCTGAAAGAATGAAACAGCATATAGCATCTTGTTAGTTCAGCTCCAATGACTACTAGCAGGTCTGTAAAAATGAGTTTAAAAAAAACAAAAAAAAAACAGCAAGCCCTCAATCCTTCCTTTAATAAGGAATTTGAGGTCCTCACATCTTCAGTAGACAAGGCTTGCAGATTCTCCACCAACTTGACATTTGATTCACCTGGGGTATTCGTACCCGACTTCCCATTTAGAACTGAGACTCAACTTAGTGATGTTCATATTACTCCCTCGCTAGTCTCTAACATAATTTCAAAGCTGGACTTCCATAAGGTGAGCGGAGGTGACAGAATCCCAAACATTGTCCTGAAGAAATGTACCCCTGAACTCTCCTCTGTCCTCTCCAAACTCTACAACTACTGCCTCTCTGCTTCTTGCTTTCCTACCTGCTGGAAGTCCTCCTCTGTGGTTCTTGTATTTAAAAACACTGGAGAACCCTCAGACTCCTCCAATTATCGCCCTATCAGCCTCCTACCAATTTTTGGCAATGTGCTCAAGGCTATTATTAATGCTGAAGTGGTTCAACATCTCAAAGCCCATGGCCTCTTCTCCGATAAACAGTACGGTTTCCACTTCACAAAGTCTACTGCTGATATGTTAACGACCATCACAGAGTATATATACCAGGCCCTCAATAAGAAAAGCGACGCTTGGGCTATTGCACTAGATATCTTCAAAGCTTTTGACAGAGTCTGGCATGCTGGCCTTCTATGCACACTACAGGGCTATAGTATAACTGAGCAATTGTTTGACCTAATCCAGTCTTTCCTTTCAAATCGCATAATGAAGGTAGTATTGAATGGGAATGCTTCCAGATACTATCATACAAATGCAGGTGTCCCTCAAGGCTCTATTCTAGGTCCTACACTTTTTCTGATTTTCATCAACATTCTGTCTCATGTAATCAGATCCCAATAATTTACTCTTGCTTTGATAAGAAATCTGCCCAGGCTTACAAAGCAAACTTTGCTGCTGATCTTGAAAAGGACCTCCAATCTGTGGTAGACTGGGGTAAGAAATGGCTTGTAAATTTTAATGCTTCCAAAACAAAGCTGCTATCCTTTAACCACCATAGGCTTTTACCCCACCTTCAGAATATATCAGGCTAGTCTCCCTGAAAGCAAAACACTGGGCCTTAGAGGCCTAAATCTATCAGCCGATCTCAAGTGGAATGACTACATTGAATCCATACCTAATTCTGCTGCTCAGAAGATTGGTTCACTTTGTAGGGCTAGGAAGTTTTTCTTGTCTAAATCTATCTTACACATATATAAATCTACCATCTCCATGCACTGAATACTGCTGTTACATCTGGTCAGGTGCCCTGCTATTCATTTTGGGCTATGTGACGAAATTCAACAAAGAATCTGTAATGTAATTGATCCCGACCTGGTAGCTCAACTCCAGTCACTTTCTTACCGACATAATGTGGCTTCCCTCTGTCTCTTCTACAAATACTTTCGCAGCTTCTGCTCTGATGAGTTTAGCTCCCTGGTGCCTTCACTGCATGAATTTACTTGAGCTACTAAACTAGCAGCTCAGTCCCACCCTTTTACAGTGAAACCTATCAAATGTAACCACAACTTATACGCTAGTAGCTTCTTTGATCACACTTCCTGCCTGAGGAATTTCCTTTCGTATACTTGCTTCCTGGCAGATACAATCTCCAAGAATTTAAATGCAAAGTCAATTGCCATCTCTTTTCTTGACTCACATCCTTTTCATGACAACACTTGTATCATATTGTTCTTCCTTTCCACTCCACTCTCATGCAGCCCTCTCCACAACTGTATTCTCATCCTTTTCTTACTCATTCTCTGATTCCCCTGTAACTTGTTCCACTTTCTCATCACTCACCTCTTCTGTAACCCCCTGCGCACCAGTGGCAATTCTACCTTGCTTGAGGTGAAATGATTAAAAAAAAAAAAAAAATCTGCACAAACTTGTTTGGTAGGTTATTTTCTTCTTTCCTTTGACCCCTTGCCTTTAATATGTCCTGTGAGTGTCAAATTCCCCAAGCTCTCTTTTCTTAATACGTGCACTAGAAACTTCAATTGTCTCTTTCTGATTCTAAGTTTCCGTTTCTTTTAGTTTCCATTTTCTTTTAGTTATACTATTATCACACAATTTTAAGACATCTTTATACCATTAAAAAAAAAAAAAAATTAAGAAGGGATACATAAACAGATTCAAATGTGTGTGTATATATTCTGTTAAAAGTAACTGAATAAAAACAAAAAATAAAAACTCATGTGAAATGTGATAAGAGATGCGAATACTGTAAAAATCAAATAAATCCTACTGATGACATAGCTAACAAAAAAATCTTTCAAAATGGCTTTTGTTAGCTAAAAGTGCTTTGACATGAAAGTCATATTTACAAATATTAAGCAGAAATCAGAAAAAACAATTAGAAACTTTGAAAGATTAAATAAAAAATAAATTAATCAGCAAGGAACTTTCATGGGTTTTTAATCAAATGTGTATAAATGAAAAATTGCTGCCCAAATACACCCAATATATATCTAACACAAACGTATATAAATTTTAATAAAAATACACATTTATAGATACGGGAATGCTTGCATAAATGTATATATGCTAGTATTTTTACAATTAAAAAAAAAAGTCAAGGAAAGTGATTAAAAAAACAGAATTAAAGATCTATGTAAACACTCACAAAGTTATAAGCAAACAATACATTGTTTTGTTTTTGGTTTTTACATATAAAATATTTTCATGCTAGATAAAGAAAACTGAATGAAGAAAGCACAATTGAATTGCAAAAAAATTATAAGCCAATTAACTATTTAGCAATAACTACATGCAATGATTAAAGTTTTAAAATTTGTATTATAGTCTGTTAAAAAGCACAACAATTCAGCACTAATGAGAAATTTGAGAAAGAGCAAATGAGCATATATAAAGAAAAACAAAACTTGTATCCCCAAAGCACCAGATTTTTATACCCAAATTTCAGTTTACTTCCAGTAATCTGTTTAGTTTCACTTTCCTATAGGCCTTAAGATATGTTCCCACTTATTAGAATCTAACTTTTTTTTTTTTTACTAATTGCTGAAGTTAGTCTTCTTCCAAACATCTATATTCTATACATCAATTCTTTCAACAACTTAATCTTACCCTAGAATGCTTTTTGTTGGTTTACTAGCTGAAATGCAACACTTTAGTTAATGTTCTTAAATTTATATTTACAGATATCTAACAACAACAATTTGGACAAGTCATGTTCACCTGTCTCTTGTCATGCAGTCTTCTTTGAGTTTTTGATGTTCTGATTAGTTTCTGTACATTCCTCCTTTGGAGGGTGACTACAGGTTGGTCAATTGGAAACACTTCAAGTGTCTTGAATTTTCAAGAGAGTTCATTAATGTCCTTAGTTCTATAACTACTGTTTGCTGGCTCATAATCTAGTATCATCTTCATTGTCTACCTTTTGCTTTCTTCGGAAATTTTCTACACGTTTTCTGGCAATAAAAGCCTAGAGAAAATTGATTCTGTTACAAAAATTATTTGCATTTTGACAGTGGAACAGAAAATAGAACAAATCAGGTTTATGAAAAAATTTTGCATGGCTATTTTTATGTGTCATCACTCAGAACCCATGCAAAGAAAAAAAAATTGGGTGTGAAAAGAACTCAAATATGAGCAAAGTTTTATTAGTAGATAGCATAATAAAAATCATATAAGATTGCAATTATTAGAAATTTATAATAGTTTAAAATTACCCAAGACTTTACACAGTATTGTAGATATAAGTTGTGTGTGTGTGTGTGTGCACAAATATTATATAACTGTGATATGAATACAGTCTAATTATTCATGGTTACCAGCATGTGCTTCATATCATGGCCATCTTCATGATTCTTGTTTCATGAAGATAACTTATTTGCATATTAAACTTAAATTGAATTTCTTTTTTTCAAATAACTTGTTATTCATTTCTAATTTGATTCTTTGTGGTAATAGGGAATTGTTGAAAGCTTTTATAATTAAACTGTTCAGTTATTCAAATAAAGCCATTTTATGCTGAAAGTAGTAACCACCTTAGCATTTAGATCTCAGCTTGAAAGTTCATGCAAAATAGCTAATTTTAAATGCAGACATTAGATGTGTATTTTATTTTTGCAAGATTTTTAAAACCAAGAATCAACTTTTGTTTACAAACTTGTCAATCTGTAAAAATGGATGAAAAAAAAAAAAAAAAAAAAAAAAAAAAAGATAACTTCTACAGACTCTAAAAAAAACTCAAATTCTAATCAATATATGAAATACACCAGAGTATTTTGCTTACTGGAAATAGTAAAGTTAATCATTTAGCTTTCAATTAGAACTAAAATGAAAGCTTCAAAAAAGCTTTTATTTTTAGAATTTCACTTTAAAACTAATATAAGACATTTCAGAAAATTGTTAAAATTGCTTTAAAAAAAATATTTTGAATATTAAAATATTTTTAATTTGTGATTTTACAGGTAAAAATTCTTCATTGAAAAAACAATTGGAAGAAAAGAAAAATTGTCTTGCATTAAAAAAAACCTTAATGATTGCCATGCAGAAATAAGATTTTAGGAACAAAGGGAAAAAAAAGTTAGTGTGAAAATAAACAAAACATTTTTTAAAAAAAGTAAGACAGAAATAATGCTAAAAAGAAAAAAAATACACAAATTACAAATTAAGAAAAGAAATAAATAGAATTAAGAAATAAAACTTAATGAATGGGAAAAGTTCCAGTTAAGATATTTTGCTCACACAAGAAAAGCAAGCTACAGTGAAAGCCAACATTGAGGTTTCATCAGCCATTAACAAAATACCAATGACTGAAAGTAGGAAATAATGCTGGAAGCCTAAGACAATATATGAAATATGTAGTTATTTTTCCAGACTTCCCTTTTCAGCTCTCAATTTAAAAGAAAAAAAACATGTAAAAACAAAAGAACAGAAAAGAAAGAGAGTAAGAGAGGGTGTGAGGTGAGGAGTAGCATAAAAAAAGAAGTGAAAAAAGTAAAAGTGAATGGAGAAAAAAAGAGAAACTGAAAATGACAATGAGAGAACAAATTTTATCCCACACATTTTTTTCTCTTCATAACTTTTTATTTATTGTCTTCTAAAGACTTATTGAAAAATACAATAGTATAAAAACTAAACATAAATGATTAGGAAGAGGAGGGGTGGAGAAGAGATACAATAAAGTTGAATCACTGCCAATTTAATATCATTGTCTTTTACTTAAAAAAAAAATTAATTATGAAAATCAAATTGCTATTGAAAAGAAATGAGCCTTGATACTGTATTTAAGAGAATAAAAGATATTCCAATGTGTTTGATATAGAGAAAAATTAATTTTTGCTTTTTTACCATTCACCATATTGAGAACAGACAGATTAAATTTTTGAAAGCATTAATGGTTTTGGGTATTAAAAAAAAAAAAAAAAAAAAAAAAACCTAAAATAAAATCTAGAAAAATATTTCATGAAAAATCATCAATACAGGAATTTTTTAAAATTAACTTCAGGCAATCACATGGCCTAACATATGTCTAGTTTTATTACATTGTTGTTTCAAACCAGTTTTCTTTAATACAATATATGATTTAAAGTTAAAAAAAAAAAATAGAAGATAGACACCTCAGCATGAGATAATAGCTAATGAAACTAGTCTGGTTGACAATTACTACTGAGTAGTGAATTTAATCCTTACTGGGTGCCCCATGCAAAAATTCAAGCTTAAATCTCAACAAGGGTTGACATGTGAAAAATCAACCCAACACAACAGATGTTATATACTTTTAAAAAAAGGTCCTTTGCTGTTTTAATTTTCAAATTATCTTTGCTTTTAATATACTGGAGTTTTTTTCTCAAAATTTTTGTAACTGATTTTTTTAAAAGCTACTTTTTGATTTGTCTTTATTTCTGAGATGAGGTATTGTAACTATTTGCACCATTTACATTGTTTGGAGTGTTGTCTTCATCTTTATTGTCGTATTCAGAACATTTTGGCCATTGCACACTCCTGCCTTTTTTCTAGGTCCGTTTATATTTCTGAGATGAGATACAGTAACTATTTACGCTATTTACATAGTTTGGAGAATTGTCCACATCTTTGTCACAGTCACAATATTTCATCCATTGTAGGCTTTGGCCAATGTGACAAAGCAGAGGACAACAGTTTGAACAAAGTAAACACTCTTTGATTATTTGAAAATATGAATAATTAACAAAAAAAAGACAATACTCCAGAAGACAGAAGAGCACCTTAGTTGTAAAACAACAGTACTTTGTACCCCCTTACCAGCTTGCACTTCTACCCAAAATTTGGTTTTGATTTTTTCCAATAGTTTTACTGATAAAAATATTTTGACAAACATTTTTTTTTAAGTGTTCCATATCAGGGTGGAGATAGAGTGTTGATAGGCTTAATGCAAAGAATTTGGCACTTATACTGACCAGGTTCATGCCAACTTCGAAGTTTTGTGAGGACACTGTCATGATATCATCACTCATCAAGGCTATATATATATATATATATATATATAGAGAGAGAGAGAGAGAGAGAGAGAGATAAGCCTTCTGATATCAAATTATTCCAAATCAATAAATTTACAGTCTTAAAATACTGAGAGTAGTCAAGATGATAAATGGTGAATGAATAATAAAATTATCCCAAACAACATCAGTAATATAATTTCAAATAAAATCTAAGGCACACATGGCTGTATTATATAGTTAATATTAGTTTCTGCTAACTTGATTATAAAATTCAGTTAGTAAAGGCAAACAAGAAGAATGGTCTAATCAGCACTTGTAACAAGACAGAATGTATGGTCATCAGCAAAAAGGACAATCTAAAACAGGTTTCCAAAGTGGTTGATATCAACCCCTGGGTGTTGATGGGATTATTCAGGGGGTTGATAAATACCTGGGGTTCAGAAGGAGGTCAAATAAATGCTGAGGAGGTGGATTAGTGAACTTTTGGGGTCGAAAGCTGACATTTGCATAAGAATTAAAATACAACTTGCTGATACATATATTGCTGACCATCCAATGTAGTAAGGGTATGGAGACAGCAGCAACAATTTTTTTCACTTATGGCAACAGCAAACACTGCAATAGGTCATCTTGTGCTTGCTGTCCAGAGTCACCATCAGATGGTTGTTGGTGCCAATTAGTCCGGGGACAGCCAGTGTCTACTCAATACCTGTAACTATTGATGTGAAGTTAGTGAAATGATAGCTGCATATTTACTGTTTAAATTTGCCCACTTTTTGTCAGCACAATGATGGCCACTAAAGCTAAGAAGTGCACTCAATATTCACAAGAGTATTTGAAATTTGCATTTGTACCTCCATTTAATAATGAAAGAATATCTCTGTGCCTGTTATGCTTTCAATAATGATGCCATGAAACCAGCAAAGATGAAAGCACCTTGAACTGTGAGTTCAATACCAGGCTACAGCAGTGATGAACAAGTAACTTAGAGGGAGATAACTCATGACTATCAAAAGAGGCTTTACACAAGGAATGAGAATGATATACCCCAGTAACTGTAATGAAGGGTTCAAAATTCTGAGTACCTAAAGAAGGCTGGAGCATACAACGGCCAAAACATTGTACAAATGGCAACAAAGATAAGGACAATAGTCTGAATAATGAAAATAGTGTTAATACTACTTCATCTCAGAATTATAGACAAATACCACCTTGAAAGGATTTATTCCAATAAAAAAAAAGAAAAAAAAAAGATATTTTTTTTAAAATGCTGAAAGAAAAATTTAGAAATTTTTAAAAGCCTCTACTAGTGTTGATAATGAGGGTGGAGCGAAGACAGAGTATCTCCCTTAATATAGCAAAAAAAGGAAAATTGTATACTATTGGTGAAGAGATCATAACACAAGCAATTAAAAATCTGATTGAAAATGTTATGAAGAAAGACACTCAGCCTGTTCTAAAATGCATAGCATCAAGTTCAAATACAGTGCAATGATGAAGTGATGAGATGGCCAATGATGCAGAAAAAACCTTGGCATCTGAGCTTCAACATTGCAAGTTTTCTAATCAACTCAATGAATCAACTTTTTGGCAGTTCAAATATTCTCATGGCCTAAGTAAGGTAATTTAGTCCAAGCCAAGTACATTGTTTTTATTTGCTAGGTACCTTAAAAGGTGATGCATAAAGTGAGATGTTTTTTCTATGTTTGGAGGATTATTTGAAGAAACACATTGTTCCCCTTGGGAATATTACTGAAGTGGCTACCAATGGTGCACCAGCAATGGTTGGCCATCACAGAGAATTTTTTGCCTTACTCAAGGAAAAGGTTCCTAATGTCACCAAGAAACTCAGTGTTGAACTGCATGACATCTCAAAATTGTGTATCAGGTCAATCAATATAATTAAAACTCATTGTCTCAATTCATGTCTGTTTGCAATGTTATATGAAAAAAAAATTATGAAACTTTGAACCAATTACTTTTGCACACTGAGGTAAGATGGGTGTCAAGGTGATATCTTGCAAAGACTCGACTTGTATGACACAACTGTGTAACTTTTTACAGATATGGATCCATCATTATGTGATATGTTGAAAATGTGTAAGAATCACCTGTTCTATTTGGCAGTCCCATATTCAAAACTTAATGAAATACAGAAACATCTGCAAGGTAAAGATGTTACAATTATTCAAACCGGGACAGTCCTAATAGACTTCCAAGAAAAAATAGGGCTATGCAAATATTCATTGGCATGTAGGGATTGTAAGTATTTTTCAAACTTGCAGCAATTGAAAGATAAAAACATTTCAGACTGATTTAGAGAGATACATAAAGTACCTTGAAACATTAATGGAAGACTTTAAAGCATGTTTCAAAGACCTGGAGAAAATGCATGTACCCAAATGTATTGTTACACCATTTGATTTGAAAATAGAAAATGTAGACATTGAATCTCACTTAGAAGATGAACTCATTGATGTGTATGGATCTAAGCTAAATCATTGTTCAGAAGTAAAAGACTCAGTGATTATTAGAGCAATGTAAATACTGCTACTAAATACTCTAAGTTTAGTGGAGCAGCTGAGTCATTTTTACTTGCATTCCCAAGTTTGTATATGGTTGAAGCTGGTCTTAGCCACACAAATGCAGTTCTAAACAAAGCAGAGAAACAGAGTGAACCTGGAAGAGCATGGTGACTTAAGACTAAAACACCAATTCTCCAACCAAATATCAATATCCTTTCTGATGTTCATCAAACATTTTTCTCATTAATAATGCCAACTAATTCAATAAAACGGTATGTTAATTTATTGTTAATGTATTTAATATTAGGCGCCAAATGGCAGCAAACAGATTCTTTTCTCTCTCTCTCTCTTTAATGCCCAATCCAATATTTCATGCAACATATTCATTTATCAATCTGTATTTCCACATATTTCAATAATTTTGAACACTTTTATATTAAATTCCAACATTATATTCAATATTTTGCACATTTCCCATGATTTTCACAATGAGGAAAGGGATACACAATAACAGTTTCATAGGGCTTGATATGCAGTTTCTCTTACTAATTAACATGGAAATTGTACATCTACTTCATTATTGTTATTCATTTTCATGTACATGCCTGGGGGTTGATGAGGAAGGGAGTCAAAGATTCCATGAAGGGGTCAATTCTAAAAAGTTTAGGGAGTCCAGGTCCAAGATATAAGCTACAAAAAGATGTTAATATAAAGCAAGTTCAAAAGTTTAAATATCAGAAAAATCTTTGAACAGATGATGAAAAATGTGACAGTGAAATCTAAAGGTACACTGAAATAGCCAATGATGCTTTCCAAAGGCTGAGCAAAGTATTAAGAAACAGGAAAATTTTATTAGAAATAAAGAAAAGAGTGCTGAACTGCAATCATCCTATATGGCAGTAAATGCTGGAGAATCTCTTCACAGATGAAGAGGAGACTTGAGGCAAGAGAAATGTGGTTCTACAGATGAATGCTAAGAGTGCCATATACTATTATTTTTATAAAGAATTCAAAAGAATATTTTGAACTGCTCATTCCAAATGCCAAAATAAATATGCATTATCAATATCAAAAACTAAACATTTTAAAATTTTTGCATTATCATAACATTTTTTTATAAGCTCATAATAAACAAAATAAAAAAAGGTTTCAGTTAAATTAACAAACATCACACAATAATATACAAGAAAGATGCTAAAAAGTTGTCAGTCTAACCCAACCCAAATATTACCAAATAAACATTGTTATTTATTTTTGTTTATTAGCTTTTTGGTAAACCTGTTCACTTCTGTATGTGTGTATATTACTAAACTTTCATATACAATCTATGGAGAAAGATACTATACACACACACACACACAACAATGAATATCACAGCCTAATGATGAAAAGTATTGCACACAATAGATATTTGCTCTTGTCAATGCATCTATTACAGTGATGAATATTAAAAATGTAATCTCAGAATTCAGCTAAGAACTATGGCATCAGACTACAGACTAATTGATACACCTTCACTATATATTTCTCATAAAAACATTTTCTGGAGTACAAAATTTAACTAATGCTATAAAAAACAGATGTATTTATCACAATGAGAGGAAAATAGGAAATTTTTTAATCAGCCCTTTTTTTTTTCTTTTTCTTGTTTTAAATTACCATTTATTGTGAATGTATCTTTTCTTCCTATTCATTTGCCTCTCATTTTGATAAATATCTTTTTATTGTGTTAATTCCTTATAAAATGTTTTTTTTTTAATTAATTAATCTTAGCCTCATTTGACACTAGTCTATAAATGTAGCATATCCAACAAAGACTGAATCTCTAATTGGAGTAATGGCCAGCAAAATGAATTTGCCTATTATACTTATAAAGCATAATAATGCAGTAAACTATAGAATATTCTATTAAAATAAAATAAAAAATGTTTGGGTCTCCATCTTACAATCATCCCCCCTCCACACACCCACTTTTTTTAAGGGATTTATTTTTGAAAACCATTTTCAACAACCATTTAATCACTATCAGCAACATTGATTTTATTTTTTTTAAGTGCTATGTTTCTTCAAGAAATAGGTGATCATAACTTTCCACAAAGTCCGTTTCTTTAATGTCTGCAAATTGTCGTGTGTTCTTTGGAATGACAGTGGTTTGGTTTCCTGTTACCTTTTCTAGTTTTGGAATTCGGAATTTTTCTTCTCTTTGAATGATTGCCACACAAGGCTAGAAAGCGAAGTCTACTTTGCTATTTGACAAATATATAAGAATAAAAGAGAGATTCATAAGTTTCCAAAGGGTATTTGCGCAACAGCGAATGTAGCTACATCAACAAGAATTTGAACTTGGCTCACTAATTCAAATACACTGCACACACAGTTGCTTTTAAAAATTTCTTTCATTCCCTGTAGATCACTTTCTTGTAAGCAAGAAGATGATCGATTGAGAATTCTTTATGCATACTTCTAATCCATTTACATTCTTTTTAATCATCTCACCACAAGCAAGCCAATAAAGCCACTAAGATGCAAGTTGATTACTGTGTATTAGAAAATATGAGAAAAATATGCTATTAAAAAATATATATATAATAAAAGAACAGAAATTAAGAAGAGATAATGATTAACATTGCATCTAAATTTTTGAAGATCAAAGTTGACAGGAAAGCAAGAATTATCAACATGTCAATATTATTACTTCAAACATTACAGTGGATACTTTGTATTTTAAATAAATTCCCCATTTTTATCAATTAAACAGTGTGTATTATGTCTATCAGCCTGAGCATTCAAGAAATCTTAGTAAAAAAAAGACGTGTTCCCTGGCAGAAATCAAATCTGTGTCCCTTTTTATAGGGAATAAAAAAATATTTGAACCAGCATGCTTTGCCACTTCGCCACCAAGAACGTCACAGCAAACATGGTTCTATTTTCACTTCTTAAGGAAACACATCCTCTTCACACAGATTATTTTCTTGGAAATTTCATATCTGCTCAGTTTTGTACCTGAAACAAACAAAGCAATTTCTAAAGAATGGGTTCCTTTTTAATCCCACATTTTTATTTCTTCAAACATTGTCACAGTGGATATAGTTTGATCTCTTCTGGGGAAAACATTTTGTTTAAGATGTCTCAAATGCACAAACTAATTGAAATAATACATGCTGTTTAATAAATGAAAATGAGGCATCTATTTCAAATACAAAGTATCACTGTAATAACATTTGAAGTAATAAAAATGTCAGATAAAATATCAATCCATTATTTCTTTAAAAATATCAGTTTAATTTTTTTTTTTTTTTTTTTTTTTTAGGAAGCAAAATATATCCACATTTTTCATTCACACCAAAAAAAAAAAAAAAAAAAAAAAAAAAAAGATACACTTTGATCTCTGATAAAAATAAAATTTTAACCTAGCATTACAGTAAAAACTAAATTGGACTTCATTTCTTTAAAGTATATTCAATTAGAAAAAAAAAAGTCCTAACCTAACATTCACAGTGCAAATTAATAATGGCTGACTACTCTTTTTCTAAGAACACCTATCTACTAGGATGGCTAGCCAATCCCTGTTGTAAGTGCTTGCACAGATACATTTAAAGTTTCTTTAACACCCAGAGATCCCACCTGTGGTTTATACTGCAACTATGCTAAGTGGACGTTAGTTACAGTTTCTAAGAGAGAGTGCACAGTTTGGCATGATCAACAGTTTGAATAAGGCCAGTACACCCAAACCCTTGGTCATGATGACTTGTGTATAAGCATAACTGTTGATGGCTTCCATACAGTTTTGTTTCCCAAATTTCAATCTTTGGTCAACCCATACTATGGTTTTCAAGCCCTTTCCAAGGGTGCCATTTGCTGAGATTGCCTCCCAAGACCAATTGGATAAAGAAGACAGCACCTTGAGAAATTGACCATGGTGACATTCAAACCTGGATCTAATGGCTGGAAAGCACGCATCCTAACCAATCAGCTTTACACCATTACAGAACAAAAAATAAGTATCCATTGGGGTTTTATAGAAAATATTTTTTCTTTTTACTATAATTTTAGGCATATCAGATTAAATAAATTGCAAACATTGTGTCTGTTTATTTTTAGTAAAATCAGTCTGTACTCACGGATAATCTTTCACATATTATAATTGAAAGATGTAAGAAATATGCTGTAACTTTTACAGTTGATTTTATTATCCATTTCTCAATGTTCCCAAGTACTTTCAATCTCCTTCCAAGATTATTTTCAGGTGTGTAAGTTGTGGTAACAAAAATTAACTGCTAAACTGTGTTGGTAAAAATTACTGTAAATTTTCTTCTTGCTTCAAATGTAACAGTTGACAAATTGCTTGGCGTTTGTTAGAACATGAAAATTATCCACAATAGAATATTTTTATGTTGTAATGTCATGGTTATACATGTGTTAAAGCATGAAAAAAAATCTTTTTATAAACATTTTAGAACATTGCTACAGTATTCATAGCTGATTCTATTAATTGACGGCTTAAGTTTTTTAATGAATATTGCCTCAACAATTTGTAGTTTACTTTGTTGTTTTCTTGGTGTAAGATAGCTGTGTTCTCGATAGTTATTTTTTTATATTGTGAATGTAGACAGGAATGTTGTTGTAGAAGTCTAGAAATGAACGAATGGTCAGACATGTGTAATGTAAGACATCTAGTTAATGTAGTTTTTGTAAATCCAAAATATATATTTATTTTTTTTTTTGTCAGAGATACATTCTCCCAAGGAACATTTGAATTGATATATAATGTTGGTTTAACATAATACTTCAGTTGGTGGAGGGGAGTTATTACGGATAATTAAATTAGTAGTATTGTATTTTTTATAATATATTATTAATTTTAAATTTTTCATTAAGATCCATGGACGACATATTAGTACGAATAAGATATTTTTCATCTCTATAATTTGTGATACAATGCAGTTATACAAATAATGTAAAAATGGCCTTATCCCAAAACTATAGATTAAAAAAAAAAAAAAGAAAAAAAGTTGCGGTAGGTCAGATTTTTTACTTTCCCTACCCAAGTTGTACTATGGAATTCTTTATATTCCATTCATCATTTCAATTGATTCACTATTAACTTCAGCTGGCCTTCTCAATGAATGGTTACCATTTGGAGATCATGACTGTTCAATACAACTGACATTCACTGCCACCTACGCCTGTTGCAGTCTACTTCAGTAAAACAGGTCGACAAAAATTAAGCAAACACTTGGACATTGATTGGGACAATTCTTTTTTTCCTCCTTTTCCTCCTCTCAAGATCAAAAGCATAGATTTTATTGTTCTTGATATTTTTGAATCTGCCTTCTTGTTTCACATTTTTAATTCTCACATCTTTCTCTCTTTTATCTCCCTCATCTCATGCCAGTTCTCTTCCCCAACTCTTTCTTGTCCATTTATTGCTTGCTTTTCCTTGGATAATTGTCCTTCCCTCATTATTTCTCCTCTTTCAATTTCATTGTCTCACTTATTTTATGACCAACACATACAATCTTCTACTTCTCTCATATATATCTCATTTCTCTTTTCTTCCTTGTCTCTTTCACATTATGAACTTCCTTCACTTATTTTTGCTTAGCAAATGCAAAATTCAAAGTGTGTATAAATTTGCACAGAGCAAATTTTCAAAAGTCAATCCATCTATTTTTTTGGGGGGGGTTATAAGTGTAAAAAAAAAAAAAAAAAAAAAAAAAAAAAACTACTTTCACTTTTCAAATTTAAAACAGTTTACAAAAATCAAGCTCAACTTTTTCTTCTGTATTATACCTTCCTGTAATGACCAGTGGATTCTCCTCAAATGCATTCATTATGTGCTACTAAAATGCATAGAAAAATGATGCAAATATTAAGTTTTTAAAATTTAATATCATGCTCAAACTAATTTAAATTAATAAATTTGTTTTATCCTGTAAAACAAATGTTCAAAATAATTTAACCATTAATTATATCAGTAAGTTATAAACAACATACATTTGTGCATCTTCATTAATGTTTTTTTTTCCAAATATTTTCACCATTTAATTTTACTTTTGTTAAATATGCAAACACATAATTTAGAATGCAAACAAAACATGTCATCATACAAAATGCTCCTCAATATTAATTGAAAACCAATTTGCTTTTTCTCCAATGAAAATTGATGAGAAAACTTGTCAATGAAACCTCAATTTTCTGTCCATAGTTTTATGACAATTATTGAGCTGCAAACAAGTGCTTTTTATCAATTAAGCATTATTTCTTTTCTTTACATATGTTAAGTTTTTATTTACTTAAACATATCTTGAAAAACACTGAAGGCACGGCAGATTTATAATTACTATTATAATAATGACTATGTTTGCATATTCATTACCATAAAACAGAAAATACAGTACATTGCAGTAAAATCTTTGTAAAATAATATCCAAATGCTAACTTTAAGAATGTAATTTCTAACCCAATTGGGTCAATAGTTAAAAAAATAATTTTTAACTAAGTATAACATAACAAAATAAATGCAATACAAAAAAGGAGAAATTTAAGTTTATTAACTGCTAATTATAGAGTAATTTCCCTTGACCTGTCTGTACTCTTCCTCATCAGCCACAGTGCCATACCACTGACAATATTTTAATAATAATTAATAATAGCTAAGTTTAGTGATAATTAGTATTTGCAAATAATTCTAACTTCTAAATAGATGACTTGACACTGAGAGAATACAACCAAAGGCAGCATTTTAGGGAGTCCACAAATATATAAAAAGAATAGAAGACATTGTTTTCTTTTTTTTTATATCAGATGTTAACTCATTATTATATCTTTCCAACTAGAGCATAATGGCATTTAAGTTTATAAAAGCTAGAATTTCAAATGTTTCATTTTCTAGGTAGGCTCTATCTCTTTGCTTCATTTTTCACCATTTGGTCTTGCATATTACTAAGCTAATGCTTACTTAATATCAAGATCACACTCAGGTGGGTGATCATGTGACTGAATATACTTTTTATAAAACTGAATAGAATTTACATATCAGCCTCATTAGTCATCATTGGTAAAAGTCACAAAATAACTCGCACAAATATTTTATATCTACCTTTCCCTCATTGTTCAAGAGCTAGATCATTACATGAGATCTGTAATTTACCAACATACCTTAAGCAGTCTTTTGTTATATTTAATGTTTACATGAGGTAATGAATAAATATTTATCCCATTATGCTACTTTTAAAATCAATCAAATATTAATCATAGATGATGTCTACCAATAAACCATCAATATCAGTCCTATTTTTGGTATGGTAGGCATTGATTTTTTTTTTTTAGTCATATCACCCCGAGCAAGGCGGTAATGCCACTGATGTGCAGGGGGCTACGTAAGATTGAAAAGATTTGAAAAGAGAAAGCCGGAAACCACATCCTAAACAGGAAACAAGGGATAAGCCTCTTCACCCATTCAATAGACGATGGGTTAAGAATATATATCATATCAAATACAAAAAGAATTTTGAAGTTCTTAGCTGAATTTTGATTTCATAATATTCAATATATGTATTTAATATTTAGAACTGAATGAAAAGTGTTGTCAATGTGTGTATTATATATAAAGACATCCAGACAGATCTGTTTTGTTGTATCCTATTGCTTCTAGGCAGAATTGAAACCTAACTGAATTGACATCAGTTGGTGATTCTACCTCTGAGCTATGGGTGCTCAGTAGATGAAGGCAGATTTTAGCGTGTTATATACAATGTAAACACATGCCAGTAGCTGAGAGTGTTCAAATTCATTACTGAATGAATGATTATATAAGTAAAAAGTTAACACTATAAAATACCTGCAAATAACCATATTTTGATTATTTGTACTCAATAGCCTCTAGAATAATTTGAAGCATAACCATGACTGCAATACAATAGACCTTGCCACCTATAATGCATTATTGACCAAAATGTATAGTCTAGCCAAAACACAACAAATATGACCTGAAGATTGCATTCAATCATGAAATAGACTGTCACCACTTAGTGTTGATCTCAACATCTACTTTTATATTCATGTACACTATGCCTGATATTGAACAATTTTACCCTTAAATAACGTATACCTTAAAAACTATATTTTTACTATATTGTTGGTTATAAGAATAACTGCAAAACCTTCCCCCAAATCATACAGAGGCATGCTGGGATTTCTTCCTAGATTGAACACTTCTTTATCTCATTTACAATATTTGTTTTTCCTTGCCTGTATCCCTTTTGAGTATTAAGACGATTCTTAATTTGTAAACTTTTTTTTCTTTATTACTGTTGCTTTACTTACTCTTGTTTTGCATATATATTTTACTGAATATTATCTTTGCCCTGCTCTGTTCTTTCAGGAATTGCGTTCGAACATGGATCACTAGAAAGTAAAGACAGTCTTCCTCATTCTCAAGTAATTAATGGTATTATGCTGCTGGGATCACATGACATGTAGAATAAATATATTTAGGTATAGAGTGATTGGAGAAGAATAAATGTCTGATGTACTACAGTTTGAAGGTGTCATTATAACTGTATCTGTAATTTACAAAAGTAACTTTACTAAAGTAGAAATTATAAAACTAACATCTAGTCTCATTGAACCTAATAAGATTACAAAGAGAACTGATAATTTGATTTTGTTAATTCTAGCAAGGTTACAAAAGTGACGAGGAGGAGTTAAAACTTATGTGACTTACAAAAGTATCATTACAAAATTGGTAACAAGAAATCATTTCAACTTAAAACAAAAATCTACAAAAAATTTTCAGAGTACAGCAAATATAGAGGGACTAAAAGTTGTCATGACACAAATGTTGGTTCTACAGAAGCAACAACTAGATCAACAATTGCAGCAACATGAACAGCAACTACTACAACAAGAAAAGTTTTTCAAATTGTTGACTAAAACAAAGGAAGAAAAAATTCAGATTCATTCACACCAGATGCTCTTGCAAATTCCTTAAATGAATTTATATACAATCCAGAAGAATAAATAACTTTTTCAGCCTATTACAGAAGATATGAAGGAATCTTCAAAAGGGATTGTGCACATAGGAATGATGAAAAGAAAGTTTGGTTATTGAGGAAATTATACCATGCTGAACATCAAAAGTATGTGAACTTTATTTTGCCAAAGAAATCAGGTGAAATAAATTTTCATGAAATAGTAGTAACTCTAGCTAAAATGTTTTGAGATAAAGCTTTAATGCATGATGGCAATGTCTAAACTTGATAAAGTGTGACAATGTAGATTTTTCACTTATGAAGGAGTTGTGAATCGAGAATCTGAGAAGTTCAAGTTAAATGAAAGGCCGCAGAAATAAGAAATACTTGCAAGATTAGAAATAGATCCAAAATTAACTCTCCAGAAAATAGTGGAAGAATGTCAACATATTGTGAACCTAAAACGAGATACCACAAGAGACAATTCACAAGTGCATAGCATCCAACCATCTAAGGGAAAAAAAAACAGTAGACGTTCCTCAACTCCTAACAAAACATTAAAAAAAGACGAGAAATCTCCAGCAGTACCTAATATTTGCGACAGTTGTGAAGGTAAGCATTTCAAGTGTGATTGTTTTTTTGAATGTGGAAGGTTAGGACACAAAAAGTACTTGTTGCAGATATAAAAAAATGGAGAAAAACTAAAACGCATGTAAACAATACATGGAATAAGGACAAAAAGTATAAAATTAACAAAATTTCAAACAAAATGTCTCAAAAGAGGAAATTTGTTTTTGTGAAGATGAATAATGTAAAAATAAAATTACAACTGGATACAGGATCTGATATCGCTATCATAAATGAAGACATGAAGAAAAATGGGTAAACCCAGTTTATTGACTTCTAATTAAGTTGTGCATAGAGTTTCAGGAAAGATATTGAACTTTTTGGATAAATTCACCTGTAACATTTCTTTTATTGGCAAAAAAAGAAAAAAGAAAAATGAGGTAGTGTTTGTATTAAAGAATACTGCTAATTTATTTGGAACAGACTAAATTGCATTATTTGATCTTTGGGACTTTTCAATTAACTTTTTGCCAGAAAATAAATATTTTTACCTCCAGTGCCAATACAGTAACTAAAAAATTACAGAAGGAATTAAAAACGAGTTTTCCAGAAGTTTTCTCAGAAGGTTTAGAAACATGCACAAAAACAAAGGCTAAATTCAAAGTAAAAGAATGGGCATCACCAATAATCTAAAAAAAAAAAAAAAATCCACATATGTGCTGATTTTTCTACAGGACTAAATGAAAACTTAAAACAACTACCTGTTACTGAGTCTAGAAGAAATTTTTGCCAAGTTGAATGATGGAAAACTTTTCTCTAAATTGTACTTGTCAGACACTCTACAAGTCCTAGTAGATGAAGAGTGCTCAAAATTATTAACAATAATTATAGACTCTGGAGTAAGTCATATCGATGGGGAGGTGTCACATAGGAATAATGTGTCACTCCCAACATTTGTGTTTGAACACAGATTGCCAGGGAGTAAACACAGTCAACCTTGCTCTCAAGTAATTAGTGGATCACGTGACATATATGTCACGTGATCCACTAATTATATATATATATATATATATATATATATATATATATGGGCATGGAGTGATTAGAAAGGGTATGGTCAGAGAAGAATAAGTGTCTGACGCACTATTGTTCAAAGATGTAATTGTCCTTGTATCAGTGATTTACCAAAGTAACTTTAGTAAATTAGAAGTTTTAAACCTAACATTGAGTTTTGTTGAACATAATCAGGTTACAAAGGGAACTGACGATTTGATTTTGTTAACCATAGCAAAGTTATAAAACTTCTGTTATTTTTTATTAAAACTTTGTCAATTCTGTTTGTTTCTGCTAATTACATTTTACCATAGCCAATTACTCTATATAGCCACAAAATTAAATGCATATATCAGGGGACTAGTGTATCAAACAGGAGTTGTTTTTATATATTTTAACAGTATTTTGATTTTTAATTATAATCTAATCCTTCATAATTACATTTAAGTTCATAGCTATCAAGGGATGAGTGCATCAAATAAGTGCATTTAGGCAGTAGTCTTTTACCCAAACAACCGGCAGGATATAAGACCCAGCATGATTTGGGGGAGGATTATGGTGGAAAATACATTAACTTTTCAAGTATGACTATCACTTTTGGGTTTGGGTGAAATTTTTTTATGACAAAGATTTTTAAATATATTTTCAATTAGTCTCAAAAGTATATACAATTGTAAATAGAGTCCAAATAAAAAGTCCTATACTGCTTCTTAAAACAAAAAGATTTCATAAATATATATATATATATATATATTTTTTTTTTTTAAATAGATTCATTATTCTTGTTAATTGGCATTTTTAGTCATAGCCAACATCTGAAGAATACTATTTTTTTTTTAACATAATCACTTGGAATTTTCTATTTGAAAAATATTTTATAATAATAATAATAATAACAATAAATTTAATCTTTCAGGAAATTGAAAACATTTTTTACAGAAGCATTATTATTAGCATTGTTATCTATAACAGTGATTTTTAATGTCAGCCTTTAGACCCAAAAGTGGGTCCAAGAAATATTTTTAAATGGGCTTGGAGACATCTTGAGCAGTGTAATCATTAGTCAGGATTTAGATTGTCTACTACGTCAAAATGTAGGAGACAATCTAAATGTGCATTGTGGCGCAGTGGATATTGGCTCGGAATGAGAGATCATGGAACCAAGTTCGAATTCCTTGCATTCACTTATGCGCAAGTACCCTTGGGAAAGGTATTAATCCATCTCTTCCCTCCAGTTATGGGTTAAATAACAGAACAGATTGGGTTCTATAGCCTTGGTCGGCAACCAGTCTACTGCAGAAAGCAATGGCAACCTACTGCGGGATAATTTTCTGCCCAGTCAGTCATGTCTCTTTCGAAACATGATCGCCCAAGCATGTATCACGCATGGCACTTAACTGACTGACTACATTTTGTTTTTGTAAATGTACTTCCTGTTACATGGAAGTTTTATTTGTGTTTATGTGGACAAGGAAGAAAAGGTTGAGAAACACTGATCTAAAATACATTTTCTTTCTTATATGTATAAATCTTTCTGCTGTAATAATATTACTGACCTTGAGAGATTTTCAAGTTTTTTAAATGAAAAAAAAAAAAAATTTTAAGAATCTATTTTTACAAAAGAATAACTCACTATTTAAAAACAAAACAAAAAAACACATTGTTCTAAAGGTATCATAAATTTTACAAATACAAAAGACAGCTTTTACAATGGTGAGGTCTAAATGAAATAGAGGCTATGGAAATTTTTAATCTGATTTTAAAATCAAAATCTTCACTTCTAGAAGTTAAGCCGATACTCATGTTTTAATTTAATGAATAAACAGACCATCAGGGATGCCCAGGGTGACCCCTTTATCATCTTAAAGTACAAGCATAGCACAAATCTTAACTTTAAAGAATAAACTAATTCTAAAATAACTACCCATTAATACTCCTCCTGGTCTTTTGAATAAGAGTAGAGGTTTATACCTTGTTCCCCCCCCTCCGGATTAAGATTGTATTTCTGGTTCCTTCTAAAGTCTTCTTCAGCTCTGTACTCTCATTGTTTGTCCTTTCTTACACTAATCTTACACAACTGTGTAGTACACCACTACCTTAAGTGGCTCTTGGGCCTTGTAATGGGTGAATATTAGTTTAAAAGTAAAAATAAATAAGTAACAATCAGAATCAAATCTAAAACAACCTCTACCTAATATTGGAAAAATAAAAATAACAATTATAAATGAAGAAAAGCAAACCACTGTACTAATTATTAAGAGAAGATATCGTTCATCTCATACAACAGTCGCTTATGGAACTCTTCCAGCTTTTTGATTTCCTGTAAAGTATCATCTTCATAAATTTAAATGAAACATCAATTGTAATCTTCTGTTTCTTTAAATCCTGTTCGGTTGTTGTAGTCTTAGTTTCTCTCTCAGTATCCCCTTGATTGGCATGAAATGATTTAAAAAAAAAAAAAAAAAAAAGAAAATCTCCCAAGTTCAGGAGTTACAGTTGGGTCAAATAAAAAAGTAAAAAATTCTTAACCCTACACACAAAGAAATAAATATCTCCTACCCAATGCTAAGTTAACCTGCTGGCCTACACATTTTAGGATAGAAACCAAATTTTAGCAATATGCTGAGCCTACAAGTGTGTGTGTGTGTGTGTGTGTGTTCAACTCACATAGTAAGAGAAATCAGTAATGACTTACAGTGGAAAGCTATGAGATGGAAATGGGGTAGGGGAATATAAAAAGATACAAAGAAAATAGGGGTAATTTTAGGCAGTGTGTAACTATGAAGGAATTCAATTATGTGTACAAGATTTTCTTATTGTATTTTCTAAGTGGATGCCAAAAATATAGGAAGGAGTAAGAAGCAACAAAGACAATAGCATCACCAACAAAGCAGTGGTTTTGTTGAAATATAGAATTCTCTATATGCATACAGACAATACATAGCCAACATAGTTATGAACTGAAATTTTTCTGTATAATGTTCAATCTATATTATTAATATTCAACACTTAATTCAGGATCATGACAAAGGAATGTATAGAAAAATAAATATTTTTATGTAAAAACGCTTTATATATATATATATATATATATTTTTACACACACAAATTAAAATAACAGTAAAATAGTAGTAATAGTCTAACATACCTAAAAGTAATATCTGCTATATTTCCCATAGTTCAGGTTACACAATTACTAACAAACTTAGCATCACAAAAATACATTTCTTTTCTTAGTTTTTCTAATATGTTAGGAAGAACGTTTGCATAAAAAAACAACACCCTAAGATAAATGAAGATATATGTGTGTTTATGTGTGTGTGCCTCAACAGTCAGCCAAACAATAAGAAAAAAAAAAAAAAAAAAAAAAAAAATTGAATGAAAACTAAAGAAAATTTTCACAATAGCCTATCTTTTCAGCTTGATATAGAAAACTGAATGTAGCCCAAGTGTTATGATTCTGGTCTCAAGTTCTATCCATAATTATGTGCAAATACCCTTGGGAAAGGTATTAGTCTCTTCCTTCCAGTTATGGGTCAAATAACAGGACAGATTGGGTTATATAGCCTTGGCTGGCAACCAATCTCCTGCAGAAAACAATGGCAACCTACTGCGGGATAATCTTCTGCCCAGTCAGTCATGTCTCTTTCGAGACATGATCACCAAAAGCATGTATCACATATGGTACTTAATTGACTGACCTGACCAGTATCTTAAAAAGAAATTGAACAGAATTATTTGTTTTTAGTTCATCTATGTCTAAATAGCCCTTCAGAATGTTGGAAAACATGGCTCTCCACAATTTACTGTCCTTTGTAGCTCTTCATAAATTGTCTTTTTGTTATTTCTCCTAAAGCCTGTTCTGCCATCTATTTATTAAAGTTGCTAGGTAGGTTATACATTATTTTCCTGTCTTACAATGTCTTGTGATGATCAAATTTTCCAAGCCCTCTTATGTGTCCTAAAAATTTCCAATACTTCTCTCTGATTTCATGTATGAATGTCCTTTTTATTTCCCTTTTCTCTAAAATTGTCATTGCTAATGTTGGATCCATGGTATTCTCAACATCTTTGCGTAGAAACGTTTCTGCCTCGTCAATGCCATACTAGATATCTGATATTATGTAACAATTCAGTACTCTTTCCTTTGTTTCTAACAAAATTTTCCTGTTTTTTTTAATAGTCTACTTAGCTTTTGGAAGGCATCTTTCACTATCCAAATGCACCTTTGAATTTCCATGTTACACTTTCTGTTAAAACACTTCCAAGATATGCTGTACTTATTTAACTTTGGCATAAGGAGAAAAATTAAAAATGAAAATAAATTCATAATTATCCACTTATGCTGCTAAACCCTTATTCTAATTGCAAACTCTCATATTGTACTTAATATATTATAGAAATAAATAATTTGCCTATTGTCCAGTTCACACTCCTCCCCAGTCTTTTGAAATAGAATTTATTCTTTCTTTCCTGTTTATGATTGGGTTTCTGGTATCCTTCAACTCTATTCATCTAATATCTCCACCTAAACTCCGAAATTTTATTTAATGTTTTTTCCCCACCTCAATAAGAGTTGATGGGTTCATCTATGATCCAGTTCACTTTTCCCCAACCTTTTGAACAGGAGTACAGATTTATTCTTTGTTTCCCAGTTCCTAAAGTCTTCACATTTTCTTTCTCTCTCAGTAGTCCCTTGTGTCATTATCACCTTCCTTAGACTGAATTGATTAAAAAGAAGAAGAAAAAATTATTTCTTGAAACTAAAATTGTAATGGCTATAAAAAAAACATTTATGATAGATTTTCTACAGCTTATCAGCTCTTTACAGATAATAGTCATTTAATGATACAAGTCTTACTACTTAATCCATAGCTGGGGAGAGAGAAGGTGGATTTATACCTTTTCTAAGGGTATTTGCACATAAGTGAATATAAACCCAACTGGAATTGGAACTCTGCTCTCAACCTATTATCCATTACACCACCTGCATATCCAAGTTTACAGCACCTAGCATTCTCAAGTAGTCACCCATCTAAGTATTGATCAAGTTTGACATTGCTTAACTTTGGTGATTGCATAGGAACCTGTGTTTCAACATGATATAACCATAAGCCTTTGTTATTATTTAAGTATGTGATAAGGCATCTTAATAAGCATTACTAACAATACCAAAGGACTACAATATCACTGGTCAAATGGACTACTACTGAATAATGTATTTAAATTGTACACTATGGCATACTAGCTTGTCTGAGACAAAGATAGACTTACTAGAAAAGAAAGTTATTCATGTTAAATAAATTAGAATTCAATAAAAAGTTTTAATATTGTGACTAATAAATAGAATAGTTCAAGTGTTAAATCCTAAACAATTTTGATTGAAAAGGGTTTCATTTTTTTTCTAGTTTTAAAACATTTGTGTTAAATATATAGAATTAAGCCTTTCCTCAAAATATCTGATCTATGCTCTACCACTACATAGTTGAAATTTATACTAAATACAAACACAGGATTCTATGAGTACTTGTGGAAAGGACTTGTTCGAATTCAGATTGTTCACTTTCCTTTTATAAGTCTCACTTGTTCATCACAGAGTTTTGGTGCTGAATCATTTTATTAAGGACTTTTTTTTTCTTTTTCATTTAGCAACTGAGATTTCAAGACAGGAATTAAATTGTCCTATATTAAAAATTCTATTAAGGACTATTTTGCTATTCCTCATAAAACAATTTATTGCTAAAACTTTTGAGGTAAATGATTCTAACAAGTAAATTTCTGTTTGGTCTTGTCTTTCCTATTTTTTATATCCTTTACTTAAATAGAAAGCAATAAAAATTTAAAAAAAGAGAGAGAAAAAAAAAAAAAAAAAAAAAAATCAACAAAAATGTTAATGATGATCATAAAAACTCATCTTATTCAAAGTAACATTAGCCAAGTTTACCAGTATGTAGATATTCAAATATATCTGTATGCAAGGCAACCTAGCCATTTTTAAAAAATTATTTCATTCCAAGCAAAGCAATAAAGCCACTAAGATGCTTACTGAGTGAGAAAATGATAAACTATTATGAAATGAGAACAATAAAAGAACAGTAATTAAGAAGACAGAAAATGACAACTGACATTGCATTTCAAATCAAAGTCATAGTAAGGATTTTTTTTTTAAAATCATATCATATCAAACAAGGCAGTAACACCACTGATGTGCAGGGGGCTACATAAGAGTAAAAACAAATTAGATAGGAGAGTAAAGAGAAAGACGAACCAGTTAAGGATGGGAATACAAGTGTGATGATGGAAAGTGATAGGAAAGTGGTTGAAGCTAAGATGCCAGGTCAGGACCAATATCAGTGCAGCTTTGGATTTTACCAAGAATTTCTTAATACATAGAAGCAGTAGACAAGATGGGGTAGCAATATTCAAAGCATAGATGAATGGTAAACTTATAAATATGTAAAATAAATTTGAGCAAGAAAAATTGTATAGCACAATACAGTGAACAAACTTTCCTAGTACACACCTAGTAATCGATTCAATATAATGTTTCCACTTCATGTCAATAGAAAACATTAGCCTAAGAAGGCACAATGTGTCACTTTCATAGAGGTTAGCACCATCCATGCTGATGGAAGACAAAACAGGGTCTCTCAGATGATTGAGACCAGTTTAATTTTGGAAATATTAAAATTAAGAAGTCATTTCTTGCATCATTTAACAACAATTGTAGGCCATTTCTATGATCAATTTTATTTTATCAAACTGATCAAACTTACTATTAAGACAGGAGTAAATAGTTGTATGATCAGCATAGATACCATGCTAAGATTATTATTCCCTGGTAGACAGCTGTTTGGCAAAATGGCTCAAATCTTATATAAAGCCCATAAAAATATTCTGAAATAATAACCAATATTATAGAAGCTTTTATGGGTTTTGTTCCAGACAAATTAGGTTTTATATTTGTTGGTTGATAATACAATAACTGAGAGCAATTATTTGGTATATTAAAAGCAAATTCCAATGTTTATTATCATGTTTTGCTTCATTTAGGCCATGGATCTAAATTTTATTTAGGCAGTTATGTAACTGGCTAATTAGAAAATAATTTAAACAATTTATATACATTTTTTTTTTTTTTTTTTAAATCACCCATGCAAGGTGATAACACTAAAAACACAAGGGGTTGAGTGTGAAAGAAAATAGGGGAAAAAAAGACTTTAAAGAGTGAGGACAATAGAAGAACAAGAGTTAAAGAGATAGAAGAAGATGATTGACATTACATTTAAATTTTTGAAGATCAAAATTAACTGGGAAACAAGAAGCCAGAAGGGAGTTTCATAAGTGAGATGGGCAAGAGAAGAAACTGTTACCATAGAACTTACGGCTACATCTAGCAGTTTCAGCCATAAAATGATGATTAACTGCTAATGTAGTACTTCACTTAAATTCATAGATAAATTTTAATTGCAATTAGAAATAACAGAAGATGCTATTTTCATGCTAGAAACAAAAAAAAAAGTGCCATTTTTATTACTTCAAATGTAATTTTTGTTTAGTCAATACCAGTTTTATTAGCTGGGCACGTAAATCTTAAGAAAATGTGTTCATCAGCATTTTCTTAAAGTTTTCTCTAGTGCAACAAGCTAATAGACATAATATGGTTTAAAATAAAAACATGTATATACACAAAAAAAAAGTTTGAAATAATAAAAATAAAATTAAAAATAAATCAGTTAATTCTTATATATAACAACACAATGTACCAATTTTTTTTTTTTTTTATCATATCACCCCAAGCAAGGCGATAACGCCACTGATGTGCAGGGGGCTACATAAGAGTGAGAAGATTAGAAAAGAGAAAAACCGAAAACAACATCCTAAACAAGAAACAAGGGATGAGCCTCTTCACCTGTTCAATAGACGTGGGTGGAGTGTGAACCGGGCGATAGTTTAGTCTATCTACTCCAATAATTTATTCTGCATGTATAGCACTGTTATGGTTTATAAAATGACGAGTGTTCTAAAAATAGAAAAAGATAGACACACTGACACCAAGAATTCAAAATTGGGCGGCAAAATAAGGAACCATTTCTTTTGGTAAGAGTAGGAATTAAGGACAGTAGTTTTGTGCAGGAGATTTGAAAATGGGAAGACACTAGTCAGTTGACCACTAGAGTCCAGAAGGGATAGGCTCGTTTACTACTAGCATCCCACAGTGAAGAGAATTTAGCTAGTCTGCTCCTGTATCCACACAAAATTTAAAGTTGTACCTTGATGTGAAAACCTAAAGTTTTATACCAAAAATAAACATCATTAATTCAAGTTTGTGTTATCTTCTAATTATACTAAAAATGTGACAACACAACAGCACTTTTCATAGATCATACATTCATATTAGGCAGAAGCCAGAGCAATGCTTTCATCTTAGGCAGAAGGGCCTATCATTATTTTTTATGGGTACTATACTAGTTGGTTTTAGAGAACTGAATGAATTATAAAAGCCTACAAAATCCAATTTTAGCAACAAAGACAAGTGGATCACTACAGCCATAGCATACAAGAGGGGAAAACTGTTTTCTCTCTTGTTGAAATTGAAAAAAGAAAAAATAGGAGCTATAAAAGCCTTAATTGCAAGGCTTTGAGAGATCTTTCCCATTATATATTTGTTAATGACTTTAATGAAAATAACCTGCAATTTTTCTGTTTACATAAGCTTAATTTAGTATTAAATTATGAGCATATTTTTTACAGTCCGTTTGTTGGTTTTTGAAGTGAGTTCAAAAATGAGAATGGCTTTAAAAAGATCAAAGCTTTAAAAATACTGAATAAATAAAATTAACTACCACAGTCAAAAGTCTTATTACATAAATAGGAATCTCAATTACATTTTTCCTTAATCCACACAGGATCATAATTTCAGCACAGCAATTGGATTGGACATTTATCCAATTTTGTAAGAATTTTACAAGAGGATGCTGAAAAGTTTTTGTCACAATCCATTTTCCAAAATCAGAGCAAATAATCATTTATTTTTCCATTTCTTGGTCAGGCCTAGAGAACTTTTCCACACACTCTCATAAGATATGGTTCACACCTAGGAAGGGGCTCAGCTGACTGAGGTGCCCTCAAAAAAGGAAAAGAGTTATGGAGACTGGACTATTTTCAGATTCTTTCTGGACCTATGTATGGCTCCCTATTTAAAACTTCGCCTTGTGCCACATTCCATTTGAGTAGGTGTGCAGATATCGAGTGTGATGAATAAATTGTCGTATAAATTACTCAAAAATGAAAATAACACCAACCATCTCATTTGAACAGATATATTTACTGAAACTATGCAAAAATATCTTGAAATACAAAAGAGTAAATTTATTCAATAAAATCATCATTGGCTTCAATCATGGCCTACAGAAGACTTCAGAAGCTTCTGCAACCTCTTCTAGACAGTCTCTTTGCTTAAGTTAGTGAATGCTGCCATAATCCTTGCCTTACATTCATCTTTGGTATTACAAGGAGTTTTGTTGGTATCTTACTCAACTTCACCCCACAAATAATAATCAAGAAAATTGCAATCTGGGGAGTTAGGTGGCCAGATGTAAAGGATGATGTGGCCAAAAAAATTGTCTGACAGCCATGACTGAATTCTCCTGCTTGTGTTGCACGATACAGAGTGAATAAATTTTGATAATAAAAAAAGCTTTCTTGAAGATTTCATTTTAGCTTTAATTGAAAAGCTAAAAGGATTAACTTTACTATTTCCAATAAGACAAATAACCTAGTGTATTTCAAACAGAAATTATACTGATCTGAATTGATTCTGGGGAGATTTTTCCTTAAATAGCTGATTAGCACCAATGTTTAGTCATCTTTTATCACATTGTAATTCCCTGTATTAAAAAAATAAAATATACTTTTCTGAAACTTTGAGAAATATCAGAAATGGGTTTTTAAAATAAACAGTAGAAGTGATTAGTACTTCTCATTGCTCGTCAATCAAATAACAAGTGCTGATAAAGGTGTTAACAGTTTTATTGCTGTTCTACAGAGTATCTCTTAAAACATAATTTAAGAAAATGATGGGTAAGTACTCAGTAATCTTAAAAATATTGTAAAATATTCTCTGTAATCTAATTTTAGTTGACTTCAAATTTACTATAGTCATCACTCTTATTTCTGATAATGTTGTGTATTATCAACCATACTTTCAAAAATGGGCATGCTACATAATATTTTATATACATTTAAAAATAAGACATTACTTAAAGAATCTTGGTGCAAAATGATTTGTATTAAGCATTTCAATTTTTGATGAATAAAAATATCTCCTAATCTCATGAATGTAATACAGAATTGTAAAAAGATTTAGATTATAAGTAAAATTAAAAAAAAAAATGAAAACAATTCTTGTAAAGATTCATTATTTGTTGAAAATCTTTTTCTTATTTATAAAACCAATTAAAAGCTTTTCTAATTAAATAATTAGATGTTTTATTGCATTTATTATTTTATAATTCAGAGCAGATTTTTGGAAATGAGTAATAGTTTAAAGAAAAAAAAAAAAAAAAAATTTACATTCTCCAAGGTGTCTCGCTTTTTAATGAGTGAAAATTTAATTTTTTTAAATTTCATGAAATTAAACAAGGTGGGTGGGTAGGAACAATACGTAAGGCATGGACGTTTCATTAAAATCCAACAATTATTTGATTTTTCACAAGAACTTAAAAATCAAAGTTTTTCAACTGAAAAAGACACAAAAACACTAAATCGTAAAAATATTACGTTGACCATTGACGAAAAAAGTCAAATTTTTAACCAAAATTTCGAACGTGCACGAAAGGATGAAAAAACCCAAATAACTTTTTTTTCCTCTTTAATAATAGTAAACATTTTGACGATAAAACTTTGTTTTTAAGTTTGGGGCCTTTTTTTACATGTTTTTTCAGCGAAAAAGTGGAGGCTTCAATCATGGCCTACAGAAGACTTCAGAAGCTTCTGCAACCTCTTCTAAACAGCATGTTTACAGCAGCCACCCTTTTGACCCAGAGTAGCACTACCTCCTCAAGGCTCCAGTGCTGAGCCTGACTTTTTCTTTTTAGATTACCTCATTTTTTTATATGGGAGCAAGTGTTTTGCCTTCATGACTTTTTTTTTTTTTAATGAAATGATTTTCAAACATAAAAATGCCATTTTATTTTTCATATTCAAACTAATCATGAAAATGAATGGAGAAATCAAAGGATATTTTTTCAGCTAGTTCAAGGTCTTACGCTTAAAAATAAAGGCTTTTACTGGTGTTTTTCCACTTACCTCCTTTTAAGCGAATGTAAATCAGAAATATTAAATTTAATATTTATTAATCAAACTGAAGTTGACGTGAACCATGTTACAAACAAATATTTGATTAAAAAAGATTTTCAACACTAAGCTATCTAATGAAATAGCCATGTTTTTGTAATAACAATGTTAATATTAATATTATATTAGTGGCTATTTATTTATTGTTGAATGTTGTTGATTATTGATAATGGGGGGAAAAAAACGGATCATTAATAACCGAATCTTATAAAAGTACTTGCTCATCATGATAAGCGCAAACTTGAAGCAGACACGTACCAACATGGCTAGTTAAAAAGCGAAACTTCAAATAAAAGAAAGCACTCCATACATAACACAGATAAAAACCAACAATGGATACAGAGTACTAGATCTATTTAATAATAGGAAGGAGGGTTTCCCCCTAGACAGCAAAAGAATGCTACGCTAATAATAAATATCTCGTAAAACTCTACACAAATAGCTATGTCGACCACCACGAAGCTAACACAAATCTCTGTAGCCTTAACTCAAACTGCAGGTAGATAAAATTAATTATGTAACTCCTTGTTAACACGAAACAATTTGGGTTTTTTTTTTATTATTTACTGGTTGTAAAACAGTTCTAATTAAATCAGTTAGGAATTTAACTCCTGACAGATTCATTTTTTTGTGTTTTACTGAACTGTCTCCAAAAATGTCATGCGTATGGTCATCATACTCATACTCATCTACATTTTTTTGCAGACTATAATTTTAATTGTAATTTCTTAAAGTTTAAAAACAAAACAAAAATAAACTTTTGTTAAATTTGTTCGTGAAAAAAGCTTTTTATCCCTAAGTCTTCTACTCTTATTTTTTTTGTATGAAATACAAAAATATGAGTTAATTTTTTTTTTACAAATAGTTTTTTTTTTTAAGTTTTTACAACTAAAAATCTTGTTAAATTACTTTAAGCCTGCTAATAACTTAACACAGATTTATTAATGAAACGATCACAGTTTTTAAAATGTTTTATGTTATTGAATAATAAAAATTTGCAGGTGAGACTACAAAAATGAAGAAGAGGGGCTGGCACAATAGAGCTTGAAATTCATTATGTTTTGTTTACCCTGGAAAGTAAAGCTACAGTAACACTAAAAAAAATAAAATAAAAAGCAAATAACCAATACAAATTTTAACAATAATTCTATAAAAGTAAAAAAACTAAAAGAAAAAATAAATGAATGAAAAATTATAAATATTTGCATAGTTCATACCTAAAGAAAGTTATTTTTTATCGTTGGGGTGGGGATGGGGTGATCATGGAAAACAATGTTTATTGCTAAGCAAAACCAGAAAATTCGTTTTACAAAACTCTTCAAAACTAAAGAATGGAATGTACTTATTTATGATTCTTCTGAACAAATTTTAAGAAATAAAACTGAAGACACGGTGTCTTGTTTTTTAACTGACTCGGGAAAAGTGATGAAACCGGAAAAAAAAAAAAAAAAACTAAAACAAAAAAAAAAACTCAAATTTAATAGCTGTAGTTTAGCTGCTGATATTAAGTTAAAAAAAAAAAAATTATAAGTTTTTTTTTTCGTGCCTCGGCATAAAAGATGCACAATGTATGAGTGGAAATATTTGTCAAGGACTCATAAGAAGAATATAGCTCTGTAAAAATGAAAAGAAAATTTTCTCGTTCGAAATCAATTTTTTGACTTTCAAATTAGAATGCCATCATAAGATTTCGTATTAAAAAAAATAATGAGTAGAATTCTTTTTTTAAACTTTTAACAGGTTAAAAAAAACTCTAAGAAACATTTTACTAAAACAAAATAGTGAATTTTTATAAGAAAATAAAGAACAATCGGTTTTTACAACAAGCAAGTGTAATGCAGACTATGCAAGAATCTTTCCTTACAACGTATGGTGATGATGATTTTTTTGGCAACGTAATCTCTCCATCAGAGAGTAACGTAACGTGCCATAAAGTTAAACATGAGAAAGTATTAAATTCACCTGGTAATTTTCAAAGATACATTTTTAAATTTATATTTTAGTTTAATAAAGTTTTTAGTCAGTTGCTTTGATATGGTGATTAACAGAATTTCCATTACAAGACAAAATTTTTAAAAAATGAACGATCTTTTTTTTAGCATGGACAGGAAAGCAAAAAATAATATAGTAACTGAACTGAATTTCAAAGGTGAAAATTCTTTCGGGAATGAAAGTGGTTTCTGAAAGTGGTTTGATTTTGCTTTTGTTTTGTTTTTGTTCTGATGTATGGGTAAGGCAACGACCCTCAAAAGTTCACGTTCAGATATTTGAAATAAATGACACACGACACTTTGCCGATTTTGGGAGCGAACTATGTATGGAATGTCTTACTCTTCTTAAAGTAAAAATACTTGCTCAAGGCCGATGTTCTAGAAACAGTAAACTTTTTTTTTTAAATACTGAATTATTAATTATGAAAAATCAAACAATTTTACAACATCTATTGTCGTCATTTTCCTCAATAAAAATGCTAAAGAACTGGGAGACGACATTTTAAAGAAAACGCCCGAATAGAAAACGGACGTGGAGGGTAATTAGATGAAAGTTTTACAAGATTTTTTGTTTCACAAGGAAAAACAATTGTTTACAAGACTTTTTGGTTGTCATACATTTGCAAATTATGTTGTTTATTTAAATAATCTGAGATCTTTATTTTGTCAACAAATATTTGAAATTTAAATGAAATAACTTCCTTTTTAATAACAACGTCATGAAAAATCATTTAAAAAATGATTTTTTTAAAATCTAACCAACATATCTCGTTGTTAAAATTTAAAAGTGCAAGTTATTTTTTTGTATTTTAGTTTTTCTTCAGTTCGTCTTTACATGCGATGACTTAAATCTGAAAACAAAGTCATCAGTTTTAGTTTTCAAGCAAATTACGTTTTTTCAACTTGATAAAACTAAATTCCACAATTAAGATTTTTTTTCTAAAAACAGGTAAAACAAAACTATTCTTCATCGTTTTTCTAAACGATTTTTTCACTATTTTTGTTATTGTCGATCCTGACAAAATGTGTTATTTTTTTTAATTTTTGAATAACAGACGACTTTACATTTTAAAATGCAACCCGTACGGCGTAAAGTTTGTGTATCGTCGTTCGATCTCTAAAATGATTTAGAGTTAATAAATTTTTTAAAAATAAAACAACGCCTTTTTTAAACAGCTGAGCCGTCCACATACCCTCTGATGATGCATTCACGTATTGCTTGCGTATGAAGGATTTTATTTTTACCGGTAAAAAAATATTTGCAAAGGAATTTCAATTTAGTTATCATAAAGAAAGCCAACTACCAGTTAAAGAAACAACACTTTAAAAGAGGAAACAGTGTTTGAAGCTGAAACATACATTGACTACAGATGGCTCGATCAGTCAGTACGAAATTGTTTTGATAACGCTGAAAACGTGTTTACCAAATGAGTTAAGGCCGCTCCTCACATTTTTGTAGTAGTATCAATAATAGTAATGATAGTAGTAGTGGAAAAATGTTAAAAATACGTTATATATAAATAGCGCCAACAACACTCATAAACAACAACACCACCCCACAGAAGATGGGGGTGGGAGAATGAACGTAGGTAGGGTTGTTTTCGTTTGAAGTTTTGTCAGCGTGTCTACTATGTAGTAGTCTAGCTCCATTTCCTTAAAAAAGCAAAACAGAAGAAAAACTGCAGAGGTCATCAAGTATTTGTCGATTTAAAGAGAAGGTAGAATCTGTCAGTGAACAATTAAGATCTTTTATACTTCACTTGACACTTATGAATGAATCAAGACAAGCGAAAAAAGGAAAGTACGTAATGAAAAAAAAAAGGCTTAGTTACGATACAAATTTAAATGAATTTATGATTCATTTTTTTATTTAAGGGGTATTTTTTTTAATTTCCAAAGATGTTGCATTATTGACTAAAAAAATAAAATATTTTTAGCTTTTTTTTAGTCTTTTTTACTCAGCAGACCAATTTCTACCACTTCGATTAATTTGCCGACTTTTTTTTTCTTGTAATCATGGCATCTTTTATTTAAATTAGGAATAATAAAAAATTACCGAGTTTCCATGTTAAGGAAAAAATATTTGTGTTTTCAAATACAGAAAACAAAAAAAAAAGTGACTTAGCGCAATTTGTTTTTCCTTTCAGCACTACATCTCTTAACTGGATATCACTCAACTCAAGTATTAATTTCCAGATTTTTCCGAGAACAATCATTAACTTACTGCAAGATTTCCATTCCATAACTATTCTAAGTATTGTAAAATAAAATATTACTTACTACAATTTAATCACAATTCGAAATATTCAGTAAGAAATTGGATTTTCAAATCATTTTTATTTTATGTGATAAGCGTGGTCAAGTAAATAGTTACTGTAAAACTGTCCTTGCTTGCTCACATAAAGTTTATGTGACATAAACAATGCAAAAAAAAAAAAAAAAAAAAAGAGGAAGGTAAGACATTGGAGTTTTTCCAAACAAGATTACAAGAGACTAAAAAATGTTATTTTAAAATAAAAAAATGTTTGTTTAATCAAAATTGCACAACTAGCAAAACAGAGTTTACTTTTATTTATGTGATTTTATACGTTTCATATTGTCTGAGTATTTTTTCTTTTCTCCAAAGAATTCTTTTGTAATGGCTGGTTGGTTTAAAACTCAAAATAGCAAGACGTGGAGTATTTGCAATGTCATAAAAGAAAACATTAAATCAAAACAAAAATATATATTTAAAAAAAAAAGCATAAAATGAAACAAATTAAAAACATAATTTAAACAAATAGATAAAATTTTTACCAAACAACACGTGTGTTATTCATTATCATACACACATGACCACAGATGATTTTATTATCCTTTTTATATCTCCCTTAATGGGGGGATATAAATAAAAAGTTAATAAAAGAGGTACCCCCAATAAGAACACCCAACTGAATTGACTCATTATTTTGTACCTAGTAAAAATAAGTAAATTACAGTAAGTGAGGCTAAAAAAATCGGTCATAGATGGGGAAAGGGATTCGAAAAAAATAAAAATAAGGATTTGACATTTTTTATTATTATTAATTAGTCATATTGCGAATACGATTTTTTTACTCTTAAAATTCTTGTCGTTTCAAAGTTGAATAGGAGGTTTTCAAACAGGTTTTAAAGTTTAAAATTTAAACATTCTTCAAAGAAAATTGAAATTAGTTATTAAAGTTGTTTTTTGGACATGTGATCGTTTTTAATATTATCATAAAACAGTTTCAGGCGTTATTTTATCGAATTTAACAAGTTTTTAAATTTAAAAAGCTCAAATAGACAACATAGGATTCGCAATATGAAACGAGGAAAATAAATAAAATGGTAATGTTTATTGAGATTAAGGACACGTTCCCCCCACCGTTGCATTGTGAAAGTTGAAACAACTTACACGCCACCAAAACCAGGAAACCAGTTTTTAAAATTACAATTAAGGGTAATGTTTGTTAAAGTTTCCTTATTTTAACTGGAAATTCTTACTTGGACCAAATTAAAATGAAACAAGTTTTAAATTCTTAAAAGTAAGTCAGTTAAGTTAGGAATATGAAGTACCTCTCGAAAAGTTACAAAAAAAAAAAAAAAGGGGGTCAACAAATTCTTTTTGTGTGGAGTGGGTAGAACCGTGATTCACACAGAAATCATTCGTGTCCTTAATCTCAATATTTATTTACCCAAAAAAAAAAAAAAAAATTAAAAAATAAATAAACATGCTATAAAAAAAAAATGTCTGTAGGCATGCTTGTAAAAATATGAAGTAAAGAGTGTTTTAAATTTTTTTTTTTTAACCCACAGAAGAATTTGTTCCACTGTTTTTTACTTCTGACAATATAACTCACGCAAAGTCTTTAAATTGATATTAATTGCAATGTGGGAACTTAAAATAAGTCGTTGAATCCAAAGTTTTACATTGTCATTACAATTTGAATCAAAGCGGGGAGAAAAATTAAAAATAAAATTTAAACTATAAATTAAATAAAAGAGTAAAGACAAATAAACTACGAGTGGTTTTTAGCTGTCTATTTTTTTTTTTTTAAGTGAACATAAAGAGTGGGGGGGGGGACTAAAATCTTTATAAATTTTTTACGACGAAACATCACTTTTTCGTTAAGTCAGCTCACTTGACGTCGGTAAAAGTTAACAAAACAAAACAGTGACAAACTTGTTTCTAGGAGGGGCTGAGGCTTACTAGTTTTTCGGTGCAAAAGTTTTGGAGACAGAACTAAAAATTATTTACACTTACAGTGTTTACTGTTTAAGTATTGTAATTCTTATCAAGTACTTAAAGTGATATTTGTAGAGGACAAATTTACATTATTTTTATTCTAAAGCTTTGAAAATTAAATTGGGCATTTTGCAATTGGCTTTAGGGTCTGGGTTAGCGGCTAAAAGAGAAGTTTACCGGTTATTTGAACTTGACTCCCGTTTACCGGACACGCTTAGGAAAAGCAGTAGCAATTTATTGCCCGCTTACGAAGTAACTTTAAAAAATAATAATTGAATTAAATTTCCTGCCTTATCAGTTCTTTTTCTTGAAACCAATAAAATTCCTACCTGCTCCAACAAACTTCATAATTTTTTTTTTTTCTCCTTTTATTCGAGTGTGATAATTTGGTCATTGTTCTTTAAATTTTAAATTTAATTCAATTGTTTTTCAAGTTAGAAAGCGGGCGATAAATAGCTATTGTTTTTCCTCGGTGCACCCGATAAACGGGAGTCAAGAGGATTTTTTCCTTCAAGCGATAACCTCTTGTTTTAAAATTTGTTTTCACTTATATAGAGTTAGAGTTACCTGTGGAACGAAGGGTCATCTGTGAACGATAGATGTCGCACCCTTTCTTCAAAGTGTTCCAAGAAGTGTTCAACAAACCTCATGGCAAAATCCATGGGGTTCCTCGGACAGTGCACAATGGTGTCCCCCAAGACGATCCAACCGTTTTGGGGAAATTGCTGTTGATGGTGCTGGTACTGATGGGCATGGCTGGCCGGCTGTTGTCCATGACCCCCAGAGGCCAGGGACGACGTCGACGAGAAGAAAGTGTTGCTACTGCTGTTACTGCTTCCCGTAGGGGCCACGGCATGGCCCCCGATGCTGGAAGTAGGGCCCGTGTAGGACGAGGATAGCCCTCCACTAGAGGAAGGCAAAACTCGAGATGTTGCTGAAGCGGCGGCCGCAGCGACAGAAGAAGAAGGGGCCGCAGTACTGGCCGGGTTGCTCGTAGCTATGGCGCTGGTGGCTGCCAGGTACTCCAGAAAGTCTTGGAAAAAATGGTCGGCAGTAGCCTGGGCACGTTGCTCGCAGAATTCTGACCAACAACAAGCAGGGCTGCTTCCAGGGGAGTGGGCACCACTTGGTGATGAGGGGAACTGCCTTGGTGTAGTGGAGTTATTTGTATGGCGATTACTGCCATTCGAACTTGCCATCTGGTGTGTGTAATAAACTGTGTTTGTGTGTGTGTGCGTGCAGTTTTAGATGTGTGTTTAAGCAGTATTGAACATGTGAAGACTGAAGAATTAAACAGATTAATAAGGGAATGTATAAATGCAAATTGTAAGCGTGTAACAAGGAACAAAAATAACTGTCTTTAAAAAAGCTTCAAAGTAAAAGGCTGAGTGCACGCGTAAATAGCCTTAAAGAGACAATGTCACAATAATGGTCAGTGTTTCTTGAAAATTTAAAAAATGTATGCTGGTCAATAGTCGTGTGTCAAGTTCTGTAGAATAATGGATTTAATAAAATTTCTATAAGGACTTTTTAAAAACAATATTAAGCTAATTTAATGTAAAACAAATCCTTTACTGACTGCAGTGGTAACAATGTGATTGTGATGTTACTAGTGTTGTCCAGTCATTTAGTTACTTGGAAAGCATGTGCGAACAAAGATATAAATGACTGTTTTCAAGTGCTCGATGTTCAATAATCGTGCTATTTTACGTTTTAGTACAATTTTAGTAATTTTTCAGATACGAACTGAGAAGCAACGAAGTAATTCATTTTCTTTTCTTAATATTTTCAATCGAATAAAAAATAGAGAAAAAAAAGTATTGTAGTGAATGACAACTTAATCTAGAATTTTGGCTAGAAAAAAATAAAAACATGCAGGAGGAGGTGGTTGATAAGTGATCTTAAAACTCGGATTTAATTTAAATCAATTCGCTGAAGCGGCAAGTATTTGCAAGTAATTTTTTTTTTAAAGTAAAACAAACCTTCAAAAATTAAAAAAAAAAATTTAATTTAAAAATTATACCTTGTATGTATTTATGTAATTTTTGTTTGTATTGAGCTGTCAATTTACAAACACTGAGTACTGACTGATTAGTTATGTTTTTAATTTTACTAGTATAAGTAGTGATTTTGGTTTTTAGTTTAGTTAATTTTTGTTTCTGCAATTATTTATATTAAAAGGAAATGGAATTTTTATGATTAGTTAGCTATTTTAAAGTTTGTATGACAAATAAAAATACAAAATTTCTAAGTTTTTTTATTTTTTTTCAGTCCCTATTTTGATTAATATCTTATTCTTTAACGTAATTAAATAGCAACTTTTACTTGTGTATATGTGAGTGTGTGTATGTGTGTATAATATACATAGTATATATATACATACATACACACACTACATTTGTAGTGTGTGTGTGACAGTTTTTTCTTCAGGACATGGCGATAAAAGTGAAAATAAACAAGAAGAAAGGAAGACCGAAAAAATAAAATTAAACTAAAAGAATTTAAATAATGGCTTTTACGGAATTAAGTCTTTTAACAAAATTTTCTTTCTCTTGAAGAAGCCGTTACAGACCAGAATTGTTTTAGCACACGTCACACCATCTTCACATACAATGTATGACGCAGGCATGCATTTTTTAAATGTATACATAAGATAAACACTATTTATTGTTGTTTATTTCGTAGTATCTTCAGATGTTGGGTTTTTAATTGTAGTTTTGAGATTTTAATCTTCCGAGATATGTTCAGAAGTACGTGAAGGAAGGGTAGATTTTTAGTTAGATTATTTTATTTTAGGGTTGATACACTCCACTCCAGGGACACACAGAAGAGAGCTTCTTTTTTTTTTTTTTTTTTTTTTGTTACGGGTTAAGTTAAGATATATGTTTACTTTTAAGGCATATTATTTTTTTTTAAATTATCTATGGACTTCTAAGTGTATCACTGTTTAAATTATTCCTTTACTTGAGTGTACTTACAATATTTTTATAGTTACTTTTTTTTTAGTGTTTATTATTTCATATTAGCCGAGTAGTGAATGTATTTTTTATGTAAGTGTATTATTTTCGATAATCAAGATTCCCGTTTCTATTTTGTTTGTAATTATGACTGCCCAGCCGGCAAAACGAAGCATGAAAATACCGAATCTGAAAGGCAACTGTGGGGGGGAAAAAGGAAGATGTGTATACTATAGACAAAGAAAGAATAAGTAAATCCTGTTTTGTTGTTGTTGGAATTGGTAATATTTTCCGAATAATTCTTTCTTTCGTTTTTTTTTAAACAAAGATGTTTTTAACTTTTCTTCTCTTCTTTATTCTTCCTTAACTGTCAGTGTTGATAATATTTGTAGGGGCCAAAAATTCTTTATCCTGATTTTGGATCCGATAATTCTGCTATATATTCACATTCGTAGATATGTCAATAATACAAATGTATGTGCCTGTTTGTCCTGTGTCTGGGATTGGCTTTCAAACAGACTCCTTTCTTTAGTAGTCTACTCTAAATTCGTTTTCTTTCAAAGTGCGCTCGTGTGTGTGAGAGAGAGAAGTGATGATTTTTAAAACGTCACGTTCCTCTTTTGGGGTAAACAATTTTTAGAACAGTTATCACTTTTTTTTAGTCAGTCAATGTTATTATTACCACCAATAATAATTAAATATATACTTATTAACAAGAATTATCAATAAAAAGCCACTCTACTCTCTGTCTCGGCAGTTAAGATGAGTGGTGGGGGAGGACAATCATGGTATATTTTTGTAAGTAGTCTTTCATACTTTATGACAGTACTTTTACACTTGATTAACAACATAGTCATTTTTTTTCCTTTTCTTTTAGTTTTTCTTAATTCCACTTGTAACGACGAAATGGGTAAATATATGTCAGTGTTTTGTCTCTAGACAACAACAAACGCGCGTACTTTGCACACACCGTTCATGGGTGTGTGTATTATAATAACACACATGCGTGATTGTGTACACACTGTGTCTGCATTGAGAAGGTGTCCAGTAGTAGCTTATAATAAAACTGCTGCTGCTTTTAACACAGGCCGTCAGACAGCTTGTGTGGGGGAGTAAATAACTGATCCAGTTGTTGTGCTTAGCACACACACACACACACACACACACACAAATAGTTATAGATGTCAATAAGTATAAAACTATTACTAATAATTAACTACAAGCACTTAAAAAAGTCAAGCTATCTGGTAAACAAGGGATATTTGTTGAAATATTTATTTTGGAGCAAAAAAAAAAAAAAAAAGATACTTTCGTTAGAAAAAGAAAAATATCTTTTTTTTGGTGGGGGAATATAGTTCACTTTGGAACACGTGAAGAAAAGATTTATTAAATAGAAAATAAAACATTAACAAAAGCGATATGTATTTTATTTTTAAATAGACAATCACAATAACAAACATGACAGGATTTGGTATTTAAAAAAAAAAATAATGTTGATTGTTGCTACTCCAAAAAATTTAAAAAAAATGTTTATTTTTTAAAGCTAAAGCATGAATAAACAAAAATTGATTAGACCTGATTTGAGAGCCTGACTGAAGAATAAAAATATCGAAAAAGAAAGAATAGAGAGAAAAATGCTTTAAAGGAAGAAAAATTTTAAACAAGATTTTTAAAAAATGAATAAAGAAAGAAATAAAACAAAACATTTTCCATCAAAGATTTAAAATAAAATATTTATTTTTTTTAGAGAAAGTTACATACAAAGCTGTATATTAACAAAAAAATGAAAGCTGAAGGGGTAAAAATAGTGGGAAAAAAAGAAAGGGTATAAATATCAACTAGAAGAAAAAGTAAGGGAAAATACGTTGTTTTCTTTCATGTGGAAGGAAAGAAATTAATATAATGGACAAGAAGAGGAAAAACAAGCTGCGTCATAGAGCTGCGCAGTTGTTCGTTTTTACCAAGAAGCAGCAGCAGCAGCAATCACTACCAAAACGCAAAGCTTGCTGGGAAATGTCATTCATAAGTGTTGTCCTGGTAGTGCACATACAGTTTAGAGGCCTTGCCACGCCCACACACTACTACTGAAATACACGATACCAGTTATAAACTCATTGTTTTATGCAGATATTTATTATTATTGTCCGAGCCAGATGCTGAGGCTCATTAAAGAAAAAGACGTTGGTTCTTAAGCTAGCAGTATACGTTATGTTTTCTTCCAGTTTAAAAAAAACCTTTGCCAATTGTACGTTTAAAAATCTCTACTTACTTAATGGTTAGTTTACTTCACTTTTTTAGTTTTGGAGTTTAAATGTGTTACATTGTTTTGTAAGGGTTAATTTTAGCTTAATAATGACGTCAGTTCTTGGACCAGCTGACTCATGCTTTCAACTGTCTACAGACATTTAGATTGATAACGTCTTTTTTCTACATTGCAAGTAATCATTTTCCATGTCAACTGTCTGTAACTTGACTTGAATCAATGGGTTTGTAAAAAAAAAAAAAAGAAAGTCTACCGTACAAAATCGTAGTTAAACTTGAAGTATTTTATTTTTGTTTATTACGAAGATCACTACGTGTGAATTTCAAGTTGTGTGCGTTTGCATCTGTAAGTCAAAAAAAAAAAACTAAACTTAAAGGGTTTGATTGACTTCATTTGACAGCCTGACTGTTTCACCAAGGGAATGACTTAAACTTGAACTTGACATATTTTTTTGTTATTAAATGTTGTCTGCGTTTAGGAGAAAATAAAATACAACCTAGTTTCTTGCTTCTCAGTGCAAACCTTTTTTTTTTTTTAATATAAATTCATTTCCTTAAGAAAAAATGCTTCCAGCATAAATAGAAAAATAAAATAATTTCATAAAACACAATAATAATGAAATTCTGACTGAAAAGATTTTTATTGTAGTTTATTACCCTGAGTTACTGACAGTGTACCCTAGGAAGTCAATAAAATGCAGTTCCTACTTTACTTTGAGTTATTTTCTTATCAAACCTCGTTCTTTGGCTATTTTTTTACCCTCACCATAAAGTTATTATTAATTAATTAATTAGTTATTCATTATCACAAATGCATTTCAAAGTAAATTTATACTTTTTAAATAAAATCATATCATGTTAATGCATTTCCTTTTGTGCAGCGTGTTTCTTCAGATTTTGAGCGATCATGGCTCTTCACTATATCCTGTTAGTGTTCTTTATAGCTCTAAGTAAAACTTTGTCTTTTTGCCATCTCTCTTAATTCCCGTTCTGCCAACAATGTACACAAGCTAGTTAGGAAATGTGCTACTTTCCTCTGTCCTTCTTGGCTTCAATGTCCTGTGAGTATCAAATTTTTCAAGTCTTCTTTCCTCAGTCAGTATACACCCTAGAAATGTCAACTCTTCTTTTGATTTTTGATTCTAAATATAAGTCTCCATTTTGTTATCATTTTCCCGAAATTTTTGTTGCACACATGTTTAGGTCATTGTTCAGCATCTTTCTGCATAGCCACATTTCTGTTGCCTCAAGTTTCTTCGGTGCCAGTATAGTATGTGGCCTACCTGTTTGAATGTGCTCTACCTTAGTAAGAATAATATATATTAAATTAATATATATATATATATATATATATATATATATAATTCCAGGTGAAGAGGACTCAATTTTTTTTTTTTTATTTTTGAGTGCTCTGGCATTTATTTTATTATGAACAGTGCTCAATATAATGAGTATTATAGAGCTTAATTATGCAGTTAGGAATTGCCTGATGATGAGAATCTATCTCGAAACATAGAAATTTCCATGTCGCAATGTACAATTAATTCATAACTGCATAATTATATATATATATATAAGAAAACTACTAAAAAGTTGTAAGTTTAAAAATGTATTTTTTTGACAGTATTTATTTTTATTATATATATATATATATATATTTGATATTTCAGACCGGCCTCGGCCTTTCATTGAAATATGAAATCTACATCTGAAATATGAAATATATATAATAGAAATAAATATCAAATATATATATATATAATAATAGAAATATATAAATACTGTCAAAAAAATACATTTTTAAACTTACAACTTTTTAGTAGTTTTTCCTATACATATTAAGACAGTATACTTGGATCATCATTATGCTATATATATATATATATATATATATATAAGTATTTGGCTATTTATTGAAACTGATTATTTTTTATATTAATTTCAAGAAATGCAATTCAGTCATAAGCTCTGTATTTAATAATTAAAAATAATTGAAAAACAATTTATCTTTTGTCTTTTTGCCATCTCTCTTAATTCCCATTCTGCCAAATGTGACATGCAATTCTGTCTTCAATGAATAAGAGTACTGCAGATATTCAAGAGAATGCAAAAAATAAGTCAGCATCAGTTCCCTTTTAAAAATACCATCAGCTAATTGTTACTAAATGTACTAAAACAGCATCTTTAAGTACCTGTTACTAAATATACAGCATCCTTTAATTGAAACAAGCAGTTCTGTAACTATCTGTTACCAGACAGTTATAAATACTTCCTTATAATATGCTTTTTAAGGTAGGCCATATACTATACCAGTGACAGAATTTCATAAGCTACATAACATACTGGCACCATCTCTTCTTTATTCTTCATGAGATTTTCCAGAATTCCTTGTCAGAAAAGAGGACTGATATTACATAACAGTTTATTACATTTTTTCTTTCTTTCTAATGAAATTTTTTTGTTTCTTAATACTTTGCTTAACTTTTGGAAGACATATTTCACTATCCCAATGTACCATCAGATTTTGGTGTCACCTTTTCTATTTTCTGTTAAAACACTTCCTAGATATTTAAATTTTTTATGATTATTTAATTATTGTAACAGGCTTCATTCCATGAGTGTGATTTGAATTTTGGATGAGAACACAACAGAATGATAAATGTGCACTATAGGCCAAATGTTTTGGGACCCAACTTGGATTTCAAAGAACTGCTTAAAAATTGAAGATTATATGTCTTTTTCAAAACTAATTTATGAGCTGACTTCTGGCCAGAGGGATTTTCTCTTCCCAAAGTGTTTTATCATATATTAAATAATAATAATAAAAGCAGACTGCAAACCTTCTCCAAGCTAATCCCAATACCCACATCATCTTAGCAATTAGCAAGAGATGATTATTAAAATGAGAATAACTGCAATGAACTTGACTGCTTTGTTTTTTTGGTGGGGTGGGTTTGGCTTTTGGATAATAAATATTAAATTTATTTATAATATAAATAATAATATTTTTGTAGAAAAAATAGTGCATTCAGAAAATGCAGTGACGTAACACAATCTAGGGAAGGTAATTCAGTATTTAGCATGTGAAACGTACAAAAATATGAGTATAAAACAGAAAAATAACCCAAAAATTTTATCCTGAACTGGATTAAAACCAAAATCTAATCAGTTTGTGCCACTTATGAGGCCAATCATCTCTGAAAGTTTAATCCAAATTCATCTTGCAGGTCTTGACCACAGATAGACAGACAGAGAGAAACAAAAAGATAAATGTGACTGAATACAATACCTCCATTTTAAGGTGGAGGTAATAATAATAACAAAATTAACCCACTTCTGTATAATGTTTCTTTAAAATTTTAACTCTTTTTACCTAATTTGTCTTGTTGGATAATGATAATATTATGGATAATGGATTTGAAATTTTAAATTACCCATCTCTAAAAAAATTGGATGCCATGCACTAATAGATTAAATAGTTTCAATATCTTAGCTTAGTAGAAGTTGATTAAACTAAAAGAGGTTTTAAATGAACTAATTATTAAATGTAATAATTATTAAATGTACTAATTTTTAAATCCAGAGGATAGTTCCAAACTTTTAGCCTATAGTGGATATTAATTTAGGAAAACAAAAACTTTTAGGTTGACATTTTTGCCACTTGTTTGATTGGTGAAATTATATATCTTGTCTAAAAAGCCATGGTTGATACCAGGGCTGGTGCTAGGATTTTGTGTCTCCACACCGAAATCTATGCAACATATAGATTTGGGTGGTGAGGACATGAGACCCTAGCATTTATTTAAGTTAGGATAATCTATTATGACATGTCTTTCATATAATTATTTTAGTTGAACTGTTTATCTATATTGAATATGATACATTATTGTACAAAATTAGGTTACGATAAAATATGTATTTTATATGGATATTACCTTATGACAAATTACTCTACTACATCTCTTTCTCTCTCTCTCTCTCTCTCTCTCTATATATATATATATATATATATAGGTTTACTGCAAAGAATTTGTCATTTTAATTGAGCAGTTTCATGCTGACTTTAAAGTTTCATGAAGACACCATTATGGCTTCACTCATCAGGGCTGGGTTTTGTTCCAGATTTTTATCCTATTTATATGGAACTTGGTGTGATTTGATATATTGTGGGAGTGGTTTTATTTAAGATTGGTTTTTTTTTCTTCATTTTTATTTTTATTGTGCAGGTGTTTGATTTTTTTATTGTTTTTTTAATCTAAGCATGAGTGGGTGTCTGCTTAATTGCTTTATTGATGTCCACTTAATTTCTTTTCTAGTTGGTTTGTTCTTGTCATCTAGGTTGACCTATTTTTGTTGTGTTGACCTCTTTTATTGGCTTGACCACTTAAGGGTTTCATTTTGTTAGTTCATGGTTGGGGGTTTGTGTTCTTGTATGTATTTGTGTTTGTGGGTTTTATGTGTGTTTTTTTTTTCTGTTTGGATTTGTTATATTTCTGTTTTTGTCATCAGCCTGTTTTTGTTGAGTATTATTAATAGTTCATAGGTAAATTTTTGATTTGCTCCCCAAAGGCCTTTACCCCTTCAAATTTTTCCAAAACATCCTTATTTCCGTGCAAATGTAAATGCTGACCTCAAATCAATAATTGTTTATTGACGAAACCTACCCTTTTTCAAGTTAACAACCAGAAAAATATTGGACTTCTTATCACTGTTTATCTCACCCCGTAACCATGCTTCAAAAATGTTATTCACTGCAGAATGACTTCATGCGTAGTTTGCCGATTTTTGGGCCTTTTTACTTCCTTTTTGCAATTACTATGTGGAAATTGAGTTCCGAAACCAAATAAATTGCAGAGTAATTGCTCAAAGGAAGTAAATAGGCCGAAATAAGTATCCTACGCCTCAAGTCATTCAGCGGTGAATCAGATATGAGAACGGTGGTAAGGAGTGAGATATAGACCGATTTTTTTCTGGTTGATAACATAAAAAAATGTAGGTTTCTTCAATAAACAATTATTGATTTGAGTTCAGCATATACATTTTCACAGAATTAAAGATGTTTTGGAAAGATTTGACAGGGTAAAGGTCTTCAGGGAACAAATCAAAAATTTACCAGTCCATAATAAAATAATCTCAAAAACTCATTTTTATGATCTTTATATAGAACTATTTGCAAGGTGAATAAACATATTTTTCTATTTGATTGTTATGAAACAATGTTTTTGATACCAAATTTAATTTGTGCTGTCATTTTTATCTCATTCTAAAAACAAGAAATAGGTATTGATCACAAGAATAGATGAAAATGCTCTACCATACTACAGAAAATGGCTACACCACACCAGAGAAAATGGCCACACAATCCCAGAGAAAATGGTACACCACACCAGAAAAAAATGGCACACCATACCAAAGAAAACTTGCAAAAAAACTGGGGAAAAAAATTGATACATTATCAAAATATATATTTTTGAAAAAGTGAAGTAAAAAATACCTTTTTATTATTGTGATTTTATCAGAAATTATTTTTTATTTTTTTTTTATAAGCATTTCACCCCGAGCAAGGCATATCACTGCCACTACTGCTCAGGGGGCTACATAGAGTGGAGAAAGGATGATTAAATATAGGAAATGTCAGAGGGTGGGTGATAGGCGGGTAGGGATACCGAGAATGGTTAAATATAGGAAATGTCAGAGGGTGGGTGATAGGTGGGTAAGGATACCGAGAATGAGGGTTCAGTAGATGAGAGTGTTCTGAGAATAACTGGGAGTTAGGATGATAGGAGGTGTCTATTGACCCTACATTTAAACACCTGGAGATTGTAGCTGTCGGGAAAGCAGACTTGTGGAAGGGAGTTCCACAGGCGGGAAGCGCGAGAAAAGAAGCTGTTGGAGTAGAATTTATGGTTACATCTTATCTGTTTAACTGTAAAAGGGTGGGACCTAGTTGCTAATCTAGTATCTCATGTAAATTCGTGCTTAGGCGGCACCAGTGATCTAAGCTCATTGGAGCAGAAGCCATGAAAGTACTTGTAGAAGAGGCACAGGGAAGCCACATCATGCCAGTGAGAGAGTGGTTGCAGCCAGTCTGCCAAGTCAGTATCAACCACGTTACAGATCCTCCTTTGTATTTTGTCAAGAAGCCCAAGGAGAGCAGCAGGGGCACCCGACCAGATATGGCAGCAATATTCAATACATGGGCGGATGGTAGATTTGTATATGTGCAGAATAGATTCAGGTGGGAAAAACTTCCGGGCCCTGCACAGAGAGCCGACTTTCATAGCAGATTTGGCAATGGATTCGATATAGTCATTCCATTTGAGGTCCACCGAAAGTGTAAGGCCAAGCAGGCATAGTATTTTACTCTCTGGGAGGCTAGCCTGTCCCATGCTAATGGGAGGTAGATGCGATTGTCTATGGTGGTTAGTTGATAACAGCTTCGTTTTAGAAGCATTGAAATTTACTAGCCATTTCCTACCCCAGGCCACTTTTAGAGGTCCTTTTCAAGTACGGCAGCGAGGTTTGCTTTGTCGTCCACACCTGGTTTTTGATCAATGTGAGAGTAGATTGTTGTGTCATCGGCATACATGCCAACTTGGGATCTAATGGCATCAAGGAGATCATTAATGTAGATCAGAAAGAGCGTGGGACGTAGGATAGAACCTTGAGGGACGCCCGCGTTCGTTAATATTCATTTTATTTCTGAGTTAAGTATCTATCTATCTATCTATCTATCTATATATATATATATATATATATATATAAAATTCTGTAACTCCAGTTAGTCCATCTGTGTGTCCATGATACCCTCTAAAAAAGCCATGCATTGATCAATTGAAACCAAATTTTGGAGGGTAGTATAATTAAGTAAATGGGTACAAAGTACAATTGATTTTACTAGAGTATGTAACTGAGTACAATAAATTTTTGTTAATTTTTTTGAAAAATTAATTTTTTTTTTATTGAACAAAATTTAGTTTGTAATTTCCCTAAAAATATGTTAGCAATAACTTCAATCATACTAAATGCAGTGAGGCTTTCAACACACGTCAATGTATTGCAAAAGATTTTAGTAAAGTACATTGTCAGAAACATTTTCTATTATTTCATTACAAACTCATAGGAAAATTTCATTCTTTCTAATCTTGAATTATTAACTTAATTAGTAGAATTTTTTTCAAATTTTTTTTAAAGTCTAAAACCTAGCAACTGATTCAATATCATTTTTCCACTTCAAGTCAGCAGAAAACATTAGCTTGAGATGCAATGTGTCATTCTCCTGGAGATTAGCATCCGCAATGCTGATTTCCATCAAAAAGTGTTCTTTCAAATGATTAAAAGATTATATGATTGTATTTTAATGTTGAGAATTTACTTTTGCTATTATTGGTAATATCAGATTTTGTTACTTTTGGGCATCCATACTTTTTATGATGGTCATAAATATAATATATAAACATGCCATAACATTTTGTTCCTTACAAAACAACAGACACTGGTTGATAGATAGATAGATAGATAGATAGATAGATAGATAGATAGATAGATAGATAGATAGAAATAAACAGCATAGATAGACAGAAATAAACAACATAGATAGATAGATAGATAGAAATAAACAGCATAGATAGATAGATAGATAGATAGATATGAGTGAACAGATAATGGACAGCTAGATGGATAGATAGATATGAGTAGACAGATAATGGACAGCTAGATGGATGGATAGATAGATATGAGTGAACAGATAATGGACAGCTAGATGGATGGATAGATAGATATGAGTAGACAGATAATGGACAGCTAGATGGATGGATAGATAGATATGAGTAGACAGATAATGGACAGCTAGATGGATAGATAGATATGAGTAGACAGATAATGGATAGATAGATATGAGTAGACAGATAATGGATAGATAGATATGAGTGAACAGATAATGGACAGCTAGATGGAAGGATAGATAGATATGAGTGAACAGATAATGGACAGCTAGATGGATAGATAGATAGGTAGACAGATAATGGATAGATAGATAGATAGATAGATAGATAGATAGATAGATAGATAGATAGATAGATATATAGATAGACAGATAATGGTAGCTAGATGGATTTAGATAGATAGATAATGAGTGAACAGATAATGGACAGCTAGATGGATAGATAGATAGATATATATACAGACAGACAGATAATGGACAGCTAGATGGATAGATAGATAGATAGATAGATAGATAGATAGATAGATAGATATGAGTAGACAGATAATGAATGAGATAGATAGATATGAGTAGACAGATAATAGATAGATAGATAAAGATAGATGGATAGATAGATAGATATAGATAGACAGATAATGGACAGCTAGATGGATAGATAGATATGAGTAGACAGATAATGGACAGCTAGATGGATAGATAGATATGAGTAGACAGATAATGGACAGCTAGATGGATGAATGTATGAGTAGATAGATAATGGACAGCTAGATGGATAGATAGATATATAAAGGTAGACAGATAATGGACAGCTAGATAGATAGATAGATAGATAGATAGATAGATAGATAGATAGATAGATAGACAGATAATGGACAGCTAGATAGATAGATAGATATGAGTAGACAGATAATGGACAGCTAGATAGATAGATAGATGAGTGAACAGATAATGGACAGCTAGATGGATAGATAGATAGATAGATATGAGTGAACAGATAATGGACAGCTAGATGGATAGATAGATAGCAAGGTAGACAGATAATGGACAGCTAGATGGATGGATAGATAGATAGATAGATAGATATATGATAGACAGATAATGGACAGCTAGATGGATAGATAGATAGATAGATAGATAGATAGATAGATAGATAGATAGATATGAGTAGACAGATAATGGACAGCTAGATGGATAGATAGATATGAGTAGACAGATAATGGACAGCTAGATGGATAGATAGATGTAAAGGTAGATAGATAATGGACAGCTAGATGGATAGATAGATAGATATGAGTAGACAGATAATGGACAGCTAGATGGATAGATAGATGAGTAGACAGATAATGGACAGCTAGATGGATAGATAGATATGAGTAGACAGATAATGGACAGCTAGATGGATAGATAGATAGATATGATTGAACATAGATAATGTACTAAAATTCAGTTAATCCCAGGCCACAGCAATATCAATCCATCCTCATTGTCAAAAAAAAAAAAAAAAAAAAAAAAAAAAAAGAGAAAAGATGATAGGAAATGAATTCTAAGAGTTAATTCTGCTTAAATAGTAAAGAATAATATTTCAAGAATTATTTTTGATATCCCAAACCTCTTATATTGTTTTATGATCTCATATTACAGGGATTCTGATTGTGTGTGGTCTTTAAATAAAAAGGCAAGGTACTCTGTATCCATCACAAAGGAAAAGCAAATTTATGACTTTTTCTAGATATATTTTTCAGATATAAACAAAAACTGTAAAATGTTTTCTGACAAAGAAAATCAAGCATTTTTGTTATTTGAACTTCCAATAAAAACTACTGGGATGTATCAAAAGTATTTTCATTTTTTAATCCCTTTAAGAGCTCTTGTATATTTTCTAATGTTTATGTAATGCTGTATATATGATATCTTTTGATGATTTTAACTCTTCTAAAAGTTTTTACTTTTTTTTAAAGCTTCATAGTCAAAAACTTATGGCTGTTCAATTCTAAATTTTCTTTCAAGAGCCAAGTCTTTACCATTTAAATACTTGTTGTATTGCCAAGGTGGATGCAATACACAGAGAAAGTGTGCTGCAGTGTTAATCAACACATTATCTGGTGCTAAACGGATATACACAGAACAGTACAATAGTTACAATGACAGAACTTATAACACAGAGAGGAGGGGTTTAGATCACAATAGTTGCCAAAGTAATCAGTTCAAATATTACACAAACGACACTCAAATATTACACCTCAAATGCTATTATTCTTTACTTAAATAGACCATTTCAGGCCATAGGCAATTTCATCATTGAGAGTGCTGCAGGGGTGTCAGCCACTCTACAACACTATTTAAACCAGTTTTCAGTAGTAGGATCAGAAATTGTTTCAGTACTGTCCAAGTGTCCACTTCCTGAATTTTTTAAACTACTTGAAAGTTCAGTTTAAAACAATGCCTCAAAATTATCAGAATCCTAATAACATTGAAACAAAATGTGGAGTAACAAAGCAACAAGGCAAAATTGTCAACAGGCAGAATTCACAAATTTCTGAATAAAGAATAAGAGAAGAAAGAAAAGGAACAGGGCAAAATAATACTAAGCAAACAATATGTATGCATGACAAAACTAGGCAAACAGTAATAAGGCAAAAAGTTCACAAAGTAAGAATTGTATTCACATGCAAAAGGGATACTGTCAAGAAAATCCCACTATGCATCTGTAGAATTTGTCTAAAAATTTGGGTAGGGAATGTTCATAGCTGTCATTCCCAGCCATTTGGAACCAACACAAAAGGTACAGCTAAATAGTATTGATGATGGTGGTGATGATGACAATTACTCCTCCTCCGCTGGTGCTACACCAGGCATGACTCTATGGTTTCTTATCTTAGTTGGTTAGAAATACATGTTTTGTCTTGGTGAATTAAGTTAGTTTATAGTAAATATCTCATTCAGTTCAGCAAATTTTACTGATCAGTTGCTTGAATGAAACTAGTTGGTCATATCCTCATGGAATGGATGTATCCTAATTGGTATATTAAGTTCTGTATATTTACTTTATTTGTTGATTTCTTGGCATGCTGCTCTTTTTATCAATAACTAGCAGTATAGCCCAGCATTGCTCAGGTGTAATGAAAGCTTTAAAACTAATCCATGGTCCTGGAGCACAGACTCAGCCTAAAGAATATTTGTGTGAAGTTTGGTGAGAATCGGATAAAAATTGTGGATTTGTATAAAGGACATACAGACAGATAAACAGACACACACACAAACATCTTGCCTTTTACATATATATATTATCGATTTTCTGCACTATTGTAAGAACTGCAATCTTGAAATATCGTTTCTTATGTCTTTGTCTATGAGTGTATCAAATTTGTTTAAAATCAGACCACTCCTTCTATAACCTGATTTTTTCGATTATCGATTTTCAATATTTATTGGGGGTACCTTGACACAAAACCTAGCTAAGAACACTCACAGACGCTTATAGTACAACTGTGTAAATTTTCAAGAAAATTGGTGCAGCCGTTTCGGAGTCTATAGGTAACGGATACACACACACACACACACACACACACACACAGACAAAGTTCCATTTATAAATAAGTTTAGATTAGATAGATTTAGATTTAGATAATTGAGTCTTTTTTTTATGTGTATATGAAAAGACAAAAAAGCAACACACTTCCAATGCATCCTAATAAGTGGCTGCTTTTTTTTGCAAGAGAGGTGGATGGAAGCATTCATAACAAAACCACACACATTTCTTCTAGATGTTTACTAAAGTGACTTATGATTTCAATTCAGTAGATACATCAAAACTACCTGCCTAAGTTGTGTCTCTATATTTCACTTCTTCTATTCAGGGTGTAGGTGATCATGGCCCCCCATATCCCTCTGTCCTTTGCAACTCTTAACTTTCTCTTGTTATATCTCCCAAACCCTGCTCTACTATCCACTTGCTTAAGCCCATCAAGTATGTTACACATTGCTTTCCTCTTTCTGTCTTTACCTCTATCTGTCCCGTGAGTATCAGATTCTCCAAGTCCTCCTTCCTTATTACATGTCCCAGAAACTTCAGCTGTCTCTTCCTGATGTTAAGTATAAATCTCCTTTTTGTCTCCATTCTCTCCAAAACCTCATCTTTGCTTACATGTTCAGTGTATGGTACATTCAGTATCCTTCTCTAAAACCACATTTCAGTTACTTCAAGTTTTTCATTCATTCTTGATGAGATTGTCCAACAATATAACCCTACAGTCCACTACTCTTTTCTTTACATTATTTACATTGTTCAGACTGTTGTCCTCATCTTTATTGTTATATTCACAACATTTCAGCTGTTACGCCCTCTGACCTTCTTCAGATGATTGAAATTTTAAACTTAACCCTTTATTTTGATCACTGGGGTATATTGTTCTCATTCCATGAGACATGTCACTTCCAAATGTCTTAGTTATCTCACTTTAACTCAACTCTCTGAGTTATTTTTTCACCACTGCTGTGAAGTAACTGGAACTTTTATCCAGTGGGCCACGTGTCCTTGAATAGGGGACTAAAGATGAGGACAACAGTCCATACAATGTAAATAATTTAAATACTACCTTATCTCACAAGTATAGACACTCTTTTCTTTGTTTCCAACAAAATTTTCTTGTCGCTTTATACTCTGATTAGCTTTTGGAATGTGTCCTTGGCCATGCCAATACACCTTCACATCTCAGTACACTAATGGTAGATCTATTGTACAAATTTGTATATCAGTCAAAGTTTTTTATTTATTTATTCTAATGAATGAATTTTAATTTCTTCTGCTTTTATTTCATTGTACCCAAAAAACTAGATGATTATGGCCTCTTGCAAAGTTACATCTTATATACTATTGTTTCACTAACATACACTGAAATGGTGGTACCTAGTTTGTTTTTGTTTGTTTTACAGTCTATCGACCATTTCCAGATTATTTAATGCCAAATTCTTTTGTACAGTAGATGAGCAGAAATAAATTTGGGAAAGTCAAAAAAGTAAATGAACAGATTAAACTTTTATGGGGGTTTACCACTCAGCAAATGCACGTAGTGTCATGGTTAGACACTTGAAATAAGAAATTGACAAGCCAAATTCAAATTCCAGCAAAGTTAATTACATTCACTTTTACACAAATACCCTTGAGAGAGATATAACTCAATCTCTTCTCTCCTCTTCAGCTTTGGGTTAAATAGTAAGTCACTGAGTTGTTCAGCCTTGGTTGGTAACCAGTCTAGGAGAAGGACAAAAGTCAGAATTGGTTGGGCCATGCCATTCAGTCAAATTCAGCAGTATAAAAATAGGCTGTTACAGGTTGTATTAAAAATAAGAAACTTTTTTCATCTTGTTAGAAAATATCCATTAGCTGCTGACAAAAATATAGAGACAAAAACAATATTCTTTATTCAAAATAGATTTTTAAGAACATTAGTCATAATAAATGACAATTATTAAAATAATATGAGAAATAAAGAAAATAATAAATATAACAATAATTAGTCATTTAGTAACAGCTGTAATAATAACAATGGTACTAGTAGTAATCTTTAGAAATAATAATAGATAATCATGTTATGAACTTTTAAAAAATACCATGTCCCTTCTGGACTTCCACAGATTCTTTTTCTTTATTATTTGTGAATTGCCATGACTTCTTGGCAAAGACAGTGGAATGACCTCCTGTTGACTTCTTAATGATTTCAAATTCAAAGTCACCATAGACAACCGAACCTACCTCCCATTATCATGGAACAGGCTTGCCTCCCAGAGAGTAAAACACTACGCCTTCTTGGCCTCACACTCTCAGCGGACCTCAAGTGGAATGACTATATCGAATCCATTTCTAAATCCACTGCTATGAAAGTCGGTTCTCTGTGCAGGGCCCAGAAGTTCTTTCCATCTGAATCTATCCTGCACATATATAAATCTACCATCTGCCTGTGTATTGAATACTGCTACCACATCTGGTTGGGTGCCCCTGCTATTCTCCTCGGGGTTCTTGACAAAATACAGCGGAGAATCTGTAATGTGATCGATACCAACTTGGCTGACTGCCTGCAGTCACTCTCTCACTGGCGTGACATGGCTTCCCTGTGCCTCTTCTATAAATATTTTCACAGCCTCTGCTCCGATGAACTTAGATCACTGGTGTCCCCTAGGTACGAATTTGCATGAGATACTAGATTAGCAACTAGGTCCCACCCTTTTACAGTGAAACCGATAAAATGTAACCACAATTTCTATTCCAACAGCTTCTTTTCTCGTACTTTTCCCGCCTGTGGAATTCCCTTCCGCATACTTGCTTCTCCAACAGCTACAATCTCCAGGAGTTTAAATGTAGGGTCAATAGACACCTCCTAACTCACTAACTCGCACCTATTCTCTCAAACACTCTTCCTATGTACCTCCTTACTCGTCTATCACTCTCCTTCTGACATTTCCTATCTCTAATCGCTCTCTCAGCACCTTCCCCTATGTAATCCCCTGCGCTACAGTGGCAGTGGAATGCTTTGCTTGGGGTGAAATGATTAAAAAAAAAAAAAAATTCCCTCTCCAAGATTCTTTTTCTTTATTATCTGTGAATTGCCATAACTTCTTATGTAAGATAGTGTAGTGGTTTCTCATTGCTTTCTCCATGTTTTTAAATTCAAAGTTGTTCATTTCCCAGACTAGCTGCCACCTAAGATTAAAGAGCCCAGTTTACTGTTATTTAACCCATAGCTGGGGAGGGAAGATGGATTAATGCCTTTCCCAAGGGTATTAATGTGACAGTAACTTGAACTTGACTTGCTGATTCTGTTCTCTGCACCAACAACATTATACTACTACTACCTTATTGATTTTTACACATATGACAGGATAAAGCATTTCCATAACTCCTCTTCCTCCTCCTCATCAAGAAAGAATATAAAAGTGGGCATAAATAAGTGGGAAGGATAAACCACTAGGAACTGTGCAAATGACTAGAATTTGATCATACAAACCAGAATATAGAGAATAAAAGTTATAATACCAGTAAAATGGCATAATACTGGCATTCAAATAAACTGTCCAATCTGGGCCAGAATACTCGATGTACTCATTGTAAAGAAAGTGAAGAAAATTTATCAGATTTTAGATTTTACTGTTTCCAAATACTGTAGTTTAAAACTGAAAGAACTCAAGAAATTGGACAAATATCCAGACTTTCCAAGAAAGTTTTCCAGTTGAATTCATTGTTTTCACTTACATGCAAATACTCTTGGGAAAGGTAATCCATCTCTTCCCTCCAGTTATAGGTTAAATTGGACAGATTGGGTTACTGCAGAAAGTAATGTCAACCTACTGCAGGAAAATTTTCTGCCTATGTCCATCATGTCTCTTTAGAGACATGATCGCCCAAGTGTGCATCACAAATGGCACTTCCCTGACATGCTAAGAAGGAATGTCTTTTTTTTTTAATCATAAGATTTGTTAAAAAAGAACACCGAGTTTCTCCTTTATTATTCTAGTGTGAAGTGAGCTTTTCATAAAGCCCAATAAGTCGGTATTTACTTATTTAATAGCTTCTTTACATAGTAACTCTTTACAAATGTCAGGAAAAAAGGCAGCAATGACTTTATTTTTAATGCATAAAGATTTTAGTTGGTAATAGGTATCACTAAATAAAAATAAAATGGACGGATGTAAAAATCAAGGCTTTCTCTCTTTTTACTCTGTCTCTCCTTTTTTTACCCTTGAGTTGTTTCGTTTGTAACTTAATTTTTTCTTCTTCCATCTTTCGTCCCAAAGTTCTCCCCTTTTTCTTTCTTTTATATAGATTTTTATTTATTTATTTTTGTGTTGTCTCCTTTTTGCTTCTAATTATGTTTCTTCCTATTATTTTTTTATTCCTTGTTTGCAATTGAAACGATGAAAAAAATAACAAAAAAAAAAAAACAAGATAATTTTTTTTTTTGGCATTTTATGAAGTAGGTCACGTGACTTACCTAAACACACATCCAAGACAAATGCGTGATTTATTTATTTATTTTTTTTAAAATTATGTCTCGCTTTAAATTGAAAGTAAAAGTAAAAACGTGACTAGAAGCTTTCCATTTTAACTTCGTTCATTGTCAAATTATTCTTTGCTCAGGAAGGAAAGTGAAGGAAGACGTAATTTCACAAGCAAATGAAAAAAAAAAAAGTCACTGACACTTGCAATGCAGAATTTCGCAATCGACATTTATTTTTACTTTTTTAAAAAAATCTTCCTGCACGTGGTGTGAAAACGCGAACTAGTGTTTTGTTTGTTTATTTGCTATTATGGCCATCTTGTTATCTGTATTGAGAACTGAAGGAAAACGCAAGTCACAATACAATTTTAAAACGTTTGTAAAATTCCTCACCATTGTTAGTAAAAAATACCTCCACCTCCCAAAAAAGCCCCTCAAAATGAGATTTTTTTTCTGAAAATTAGAAAATATAATTTTTACATTAATTTTTTTTTTACTACTTTTTCTTTCTTATTTCGGTTACTACTACATTTTAAATGACTTTTTTTTTTTTTTTTTGTTTTTTTAAAGCAATGTGGTTCTGCGAGGAGAGCGAGATTTTAATTGTTGTCGGTTGAAGTTCTGAACTTATGATCCTCTTGCATACGTGAGTTTCTGCATTGCTGAAATCTTTTTGAAGTTCTCTCCAAGTCACAAAAGGTCATTTTTTACTCGCCATACTATTTTCCGTGAACATTTTTTGTGATATTTTGCGCGGTGCACCTGTTCTTGGCATATTTTCATGAGTATCGAAGGCTTTCCATTTCTTAATTATGTACTCAACAGTGCTCATCACAGGTATACGAAGGTCTTTAGAAATCTTACGATAGCTTTTTTTTCTTTATGTGAAGAAATAATTCGATCTTTAAAATCTTTCGAAAGCTCTCTTTGCTTTGACATCCTGAAGTAAGTGCGACGTCTTGGGATTAACTGACCATCAAGATAGCTAAAAAACACCTTTAATGCACGTTCTCTAGACTATTCCATTAAAAAATTCTAACACATTCGAGCATGAAACAATCAAAACATTAATTTTAAACTTAATTTCGGAACTGTCCAAATACTTTTTTCACTACCTGTTTTAATATTTTGTATAAAATTTTAAATATTTGTGTCAAATAATTTATTTTTGCTGTTTATTTGCATTTAATTGTTTTACGAAGGTGTTGTGAGCTTAGACAATGCTTTTCATCATTTTTTCACTGTCCAAACTCCAAATACTTGAACTTGTTTCACCTCACTGTTACTTCGTAACGTTAAGGAAGTGGAATAGTCAACTACCCTTAATCTTTATGGCTTTAACGAGGAGATGAAAAAAAATATATCGACCCGACTAAGAAGCCCTTCGAAAAAGACTGATGTTTGGCCGTTTAATCACATTTTTTATATGATGTCTGACCAACAACTTTTCAACACCTCGTTGACGTATTTTTAATTTTTGTCTAAAAAAAACAAAAAAAAAAAAAAAAGAATAAAATCTGTTTTTTTTGTTTATTTTGGCATTATTATATTACGTTGCTTTTTTATTTACTTTTATTGCATTGTGTTTTTGTTTGCTCATATTACCTATTTTTATTTTATTTTTGTATTTGGGCGCGTAAAATTCTCTACTCTCACTCTGTCTTCTTCTCTTACTTTTGCAGTGCGGACATCCACTCAAACATAATAAAATAAATAAGGATATATAACAATTCAATTTAGTCTGAGTCTAGCTAAAATAAGTCAGGAATACAGTTTGTGTTTAAGTGTTTACAAAGAAACCTTACGCGTTAACATCACACGCGTATAACAAATCTTAGAACACACGCACGCGCAACATTCACCAAAAAAAAAAAAAAAGAACGCACATGGAAACTTATGGCTCCGCACACACATACCAAATGACACGCACATACGTAACTATAAAAAATACAAAATGTAAAATTAATTGTTTTAAAAATTACAGTACACAATGTAACAATACTAGCAAATATCTAACAACTTCTTAATTAACAGGCCAGTTGCCAGAGTTGTGGGAGTGTGAGTAAAAATGTGTTCCCTAAAAAAGATTAAAAAAAACTTTACGCACCACCTAAAAACGGTTTTAAAAACATGTTTGTTTTTTATTTAAATAATTTAAATTAAATTTTTATTTTTATTTCTAAGAAGTAGCTTACTTATTCATAAAAGAAAATAATACATATTCAAAGAAAATTTTGAAAACATTGGCTTGGCATGTTACTCGTCACTCAGTGAACGACCATTTCCAAGGAATTTTTAAAAAAATATAGACGAAAATTAAAATCTCTCAAAAATTCAATATTTTTCCAAAGAATTAATTTGACTATTTTGTAAAAGTATTTACTTTTTTTTACTTAAAACAGCGAAAATAAGTTTTATTTATGCACAATAGATAGACTGTCGTTGAGGTCATAGGTCAACAATAGTAGTTTTCTACTGTCACCTCGGATTTAAAAAAAAACGTGCGAAAATTGTTTTAAAAATTTAAATACGGACGACCAAGAATCATGAAATTGGTATTTGTTTATAAAAATAAATAAGCTGACCAATAGTTAAAGAATATTTTTTACTTTTAAATTTAGTAGTAAATTTAAAATTGAAACTACTAGTAAATGATAATTTTGATTTTAAAATTCATTGCTTTTATTTTTTTTTAAAAGTAATTTGTAATTCTGACTTAAAAAAATATATTGAGCTAACCGAACGTAATTGCTACTAAAAGGGCGGGGGGATATCGAGTTATGAATTTGAAAAAAAATCGCTTTGAAAAATTAAAACTTTTTAAAATAAATATTCAGTTTAGTTTGTTTTTTTTTTGTTTTTTTTTTGTAGACGAATCTGAAAGAAAATAATGTTTTATTTACTATTTGTACCGTGCCACGTTCATTCTAAGAAAAATGAAAAAAAAAAATGAAAATACATTTAAAAATGTCTTCTTTGTAATTAAATTTTGATTCTATTTGAAAAATGAAGTAACGCTAATCCATCTTCAAAGAAAAACTGATATTCGTATATAAATACACATTTTAGAGGTATTTTTAAAACCGTGACACATTTTTCGTCACTTATTGCATTGATTGAACCTCCATCGTCCATTGCCATCAATGTAAACAAGAAATTCAAAATCTTTAAAATTCAATATTTGTCCTACTTTCGAAGCCTATTAGTAAATTTAAAGAATTAATTAACTGGATTTCCTAAAAGTAATACTTTTTACTTAAAAAAAAAACAATGAAAATAACGTTTTGTTTACACACGGTAACCTGTGAGATCAAAGAATAAAAAATAGAAACACTGTATTTATTGAATCCCTGTCCGAAAAAGCGCGCGAAAAAGCAAAAATAAACTGAAAAATGCAGAAGACCAGCAGTGGAATAATAAAATTTGTTATTTATATTTAAAATTTAAATCTAAAGTTTCTTTAACCAGTCGATTACGAATAAAACTTAATCCTGTACTGTACTGTTTTAATTTAAAAACTTAAATTTGCAAGACATTCAAACTACCAAAATTTTTCCAAAATAAAATAACGTAATTTCCGCTGACAATTAGTTTCATACGAAAAGAAAGAAATCTATAAGTATTTATTTAGAAAAGTGACACTATTCTTTGCGAATGAAATAGTTTCGTCGTTATTTTTGAAAACGTTTTTGGATGGCGAAGAGAACAAATTAGGGTTTGTTTTTTAAATAATAAAAAACTTAAAATAACAACTTGCATTTAATTACTGAAGTGAAATTGGTTATTATTGTATGCACGAATCTGAAAATATAAACCCATGAAAATAGAGACGCGAAAAAAAAAAAAACAATAAGTCGGAAGACCGTGCTTTCAAGACACAACTAAACAAAACTGACTGAAAGGATATAAATTTAAAATTCATAAAATATTCTTCCCGAAATGCAAGTGTTTTGCGTATACGCTGTTTATGGGTAGCAACCCCTACAAAAAAAAAAAAATCAATATTTTGTCATTTCTTTCACTGGAAATTTCATTTACATCCGTATTTAAACTTAAAACCATTAAATCTTTAAGTTCTATTTCTTGGCTACTACTATTTTTAATTTGTAAGAAAAGAAGTATATCCAACATCTCTCTCTCTACAAAGATGTGTCAGTCGTTTTCAAAGCAATTATCATGATTTTATTTTAGGTTTTATAAAATTTTTCAGAATAAAAAATAATAAAAATAAAATAAAATTTTCAAAGCTATTGTCAATGTTTTATAATTACTAATAATTTGTTGTTTACGTCGGCCTGCTTTCAATTAATTATTATTTTGTTGTTTAGTTTTTTCTTTTTATGCACTTTTTTTGTATTTTTGTTGAAGTAAGGGTGATTGATCACGCAAAAATTCTATTTTTCATCTATTTCTCATTCACCTACACGCATACACCCGTATACAAAATCACACACACACACACACACACAAGAAAATTGCAACGCGATCACCATAAACAAGACGAAAATATAGTTTTCTTTTTTCAAGCACGCTTACATCAGGCACACGAGGACATGTGTTATCGCTACACAAAAATTAAATACTCCCAAAACTAATATAGAAAAAAATAAACATTATTAAATAAATTAAAACACAAACACACACACACACACACACACAAAATAAAAACATCCCTATGTAAGTATTAAAAAAAAAACCGATACATCGAAAGCTTATATAAACACTAAACAGTAACGCACAATGCCGGTGAATTTAATAACCTTACACACACTCACACACACATATATATACACACACACGTGTGTGTTTAACACAGACACATTCACAGCCACACACACAAGTACACCTACAGCAAATCTTCATTTTGGGGCATATGCACTCTACACAGACAAGCACATTATTACTCAAAAACAGTAAGCCACAAAAAAGCAAAACAAACAACACATAAGGACATAGCAATTCATTTGGAAGTTAAATTCTTAACGGTTTACCATTCTCTCTCTAAAATTTTGAAAACTTATTTACTAAGTAAATAAATTATAAAATAATATTCAATAAATTCTTTTTTATTATTAATTATACGTCTTCTACTAAGTATTGTACACTTTATTTCCAGAAATTATTTAAAGTTAAGCTCCCATACACTGGCCAACCGTTTTTGTTTGTTTATTCATAAATTTATTATTTCTCTTAAATGGGTAAATACATAATCTTTATTTTCTCTTAAAGCAGTATTTTTAGTCGAAATTATTATCTAACCATAATTTCGATTGAAAGGAATGCAATTCTATAAATTCTAATTAAAAGCGAAAGTAAGGTGTGAAAATGTATCGAAAAAGTGCTTTTTAGTTGGTTTTTTTTTTTTGTCTATTTTTAGATTTTTGATTTGTTACAAATCAAAATCTAAAAAAAAAAATGTAAAATAAAAACACCCGTCCCTTAAAAAAAGCCTTTAACAAAAAAACTAACTAAAAGGAATAGAAACTAATAATGATCAATAATGAATCAAACACGCGGGTTCGCAATTTGAATTATTATTCATAACAAAAATAATCCGGTCACAAGCACATATGTACAATAATACATACATACATACATAGCATCACACACTTATACGCAAATAAAATGAAAACAAAACAAAACATTAACATACTTCAAGAGTCTTACACTCTTCTAGTCTCATCTTTAATACACACAGACAATAATTCCAGCACCGCACGTGTTTCTAAAATAAACAAAAAAAGCAAAAATAAACATTCGCAGACCACGTTAAGAAAATGATACTTCCGAAAGACAACAATATCATTAGAAATTTAGTATTATTATTTAAAAAAAAGTCCTTTTCCGCGTGCGTACATATATGCTTTTTTTTAGTTTTTACTTTTAATACGCACTTAAAGACAGCCACTGTACAAAAACACGAAGAAAATACACTTACAGTACAGTACACACAAACATGCATCCAACCTCGCACACATGTCAATTCATTTAACACTTACAAAAGAAAAAGAAATAATTTATTTTTTACCAAGGTTTACTCGCCCATCGATCCATATAAAAATTGCGTTAAAACTTAAAAAACAACAAAAATAAATAAATAAAAGGTTCACAATCTTTGTTATTTACTTAAAAAGTGATAAAAAAGGCCTCCCGTTTTGAAAATCAAGATTCGAAATGTAGATTTTAACTTTAACTGGGTGAGTTCAAACTCTGACCACTGAGCGCCATAAGAACACGAATTGAACTGCAAAATAAAAAAAAAAAGCACGAAAACAAAAAGAAAAGAAAATCATGTTAAGTGCAAAAGTTGATTAAAAGGGGTGTTAAATTAAGAAAAACTTCTAAATTATTACTTTTTTTTATTTATCAATTCTTGTCACTTTACCACCTTATTTCTCTCTATCTAAAATTGAGTAGTGAATTCGATCCTCATTGAGTGCCCCATACTTTCGGCCTTGTGCCACATCTAAGCTGCGCTGAGAAAATCACCTTAGTTTCTCTGTCTTTCTCTCTCTTTCTATCTATTGCACATCCACGTTCAAAAATATCTCTGCATAAATATCCCCTTCCCCCACAAATTATCTCGTTAAAAATTATTAAATTAAAAAATTATTCTTAAATCTCTTCCCCCCCCCCCCCACTTTTTCTCACACACAAGCACACATCCAAGGATCATGTTGTTTACTGTTTAGTGTTGTCGTTCATCGATAGAAATTTTAATTTTTAAGCAAAATGGCCAAGTTTAAGTTGAAAACCATTTAACCGAATCGACACCTTTTTAGGAAGTCATTCACATTTTTTGTGTTAATTCCGGCTTCTACGTTGGTTCCCTTGTAAAATATGCGATGTTACGCTATTATTGATTGTTGTAACATTGTTTATTACATCATACAATGTATGTAATACACAAGCGTACGCGCCTAGCCGTGACCTTCGTTAATAACAATTGTTAGCGACGGTCGTGGCCTAGCCATCCGTAACCGTCAGAGATGAAATGCAAAGTGGGGGAGAAAAGAAAAAGAATTAAGCAAATTGTTGTTTTCTCTATTCATTCTCTCTTAGTCTTCTTGTTCGTTGGAAGCTAATAATGAGAAATTTAAAACACGTACGCAAACGCATACACGCGTGTACGTGTACACACACACACACACACACACACAGTGATTGTTCGGGTTCTGTTTGTTGTATGCAATTCCTCTCCAGAATCTATTATTTTAAAAATTTAACTACAGCAGTACACCAAACACAAAAGAACATTTTTTGGAACAAAAAAAAACAAAATATAAAATTTGTTTTTATTTTCTTTAGTTTTATTTTTCAACTAGTGAAGAAGTTAATTTCTGATGACAGTTCAACGCTGTCGAAGAAAAATAATGTATTGTATACTTTGCAATGGTGTCAAACAAGTTGAAAATAATTACGTGTGTGTTAAAAGTTTATTTTTTGATGTTTTTTAGGTCTTTCTTTCTATGTTGTGTATTGAAAACATTGTTAACTTGTTTTCATTGTAATGTGCGATTAAAAAACAAAACAACAACATAAAAAACTATCGATTTGAATATCGATCGATGTTATTGTTACATTAAGGAAATGCGTAAGTGTGTGGGGGGGAGGTTGTGTTTTTAGTTTGTTTGTTAATAATTAAATTACCAGAAGTGCTTTGTTTGATGTCACCACTAATGAAGGATAACAAAAATAAAAAGTCTCTACATTTTTACAATGTGCATTCATGTTAACAACATAGATTACGTAACGACTCAACACAATTAAACGCAAGGCTACTACTACTGCAGTTACACTACCGAAACATTTTTCTGACTTGTCGTTTCCCCTAAGTGGCGTCAGGATTACGAAACCGTTTGTAGTTCGAAAATAAAGACTAAAAAACAGCCTTCGAATTTTCTGGAAACTAAGCTTTTCAAGTAAACTGCTGAATGCTGGGTAAAGAAAGAGGATTATTTTGCGCGAAGCTTCCATTCAAAGAACGCTAAAAAATTGTCTTGAAAATCATCGTTAGAATTCCTGGGTCCGAATTCCTGGGTACTGCATTAACAACAAAGAAGGCTCCTCGTGGAAATTCATAACGAAGTGAAAATTTTAAGTTTTATTTATTTTCTCCTTAAGTTTTCAGTTCCCTACACAGGGAATTCATTTGAAATAAAATTACACTGCAATTACACTACTTAAAGAGAGTGAGAGTAAGCAAAAGTTGTTGACAAGTAGTGACTATTTGTCAACAACTTTTGCTTACTCTCACTCTCACTGGATAATTTAATTGCAAATTTTAATAATGATATCCTAAGGATAGTCTCTTTTTCAGATTTTCAATTAACTTGCAGTATAATGATAAACTATGAAACGAGTATGATGATGATAAACTACAACCGGCAGCAAAGTCTTTGATCAGGAGATGTGTTTTGGGGAGCGTGGAACCATCTTTTAATTACTGCAATTGACAACATATAAGACGCACTTCAATTTCAGCGGAGAAAATCGAGAAAAAATTAATAATGAGTAAAATTAGTAATAAATAGTAAGCCTAGCCTATATTTACGACTTTGTTGGTTATACAAGCCATGATAACAATTTTATACAGACTTCAAAGTCTGATCCTTTATGGAGAAAGACAGTTTATCTAATATTGGCTGTTTCTCTTTTATTACAACAACCTCCAATATTTGAAGCCTTCTTTTGAATTCGCGAATTAAAAAAAAAAACGTTGGTACGTTGGAATGAATCGCAAACAGTTATATTAATATACACAAAACACAATCTTTGAAAAAGAATTTAGCAATTGGGCAGGTTGATTTTAGAACTGTGTTATTGTATTCCAATTGAAAGTTGGGATTTGACATTGATAAATAATGAGACAAAATATTTTACAAATTGTTACCGATTTTGAGTAAACAAATATAAAGTTTAGGTTCAAAATTGTAGCGATGCAGTTTCATTGCGGTGATCAGTAAAAAACGAAAAATAATAGACAAAAGAATACGAGTTTATAAAAGTTTTTTTTTATATCCAAAGCTAAGAAAACAAAATAAAAATCAAGTAATTATTACAAGTGAGCAAATTCAAAACAATATAGTTTTTTTCTTAAAAATCAGAATAGAAGGAAGTTTTGTGCCATCAGCGCAACATGCGATTATGACCGTATAAGGGGTCTCTGAGTTGACAGGTAGATAATTTCGGTCGACTATCGCGAATTTTAAACCTACATATGACATATAAGGCGCAGAGGGGTTTTAAAATATGTTTTTAATAAAAAGAAGTACGCTTTATATGCCATCAAATATGTTATTCCAAGCTCCACCCTGACTCAGGATGATAGTCCCAGCTATGGGCAAATAGTGAACCCCCACAAACAAAAAGAAAACACTACAAAAGTATAAAAATATTTTTATAGTAGAATTACCAGTCAGTCAGTTGAATGCCATACATGATACACGCTTTGGGCGATCATGTTTCGAAAGAGACATGGCTGACTGAGCAGAAGATTATCTTGCAGTAGGTTGCCATTGCTTTCTGCGGTAGACTGGTTGCAAGCCAAGGTTATAGAACCCAATCTGTCCTGTTATTTAATCCATAACTGGAGAGTATTTGTGCGTAAGTGAATGCAAATAAATAAAATAGTCGATATTAAAATATGTGCATAAACTTGTGAAAACTTGAATTTTTAATTCAAAAAGTTTTCAGAATAAATAGTTCAAATTCAAACATTCAAATCTTTACTAGAATAATATGGTATTTGGTTTGGTATAATTGGTATCCTGCTATCAACTCACCAAATTACCATAAGCCAGAAATTCACCTTCGAGGAATATTCGCGTCAAGAATAACAATACCTATTTATGAGAAAAATTACCAACGATACATTTTATCTGTAGTCGAAGCTATAAAATTGTATTCAAAATACTTAGATTTCTGTATTAAATAAACTATAGAGATGTTGAGACGCCGCTAAACAAAATCAACCAACCAAGAATTAACTTGCCATATGTACATTCCACGGAAACTGACTACTAAGATTACACATTATTATCTCATGAGTCTTCTCTCATTGTTACTTGCATTTTCTCATTCAGTTCCCTCATCCATTTCAGTCTTTCTCGTGTGTCCATATTTTTTATCTAAATACCGTACAAATCTAAACTTATTTATAAATGGAACTTTGTGTGTGTGTATGTATGCGTGCGTGCGCGCATATGTGTCCGTTACCTATAGACTCCGAAACGGCTGAACCGATTTTCTTGAAAATTTACACAGTTGTACTATAAGCGTCTGCAAGTGTTCTTAGCTAGGTTTTATGTCGAAGTACCCCCGATAAATATTCAAATTTGATAATTGAAATAAATCGGGTTATAGAAGGAGTGGTCCGATTTTAATCAAATTTGATACAGTCATAGATAAAGACAAAAGAAACGATATTCAGAAGTTTCAAGGTTGCAGTTCTTACAATAGTGCAGAAAATCGATAATATATGTAAAAGGCAAGATGTTTGTGTGTGTGTCTGTTTATCTCTCTGTATGTCCTTTATACAAATCCACAATTTTTATCCGATTCTCACCAAACTTCACACAAATATTCTTTAGGCTGAGTCTGAGCTCCAGGACCATAGATTAGTTTTAAAGCTTTCATTACAACCGAGCAACGCCGGGCTATACTGCTAGTATGGAATATTTTAATATGCCAAAAAAAAAAAAAAAAATAATGAATGCCCAAATATTTTCTATTGTATCTTCTCTTATCTTCATAGTGCTCTAAAATAAAGAATTTTAATGTATCGTAATTTGTACACATTTCCATCCTTACCTGCATTTTGCTCATTGCTTTTTTTATCCATCCAACAGACATGTCTCTATGCCATTTTTTTGTTTCAATCCCACTCCCACTTTCTAACAAGACCTTGGAGCAGGGTGCCAATAATAATGGTGCTAATAATTAAGGTACATTAATCGGTAAATTTTTTATTTGTTCCCCGAAGGCCTTTACTCCGTGAAATCTTTCCAAAACATCCTTAATTCCTTGCAAATATATATGCTGAATTCGAATCGATAATTGTTTATTGAAGAAACCTGCCTTTTTTCCTGTTATCGACCAGAAAAAATCGGACTATATCTCACCCCTTATCACAGTTCTCATATCTGATTCAACGCTGAATGACTTGAGGCGTAGGATACTTATTTTGGCCTATTTACTTCTTTTGAGCAATTACTCCGCGATCTGTTTGGTTTCGGAACTCAATTTCCGCGTAGTAATTGCAAAAAGGAAGTAAATAGGCCGAAAAATCGACAAACTACGCGTGAAGTCATTCTGCAGTGAATAACATTTTTGAAGCGTGGTTACGGGGTGAGATAAACAGCGATAAGAAGTTCGATATTTTTCTGGTCGTTAACGTGAAAAAAGGTGGGTTTCGTCAATAAACAATTACTGATTTGAGTTCAGCATTTACATTTGCACGGAAATAAGGATGTTTTGGAAAGATTTGAAGGGGTAAAGGCCTTCGGGTAACAAATCAAAAATTTACCCATTAATCTTCATCATATAACATTTTTTTAGGTTTTCTACGAAGGTCCAGATATTTTCCTACCATTTTACTTTTTATTGTTATTACTCATTGAATTTTAAACACGGGTAAATAATGGAGATGTGCGTTGTGGTGTAATGGATATTGACTCAGAATGAGAAATCAGAGAGCCGAGTTCGGATTTCAGTTGGATTCGTTGTGTTCATTTCTACGCTAATACCCTTGGGAAAGAAATTAATCCATTTCTCCCTCCAGCTATGGGTTGAATGGCAGGACAGGTTGGATTCTATAGCCTTGGTTGGCAACCAGTCTACCGCAGAAGATTTGCGGGAAAATCTTCTATCTAGTCAGTGATGAACCGAAAGAGACATGATCGCCCAAACGTGTATATCGTATGGCACTTAACTGAGTAAATAATGGTTTTACACAATAAGTCTCAGCACTCTCTTCAGTATTCTCTAGTCTTCATTGTTTTTTTAACTCTTTGAATTTTCATATTAGTCATATCTTGTGGCTTTAACTAGATATCAGGTGACACCAGGTCTCCTCACTGCTCTAACATTCACATCGGTCGATATAAATCGACATTATTGGTTCTTTAGCGTTCGATTTTATTTTTTGAAAATATCAAAATCAAATTTTTTAGCTTCACTTTGAGGGCCTGCGTTTCGTTATTCTTGTGAGGATCTTATTTATTTATTTCATGTTTACATTGGTTGTCGCTCAGGATTTAATGATGCATATCCCTTCAAATTTCCAGTTCCTTTCTTATCTTTGCAGACCTCCAGCACCGCCCGTAGTGTGGACAGCTTCAGTGCTTCCTCGAACAGTCAGTTCTTTCAATCTCACCTCTGCTGTTTTTGGTATGGTTCCAATTGCACCAATTATTTTGGGCATTAGCTCAACCTTCGTCTCTCTCTCTCTCTCTCTCTGTTTTTAATCCTCGAGCAAGGTCTAAACATTTTTCTATTTGTTGCTTTCCTTTCTTTTCCCCTTGTACAGCCACGTTTACAATCTGGTATACATTTTTGTTCGTAACTGTCTGATCTGGCCTTTTTGCTATCAAGATCTGAAGTTGAAGAGTGTTCTCTTTAATTCTGTTTATTTTCTATGACATCCTCTGGTGTTTGTCTTTTCATCTTTTACTTCTTCGATCAATTTTCATATTCTCCTTTGCACTGTTTTGCGTATTTTGTAAAATCGATTTTAAACATTTCGACGCTGTCATCAATGCTGATGAGCTGGCTATGTTCTTTCTTTCTTTTTTACATATCGTTTGGGATTATTATTATTATGTCGTTTTTCATTATAAATCGATTTCTGCTATGGTCGCACTACCTACCAAGTCTGCAGGAAGACCTAAGGCAGGTCATGGTGTGTTGTTATGGCTACATTTCATGTTTTTTCACATCTCCCTAACATCCCTAGCGTGACATAGACAAAGTTCTCCTTAGTGTGTGGGTTGTACTTAACAAGACATTTTTTTGTATATTTCTTAACCTGGGGTTTCCAGGGATTCTTTCAATGTGTTTTTTTCCCCATTTTTTATCATTCCAAGTGCACCTGCTATCACTGGTACGATTCTTGTTTTCAATTTCTACATTTTTTCTATTTCAATTTCCAGGTCTTTATATTTTGACAGTTTTTCGAATTTCTTGGTTGCTGTGTTACAATCTGCTGGACAAACCATATTAATTAATAGGAAATATTTTCTTTTCGGTTTTTGACAATATTGTCCGACCTATTTATTTTTAATTTTCCTGTTTGTGTAGATGGTGTAATCCTCTGCAATTGAGACATCTTCTATTTCCTTAGCCCGTGCAGGGTGGTGTTCGTGCTAGTGTTTGTTTACATATTTTCCAAAGTGTTTGCACATTATCTGGTGTAAATATTGCCCCACTCTATCGTGACGATTTTTATATTTATTTGGCACAAGTACAGAACACCCTGAGATTAGAGAGTCAAATGTTTCTTAGTATTTGTCACAAAACCTGCATTATTATTATTATTATTTTCCTCAAAGAGATCTTATGCCGTAATTTAACGATCAGGAGCGAGTCATGACAAATGATTATCGGTCCTGTTATTTCTTCACCCTGCTACAAATATTTCAGACATTTTCTAACTTTGTCCATCATTGTTTCAAGGAGAAGGGGGTCACAACAAGAATAACTTCTACTTTCTTAAAACTCCAGAAGCATGCGATCACATTATTATTATTATTATTATTATTATTATTATTATTATTATTATTATAGAGCGGGAGAGCAACATGCCAACAAAGTGACATTAAGGTACAAATATACGAAACCCAATATACCCATCAGGATACCCTTTCCGATAGGAGTATACCAGACTACTACCAAATGTGATAGTGAAAGATTTTGATAAAAGCAGCGCATAACCTTGCAGGTGGGCTCCGGTTAGAAATACTCTCAGGTTGGGTAACCAAGTTCGCTCAAACGGAACTTCATTTAAGCTTCTTTCTAAGTATCTATATGCAACCCCTAAGTCCCCTTACCTGCCTCACCTTTTAAGCTTAAAAAAGCAACTATTGACACCCGGCTATGATACTTCTCTACTACTCCCACAATTGAGATGCACAGTGCATCTAACTGGTTAAAATCAGACAAATGACAAGCAAATTTTTGGATATTGAATGGAATATTGATTGTAGTCTACCTTAATTCCCCATGTCAAAATCTGTACATTTTAACACCTTAAATTAATTAAGATTGATTGAAAATGTTACTATTATCATGTTGGTGCGGCACATTGACTTAGTCAATGAACATTCTTTTCTTGAGACATAGTGTCAACATGATTTCTTACAACTCAATAACACTTTGGAGTATCTTCGAAGAGTAAATGATGGCAGTTTTCTGGAGATCTACAATTTTGGTTTTAATTACAATTTTCCCTCAGCTATCTTTTAAGTATCTGGGTGTTATTTCAAGTGCGCCTATTACTACAGATATTACTTCAATAGTTCTGTTCCTTAGCCTTTTCAACTCCCTAGTCAGATATCCAGAAGCTAAGTAGAATATTGAGAGACAGGAAAATTTTGGTGGAAACAAAGAAGAGAGTACTAGATTGTTACGTGATGTCTGTTCTTCAATATGACAGCGAATGCTGGACAATCTCCTCAAAGATAAAGGAACCAAAATGTGGTTCTACAGCAACCAAAAGCAACCAAAATGTGGTTCTACAGAAGGATACTGAGGATACCATGGGTTGAACATATGAGCAACGACAAGGTTTTAGAGAGGATGGAAACTAAAAGATAATTAATACTTAACATCAGGAAAAGTCAGCTGAAGTTTCTGGGATATGTAATGAGGAAGGAGAGCTTAGAGAATCCGATGCTCACAGGTCAGATAGATCGAAACAGTGACAGGGGAAAGCAACGTGTAACATATTTGATGGACTGATCAAATGGATGGTAGAGCGGCGTAACAGGAGAAAGCATATTAAGAGCTACTAGGGATAGGGAGATGTGGAGGGCTATGATCGTCTACACCCTGAAGGAACACGGCAGAGAAAGAAGTAAAATCCTGGTATTTTTTCAATCTTTTCAGTTTCTTTAGGGTCCACTCTTGTACTGTAAGGAACAGAACAATCAATAATTGGACAATTATTAATTTGCTTATCTATCCCAATAAGATCGATTCTTCGTACTTCGATGATATAATCTGTATCTAGAGAGAAATCGCATATCGTATCTGTCATTTTCTACCAATGATTCTGGTTGATATTCATACCATTGCTCTTTCACATTGAAGCCAAATTTTCAGCATAGTTCCCAGGTGGTTTCTCTAATCATCCCATATTCTTTCTGTGCTAACTTTGGACATTCATTGAGTATGGTCTTAAATGTCTCATCAGCTTGTCCACACATCCTGCATTTGCTCTCTGTTGTATCGTCGTATCGTCGAGGTGGTAAACAATACACATAGAGGATAAAATAATATCTTATTCGGTAGATGTCCGTAGTAGATCGTAACAATATGGGTGGTTGAGTTAACAAGTAACACGTAGCTTAACAGTGTCCCTCAGCTTACACAAACTAACTTCCTATTCAACCGAATCACTCTTTCTATATATATACGTGATTGAGCCATGTCATAACACTTTCTTGATGTGATTTGTCTATTTTGACCTTGATTGCATTCGTTCTGAAGTAACCTGTGGTCTTGAAGTACCGAGTTGACATCCAACGGAATATAACCATGTCTCATAGACAGGAGAAGCTTTTTAGACTTGACTGGCAATCCTCTTAGAGGTGATGACTTGATAAAAATGCTGTTAGCTATACAGCATTAAATTCATTGACCTTCATTTTATGAACGAAATGTTCATTCAAAATATCTAAACTTATTTATAAATGGAACTTTGTGTGTGTGTGTATGTGTGCGCGCGTGCGCGCATATGTGTCCGTTACCTATAGACTCCGAAACGGCTGAACCGATTTTCTTGAAAATTTACACAGTTGTACTATAAGCGTCTGCAAGTGTTCTTAACTAGGTTTTGTGTCGAGGTACCCCCGATAAATATTCAAATTTGATAATTGAAATAAATCGGGTTATAGAAGGAGTGGTCCGATTTTAATCAAATTTGATACACTCATAGACAAAGACAAAAGAAACGATATTCAGAAGTTTCAAGGTTGCAGTTCTTACAATAGTGCAGAAAATCGATAATATATATATATATATATATATATATATATATATATATATATATAAGGCAAGATGTTCGTGTGTGTGTCTGTTTATCTGCCTGTATGTCTGTATTTCTTTCAGCCCTTTTATTTTAGTTTTTGCTTCGGGTTTGGCTCTAAGTAGGTATAATTGTAGTTCTTAGTCCCAGCTATGATACCATTTACTCAAAGGACTTATTTAGCCTTCAAAATTCAGTTTACGATGAAAAAACGTATTTGATATCAATACCAGGAAATCAAAATTTGACTTCCATCCATTCATTTTTCTTTCAGTCTACGTTTTCGCTTTAACTGGAAACAACTATTGCTTTTTAGTCTTTCGTGTCAACGTCCAAAGAGTCTGAGCTCCATTACCATGGATTAGTTTTAAAGCTTTCATTACACCCGAGCAACGCCGGGCTATACTGCTAGTTGAAAAAAAGTGTGAATGATACTGGAACCAATAGTAAAAGCAGGTGTCTCATTATACAATAGGGTGAACTTGGTCATCACTCTATTGCTGTCTTAAGTGACTACACAACTATTACTATTATTTCTTCTAATAATAATAATAATAACAATGATGATGATGATGATGATGGTGTAAACATGACTGCCATTCCTGGATCTTAAAGTCTATAATTATACACAAGTTATCACCTGTTGTCATCAGTTTCATTAAGAAATGTATGTCGTTATGGAAAACAACACTTCACCTCAATCATGGAAATAACTGGTGAAATAAGCATCAAGAATTAAAATTAAAATGTGTCAGTGATGGCATACTAATGAAATTCAATTTCGATAAATGTATTAAAGCCTCAGTTTTACAAGAATCACTACAACAAACCTTCTTTATTAGCTTAGACCCTGGGGTAACAATCAAAGATTTAGAGAAAGAAGCTTATAAGTACCTCTGTGTAAATGGGGATGAAGGAATTCACCATAATAAAGAATGAAAGAAATATTGTAAAAAGAGTATTATAGAAGAAAATTATAGTATTAGAGAAAATAGTATTATAGAATTGTGCAACTCCTATTAAGAACTGAATTCTCAGAACATAATGATGATCATTAATAGCCTTCCCATCATAATGGTTCATTACAGTTTCAATATCTTGAACCGAACTCTAAATTATACAGACGAATGGATTATAAGACAAGAAAGCGTATTTCTAGGCATAACATACATCATCCAAAATCTGATGCAGACCATTTATATATACCCCGTAAAGAAGTTGGAAGAGGTCTTATTCAGAAATGATTGTCATACAGCTATTAACTTATTAACGTACACGGAAACAACAAAGGACTGGATCATAGGGACACATGGCCCAGTAGATATAGACGTTGGTTAGTTCAAGTGACTTGACCCAAAGAGTTGTGAGTTCAATACCAGGCTACAGTAGTGGTGAACAAGTAACCTACAGAGTCGGGTTAGAGGGAGATAACTCATAACTATCAAAAGAGGCTTCGCACAAGGAATGAGAATGATATATTCGTAATAAAAGGGTTTGATTCGAAATTCATAGCACCTGAAGAAGACCGGAGCGTACAACAATCGAAACGTCGTACAAATGACAACCAAGATGAAGACAATAGTCCGGATAATGTAAATAGTGAAGGATAAAGCTCTTGAACAGATGAAAAAATTCTGGAAAAACAAACTTCTCTATGGCCAATATCTAGAACGTGCTAATAAAGCCAATGTTGATAAAATTAACACTCATCGATGGTTACGAACTTTTTGATTAAAGGCTAAAATGGAAAACGTTATTGTTGCAGTCTTCTCATTAGAAGCTTTCAGTTAAATAACATACATAATAGTGTGGATCCAAAATGCAGGTTCTGTAGCAAATATCAGGAAAATATAGACCATCTAATCTCAGGGTGTTCTGTCCATCAGTGAAGTGCCATACGTGATTCATGCTTGGGCGATCATGTCTCGAAATAGACATGACTGACTGGGCAGAGGATTATCTCGCAGTAGGTTGCAATTATAGCGGGGTATCTTATTTTATTTTTTTTTCTAGTTGTAGTAGGATTCTGTTTGTAGTGAAGGGTAATTGTATACCGTGCAGGTTACCGGAATTTGGCCTTGTGGGAAGATAACCCACTATAATGCATAAAATGATGATAAAATCAAGAAAGGCAAATTGAGTATAAAATAACATTTATATATATTTCAATTAATGTTTTACAATTAAAGCAATACTTGACTATAAGTCCAACGGAGGTTAAATTGTTCATGACAAATAATGATGAGTTGAAAGAGATTAAAGGCTTAGGCGTGTGGAAGCGTCTTGAAGGTAAGGGGATGTTCATTTTGAAGTTGCTGCTCCTAAGGTCAGTAAGTCAGTAAGCACTTTGAGGAATGTCTTTGAAGAGGTCAATAAATACTTTGGGGGCAGGGAGAAAGAAAGAGGTCAGCATAGTAGCCGCTCGACTTTAGTCAGGGAGAAACTAATCAGCTCGTCCGTCACCGCCAGTGTCTGTCTGGGTGCCTTTTGTCTCGGCTTTTTATATTTGATTTTTGGATCAAAACGCAGTTCGTTTCGGATTTCATCCTTGTATTTGATTCCGGGCTTCCCATTGGCTGGTAAATAAAATAAATGGAAATTTGATATTTGATTAATTTTATTTTTCAACCGGAACATCTGCGCGGATCCACTTGCGCGGAAAGGATTTTTATTCATTAGCTTTCTGGTCGGCATAGAGCCAACATCCGGTTTGCTCGCTTTTGCTCGGTCGGTATCACCACACAATTACTTTCTGCAGAAGACTGGTTGCCAGCCAAGGTTATAGAACCCAGTCTGCCTTGTTATTTAACCCATAACTGGAAGGAAGAGACGGATTACTTTCCCAAGGGTATTTGCACGTAAGTAAATGCAATGAATTCAACTGGAAATCGAACTAGGCTCTCCGATTTGTCATTCCGAGCCGATATTCACTGCACCACAATCCACATCCGGTATTTTGTACTTGGGCAAAATGAAAATACAAATCGTAATAGTGGAATGGAGGCAATATTTACACTGGAGGCAATATTTACACTGGACAATGCACAAACACTCTGGCATGAACATCATTGAGAACCAGTTACAGAAATAGAAGACATCACAATTCTATGGAATTACACCATCTTTACAGATAGGAAGCAAATAAGATGGACATAATTGTCAAAAACCGAAAAGGAAAACTTTCGTACTAATTGATATGGCTTGCCCAGCAGGCTAACATAGCAACCAAGGATTTTCTATCGAAATATAACGATCTGGACATTGAAATAGAGAAAGTATGGAAATTGAAAATAAGAATAGGACCAGTACCTACTTGTAGGCGCGCTTCGAACAATAAAAAAAGGAACACAATACAGTGAAAAAATTCTAACTTAAGAAAAATACAAAAGATTGTGTTAATAAGTACAGTCCACACACTAAAAAGAACTTTCTCCAAGTAACACTAGTGATGTTATGGGAGTTAGAAAAACCAATCATAAAATGAAACCATAACAGCACACCATTACCTGCCTTTGGACAGGTAGTGTGTCCATAGCAAGAATCCAATGAAGATGATGATGATAATGATAATATCAACGCACAAATATTGTAGTTAGTCACTTCATGATTAAGTAATGCATTAATAAACTAATTAACTTGTGTGTTATTTTAACTTATACATAAATTAAGATGCAAATAGGTAAACTGAGTGTCTGAAATATTTTTCTCGTGCTTTTGTATATATGGACGCAAGGTTTCTATCCAGAATCGGGAAAATGTGAATTGTAACCCCTGTCACCCCTATACTAAATTGTGAAAAATGATTGTAATTTACTAAGCACAGCTTAGATGTGGCACAAGGCCGAAAGTATGGGGCACCCAGTGAGGATCGAACTCACTACTTAATTGCAATAGTGTTACTGTTAGCGAGACAAGCTTGCTAACCATTACACCACCTCGAGGTGAAAAATGATTGTAGTATTCGATACTTTCAGCTGTATATTTAAATAAGAGAGAGAGAGAGAGAGAGAGAGCGAGAGCGAGAGCGAGAGCAAGGAAAAAGAAAGTTAAAATTAAGCAAATTTACAACCAAAATATACCAAGCTATTCAGTGAGACTGTCTATTATAAATCTTTCAAGTGGGGTGTTGGATGGACGGGGTGGAGAAGAAATAGGTTTGAATTCCTGGTTTTGAACTTCAATTATCGACAAGTTCACTCTCGTTTTGGCTACTGGCCAGGTTAATATTTTATTGAGTCCAGATTACTGACCAGATTACACTCGCGTGCACACACAGAAACTTATATATATATATATATTGATTGTTTAATCCTTAGTTTTTGGTCATAATAGGGTTAGACCAATACACATTTGTATTATATATATATATATATATATATATATATATATGTGTGTGTGTGTGTGTGTGTGTGTGTGTGTGTGTGTGTGTATGTGTAATTAGGCAGTACTTCATTTAAACATATTTTATTGAAAGTATAAACGTTTTATATCAATTAAGTTTAACCATTTTTTTTTTTACTAAATTACGAAATATCCAAAATCAAAATACGCGCTATGTCCAAGGTTTCGACTCCCGTGAGTCATCTTCCGGGATGTTTTTGATAGTGAATTTTAAAACCGCTCTAAACAATAAGTATTAAGTATAAAAATTATACGAAGAAAATCAAAAGAAGTTCATCTAATTTGTCGTTATTTTTTAAATTGTATCGAATAAATTAAAAATATCAGACATCTGCCGGTTTTGCGAAAGATCATTCGCAATTTGCAAAAAAGGATTCCAATATATATATATATATATATATATATATATATATATATATATATATGTGTGTGTGTGTGTGTGTGTGTGTGTGTGTGTGTGTGTGTGTGTGTGTGCCGAAATGCACATTTTCGTAATAAAAATTTATCGTAAATAATCAAACGGGTAGAAATAAATATAACACTGTTATAAACAGAAAATCTACTTAAATACGAGTAGCGATCAAAAATAATGTTCAAACAAATCTTTATATATATATATATATATATATATATATATATATATATATATATACACATATATATATACACATATATATATGTGTGTGTGGGTGTGTGTGTGTGCCGAAATGCACATTTTCATAATAAAAATTTATCGTAAATAATCAAACGGGTAGAAATAAATATAACACTGTTATAAACAGAAAATCTACTTAAATACGAGTAGCGATCAAAAATAATGTTCAAACAAATCTCTCTCTCTCTCTCTCTCTCTCTATATATATATATATATATATATATATAATAAAATGTGTGAGAGGCCGTGAACATTTTGTTTAAAGTGTATATTTATTGTTGTTGTTCTACATGTTATGATACATTAAGTGTCCATAATGGTATTTGTGACGCTACACGTGTTTCGAGTCTAAAGAATCAGATGACCGATAGAAAAGAAATACAGACCAAATTCTCAAGTCAATGAAAAATTTCTAGATAACAAAGGCGCCTCCAAGATAGAATTAACGTGCTAATGAGAAAACCCCCACCCCACAGTAACTTCAACTTGGTGGTCAGCCTTTGATTCATTTATTTCTTTTTCTGTTTATCCATTTATACATGTGCAAAGGCGAAAAACCGCCCATTCTGCAAACAGTTCAACTGGGTGGCCACCACTTGATTTACTCACTTATTTATAAACGATACCTTGGCCATCAGAAACAAAAAAGGAACTCAATACGTAAAGTCATTTATTCGCCTGAAGAGAGTCAACTTTAGACTCGAAACACGTGTAGCGTCACAAATACCATTATGGACACTTAATGTATCATAACATGTATAATAACGACAATAATAAATATACACTTTAAACCAAACGTTCACGGCTTCTCACACTTTTTATTCTATACCAATTTCTCCCGTTGGAATCACCCTATTTCTGTTGATATATATATGAATTTCAATCATGCTATTCCCAAACAAATACGAACTGTTAAATGAAAGAACGGAAATTATGACTAAATGCATCCACACTAAGAAATACCTCTTAGGTTCATACAACCATGGATGAAAACGCCATAATTCGTTTTGATCTAAAAATTGCTCGTTCAAAAATTCCCTGCCACGTGAGCGTTCAAATAAAACACCGTTACATGAGCGTTCTTAAAAAGAAAAACGGTAAAATCAGTTATTAAAAATCGCCTGAAGACACCACTCATGATAGAAACTTAGGTAGCGTAATAACTGGTTTAAAAATGGAATATATTACATTTTAATAATTTAATAAATCATTTAATTTTTCCAGTATTCTTACATGTTTTCTTTTTACTGGAGATTCAGTCAGTTAAGTGCCATGCGTGATACACGCTTGGACGATCATGTCCCTAACGAGACATGACTGATTGGGCAGAAGATTTTCCCGCATTAGGTTACCATTACTTTCTGCGGTAGACTGGCTGCCGACAGGGTCTAAAGAACCCAATCTGCCTTGTTATTTAACCCATAACTAGAGAGAAAAGGCGGATTAATACCTTTCCCAATAGTATTTTTGCGTAAGTGAATGCAACGAATTCTACTGGATACGCTTGCTGGAGATTAAGGAATGTAAAAACGTTCCACAATTATTATTTTTACAGTCGCTTTCAGCTACTTCACTGGTTTTTCTTATGGGTGTTATGTTTTCGATTTTGTTTTTTTCCTTATGCTTTCCTCAAGCAAAAAAGAGACATGTAAAATGTTGTGACCTTGTTAGGGGCCAGAAATAAAGATACAAAGAAAGAATAGAGTTAAACAAATGTATTAACAAAAACTGTAGTACAAAACATATACAAAATGAAAAGGTCACCAGCGTGACTGTTTGATCCGGCTGTCAGAGCTATCTGCTGGAATAGACTTCTGCCACAAAGCAGAAACTGCTGCTTATTTATAGTTGAAAGAGTTCATGTGTGCTTGAGCAAATAACCATAACACTTCTCTCCTAAGTATCAACTCCGCAGAAGTCTTAATACTTTTTTCTCTTTGGATTAACGACGTTAAAATCTGTGATTTTTTAAATTTTTCTCCTTAAACGGCAATGTTCCGGGCCCGCTTGCAAAATTGGTATGTCAAAAGTATTGTAAATGACATCCGTGAGTTCTCTCTCTCTTCAGGAGGACCGCTGTCAGCATCGTCCGACAGGCCTTTCCTGATTTGGTTTAAATGACTTTTGTGAGTAAACTGGGGACCTTTAATTGTGTAGGCCCTATTTTCTACTCTTTTCTCAATTGTACTTATTTCATGAAAGATTTATTATCCCGAAACACCCGGAAAAAAAAAACTTTCTCTCTGGGTTGGTAGCGTTTTGTAGGTGCTGTGTTTGTTCGTTCGGTTTTTTTTATTTTTTTATTTTTTATTAGGAAGTAACTTGTCGAACATAGACCTGATTTTGCGCGTAAACATTACCTCGACTGGGGGTAATGATGATGGTGTGTCGTTGTTGGCCGTTATTCTATACACCTGAAAAAAAAACTGTTGTAGGGCTTTTTTTGTGGGTGCGCCCCTAGCTTTCTTTAGAGCTCTTTTCAGCGTTGGACCTTGGGAGATATGGAGCGATCGTGATATGCTTATAATCGCCGGACGTTAAAAAAAAATCCTTAAAATCGCCGGACGTAAATTGTGCTCCATTGTCTCACACTAAACAATCGATTACCCCAAATCTAATGAACAGTTCCTGTGGAAAATCGATTGTCACTTCTGTAGTGGAATTTCTACATCTAAGAACTTTGGGCCACTTTGAAAAAGTATCTACTACTATAAGATGAGAGAATCCGTCTAGCGGGCCTGCAAAGTCTATATGAATTCGAGACCATGGTCGGACCGTTTTGGGTCAAAGACTACAATTGATTGGAGATGCCTTAGCTGCCAAAGCATAGCCTTTACAGGGTTTTACGATGTTTTGAATTCTCCTTCTGTTCGAAGAGAAGCAATCACAGTATCTTCAAGAGGTTCTCTGCGTTTTGGGATTAATCTGGACAGTCAGTCGGCATGACAGAGATTTTTAGGCGGTAGGAACTCCATTTTAAAGTTATAATTCAAAAGGATTGTTCCCCATCTCCGCAGTCTATTTGCTGTATGCACAAGTAGACCTTTTTTTTAACCTAAGATGGTCAGTAGTGGTTTATGGTCCGTCTGTAATATAAAGTGTCTACCGTGAATGTACCAGTGAAACCTCGTTCCTGCGAAAATAATCCTTAACGACTTCTTCTCAATTTGCGAGTAATTCTTTTCTACAGGAAGAAGTGTTCTCGACGCATGAGCTATTGGTTTGTGAACTCCATCTGGCATCTTGTGCATAATACATGCTCCAATGCCATGCGAATTGGCGTCACTGGCAATTATAATGTCCAAGTCTGGGTTATAGTGGGTGAGAAACAAGTCCGACGACAAGAATTCCTTTATTTTGAGGAATGCTTCTTGGCATTCAGGTGTCCACTCCCAGTTCTTTTCTTTTTTCAAATGTTCGTTTAATAGAACACGTAAGTTGTGCATATTCGGTATGAACACCTGGTAGTTGTTTGCCAGTCCTAAGAAACTTTGTAAATTAGAGACATTTTCGGGAGCTGGCATGTCCTTGAGTGTTGTAGCTAATTCTGGATCTGGTCTAATGCTATCTTTATCGATAATGTGTCCCAAGTATTTTGTCATCTCCATAAAAGGTTGCATTTAGATTCTTTCAATTTGAACCTGCACTCCTGAGTACTTGAAAAGATATTATGAACATGTTCCTTATGCTGTTCTACATTTTGACTGATCATTAATATGTCGACCAAATATGCAACCACAAAGTCAAGGTCGCTCAGCATAGTATCCATTAATTGTTGGAAAATTGCCGGGGCAACCTTTACTCCGAACGGTAAACGTTCATACTTGTTCAACCCACAATAGGTGTTGATAAGGAGTAACTTAGAATATTCTTCCTCCGCTGCTACTTGAAGATACGCGTCACTGAGATCGATTTTTGAAAAAAAATTTCCCTTCATATAGTTTCGCGAAAATTTCTTCCGGTCTAGGTAAAGAAAAATGATAGTCTTTGAGTGCCACATTGAGCCCCGTCGAGAAATCAGCACAGACCCGGATCTCCTTTGATTTCTTCTTTACATAGACGATCGGTAAAGCCCATTGACTGTACACAATTTTCGACAAGACACCGGTTCTTTCTAGTCTTTCGAGTTCTTCATTTATTTTTGGTAAAGGGGCGAAAGGCAAATTTCGTTTATTTCTTAAACACTGGCTGGATGTCATCTTTTAACTCCAATTTTGTCGTCATCTTATTGCACCGACCAAAGCTCACAGAAAAAACTCCCGGAAAAGTTTCTTTTAAATCTTTTATTAGATTATTTGCCTCGGTGGTCAGGTTTTCAAGTTTTTGGCAAAATGAATTTCTGGGCATTAAATTTCTTCATCCAATCGGTGCCTAATAGATTTTCTGTGTTCTTTATTACGGACAATTTTAGTTTTAACGCCCTTCCTTGAAAAGTTACATTAGTGATGTTTTCCCTTAAACTTGATTTTCTCCCCTGTCAGGGACCTGGCCATTTTATTAGTTCTTAGCAAGGTTGGTTTTTCCAACTTTTTCTAAGTGTGTAGATTTATTATTGTCAAATCTGAACCAGAATCCAACGTTAGTTTAATATTTTTATTTAGGATTTGTACTTGCACGTATTTTCTAATGTTTAACCCATCTTGTTCATCTGATTTTGTTTTTTACGCAGCTATTAACCTTTTTTTTTCCTCGCTGGACAATGTGAACTCTTGTGACCGACACAGCTTCAATTTAGGCAATTTTATTCCGGTAAGGGCAGTCCTTATACTAATATAGTGATCTACACCCGGAACACGGGTTAGGGGGCAAGTTGTCTTGTTTCTTTTTTAGTTGGTTTGGTTTAGAGTGAGAATTTTCTTTTTCTTTTGGCGTACTTTTCTTATGTGAGTTATGCCTGATACTCGATATCTTTCGAATCTTGGCGTACGCTTATGAATCTCTGATAGTCTTCCGCTATTTGTTGGAGAGTAAGGTTTGGCTCATTTTCCAATTTATTTAGAACTCTACGTCTAATTTCAGCGTCTTTATATCAGACACTTGGAATTATTCGCACTCAATTCTGACAGTTTGAAATCATCGCAGTGCTTGTTCACGACCGACGCGAAGGTAGTGTAATGTTCATTATCCTTTTTGCTTAAATTCACACACTTCCATCTCTTATGAAAGAATGAAGTTTTAGGACTAAAAATTTATGTAAGAAGTTTTACCGCTTCAGTAAATGTAAATTCGCTTGTTTTATGGGGTAACATATAATTCACAATTTTGATGTGCTCTGTGGTGCCCAGTTTTCGAAGAAGAATGCGAACTTTCTTAGGGTCCGACTAATTAATGCAATCTGTGGCGTATAAATCCTCGAATCTTCTAAAATAGGAGGCGAAAGTTTTCTCCTCATCTGGATAATATGTAAAAAGGTCTATTGCGCGCCAGATCGTGTTTTGTGAGAACGCATTTTCGTTTTCACTAATTTGTCCCCTGTTTGCCAGTTCAAGCAAGTTTCCTTACTTTTGTTGAGTTTGAAGTAGAATTTCTTTTTGAGTTTTTGATGTCTGATTTTTGCTTGTTTTTGAAATTCAAGCCGTTCTTTTTCAGCTTACTTTTGAATTTCAAGTCGTTCTTTCTCAGTTTGCTTTTGAATTTCAAGTCGTTATTTTGTATATCCAGCTGGAGTTGCTCAATGCTTTTTTGCTGCTCAAGTTGCTTCTCTTGCCATTTAAATTCCCGTTGGTTTTACTGTTCAAGTTGGAACTTTAAAAATTCTGGCATGGCATGGCGGATTTAAATTCGTTCATGTTTGTCCGTGTCTTTTTTTAGGATTAAACTGAATACAATTAAATTAAAGTGAAAAAAATTTCTTTCCTTTGAATAACAAAAAAGAAAAAACATAAACTTTATTAAACCGAAATAAAAATTAATTGATGTGAATAAAAAAATAACATTAATGAGTGCTTTTTTTTTCCTTTCTTTTTTTTTTTTTTTTTTTGCTTTTTTTTTTCTGGATTGCCAAGTACTGTTAAATAGAACTCTGTGCGTCCAATGTTGAACCAATATTTACAATTTCCACGCAGTCCTTTTGCAGTCATCAAGAGTCCTCGTCACCAAGTTGTTGTGGCCTTGTTAGTGGCCAGAAACAAAGACACAAAGAAAGAATAACGTTAAACAAATATATTAAAAATCAGTAGTACAAACATATAAAAATGAGAAGGTCACCAGCGTGACTGTTTAGTCCGGCTGTCAGAGCTATCCGCTGGAATAGACTTCAGTATTTACTATTGCACCCACCGTGCAACAGTAGCGACACAAGGTCAGTTTTTCGGTGGGCTTATCGGCAGTGCCGTAGAAAAATTCCCAAACCCTCCTAGGCTAAATATGACATAAAAAAAAAACTTTTACCCATCAATTTCTGAAAAAGGTTTGATGGAAGCGTTTAATTTCGCTAAAAGGTACATAAACATACCAGCTGAACATATTGATATAATCCTACATTGCCGCAAATTAATACTTTTCTACATTGGTAAATCATGGATTAAAAGATCAAACAACGGTACATTTGACGTACCACAAGGATCATATGACGGAGCTGAAATTTCAAAATTGATGGGTGTATTAGTCAGTTAAATGCCATATGTGATACACGCTTGGGTGATCATGTCTCGAAAGAGACATAACTAACTGGGCAGAAGATTATCATGCAGTAGGTTGCCATTACTTTCTGCGATAGAGTGATGGCCAGCCAAGGCTATAGAACCCAATCTGTCCTGTTATTTAGCCTTTAAGTGGAAGGAAGAGACGGATTATTACCTTTTGCGCGTAAGTGAATACAAGGTATATACATTTTAAATAAAATCAACAAAATAATCCACAAAGACAACCACGGATTATGAAGAAATGATGGATTAATGACAGCACCGGACAACAACAAAGAAAATGATGAAATAAGGAAAGAACTTTACAAATTATTCAAACATCTACATTTTGATATAATAGTCGAAACAAATAGAAAAGTAATCCAATATTTAGATGCAGAATTAAATTTACAAACTGGCAATGATTCTCTATATATGAAAGCAAACACAAGATCTAACCATCCCAAAAGCATAATCAAGCACATTCACAAAGGAATAGAACACAGGCTATGAAAAAGTTCGTCAAACAAAACAATATTTAATGAAAAGAAAAGAAACTATGAAGATGCGCTAAGAAAATCTGGCCATAAAAACATTTTAGAATACTATCCCCAACCAAACAGACAAATAAAAAACAATGATAGAAAACAAAACATTGCCTGGTTCAACCCACCATTTAACTTAGAAGTAAAAACCAAAACAGGACAAATATTTTTTAAACTGATCGATAAACACTTTCCAAAAAGCTCAAAACTAAACAAAATTTTCAATAGAATTATAATCAAACTTAGTTATAGCTGTACTAGTAATTTAGAAAATTTCATAAAGAAACAAAACGCCAGAATTGTAAATAGCATTGTACAAAACAAGATCATGAATAAGGAATGTAACTACAGAGACAAAAATAAATGCCCACTTCAAGAAATTTGCAATACAAAAGAAGTACTTTACAACGCAAAACTACATGACTTAAATGGTCAAAACAAAACATATTTGGGATCAACAAAAGATACTTTTAAGACCAGATGGTTCAATCACAGGTCTACTTTTAAAATAGAAAACTTAAAGAATTGTACGAAATTAGCTAACCACGTGTGAAAACTGAAATCAAAATATGGAAAAGACCCAAACATAACATGGAGTATAGTGAAAACAGCCAAGCCTTACAACGGTGGCAAAATATGCAGACTATACAAGGAAGAAAAATTAGCTAGTATGTTACTCCCAAACAAAAATGAATGAAAGAACAGAAATTATGACTAAGTGTAATCATACCATAAAATAGCTATTAGGGTCATACAACCATGGATGAAAATGCTATAATTTATTTTAATTTAAAAAATTGCGTGTTCAAAAAGTCCCCGTTACGTGAATGTTCGTTAAAAAAAAAAAAACAGTTACGTGAACGTTCTTAAAAAAACGGTAAAATCTATTACTGCAAATCATCTGAAAACACCACATGGTAGAAAACTAGGTCGCGTAATAACTCGTTTACAAATGAAGAATATATATATATATATATATATATATATATATATATATATATATATATGGCAATTCGAAGTGGTGTAATGAGTAGCAAGTTTTTCTTCCTAGATCAATTACTAATGAGTAGTGAGTTCAATCCTTGCAGCATTGTGTCAAATATTATCTAATGTTAATAAATGTATATATATATATATTGTCATCCGCAGACAGATGTGTTTCGCCGTATCACAGCTCATCAGTACGGTTAGACTCCGATTGCTTTTTTTCCCAGGATTGAAACCCGACTGAAATGGCGTCAGTCGCCGACTCTACCCCTGTATTGTCATTTTGTTGTTACAATGATTTATAAAAGCATTGAGTGATATAATGCTTTTATAAACCATTTTAATAACAAAATGACAATATTAAGCTCTACTTTGTATTGAGCACTCTTTATAAAAGTAAATGTATGAACAGTGGGCTTTTATCTGTTCTTGCACTTCCTTATAATATATATATGAGGTCTAATCAGATAATATCAAGAGTGTTCTTGTTGTAACGAAACTAAAGTACGTAGAGTGAATACGCTTGGCACATATATGCGTTGATCTCTGTCGCGCATACGCCCTGTTATAACGTCCTCATTCACTTTCGTTGTTCACAGCAGTCCTTATAAAGTAAAAGAAAATGTGTAGAGTGTGGTCGTCTCACTACATCATAGAATTTCCATCAGTGACCGTGACTTTTACAGCGATGTTTTGCCGAGCCTATCATTCCCCAAGTTCAACAACCACCATTATCCCTAGTTGCGACTTTTGCGAGGAATAGGATTTCAAGATGTCAAAGAAATTCAAGGTAATGCGACGAAGTGTCTTCTTGCTCAACCATTATAGCAGATCCTGGAATGTTTTTATGAATGGAAAAATCGTTGGATAAAGTGTTTGGCTTCAGACTGATTTGAAGGAAGTTAAATGCCGAATAAGTATGTCTGGTAGTTTTCTTGTTATAGTCAATACTTTCTGAGACTGCGTATATATAATCCAAGTAAAACGTTTGTAACATCTGATTGATGTTATCTTCAGCATCTCGACTGCAGAGTTTTGAAACTTCCCCCCCACCCCCGGAATTATTTCGTTCATTCGTCTGAGGTATCAGCAACTGACTTCTTGATTCTTCTTTTGTATGTGCAAACAGACGCAAAGAAAGAGATAGTTTCGTACTCATGGGAACATCTTTTTTATTTGTTAAATTTATTAGGCAGCTTTAATGAAAATACAACTTTTCTCGTTATTAAAATCTAGGAAAATTGTGCTGTTTAAATGTTCTAAGTACAAGCAGTGTTTAAAATCTGACTGTCGTCTGGACTTGAACACTGATAGCGGAAGAAAGAAACGAAAAACAGTGATTACTTGGGATGAATAGATGACAGACAAAAAGAGTGAAATGTTACTTCGCGGTGACGTTATTCTTTTTATTTCTTATTTTATTTTATTTTATTTTAATTTAATTTATTTTATTTTATTTTATTTATTTATTTTTTATGTTGGTATTTGGACACAATGCGCTAAATGAATGAATTGACATTACAAAGTAAAAATGGAACTTTCTATATGTCACAGCTTCGGGCGACCCTTTCATTTACCTTTTCGTTTCAACAACTGGCTTAGGATATTCAAACAAACAAAACATTGCACATAAACATACAAAAGGGTAGTAAAATTTAATAAAATGAATATTTAAAAATACAGCGAGAAAAATACAAAAAAATTAGATTTTCTTCGTTGAAGGCCTGTCAGGAATATCGAGAACCCACCAGATTGTTTTTACTCCCTTTTTACTTGGTGTTTTAAAAATTTCGAAAAGTCATCTGCATCAGTTGCCATTAATTAAAACAGATATCCAGAAAAACATTTGTCAGCGAGAAAATATGATTTCCTATCTCTAGGTTTATACTTTATGATTTGTATTTCCACTCATTTTCGGTAATTTAATTGAAAGCTTAACGATTAAATTTACTATCTCCATTTAGCAAAATACTCTGGTTTTTCAATTATATTGATTGGAAAATTTTGAGATTTTATTTTTTTAAAAATTTTTCGGCCATTTTTGAGTGATCGACACATTTGCAAACAAAAGTTAATTCTCGGTTTTAAAAATCTTGCAAAAATAGAATATACATCTATGACATGTTATTTTTAGAAAATTATCAAATTTAAAATTTAAATAAATCTGATTCACACAAGTATTACTTATTTATAGCATGACATTTATAATAAAATTATTTCTTAACCACGGAGTGTTGATCTTTTTTACCTTTGTCGTAAGTGATTGACGTGTGATGACAGCCAGATGTTGAGATAAGCTAAATATGGTTAACCAGAAATTAAATAATGGTCCCAATTTTTTCCTGTAAGAGGAAGAAACCGTGAAACACATGATCTTTTAATGTAACACAGACAATACCATACTAAAAAAAAACTTCAAATACACAAGAAAAAATTTTTTAAATTATTTCTAAAATACTCTGCAATTTGTATTAAACTTTTCAATTTTGATGAGTAAATATAATCTTCACTTAATAACTTAATACCCTAACCGCTACAAGGCATTGTAGAATTTTAAAAAACTGAAATGTTAGAAATTATTAATTAAAAAAAGAAAAATTAAAACAATTTTTTTAAAATTTCATTATTTATTGAAAATTCTTTTTTCTTTAGTCTATAATGCCCTTAATATGTATTATTTATAAAAGCAATTAAAAGCTTATCTAATTAAATAATGTCATAGTGTTATTGTATTTTTTTTATTTTACTATTGGGAGCAAATTTTCGAAAAAAAGGCCAACTGTTTGGAAAAAATAATAGATGATTTACATTCCTCGATGAATCCTGCGTTTTATATAACAAAACACATTTTCGCTACAAAATTTAATTTCTTGAAATTTCATGAATTTACCCGGAGGTGGGGGTAATAGATCCAAAAAATATTTTACCAAAATTTTCTAAAAATAATAATTTCAAAAATAATTTAATTCATTTGTGAATAAGTTCTGAAAGTTTCATTAAAATCCGAAAATTATTTGATTTTGCAAGAAAAAGTTGATGGAAAAAGTTCGTTTTTTATTAAGTTTGGGGCCATTTTTATTTATACTATGCTGTTTTGTCAGGTACCTAGATTTATTGAATTTATTTAAATGATTTAAGTAATTAGCAAATTTTCTACACTTACAAAATATGAATAAATTTGCTAGAACCCATTGTTCATTAAATTTATCGCACCGGCAAACTAACGTACGTGTGTATTTTCTTTTAGGACTATTCATGCGAATTTCTATTTCTTTAATGCTTTTCTGTTATATTAACTTTCATACAATAAAAAAAAACCCCGAAAGCCTCTCAGAGTAGAGGGTTACTGTATGGTGTTGTATGGACGTAAAAAAAAACAAAAAGTGAAGTTCATGTGGTTATGCAGGTTGATATAATGTGGGATGCCGTCTATACAGGCCAGAGCCAAACAACTGTCTAACAACGCTTACGATTTAGTACAGCGAGGAAGGTGCTGTAACAGATTTAAAATCTCTAAGCTTCTCTCTGACGTATCAAGTACATTGAAGGTAATTATGGAGGAAAATTTCACTAGAAACAAAGAAAAGAGTGCTGGATTGCTATGTGACGTCAGTTCTTCAATGCGGCAGTGAATGCTGGACAATATCATCGAAAATGAGGAAAAAAAATTGAAGCAGCGGAAATGTGGTTCTACAGACGGATGCTGAGGATATCGTGCAAGCAACGATGAAGTGTTGGAAAGAATGGCAACGAAAAGGAAATTAATAGTGAGCATCAGGAAGAGACAACTGAAGTTCCTGGGACATGCAATGAGGAAGGAGGGCTTGAAGAACCTGATACTAACAGGCCAGATAGATAGAAAAAGAGACAGAGGAAGGCAGCGGATAACATATTTGCAGGGCCTGATCAGGTGGATGACGGAACGGGGGTTGCGAGGTGTAACAAGAGCAAGCATACTAAGAGCCACCAGGGATAGGGAGACGTGGAGAACCATGATCGCCTACGTCCTGAAGGGACAGGGCACATAGAAGAAGAAGATGCAGGAATGATTAGTCCAAGTGCTTGTTCATTCTTATACTACTGTTCATCAAATGTAAGGCACAAGAGCAACTCAAAGTAGAGGGTTACTGTGTGGTTTTGTATGGACGTATAAAAAAAGTTAAGTTAATAGGTTTACGCAGGAAATTTAATAGCTAATCTTAGACTTGAAGAAATCAAGGTTGTAGTGATTGGGAAAATATGCCGGGTGTTTGATCCATAATCTGCAACAATTCTTGGGAAGAAGCTGTTCGAATGGGACTTACTTCTTACCAAGAGAATAGGGACAATTAACACATATGTACGCGGCATGACGGATCCCAGTTGTAAATGTTAGGGCTGCTGGGATTAAGGAATGCAGCTCATCAGAACATATGCCACGGAAATAGCGATAGATCAATGAGAGGCTCACGACGTTTCGTCTGTGGGAAAGGGGTTGTAGGGTTGGAAATAATTAAAAACCGTCAAGGCTGTGAAGACGCTTTTGCATTCAAGGCAGGCAAGTAAGGACTGGACAGCTCCAACCCAGACATATTCCATTAATATTTCAATTTTGATCCGGCTCTTATCAAAACAAAGCAGAGCAGGGGGTCAAATACTTACTAGAGCGGTAAAATGAACTGACCCGTTTACCAGTATCTTTAGTAATAGATCAAATATATGAGTTCCACTTGAGATCTGAGGAGAGCTTGAGTCCTAATAGACGTTCAAGATAAGGAACCTCATTGAAAGAAGACCCAATTGATCATGATAGGTTAAAAATCAGTCTGTTTGATGGTGATGAAATGTTATTAGTTTTCTTTTGGCCATATTGAATTTTACAATTCAATTCTTTTCCCATTGAGCCACCGGGGTTAGGTCAGAGAAGAGATGAGCTGCTAAGTTCTGTTCTTCCAGATCTTTGAAGGTACACCTATAAACTGTTGTATCATCCGGATAGATAACCACTAGTGATCAAAGTATGCGGTTAAGCAGATCATTAATATACAGTAGAAAGAGTGTGAGACCGAGGAGAGAATCCTGTGAAACGGCAGTATTGATCTTAAGGACTTTTGATAACTGACCGGTAACAATGATCTTCCTGGGACCTATCTGTTAGGAAGGATTTGATAACTGAGAGAACCCTTCCAGAGATTCCACAGATGGAGAGTTTATGTAGAAGCCCCTGTTGCAACTACTTGTGAAAAAGCCTTTAATTTTTAGGCAAATAGTCCTCGTGATAAATTTATTGTTTAGTGCCTCGCTGTTGTGGATTCCGGGTGAGGAACCGCACAAAAATATTGAACAACAAAACAGATATTGAGATAGAAAAATAGGTTATATTAAACGTAAAGATACAACTGTAACGCGGGTTAGTAATCCAGGAATACGATTAGTAAGAAATATATATATATATATATATATATATATAAGTCTTTGAAGTGAAGTCGTGATGGAATTAGTATATCCGTGTAATACTATTCTGGCTGAGTGGGGCTCAGAGCTACTATGACTACTGACGCGGTATTCTCTGTGTAACCTCGGTATCTCTCGGTAACTTACGGACCTTTACGGTACTCGTACTGTAACTCTACGATAACATTATGGCAGGAGTATATGTATACTCAAGTCGTGGCCATTATCATAGAAAAAGGGGAGATCCCACAACACTCGCCAATTCTATGAGTAATGACACTTAAGATATCAGCAGTGGATGACCAATACAAACGAATTCCTCTAATACTTTCTTTTTTAGAGAATAAATTTTATTCTAGTTTTTAAATTTACGTAGCAGTTCCAGAAAAAATGATCGGCATAAAAATATTTTTAGCACCCTATTTTTAAGCGACCGTTAAGCTATTACATTTGGAGAGTTCCATTTTTATTTAGTTATTTGCTAAGCGCAAATTAGACCTGTTACAAGGCCTACATTAAAGAGCATCTACCGAGAATAGAACTCACTGCTCAATCGTACCTGATCTATAGTGAAACAAACAAACGTACTAAAAAATTACATCACGTCGAAGTGTGACCAATTTGGCTTAGTTATTTCACCTTTTTCTTTTGATGTATTTTATCTAAATACCAACGTCAAAAAACGTCACCGGAAATGTCACCCCTCTCTCTGTCCCCCTTTGTCTCTCTCACTTTATCTGCCTTTAAAATTTTGCTTGAAACACAAAAAATTATAATTTTTATTAGAATTATACTCATTAAAATAGATTTTTTATAATCGCTTGTAAAAAGTTAAAGCCGAATTGAGGTAATTCCTAGAATGGCACTGTGAAATTACTTAAGAGTGATGGAAATTTAAGTAAAATTCAAAAAGAGTACTAAAGTTTTCCTATCGTCTGGTTCGCACTCTTCCTCGGTCTTTTAAACTGGAGTAGAAGTTTATCACTTGTTTCTTGTTTAAGATTGGGTTTCTAGTTTTTTCTAAAATCTACTTCAACTTGTAACTTCTCTGCCTAATTTCTGAAATTTTATTTACTTTTTTTTCCTTCAAGAGAAGTAGATAGGTTCACTTATTGTCGGGTTTACATTTTCCACCGTTCTTTTTTTTAACAGGAAGAGTAGTTTATCCCTTGTTTCCTATTTAGTATTGGATTTCCGTTTTTGTTATGGTGCCCTATCTACATAGGAATAGTCTCTTTCTCCTTCAATAAATACTAACCTGCGTGACTTCCGAGGAGGCAGTCTAGAGGCAGATGGTGGACGTTGTAAGAAAGGTAAGTATGAAAGTGTTGTTTTGGTGCAAGGATTACTGCGGAATGTTTTTGGGTCAGTGATTGTGTCTAGCAAGGTATAATATTAAGACCGGCCTTCCCCATCCGCAATTTCGGCCTTGTGCTACATCTTTTGTAATTAATACAAAAATAAATATTGGCAGTCTAGAGGCAGTCGTTACGCAGTCTCACGTGACAGGTCGAACATACACCCCTATTTGCTGACTACTAACACTCTTACTTTGTATATATGTTCTGTTATTCTAATACACTGGTTGAACCTACCTTCTTGTTTCCGTGTCTTTCTTCCTGGCCCTAACAGGCCACAACAGTTTCGTTCTAAAGTCTTGCATTTCTCTTTCACTTCCAGTAGCCCCCTTGCGTCTTAGTGGTGTTATCGCCTTTCTTGAAGCGAATTAATGAGAAAAGAATTTTCTACTATTTGGTTCCCGGTGATTACTAAAGATTCATTATGCAAAAAAGTTACGATTTTTGTCAGGCACAAAATATATCAGAGATGTTTCGATTTGACGTCACACTGCAAATCAGTTGATTTCAGCAGGTCAGTTGGAAGGCCACGCTTGTGTTACAAAGACAAAGACAATTTGAAGCGATGCAGCATCCTCTTTTCTTGCTGGGAAAACAAAGCGTCCGAGAGAAGAAGCTGTCGCCTCTTCTGGTTCTCATCTATACAAACATTTGAACGAGGCCGACTTGAGTATCGGGATCAGCTGCATACAAATATTAAAGAAAGTTGGCAACATATTGCTCCTCTCAATGATAGCCATACCCGCCACTGTTTGACGCATGCAATAAAGCTGCCCTTGCTGTCTATTCGCGAAACAACATGTCGCAATCGATCTTCAACCACTCGAGCAAGTTTGCAAAATACCTGCAGGCCTCGAGAGACACATGCTTGTCCATAAAAATTGAGTGCCTCTTAATTTTACTGAGCCCTCATTTGTTGTCCGCGACGAGAGAGTCCACCATATATATATATATATATATATATATATATATATATATATAGTACAATATTTTATTATGGCGTTAAAGACAAAAATTTTCTTAAGATCGGCCATGCTAAATATTAACACAAAAACACCAGTCGACCGCTTTTGTCCTCACTCATCAGAACTGTAAAGAGGGAAATATTATGATGAATATACAACAGTTATGGGTGACATGAATGAAAGAGAGGGGGATGTTTTTCTTGCTAATAGTTATTACATCTGAAGATACTAGAGACCTAGCAGAGCAAGTCAATTGTTTTTTTGCCCTTATTAGATGTTCTGTTTCATAGGACACCTTCCTCTTTTGTTACTTCAGTCTATAGGAAACCTACCTTTACGGGTCTCTACACTCGTTGGGACTCTTTTTGTCCTGAACAAGAAAAGATCAATTTGATCAAGACATTGACCTATAGGGCGTTAATGATTTATTCAGATGACACCTTGAAATATGAAATTAGTTTTATAACTCTTATCTTTTTTAATAAAGCTATCCTTTGGACATTGTTCAATCGGTTATTCGAGTTAAGATTGCTCACTTAAAAAAAAAAACCTTTAACGGTTAGAAGATGTCCAGTCTATCTTCCAATACCGTGGTTGGGTAGGGTCAGTGAGATATTTGCCAAGCGGATTTCATTAAGTTCACGTGAGTGTTATTTTGCAGCTAATGTGCGTGCTTTGTTTAAAACAAGAGCTGTCCTACCATCTATGGGCAAAAACGTTTTACGCCTCTCACCATCATACTAAATCTGTTATCTACTATTATAAACATAGTAGTAGAGTAGACTACATTAGTAGATGATTTTCTAAGTGCCGCTTAGATGTGGCACAAGGCCGAAAGTATGGGGTACCCAGTGAGGATCGAACTCACTACTCAGTTGCAATCTTGCTGACCATTACACCACGTCGAGGGGCCCAAGTAGACTACATAGGTAGAACGACGCAGCATTTGGATGTTAGGATCAAACAAAAAGCACCTGATAAAATAATGAAAATTTCTCGTCTGCTGATGCCTTTCAAAACACATTCAGAAAATTAAAAAATATATTTATGCAAACATTAGTGAAGCCAGCAGTTTCAATCTTGCCATTTTGAAATAGCATCTGGGAATAATAATTCTGTTATAGTCTGAGATCGATTTTACACTCTATCGATATTTAAAATGATTAAAAATCAATAATTTTCGATTCTAACAAATGTTTTGATTTCACGAATGTCTAAGGAATGCTATTCCACATAATTTATTTCCCGAAAACGTTTTTTATATGAGCGGACCGCTATATTAAGTAATGCGTAAAATATGAAGATGGTATATAATTATGAAAATGGTATGGGTATTACGACGTGGTGTAATGGTTAGAAAACTCTTCTCGACAGATAAATTACATAGTGAGTTAAGTTAGTTCTATATTCACTGAGTGCTTCTTACTTTAGGCCTTGTTCCTCATCTAAGCCACGCTTAGTAAATCGTTGTATAAAAAATGATATTTTATAAAGTTCTTATCATTAATAGGTGTTCAACTTTAAGCCTTTAAGTATATTTTCCAATTATTACTTTTCTTCTTTCACAAAGTCGATCTTTTAGACCGCCATTGTCATATCGGACAGACACGAGCAGAGAGCATCTCCAGTGCGAGATAGACAATTATAAAAATATTAATTTTAGCCATGAAAAGTAGAAATCAGTTTTACCTTAATTCGAACTCCGACCACTGGCAGTGATAGTAAGTACACCTGCATACAAGCAAATTATCTATGGAGCATACCGTAGTGAGCTTTGTAGAATTAGTAAATTTTAAACACGCCAAATACCTCGGAGTGTGAATCATTCCAAGCTCTTTTTACGGGAAAGTTGAATTTTATTGATCATTCTTATAATGTAGTTGTTCAATTTGTATACTTTAGAAAATAAAAGCCACTGGGATGCAAGGAGTTACTGGCAGTGAAATAAACAGAAAGAACAATGAAAGAACAGAACTTAAGGAAGATGGTGGTTGACATTTCATTTAAATATTTGAAGATCGTAGTTGAAGCTGAAAACCGGAATCTGGAAGAGAGTTTTACTAGCGAAAAGTCTGGGAAGAGAAAGTATTTTAATCGAACTTATGGTTACAACAATTTCAACAGTAAAATTATGAGAACTAGCTGTCAACATAATACTGCGCTTGAAGTCGAGATACCAAGGAGAAAAGCTGATCAGAACAACTATGGTGAAGATATAATACTGTAAATAATACGCTATAAAATCTGCCTTTTTCTGACGTGCGCAGATAGCTTAGGGATAAAATCTCCGACTGATGATAAATCGGTCAAGTTTTCATTCCGGTTTGAAGCAAATCGGTTGTCTATCCGCACTGATGGGCTGTGATACAGCGAAACAGGCCTGTGTGCGGATGACTACTATATATATATATATATATATATATATATATAAATTGTGTGCATTTTGGCATCATTTTTTCATTAATGCAGGTTTCATTGAATAATATAGACAAGTTTTGTCTATTAATTTTGTGTAGGATCCGTTCGTACCGTCTGATATACTTGATGGTGATATCGTTGAAAGACAACAAAAAATCACAGTAATTGTTAATTTTTTTATCGGGTCTAAGCTTTCGGCTCACATAAGCCATTATCAAAGAATTATGAAAATTCAAATATATTCTTTGATAATGGCTTATGTGAGCCGAAAGCTTAGACCCGATAAAAAAATCAACAATTACTGTGATTTTTTGTTGTCTTTCAACGATATCACCATCAAGTATATCAGACGGTACGAACGGATCCTACACAAAATTAATAGACAAAACTTGTCTATATTATTCAATGAAACCTGCATTAATATATATATATATATATATATATATATATATATATATATATATATATATATATATATATAAGAGGCAAAGGGAATCTATGTTAAGGCGGTTGGAACATGACAAAAGCCGTGATGCTAGATCAGGACTGATAACATTGCAGATTCTTTTTTGAATTTTGTCAATAATCTCTAAATACATAGCAGAAACATCAGACCGGATATGGTAGCAATATTCAAAGAATTGGCGAATGGTAGATTTATAAATCTGTGAGATAGATTATGGCGAGAGAATTTCTTTAGCGCGACACAGTCAACCAACTTTCCTAGCAACAGATTTAGCAATTGATTCCATATAATCTTTCCACTTCATGTCAGTGGAAAATGTTAGCCTGAGAAGGCGCAATGAGTCACTCTCGGTATAGAGGCACAGTGAATTGCTCTGTTGGAGATTATCATCATCCATTCTGATGAAAGATAAAAAAAAAGTTTTTTTCGGGTGATAAATACAGAGTAGAGGCGTTAAAAATAAAGATACACCTTGCCTCAGTCAAAAACAGATTGAAGGTTATTTTCGAGATCACCTGTCAATTTGGTTTTATCAAACCTATTAGACTTACTATTAAGACATGCGTAAATAGTTGCATAGATATCGAGTTGGAACCTGTCTAACTTCGATATTAATATCAAGTCCGTTTTTTATTTTGATTGTTGAAGATAACATTCATAACGTCCTGGGCCAATAATTCTTATTTTTATTTTTATACAAGTCTTCTCACATTAAATGATTCGATGGTAAACTGTTTATATGCAGCATTTCAGTCAGTCAGTTGAGTGCCTTACGTGATACACGCTTGGGCGATCATGTCTCGATAGAGACATGACTGACTGGGAAGAAGATTATCCCGCAGTAGGTTGCCATTGCTTTCTGCTGTAGACTGGTTGCCGACCAAGGCTATAGAACCCAATCTGTCCTGTTATTTAACCCATAACTGGAAGGAATAGACGGATTAATACCTTTCCCAATGGTATTTGCGCGTAAGTGAATGCAATGAATTCAGCTGGAATTCGAACTCGGCTCGCCGATTTCTCGTTCCGAGCCGATATCCAATGCGCTACAACGCACATACATAGTTTTAAACGACAAGTTGCCACTTTAATGGTGAACAACCAAAGAAGTCATTATCTACGCGAATTTGTGGGTGATGAATTATTCTCTGTCCTATCACACCTTTCCCACGGACGAAACGAAATGAACCTCTCGCTGCTCTATCACTATTTCCATGGCGTATGTTCTACCAAGCTACATTCTTCAGTCCCGCCATTCCTGATCATTACAGGAGTGAATCATCGCCGTTCACCTTGTATTTCAATAGTAAGAAGTATATTCCATTAGGACAGCTTCTCACCAAGAACCGCTGCTGTGTAGAACAGACTTCCGGTAGGAAGTTTTCGCAATCATTACAATCATGGTCTCTTCCTGTCTTCACTTGGCTTTTGTTATGCTCATACATCGCCACATAGAAACAATCTATCTTGAGTGGCTCTTGCGCCTTGTATTGGATAAACATTAATATAAAAGCCCTCTCCGACGATATCAAAATAGTCATAACAATATAATCTTGGAAAAATTCCATCAAAATCGGAGCGCCTGAGACGCATGAAAAAAAAAAAAAGCGACTAGAATAACGGTCCTTTTCTCCTCTCCGACATGCAACCAAGAAATGAGACCAATTCAATAAAATTACAGTCTGTCCTTGTTTATGAATTAATGGAGGTAACTTGATGACAAGTTCGAAAGAGACGTCATCAATCAGCTTTGCAACTTGTGATTATTTAATCAGAATACTCTTGACAGATTCTACTTGATAATCTGAAAGGCCTTACGTGACAAATTAAAAAAAAAAGCCAAGACAGCAGATGGTTGGCAGCGTTCTACCAGAATTTCTATGAATTCTGAGGCAGAATCATACGATCACGACCGAGCCTTCTTTCCCATAAGAAATAAGGTAAATAAAATGAACGACGATAGGGAACAAAAAAATGAAAACAAAATATCACTCCAACCGTAATAATAATCATCCATATTTTATAAAGAAATAGAGTATTTTGCAAATCCCGGTAAAACAGGCAAACATAAGTTTTTACCGATAAAATAGGCCTTAGGCTGTTTTACCGAGACCGGTAAATAAGGTTATGTTTCTCTATTTTACCAAAACCATTAAAATAGCAACTTCCTTTTATAAACGCTTGCATCATCTGCTTCACGACAGATAAAAAAACACCAAATAATTACACTATTTGTCTAGCGTGTCGCCATGTCAGTTTATGTATAGACTCTGTCAAAATTTAATAAAAAAACAAAAACGAACGCCAGTTTTATAAAAGGTACAAAATATTACCTAAAAGTTTAGGGATTCCATTATCATCAGATCTGTTTCGATTTGAAGGCACGCTGTAAATAAGTGTGATTTCCCATTTTCAGCAATTAAATCTCTAAACAATCTCTTCCAACTTCCTTGTTCAGCGCTAACTCACGAAACTGCTGCAGGTCTTCCAGGATCTTCAAAGCCTTCAGGGCGAATGATGGAATTTGGGTGATAGTTCTTTTAATGTCGTTCTTCAGTGTGCATACGTGTTCAAAGTATTCATTTCACTTAATATTAACTTTGTTTCTTCTATGCATTTTAAGACTTATAACTTCGGGCTGAATGCATTCATACGAGGATGGATTGAAAAGTTTATCGGCTGACTAAGCAGAAGTGACGCTAGAGCTGTGAATTCTTGCGTGTATTAATTTCGACTCTTATTAATAACTGCATTGTTTGTTTCCAGGTAAACTGATATCTGACTATTCAAAGAAAACTTCAGTTGTCTCTTGCAGCGACTTCTATTGAAAATGGCCCAAATTTGTTATCGCGGTGTTACCAAGTACCTGAAGAAAAAGGTTTTTAGTCCCCCAAAGACATTCATGCTGACATGGTTGCTGCATTAAAGAATGACGCTACAGCTTTATCAACAGTGCAAAAGTGGGTAGTTGAATTTAGGAGGAGAAGAGAGAGCTTTGAAGATTATCCAGGGTCTGGAAGTCCTGTAACAGGTTTATGAGTCAGAAAAATGTATACACTGATATCCTCAACGACAGACTGCAAACATTTTTCCTTTTGATTTTAAAATTAAATAAATATTTTTCTTTGCTTTTTTATTTTATTTATTTATTTGCTTTTCGCTTGTACTTATTTTCTGGAATGAGACCTATAAATACTTTTTTTGCATATAATATTTATATAGAAATTTTAGAAGCTAATATTTCGAAAAATATTAAATATCCTTTTTTTATTTTATAATTTTTAAACAAATGATACAGATCATTGCAATATCATTCGTCATAAGACAAAGCTGTGATTTTCAATGTGCAGCTTAAATGTGGCGTAAGGTTGAAAGTATGGAGCACTTAGTGAGGATCGAACTCAGTATGCAATTGTAATAACTACAAGCTAGACAAGCTTACTAACCCTTACACCACGTCGTTATGCCATACCACAAAATTAGTCTTCTGTTTAAAAGTTTAGTTCACACTTTCACCAATCAGTGGGTAAAAGGATTTGTTGTACCCTGTGGCTTGACCCAAAGAGTTGTGAGTTCAATACCTGGCTACATAAACGAAAACAAATAAATAAATATAGGAGAATTGAGTTAAAGGGATACTGAGACATCTGGAAGAGGCATGACTCGTGGAACTAAAACAATCTACCCGGTGAACAAAATAAAGGATTCAGTTCGAAATTCCAGTCACCTGAAGAAAACCGAAGTGTACAACGAACTAAACGCCGAGAATATGGCAACAACGTAAATTATGGTATTTACTCTACTCCTCCACTGGAGCGGGATGTGACACAAGGTCTTTTGTTTAGGTGGGAACCCGACCGCGTACGGACAGGCACCGGGACAAAAATTCCCCAGTCCCCCAAATCGCTGGTTGAGCTGGCCCCGGTGACGAGCATCTGGTCCAGCCCTCTGCTGCAATGAGGTGGCGCGGCCACGGGACACTGTTCCCCGTGACCAGGCATCTATCAGTGTAATTTTTCTCAGAAACAACCCTGTCCTCGCGGACAAAGCTACTACTGAGCCGCACTCTGTCTTCGAGGACAGACGCAACTGAGAGATGATTCGGTACTCACCCAACACAAAAAAATGTGGCGGGTAAATATAACAATTATACAAATAAATGTGCGTTGTGGTATAGTAGATATCGGCTTGGAACGAGAAACCGGGGAGCCGAGTTCGAATTCCAGTTGAATCCATTGTATTCACTTAAGCGCAAATACCCTTGGGAAAGGTATTAATCCGTCTCTTCCTTCCAGTTATGGGTTAGATAGCAGGACAGATTGGGTTCTATAGCCTTGGTCGGCAACCAGTCTACCACAGAAAGCAATGGCAACCTACTGCGGGATAATCTTCTGCCCAGTCAGTCATGTCTCTTTCGAGACATGATCGCCCAAGCGTGTATCACGTATGACACTTGACTGACTGACTGACTGATACAAATAAATACGGAATTCCGCCATGAATAATACTTTACTCGAATACCTAGTCGTCACCGATTGTTTCAAGCCGTCACCTACGTGCATTAGTTTACAAAGACCGATGTCAAATGTATGTACTGCATTCAGTTCGCTGTTAAAATTCTCTGAACATTTAGTCAGTACATCGTCTCGTTACCATCATCATCAGTCCCATGACCGGGTGTGGTCGAAGGGTCACTGTAAAGCTGAACACCTGACCAACTCCCTCCACATACCACGGTAGGTTTTAATTGATACGTAGCACGGTCTTTGTCAAAGTAGACACATCCATCACAGCTGATGTCCTCCGTGGCTAAAATCAGCACTAGAGTAAAAAAGTAAAATCACATTTCCACCAGAGAGAGAGAGAGAGAGAGAGAGAGAGAGAGAGAGAGAGAGAGAGAGACTGGCTGGTCTAAATCAGATGTTAAAAGTGTGTTGGTGTGTGATTGGTTGTTTTTGTTTGGTGACTTATAAACACCTCTAAGGATTATTTAATACCGAAATGTAAATACTTTGAACACTATTTTATGGCTTCAACTAAATATATTTTAACGCAGTTGTATACCTTCAGTTACAGATAAAATGTACCGTCGGTCATTTTACTCTAAAATGTATTGCTGGTCATTTTACTTGAAAATGTATTGCTTGCATTTTTACTGTAAAAAGTATTGTTATACTTCCATAGGGTTTTTTTTTTGGGGGGGGGGGGGTAACTATTTGCCCATAGGTGGGATCCAAACAAGTGCTACCACTCTGGGTCAGGTTAGGGCTGTGAACAATAGCAATTAAGAGAAGGTTCCACGCTCCTTAAAACCTCCAGTCTCTCGATGCCGGATGTTGTTGATCGTCAATACCCAGAACAGTTAAAGTGTGTGTGTGTGTGTGTGTGTGTGTGTGTGTGTGTGTAGGCGCATGTATGTGACGCGAGTCTAAATCAACTGTTAAAAGTGTATGGGATGGGGCGGGTAAATCAAATGCTAAAATGTGTGACATGGGCCTAAACCAAATGTTTTATGTGTGTATGGGTGGGGGGTTGCTAAATCAGATGTTACAAATGCGGAGTAAAGTGGATGTAAACCAGTACTGGTTGGGACGAAACCAGATACTAAATATTTCAAGGCTCTCAATTCTATAGAGTTTTATCTGTTCCTCTGTTATGATAAAATGAATGTTTCTCTTAGATATATTATCCTACTGCAAACAGTTCTCCTTTTGATTTTAAAATTAAATACATATTTTTTCTTTGCTTTTTTATTTTATTTATTTATTTGCTTTTCGCTTGTACTTATTTTCTGGAATGAGACCTACAGATACTTTTTTGCATATAATATTTATATAGAAATTTTAGAAGCTAATATTTTTAAAAAAATATTAAATATCCTTTTTTTATTTTATAATTTTTAAACAAATGATACAGCTCATCGCAATAGCATTCGTCATAAGACAAAGCTGTGATTTTCAATGTGCAGCTTAAATGTGGCACAAGGTTGAAAATATGGGGCACCTAGTGAAGATCGAGCTCAGTACGCAATTGTAATAACTACAAGCTAGACAAGCTTACTAACCGTTACTGTATTTACTGTATTTACTAGCCTTCCCACGCAAGGCCGGATGTGACACATGGTCATTTTATAGTGGGTATTCCCGGCCATATAGCCGGGCCAAAAAAAATGTCTGTCTATTTTTACCGAGTCGTGGTTCTACCCTTCGGCGGAACCACGACTGGGTTTGTGCTCTCTGCTCGGAAGCAGAGAGCGCCCTCTACCCGAAGGCAGAGAGCTGACAGTGTTATAGGGCAGTCATCCTAAGACGATTGCTCTCTAACCGTTACACCACGTTAGTCTTCTGTTTAGAAGTTTAGTTCACACTTTCACCAATCAGTGGAGTGGGTTGGGGAGGCTTTAGCCGCCCTAATAGTGCAGTGGTTACATCTAAAAAGAAATGTGTAGTGTTATAATAATATATAGTTATGTTGATTTTCAAAGCGCAGCTTAGATGCAGCACAACGCCGATAGTATGAGGCACCCGGTGAGGATCGAACTCATTACTCAGTCGTAATTGTTCTCTAACGATATAAGCTTGTTAACCATTACATCACGCCGAAGTCCCTTAGTTTTCGTATATATGCAAGCGAATGAACGCACAAGTAATAATCGTATTAAACTTTAAAAAAGAACTATCAGTGATCAGCTAAATTATTACAGAAAGTGCTTAACTGTCAGAAATAGCTTACTTTTTTTGTCAAAGTTGATAATAGGTGTAACAGCTTTCACTACCTGGTCGCTAAGGTAAGGTATTTATTTACTTATCCCGTCCCCAACGTGACACAAGGTTGATTTATGCGGAGTGTCTTACACACAAAACAATAATTACGCAGCCCCTGTGACGACTGACCATCAACTTCCTGTCTTTATTACAGTCAGGGCCTGCAAAAGAAATTTTGTAAGGCGGTACAATACCTTGTAGAGATTGAATAAAAATACGAAATAAAAAAGAAACACTAAATAAAATAAAAATACAAAATAAAATAAAAGTACAAAATAAAATAAACATAAAAATCTCCCAGGAGTCCTCTGACAGAAAAGACAATTTACGCATGTGCAAAAGGTGAGGCTTCCTGGCGCCAAAAATAAACTCTACCCCTTTTTCTGTTGGACTTTGACTGGTAAAGACGTGCCGACTGTTCGGGAAGGAATTTCCCCAACAAGAGGTCGTTGGAATAAAAAAAAAATAAAATAAATAAAATAAAATCAATGTCCAAACTGTCCCTCTAGTGTCTCTGTAACTTTCCTTTTCTCTTTGCCTATTTATTTCAACGACGAAAACTATTCAACAAGTCTTGGATGTTTAGGTGAAAAACCAACCCAGCAGTCATAGCCATAACATTCATAACCCCTATGGGCCATCAGGACAGGCAAAAAATTTTCTTAAAATTTGAGGATTTGACGTCCAGTAAATCTACATGTAAACTCTCATAAATATTTTAAAGTTTTATTTCCATGATCAGATATAGCATAATGTAACAAACATATTCCATTAATGCAGCAACATAAATAAGTATTTGCTGTTACATGCACCAATCACTTTTTAGGTTTTGTCATAGAGGAATGCTTTTTAAGCATTCATAATGATAATATTTTGAACTCTGTAAAAATGAAAATAAATAAAGTCCTTGTGAAATAAAATAATATACATAGAAGCACATAATGACGCGAAAATTCTGGTTTACGCTAGTCAACATCATTACGGTTATTTATGCATCTACCTGGGACCGTAGATAGATAGATTTATGTTGCCATATATTATACAACTAGGCCTACAAATAATAAATACTAATAAAAAGAAGTGTGGTGTTAGAGTAAGCGGAAGTTAACTGTTTTAAATCAAAAGTTCAAATGACAAACATCAAACACACCACGCAGAGTCTTTGCGCAGCCTCCGGTTTCAAAAACACTTCAAAGTAATAAAAATAAAGAACAGACAATAAAATCAGATCCCGAAAATAAATAAACATAGGCTTTTAGAGCCTACACAAAATCATATAAACCAGACATCCATTTAGGCTAACAGAAAGACTGACAACGGTAAAGAGACACGAGTCAACCTCATCGTCCTGGTTTTTTCACCAAAGCAACAGAGGAAACCCTTTGATCTTGTCTCCTAACTTCACTTTCTCTATTCCTCACTGAAAGACCATCTATGTTCGTTTCCTTTTCAAACTACAAACTCTTATTTCGTAATAGCAGTTAAAGTTAAGAATTTGTGTCTTTTATATTAATTATCGTCGTTTTATTCCCCTTTCCTTCATTTTTTTAATTCAGCAAACGGTGACTCATGGAATCTTTCCCCAACAAATGGTCTCAACAATGTGATAAGTACAGTGATGTTTAATTTAGGTGAATGTTAGTATATGTAGGGCCCGGGGACAGTAAAGTGTTTGTTCTCGAAATGTGGGTTGGGTGTTGCATGGTTGCTGTAGGACCATTCTTAGATTCTGGGCCCCGGAACAAAATACCGGCTGGATCCACTTCTCATAGGCCCTGAGTACAGTAAGTGGTGCTCTCAACAGAGTCGCAATACTCAGGATCAAGTTTCTATGTAACGTAGAGCGCATTTAAATAATATGCTAATTATGTGGGGGAATGGTTAACCCAAGTGCTCGGTCATTCTTATAGAGCTTTCTCGCTAGAATCATTGCAGTTAAGTAGTGAGTTCGATCCTCACTGGATGCTCCATACTTTCAGCTTTTGCTGCATCTAATCTGCTTTTAGAAAATCCCCATTCTTAGAGTTTTTGTGCTGTCTGTGCAGTCGGTTGTTTTTACCGACGGTGCATAGATGCCGGCAGATTCATTTTAGGTTTGGTTAATGAAGAAGAATTTTTTTGTTAGTTGTTTTGTTTTTATGGCATATCAACCTCGGCGGGTTATTTATTGCCAACTAAATTTTATTTAGTTATTGCTGGTAATACCTTTTTCTTTCAACAATTTATTATTGTTTTTTATATAAGTGTTTGTGTCTAGTAATACTTATTTTCTTTCCGAGTATCAAGATTCATTGGGATTTGTTTTCAAGAGCAGGGTCCCCAAGTCGTACTCTTGTTATTTAACCCATAACTGGAGGGAAGGGACGAGTTAATACCTTTCCCAAGGGTACCAGTGCTTAAGTGAATGCAGAGTATTCAACTGGAATTCGAACTCGTCTCACCGATTTCTCATTCCGAGCCGATATCCACTGCACCACAACGCACATCCGTCACGAAACGCTTACAGCATCTGGTATTCCCAAGCGGTCACCCATCTAAGTACTGACCAGGCTCAACGTTGCTTAACTTCGGTGATTGAGCGAGAACCGGTGTATTCAACGTGATATGGCCGTAAGCCTAATGAAGAAGAGTGAAAGCTTTCAGTATATATAATGGCATATAACAGGGCTTTTATGCTAATGTTCAGCTAATACAAGGCTCAAGAGCCACTCAAGGTAGGTGGTAAGTGTGTGGTGTTGTACAAGCATAAGAAAAGTCAAATTTATGGGGTTTTTCAGGAAACATTAACGATTAACCCTAGAAACTTGACAAGTGAAGATTGTATTTGTAGTGGAAGAAGGCGTCCACTTACTAATTTAAATTTATGAGTCGACTCGACGTAACCTTAGTCATGGTGAAATAAAACAGACAATAAGAAAGAACGAGTAAGGCGAAAGTAACCAGAAAAACAATGTATTGACAAAGGTTACATGGGGTTGAGAGAGCATGCATGAGAAAGTGAAAAGGAAAGAGTCATTCCCCTTCGTCTGTTCGTAGAAACAAAATAAGATGTATGAAGTTTTTACTCTAGCTGAAAGAAAGGTTTGTAACAATTGTTAAGATTTTCGTAAAGAGTTCAAAGTTCAAATCCTTGATGAAGAAAAGTCAGACAGAAGACAAAGTTCTGTGTCTGTGTGTGCGTTGAGTAGCGAGAGAGAGAGAGACTTACATGCGAATGTAGTAGTCGGTGGATTTCTACTGACGAAGGTTGGAAAAATTGTGGATTTATGTGTAGGAAGTTATTTTATGTAAAGTCCTGTTTGAATGAAAGTTAATGTGTATAGTGTTAATGTAGGAGAAGAAAAATAAAAGAAATTTTGCGCCACTAATTGCTACACGCAATTAGTGCGCGTGTGTTTGTGTGAGTTAGGAAGACATGTTTGCTCTTGTCCCGGGACGAAATCCTAACTAGTGTACCACGTGATGTTTTCCGTTTTTATTAGCATCGTTTTTGGCGGGAACCAGTCATCACGTGGACGCCGAGTGACCATGCGTGTGTGTGTGTGGGGGGGGGGGTGTCAATGTATGAAACCCCACATATTGATTGGGAAAACACCCTGCCAGGAATCTGTTCCACAAAACAGCATTTCTTGAGAAGAAATGGACCTTACTCATTACTAATGGAATATGAAATGAATAGAGATGATTCCCCCCCCCCTGTGAAGGTGGCATGACGTGTCCCAGCTGTAAAAGTCAGGACTGGTGGAACTAAAGAATGTAGCTCGTCAGAACACATGACATTGACATAGCGATAGTGCAATGAGAGGCTCACAGCATTTCGTCTTTGAGAAAGAGGTTGTAGGGCAAAAAACAATCGCTCAGAAGGCTGTGTAGACGCCTTTTAACTCAACAAGCAAGTAAGCATTGGGCAACTCCAGCCCAGATATCGCAGCAATACTCCATTGTTGGAGTACTGATGTGCGTTGTGGTGCAGTGGATGTCAGCTAGGAATGAGGAATCGGAGAGCCGAGTTCGAATTCCAATTGAATTCGTTGCATTCACTTACGTGCAAATATCCTTGGGAAAGGTATTCATCCATCTTTTCTTTAACCGACTATGGGTTAAATTGTAGAACAGATTCGGTTCTGTATCCTTGGTTGACACCCAGTCTACAGCAGAAAGTAATGGCAAACTACCGCGGAAAAATCTTCTGTCCAGTTAGTCATGTCTCTTTCGAAACGTGATCGCCCAAGCGTGGATCACGCATAGTATTTACCTAACTGACTGACGCCATTTTTTGGTTTGATCTGCTTCTTGCAAAGATAGAGTATAACAAGAAGAGTCAGATACTGATTGGAGCGGTACAATGATTTTAGAACCAATAATATCAAGTCTTTTGCATACAAGGACACCGAAGTGTGTGTCACTGAATGAAGCCCGTACAACGGAAGTAGATTAGTTTGCTACCTACTAAAGCAAGAGGAAGATAGTCTAACTACTAATTTTTCTTTTTAAAAAACAAAACAGAAGTTAGTCAAACTTCTGAAAGAAATCCTCAGAAATTCATTCACCTGAGACCATAGACCGAATACTTAGGACTTAATCTACACTCATTCAAAAGTCAGTCAGTTTAAGTGCCATACATGATACACGCTTTGGGCGATCATGTCTCGAAAAGAGACATGACTGACTGGGCAGAATATTATCCCGCGGTAGACTGGTTGCCAGCCAAAGTTATAGAACCCAACCTGTCCGACTATTTAACTCATATCTGGAGGGAAGAGACGGGTTAATACATTTCACAATGATATTTGTGCGTAAGTGAATGCAAGGAATTCAACTGGAATTCAAACTCGGTACCCCGATTTGTCGTTCCGAGTCGACATCCACTGTACCACCACGCACATCCTCATTCAAAAGAAGGAACACTAAAACCATTACCAGTTATCATAAGGAATGCCAAAGTGTTCATCCACGTTCAGTCAGAAGTAAAATTTAACCCACTCTTATTCAAAAGAACAAACTCGAGTGTTAATCCGCACTCAGTAAAGAGAAGAAAAATTTAGGATAGTCAAAAGAAAGTAGATACACCGAGAAAACTATTAAAGAAAGATTTTTAAATCATTAATGATACTCTGTTCAGTCAGCCAGTTAACTACCATACGTGATGCACGCTTGGGCGATCATATCTAGAAAGAAACATGACTGACTTGGCAGAAGATTTTCCTGCAGTAGTATGCCATTACTTTCTGCACTAGACTGGTTGCCAACCAAGGCTATAAAACCCAATCTGTCCTGCTATTTAATCCATAACTGAATGGGAAAAGAAACTAATAGATTAATACCTTTCCCAAGGTTATTTGCGCGTAAGTGAATGCAACGAATTCAAACTCGGTTCTCTGATTTCTCGTCCACAAAGCACATCCTCTGTAAGATTCCTAAATTTTTCCTAAATATTATAGATACAGGTAAACCATTAAGGAAGAGTATCTGTTGTTTTGTCGTAATTATCAAATTAATTTCAGAAACCAGTTCGTTACTGATTTCGATTTACATAGTACACACCATAGCCTTGTGCCAGAATCATGTTGGTTTAGTAAATAAATAATTAGAACATTTTGTTTAGCTTTAGAAGGTTCTAATCTCGCTAACTATTACTATCGTAGTTTGAGCATCATTCGATGACTCACAATAGTGTTCTTGTGCAAAATAAATTTATCTGAGTAAAAAAATAAATAAATAAATAAATAGCTATCTTTGGCCAAAACAATCTTCTAAAATCTAAGCTTCTCTTGACTCCAACGTTACTGTAGTACCGATCAGAATTAATAAAATCACGAGTGATTTTCGTTTTTAAAGATGTACCAACCAAGACTCACATGAAGTTAGTCTCGTTTCATTTATTTATCTGCTTATTTGTTGGTCGATCGATCTGCGTTAAGTGATTTTCTATATTTGCGTAAATAAAATAAGCAGAACGAAAGAAAGACGTTGTTATTGGGTGGAAAAGAGAACGACAATAACCGAAGACGTCAACGGTTCTCGCGTGACGATGACGTAAGCGTGTATTTATAGCCAATGCAAACACGGCTTTGTAGAATTGTTTATTGTTGGCTTTTTTTTGGATTATACACAAACACGCAAACACTCCTTGTTTGTTCGGTCGCACGTGCGCGCGCATATGTTCGACTCTGTATAGCGACTTACGTATGTTTGATAAATTCGTATGTTTTTATTTATTCATGGTTTCTGATATTTCTCTTGGTTTTTGAATAGCATGTCATGAATGGATGAAATCTTTAATTTCGGCTGTAATTTTCAATAATATTTTAGCAACATCGTTCTCGCTATTGCCGCTAAAATTAATGCAGTGATGTTACCGACTTCTCTCTTGAAAAACATATACTATCTATACTTAATCCTGTAAAGCTGTTTCATTAGTTACTTATAAAACTCTTGAATGTTTTTCAATCCATTTCGAAAAAAATTCTTTTTTTTCTTTGGTCCTGGGTATGACGGTAAACTGCATCCGGCAGCAAGGCCCCTGGTTGGGAGGTTGTGAGGAGCATGCAACTACAATTTAATTGCTGTTGTTCCCAGGTCCACCCTTACCCGGAGTGGTAGCACCTGTTAGGGTCCCAGCTATAGGCAAATAGTTAACACCCCCAAACTGGAGTCAAAATACTATGAAAGTATAAAATACATTTTTATAGAAATATATACATAAAAATAGACTTTTATAGAAAAATATACATTTTTTAAGGAAAAATATTATCAACAATACACTTTTGAAGATAAAATTATTCTCAGCAAAACATTTTTGAATACAAAATAAGAAGACATTTTCAGTTTTCTAAAATAAAAAATAATAAAAACAAATTTTCATTAAAATTTGACTAAATCAACCTTCCTACTATGACTGAACTTTAAAAAAAATACCTTAAAACCCCACCTTTTTGGCATTAAACAACCCACAGCGGTTAATATGCCGTTGAACAAAACTCAAACTCAAAACTCAAACTCTTTTTTTTTCTTCATTTTCACTCAGTCTGAAGTTAGGTTAGTTAATTTTATGACATGTCGACCGTTGTTGGTTTATTTAAGATTGAATTTGGGATGGGACACGAAGTGAGGAGCGAAAGTAACAATAAAAAACACAAACAGACTAAAGGGATGAGAGGATTTGAATAATAAAAACAAATGACATTGTCCTTTTGGAAGCAACATTTGGAGTGGTGTAACAGAAATAATCTTTTCCCGGCTTTCTTCTACAGATGTGACATATCTGGAATATCGAATGAAGATCTAACATTCCCTTCTATGCTTCCTTCGTTGTCTTCTGATCCTCAATATATTGAAGGAATATATATATATATATATATATATATATATATATTATGTTGTAGAACATGTACATTATTTTTTAATATATGTCCTCGACAATCATATGTTTGTTTCAACGTTGGGTGCCCAACGTTTCTTCGGGAGGTAAAAGCAAAACTGAATTCGTCTGCTCCCTATATTTGGTTCATTGTTGTTGTGGGAGGTTGGTTGGGGTTATTGATAATGAAGGGAACGTGTCTTCTGTTGTCTGTTAGAGTTTTGAAGAGCCTGGTGTGTAAGTGCTAAATTGTTGATTAATGGTATTATCTGTTGGACTGTGCGTTTTTTCTGTTAGAGTTTTGAAGTACTTACACACCAGGCTCTTCAAAATCCTAACAGAAAAAAACGTACACTCCAACAGATAATACCATTAATCAACAATTTAGCACTTACACACCAGACTCTTCAAAACTCTAACACATAATTTATAATAAATATTCACAGCTCTATACATCATATATCGAGCACTGTATTAAATTAAATTTTTGGGACGGAAAAAAAACTTTCTTTGTTCTGTATCCACTCGTATATATATATATATATATATATATATATATATATATATATTCTAACACACACATATACATATAATTAATGAACAAATAGGGAAATGTTTACAAATTGGACATGTTTCACTTCAACTACAACTTTAACAGAAATTGTTTGGAAATGAAGATGTAAAGTGAAACATGTCAAATTTACAAACCTTTTCTTATTTATTCTTTATTTAATCATCCTGTCGTATGTAATTCATATTTCTTCAAGTCATATATATATATATATATATATATATAGTGATTTTCTAAGCGCAACTTAGATGTGGCACAAGGCAGAATGAATGGGACACCCAGTGAGGCAGTGAGAATCGTATATATATATATGTGTGTGTGTGTGCGTGCTCTCATATTTATTATACAATTATATCTTTATATATATACACACACACACACATATATATATATATATATATATATATTGAGAGAGAGCAAATAGCTAACCTAGAGAGCCAACGGACCTACCAAGGTTTCACCTCATTGGATCTTCAGAGAAGGTTGACTCAACTTTGTTTACTTTGTTTGCTCTACTTGCGTATTGAGCGCTTTTTGTTTTAGGTTACTCGTTTTTTTCTTCTTTGAACTACGTACTTTGACTGATGTTCAAGTGTTTAGCTCGTTCTTTTTTATTACCATTTTTTCCTTCCGCGTATGTACTCGGAGGGTTTTTCGAAACGAGTATAGCGATAAGTTTAATTATATATATTAAACACACACACACACACACACACACACACACACACACATATATATATATATATATATATATATATATATATATACATATATACTTATAAAATTAAAGATCCAATATAAGGAATTTGAAGAGAGGATGATAAGGCGGAAATGACAAAAAAATCACAGAATGATAGGATTTACATTGGAGCAACTGGGAAAAAATTTAAAGATATGCAACCCATTTGCTATCATTCACATATGAAAAATAAAGAAATAACACTATGTTGTGAAAATTCATGTGGAAAGTAAAAATGAAATATACTACTATGTTGAGGAGTAAATACACCCCTCCACACATCTCGGTGACTCAAATGGAATCGTCGAGACGCTTAAATAAAGAAATCTGTGTTGTCTAAAAAATTCGTTGCCGTCAGGCAGGCTGTTGTATGGCTTTCAAGCTCTCTGTTTTCGGCAGACAACCACTCAGTCGGGTTTGGTCTACGGACTGTGACTCGGCTGTGAAGAATAGACAAGCTTTGTGTGCAATATTGGCTATGTGGGGCTGGGCAAATTTTAATCCTTAAACCGAATGCAAGTGCTTGGGTTCTCAACGTTAAACCCGACTTTCTGTCACATCTGTTCTCAGTGGATAGGTCTGGATAAATACCATCTCGTTGGTGTCAGGTAGTCTGCTGTCCGGTTGGCATCTATCAAGCTCTCTTTCTTCGAACAGGGAACGACTCATTCTTGTGTTTGTTTTTTTTTTAATCATCTCACCCCAAGCAAGGCATTCTACTGCCACTGTGGCGAAGGGAGTTACATAGGGAAAGTGATGAGAAAAAGGGGTTAGTTATAGGAAATGTCAGGAGGAGGGTAACAGACGGATGAGGATACCGAGAATGGGGGTGGAGTAGATGAAAAAAGAGCTTGTGAGAATGGATGCGAGTTAGTGTGATAGGAGATTTCTACTGACCTTACATTTAAATTCCTGGAGATTGTAGATGTCGAGGAAGCAAGTATATGGAAGGGAATTCCACAGGTGGGAAGTGCGTGAAAAGAAGCTGTTAGAGTAGAAATTGCGGTTACATTTTATCGATTTCACCGTAAAAGAGTGGGACCTAATTGCTAACCTAGTAGCTCGTGTAAATTTATACCTAGGGTCACCAATGATCTAAGTTCATTGGAGCAGAAGCCGTGAAAGTATTTATAGAAGAGGCACAGGGAAGCCACGTCACGCCAGTGAGACAGCGACTGCAGCCGAGCTACTAAGTCGGTATCGATCACATTACAGATTCTCCTTTGGATTTTGACAAGAACCCCGGGGTGAACAGCAGGACACCCGACCAGATGTGGCAGCAGTATTCAATACACAGGCGGATGGCAGATTTATATATGTGCAGAATGGACTCAGACGGAAAAAAAATTCATGGCCCTGCACTGTGAACCGACCTTCTTAGCAGAGGATTTGTCAATGGATTTGATATAGTCATTCCATTTGAGGTCCGCTGAGAGTGTGAGGTCAAGGAGGTGTAGTGTTTTACTCTCGGGGAGACTAGCCTGTTCCATGATAATGGTGGGTAGGAGCGATTGTCTATGATGGTTAATAGATAGCAGCTTCGATTTGGAAGCATTAAAATTTCCGAGCCATTTCTTACCCCAGTCCACCACGGATTGGAGGTCCTTCTCAAGCTCGGCAGCGAGGTTCGCTTTGTCAACCTAAGCAGATTTTTGATTGAGGCGACAGTAAATGGTGGTGTCGTCGGCATACATGCCTACATGGGATCTTATAACATCGGGGAGATCGTTAATGCAGATCAGAAAAAGCGTAGGACCTAGAATAGAGCCTTGAGGGACACCCGCGTTCCTATGGTAGTTTTGTGAGGCATGTCCGTTTAATATTACCCGCATTGTGCGATTAGAGAGGAATGACTGGATTAGGTCAGACAACTGTCCAGTTCTACCATAGCTCCGCAGCTTGCGTTGAAGGCCAGCATGTCAGACCCTGTCAAACGCTTTGGAAATATCCAAGGTAACGGATCGAGCTTCGGTATTCTTGTCGAGAGCCTGGTATATATACTCAGTGATGATCTTTAGCATATCAGCAGTAGACCTGGTGAAGCAGAAACCATAGTTTGTTCGAGAAGAATCTGTGGGCTGTGAGATGCTGAACCACCTCGGCGTTGATAATGGCTTCGAACACTTTGCCAAAGATCGGTAGGAGGCTGATAGGGCGGTAATTAGCGGGGTCCGAGGGTTCTCCAGCATTCTTAAATATAGGAACTACAGAAGAAGACTTCCAACAGGCAAGAAAGCAAGAAGCAGATAGGCAGTAGTTGTAGAGCTTAGAGAGGACAGAGAAGATTTCAGGGGCACATTTCTTCAAGACTATGATTGGAATTCCGTCCCCTCCGCTCGCTTTATGAGGGTCAAGCTTTGAGATTATGTTAGAGACCAGCGAGGGAGTAATGTGGATGTCATTCAGTTGGGCCTCAGTTCTAGATGGGAAGTCGGGTGTATATATTCCAAACGAATACAGTCTCGAATTGGTGGAGAATCTGTGAGCAAAGCATTCAGCCTTGTCCACTGAAGAGGTGAGAACCTCAAATTCATTGATTAGAGGGGCTATTGAGGTTTTACAATTGTTAAGCACACTTTTACAGAGTCGTCAGTAGTAAGTGCCGAACTTACGGGATGCTATGCGTTGTTTCATTCTGGCAGCAAACAACATCTTAGCTTCATTAAGTATATTTTTGCACTTATTACGAGCTGAGGCGAAAGGGCGCCTTTTATGGTCAGACACGTGGCTTCTGTAAAACCGGAAGAAGTGATTCCAACGGGAAGACTAAAAACATTGTTCCAAGAGACGTCACACAGGAAGTCGCGGAACGAGCCCCAGTCTGTTCTTTGGTAGCAGTAGGATATTCTTCTGGTCTGAGTTTCTTGGATTGAATGGAAGTGGAAGGAGATGTTAACGGAAACTACCGCATGGTCAGAGTTTCTGAGGGGGCAGAGCTGCTTGACATTGCAAGAGTCTGTGATGGAAGTGAAGCAGAGGTCTAGCAGTGAGTCCCTTCCATTAGGGTTATAGGAGAAACGTGTGGGGAAATTCACTACTTGCGCAAGAGACTGGGTGATTGAAAAATTTCATGGTGTGGACACCAGCAAGATCGGTGACAGAGTTTTCCAGCCACTTAGCGTGGTGGGCATTAAAGTCACCAAACACAAATATATGGGCAAATGAATGTGAAGAAATGGCCTTATCGATATTATTAGAGATGTTATCAAGTACTGAAAAGACAGAAGATGAACAGTGATGCCAGCAACAGGCAGATCCATTACAAGTGCCTCGAAAATAGTACTGCGAAGGAGACGCAGACAGGTTTTGGCGTCTTCTGATTAGCTGGTTTAGCTTTGCTATTTTGTTTGCGTCTATTCATAGTGATTTATTAAGAGAGAGAGGTCTAGAGTAGAATCAGTCGGTCACTGTATGCAGCATGTGCAGGATGGAGACTGGCGCAGCCTGCAGTATAATGTGGCCTCGGAGGTTCATGCAAGGACACCCATCTATGCGCGACATGGCATTACAACAAACCCCGATATTATTCAACTGTTAATCAGAGCAGCCTCTCAAGACGCTACGCAAGAGTTCGGTCTCCTATCTACCAGTTGGAAGTAGCAACCAGGAAATTGCCAACCCGGTACCCTCAGAATGAAGAGACGTTGCCACCATTCTCAAATACTGCAAAAAACTTGCGAATGAACTAACACTAAGACTGAAGGAGCGTGTGAAACCGGGCGATAGTAGGAACTATCTAGTCCAATTATAATAAAATTAATAAATTTTAACTTAGTATAAGTCGAGAGAAGCCTTCAAAGCCAAAATAATTTTTTCAGTACCTTCTCTAGCAAGTTTAAAGAAAAGACCATACAAAAGACGAAATAAACAAGCCTTTGGCTGCCCAAAAAGTGCTGACTCATTTTTTAACGGGAGGAAGAAAAAACATTTTCTTTCTTAAATTTAACCGCTGCTATACGCGAAGAGATAAATGTACAGTAAAAGTAAGTAGGAAAATACATTTCCTTACTTAAATTAGTAACAATAAGAAAAAAGAATGATCTAGTACACCAATCAAACCAGAACCGAAGTCGAGTGAAATTCCGAAAGACAATAATGCCAAATACATTTCAACTCTTTTTCAGATACCGTAGGCGGGTCAGATGCTAAGTAGCCAGACCACGAGGTGAGAGAGAGAGAGAAAGAGAGTGAGAGAGATAAAGATAAAGAGAGAGAAAGAGAGTGAGAGAGATAAAGAGAGAGAGAGAAAGAGAGGGAGCGAGAAAGAGAGAGAGAGTGAGAGAAAGAGACTACAGAGCATACGTCCAATGGCCAGGGCGAGCGGAGGTAAAATGTCACAGAGTCAAAGGGAAGCTACCTTTAATCAGTAGTTTCAATTCTTGATACCACGTTTGGTTTAAGGGCAGCGACTCCACTGAGAAAGACATACACGCTGTCTGTCTTCAGGCAGAGTTTGATTCAGTCGGGACTCCGTCTACGAACAAAGACATGGCTGAAAATAATAGACAAGTTTTTGCCCGATCGTGCGTATGCGGGGACTGGGTAAATTTTTACACTTGGTCCGAGTGCAAGCGCTCGAGTTCGCCACATTAAACCTGACCTTGTATCACATCTCTTCTCAATGGAGGGGCATGGGTAAATAACACTTCGTTGGGGTCAATGTTGTTTTATTTAAGTGATAAGCATTCTACCATCCACACAGTCGTTTTGTTGGACAATTTAGTGATAAGTTTTATTTGTGTTTTGACTAAGTTTGTTTCATTAATTTTCCTTTGTTAAGTCATTTTTTTTTTTTTTTAGCTTCTGTCGAATTTCGAGTTGGTTTTTTTTTTCGTATTCTTTCGCCGTCGGACTGTATTAGACGGCGAACCAGTTTTTCACTTTGAAAATTTGTTTTAATTTTTGTATTTTGTTATGCAATTTTTTTTATTTTGTTTTATTTTCGTTTATAATTGTCTCAAATTGTTTACAAATTTAATTGTTTTGGTCTTAAGAAAAAAAAAAACTTTTCATAAAAAAAGAAAATTTTACAAGTCTGCATCCCCCAAAATTAATTGGGTCTGCTACTAAGGCAGAACCACCAGACAAAAACCATGAGGCTGTTCACCCCCCCCCCCCCACAAAAAAACACCATAAAAAATGTAGATCCTCCAAAGATGGGCCCTATAAGGAGAAAAACAATTTATCAACACACGTTGTAGAGGAATGTAAAGAGTAACATGAAAAAAAAAAAACCCCGAACACTAGTATGGCAGCTGACGAAGTCAATAGTGAAGCGGCTGGGGAATCACCCTCTATTTGGAATCTCTCCTCCTGGAAACGAAATGCGTGGTCAATATGACAGAGTTCGTCAGGTGAGTCAAAAAGTACGCTCATCTGATTACCAATGGCGGACTCTTGGTAGATATCGATGCACAAGAGCGCACTGCGAAAAAAACAGTATTAATGTTTGTGATCAACAAACTAACGCGAAAAAATTGTTGGTAGACAAAAGATACAGTTATGAAATCACTGATTTTCTTGACGATTAAACCTCAACAAATAATAAAAGTTTCAAGTTATTTCATGTGGGACATACTGTTGTCCACACCAGGACTGTGTGGATATGACATCTCATGATTTAATTACAAAAGATTATATAATCAAAACAGAATACAAGTGAGGGCGTAGGACTAAGGTAACGGTTTACGAGATTCCTAACTATTCTCGGAGACCACTTGGGGTATGTCTTATAAAGTATGGCTAATTAATGAGTGTTACCCCAGAATATGAGGTGGGTGACTGGGAGTTCGAATTGATGTTAGATTGTGAACCCTTCCCTTCCATTCCCTACTGCTTGGAGACAGGCGGGAAGAATTACCTCACTATTGGGGCAGGAAAAAGACAAACTTGTTGGGAGTGTGGCGTAACTGATAAATCTCACCTCTTCTTGCCCATTGAAGAAGACCTCTGGAGGCCCGCCTACGCCTGACCCAAATCCCTCTCGAGCTGAAAGTACTATTTCCGAAGCACTTGTAATGGACCTGCCTGTTGTTGGCATCAGTGTTCAAAATGCCTCGGTTGGGTTTCTTCCAGAGCTCACATTTCATGTCACAAAGAAGACGTCAGTAGTCATCTCCTCTCTCACTAACTTGCATCCTTTTTCTCATGCTCTTTTCTCCATCCACCCCACTCTCATCAGCATTCTCATCCTTCTCATACCCTCTTCCTGACACCCCATGTAATCGGTCACTCTTTCTCATAACATTCCTCCTATGTAACCCCCTGCACAACAGTGCTTGGGGCGACACGATTATATATATATAGAAAAAAATCCTCATTATTTTGAGCGCCTCGAACTAACACATGACATAAAGACTTAGGAAGAAACAGTTGGTTGTCGGATAAGCCTTCCTTAACCCGCCTATCTCCAAGCAGTTGGGAATGGAAGGGGAGGGTTCACAATCTAACATCAACTCGAACTCTCAGTCACCCACCTCATATTTAAATTCTTGGAGATTGTAGCTGTCGGGAAAACAAGTGAGCGGAAGAGAATTCCACATGCGAGAAGTGCGAGAAAAGAAGCTGAAGGAGTAGAATTTACGTTTACAATTTATCAGTTTCACACTAAAAGAGTGGGACCTAGTTGCTAATCTGGTGGCTCAATAATTCATATATAGTGGGTACTAGTGAGCTAAGTTCTTCGGAACAGAAGCCGTAAAAGTATTTGTAGAAGAGACATAGGGAAGCCACACTGCGTCGGTGAGAAAGCGACTGTATCCTAGCTGCCAAGTCGGGATCTATCACATTACAGATTCTCCGTTTGTGGATAGCAGGAGCACCCGACCAGATATGGCAGCAGTATTCAATGCACGGGTGAATGGTAGATTTGTATATGTGCAGGATTGTTTCGGACGGGAAAAACTTCCAGGCCCTGCACAGAGAACTGACCTTCTTAGCAGCGGATTTAGCTATGAATTCTATATAGTTATTTCACTTGAGGTCTGATGTGAGAGTTAACCCGAAGAGGCGCAGTGTTTTCTCACTGTGACCAGGCTGGTGTTGCGAAAGGCCTTCTGGATCGGCAAAATTTTTGTTCAGTGAGGTTGGTAGTTACGTCAGTTTGTGTGCACTGCAACTTGTTGTGATAACTAATGGAAGGCTACCTATTTTGCATCTCGGGAGGAAAGTTTTTTGTCCTTGAGGCTAGTTCAGACTGTAGCAATGTTGTGCAGCTGCAGAAGAGGAATGGACACTATGTGCCCTTTTGTTTACTTGGCATTATGAGAGTCGTGATTTTGACAAAGCGACAGAAGGAATTTTATGAAGTTAAGAAGTTTTCCTCTTCTCAACCAATTTTGTTCTTAAAGTACTAGCATAAATCCAAAATTAGAGCGAGAAGGGAGCGACCTTCTTCAGTAAAATTCGGTGAAAGGTGGGTGGGGGGAATGTTTCGGTTTTGGTTCACTTGAGAGGGGATAATTTAGAGTGTCATCTGCAGGCGACCTAGTATTAAGGATATTGGTCACCTGATTAAACATTTGTCATCCCAGTCCAATGTTAAGTTAGCATAGGACGTTTTCTGTTTGTTTTAATCCACTGAATTTTTAACTTAGCTAAGGTGTGGATGGTCATCTGCCCTTTTATTTTTACCCTGTTTTATGTTTGGTTTATTCCACTTTCCCTACCCATTTAAAGATGATAGTTTTCTAGTGACGGTGGGATGCCTTTCGTTTCGAGGGTGATATTTTGTAATTATTATTTTGTCTAAATATGGGAGTGATTGTAAAACGTGTGCATGAAACTGATTTATTAATTCCACAGTATTTTTTGCCCGGTTAACACAACAGTTATCTCTGCCATGATTAACCTCTGGGGTTTGCCCCATACCAACAATAGTTTTGTTTAGTTGTGTAGATACTTTTTTATCATGAACATAGGGGAATTATTTTGTTTTAGATTTTTATCAACCCAGCCCTCCACAAAGGTTGTACATATGGGATTAAGTATGAATTCCTAGAGCAAATGTGGTATTATAGTTTGTGTAAGGTGTAGATGAATTGTTTTGGTGAAAGGAACAATAAACGAACGATTGGGTCAGTGACAGAGGTTAGCTAATTTATCGATAGGAAAAATTAAAACCAGCCGCCTCCTACCCCATTTTGCTCTTTTGGCACATTTGTGTGTATATATATATATATATATATATATATATAACATTAGCTCGTTGGAGTCAGTCTAGTTTGTGTGTTTACTACAGGCCTGTTCAAGTCTCGCCGCGTGTCTGACGAGATTTTGTCATTCTTCTCTTTGGAAATTTGGATTTTGTGTTTGAAGAGTTTTTTATTAAGTTTAATTTTTCCTACTTTTTACTGAATGATTTTTGTGAAAAGTTATAATTTTCTTTTTCCAGTTTCACACACAGCTGGCTTTGTTTGTTTTTTACAACTATTTTTCTTTAGATTTCTGACTTAATTTTCGTATATATTATTTTCGTTTTTATATTTAATTTTAATCTCCGTCCGACATTCAGTTCATTTGAATTTTTTTCTTGTATATTTTTAAAAAATTTTGTAGTTTAATTTTCTACATGTTACTTCATTCATTGTTTTTTTCTAAGAAAATAATTCTTTAATCCCAATTTAACCGAAAAGCTTTTTTGTTTTAGTATAATTTTCGTTTCAATTTTTGTTTAATCTGTTTTATTTTCGTGTTACGTTGGTAATTTTGTTTAATAGGCAGTGCCGTGCTTAGCGCACCCGCAGACCCCGCAATTGTGGTGGGAGGCCGCAAGTTACCGGGAAGCCACAAGGCTCCTTGGCTCCGCTGATCTATTGTAATGAAAAAAAAAATTACAAAATAATTATTAGGATTAACTGAAAAATTATTATCATACTTGTATGTTGAAATATACATCTATCAACCCGTCTCTCTCTCTCTCTCTCTCTATATATATATATATATATATATATATTAATACAGGTTTCATTGAATAATATAGACAAGTTCTGTCTATTTATTTTGTGTAAGATCCGTTCGTATGATCTGATTAGCTTGATAGTGTTGTCATGGAAAGACGACAAGAAATCGCAATAATTGTTGATATTTTTATCAGGTCTGAGCTTTCGGCTTACATAAGCCATTATCAAAGGATGAACATTTAATGTTCAGTGAACATAGAACATTTAAATTATTATTAACAGAGTGGAGTTATACAGAGAAAATTAGACAGGTCCATTTTTTGTGTCGCACATGGCTGTAGGCCGAGAAGGAATGGTGGTAGTAGTTTTTTTTTTTTCAATTGAGTGTATAGTGGCATGAGGGATTTGTCTTGGAAATGCTGCTACTATGGTGTAGGGGGTAAGTATAATAACTATGACCTCTCCCGTCGATTATAGGCATTGAAGTATGTTAGTAGAGGTGTAGAAATTTATTTTATTTAGGCTAGGTTTAAACTGTTTGATGTAGATAGCTTCTAGAATTTTAAGTTTTCGTTTATTATTTTCTTGTCTAAGTTATGCGTATTTTCAACAAGTGTTTTCCTAAGAAGTGTGTGTTGATAGCCGTGGTGTTTTAAATGTCGGAATATGTTAGAATTTTCATTTAAGTGCAATGTAAGTCTCCGCGAAAGCGAATTAGTAGTATGTCCAATGTAGGTATTATTTAGTTTGTTAGAGATACATTTTCGAAAGGGTCATTTAAATTTATATACTACATTGTTTTTTTGCAAATCGCTAACGGTGGGGGGAGGAGTCGTTGCGGACGATTGAGTTGGATGTTGTGGATTTAGCGTAATATATGATAAATTTAATTCTTTTGTTGGGGTCTGTCGGAGAGATATTAGTGTTTATGAGTTTTTTTAGGATATTTTAATCTAGTTAGTAGTTGGTGTGCATTTGGCTACGATATAAGAGAGTGATATGTTTGGGGTTGGTTGGGCTATTACCATGTGTTGTTTTTTTTTCGTGTTCTTTCCATGACAACACTATCAAGCTAATCAGATCATACGAACGGATCTTACACAAAATAAATAGACAGAACTTGTCTATATCATTCAATGAAACCTGTATTAATGAAAAAATGCTGCCAAAATACACACAATATATATATATATATATATATATATATATATATATATATATATATAATCTTTGATAGAAGCCTTCCGGTCTCGCAAATCATTCGTAATGAAAAAAAAAATGAACTTGAGAGAGAAATAGATTATAGATATCTGTTTGAACATACATACAAGAACATAACATGTATATTCAAACTTTCAGGATGTCATAGTTTAAGAAAATCTCGCGTCTCTGACAGTCTGCGAAGTTTATAAACAAGAAATATCAACATTGGCGCCAGGCAACTTGAGATTTTGGAAAGGCATGTATCGTAAGGCCCGATCCTAATATAAACAACTTGCACTGACCGGGCAAGGCAGTGATCTATATATTAATACTGTAGTACCTACCTACCTACCTACCTACCTACCTACCTACCTACCTACGTGTGTCACGCTTTTGATTAAACACACACGCACGCACGCACGCACGCACGCACGCACGCACGCACACACACATGCTTTGTCTGATGTTGATCAATTTAGACCGGACATTATGACTTGGTTACTTTTAGCAACATTCCGTTACTACTCATGTTGTTTTGATTTAATTCGTTTTTTTCTTTTCCCGCCTCTGTGTTGTTTTTTTCCCGCCTCTATACTAACACTTTCTGACACTCCCTCTCCATTTTCTTAAATAAACGCCTAAAGTCTAATTTTTACAGTATATCAAACTTTCTGTAGAAAAATGCTTTTAAAATGGTTTTAAATTTTTTGAAGATTCCTTGAAAAAACTTGTAGAAGATTGAGGGCCGAAACGCACTGAAATGGCTATAAAAATAGCTCGGAAATCATCAAAAAGTAGCTAAAAGTTGTGAAAACGTTCGTAATGTATAGCTTCAAAACGCCAATTCTGTGATTTCTTCCGTATTTTCGTGATCACTGAATATCTGCGTTCTGAGAGTATGTTATTTTGTTTAAAGTACCATTTATTGTGGGTTTTTTAGCATGTTCGTGGAGTGGGGGCACAAGTTGCATTCTGCGGGAGGAGAGGCCGCAAGACGCATGGGTGGGGGGCGATGTTGCACTCTTAATAGCGAACGCTTGTTATTTTTTTAACACAGTGTCTCTTTATTTTTTTCTTTGTAGTATTTTGTTTTTAGAATTTGTTTTATTTTACGTTTCTAGTTAAAAAAAAAAAAAGAAAGAAGAAAAACCTTTTATGTCATTTGATTTAATTTTACATTGTTTTATTTACGGAAATTAACGAAGATTAACGAACAACCGACAATTTGAAATGATTTGTTTGAACATTATTTTTGATCGATACTAGTATTTAAGTAGATATTCTATTTATAATTAAACAGTATTATTTATTTCTACTGGTCTAAAAATTTATTTACGATAAATTTTTGTTACTAAAATGACACAAACATTTTACATCACACATGTTTGTTAAACTAGCTTGCGTTAGTCTTTATTTTGTAATTGTTTTTTGTTTGTCCCGTTAAATTTGTGTTTCTCTGTATTTGCTTAAAATTATTATTGCTTTGATATTCCTTTACTTTAATTTTTTATCATATAAAATATTTCACTTTCTATAAAAAAGAAAAAGGAACTTTTAAAAAAATTGATAAAAAATGGCCGACAAATGTCGGTTGATTAAAAAAGATTTGTTTGTGTCTAAGTAAAAAGACCTCCCGACAAAAAGACTCGATCAACAGTGGCTGTTGAGATTGTAGCTATAAACAAAAATGAAGACATCATTGAAAAGAAAATTATGGAGGCCACGTTCGGCCAAAATTAAGAAAATCAAGAAAACGGAAATGTTTTGAAACCAGTAAAAGTAGCAACATTTGAGACCAGCAGCAACAACAACAATAGCAACAATGTAGAAGTTGGGGAATCGCCCTCATGCCGGAAGACCCCACCGATGTGTGTCATCAACATGAGAGAATTCCTTTAAAAAGTTAAAAGCTGTGGAGTTACAGAAGGTTGATAAAATTGTATTAGTCTTTATGGTCGAAAATTTGTCGCTCCACAAAAGATACCGTCCCGGGGAAGGGGGTCAAACTTCAAAGAATCATCAATGAAAAGGGTTATTTTATGTGGGACGTACTGTTGCCTACGTCTGCTAACTGTAAGGGCGACTCCAGTCGTTATTTAATTACTAATGACCTCATTATAAGAACTGAATATGAGTGCAACCGTAGGACCAAAGTTCAATATTTTAAGTTTCTTTTTATATCGTAGGGAAGTATTTGACCGTATATATCACCCAATTTGGTCAGATACTCAGTGCGTCCTCCCATGACGGGGGCGATGGAGCTTCGTGATGATGACAGACCGCAAAGCTTTCGTCTTCATCCCCAACTGTCTGAATGCAGAGGGCCAGAAAATACTACTCATTATGACCGACCGTAAACTAAGATGCTGGAAGTGCGGAGAGACCGGTTACTTTTTATCTTCCTGTTCAGAGAAGAAGGTCTCTGGTTATGGCCCACCTTTTTGGTCAAATCTGTTTTTTTACGTCTCGCCTCTAATGGGCATGACAATGGCCATGACCGGTGTGTAAAATCCCACAGTTGGGTTAATTTTGCGACCCCATTCATCTAAAAGCTCTAGCTCGCCGCTTGTGCGGTTACGGAGAAGGAAAAGGGGGTATGACAGGTCGTTGGAAAGATCAAAAGAAAGCTCCAGGTAGCGAAGCTCTTACAAATAACGACACAATCAACCCCAATCCCTACACTACTTTTAAGCGATACCCCGACTAGCTATATAAAACAAATTAAAGTAAGAACCAAGTTTCGAAAAGGTTGAAAAATTACAGCAACTGAAAGAGGCTTTAAAAGTAGAACGCGATCATTCTACACGGAAAATTGGCTCTTCTTTCTTGATACCGTACCGTCTTATCCAAAAGTCAAACAACACTCCATAGTACCACCTCCAATGTTAAAATCTTTAACACCCACTTCTTCCAAAATGACCATCCCCAAGAAGGCTCCCATTCCCAAAAAGAAAGAAAAACGCAATTACTCTCAACACTTTTAACCAATCCCCTGCCCAAGCTCTCATAGGCACACATAAAAAAAAAAAAACTAAGATCAACAAAAACAGGCAGAGAAGTCCCTCTTCAGAATCCAACGAATTAGCAACGAAGAAAAAACTCAGAACCTAATTACAATACCGGAGAAGACGTATGTCGGGTAACGAAGGAGCAAGAAGAAAAAGAAGCATCTTAGTCGAGAAAGGTTAAAGATCTCAAACATTTAATTAAAATGAAAACAGTGTACGGATTGGGCGTGGAAAATCACCAAAATTTTCCTAACGCTAAGAGAATGCTGACTGCGGTGAGATCTGTTATAGGAGGACAGCAAATATGGTCCAAGATTGAAGAGGCATACTATGTTTTCGGAATGGTTCCCTCTTTAATATACGTCAATGACGCCAATGTGAAAAAATTGAAGCAATTTTATTCAGGAAGCCCCCCCCCCTTTCATTCACCCCTCCCTGTATAGAGTTTTAAAAATAACGTCCCTCAGGGACATTGATTGCCTCTCTCCTGATGGTATCATCAAGAGTGAGATGGGGCAAGGCTCAGTAGGATATGCTGTGTCCTCTTCCCGGTCATGTTTAATGCAGAAGATCAACCCCAATAGGTCTGATAATGGCTCTCTGGTTGGCTAGTATGAATGTTCGGGCCTAAAGTCGGAGTCCCTCAGGGCAAGGCTCACTTGCGGTCTTCAGCGTCTTGGGGGAGAATGTATGTTGCGTACAGAAGACTCAGGTTTTCAATTCGCGATCATGAAGGCATTCTATTTGCGGGGAGGGGTGCCCACTTCAGCATATTTTGATAGACGCTCGAGAGAAGTTTCCTGGTTAGTGAACAAGTCTCTGGATGCATCATTTGGTGAGCGAGATTTTCAGTACCACCTGCTACTAATGCGACAGCGGGAATTGGCGGGGGTGGGGGTGTGGTTGGACATATGTGGTGGGATGAATTAAAATCCAAAATTAGGTCGTTTGATGCTGATTATAGTCGTCGATTCAATCTAATTTGATTAGCAGCGCAAACGACGCGTGAGGAAAAGTTGATCGGGCGATTAACTCCTATGTTAGTGAGAACGTAGCCTTAGCAATGTCAGAGTTAACCTCCTTGTTTATCAAGAAGGATCAACCTCTGATAGTTAGGGCTAGGTTAAAAAGAATGTCTTCCAAGGTGACGAATATGGCCACTAAACTGCTTGCAGAGGAAACTAGGAAAGCGTCCCATCGATATCCCGCATGAGTCCCATTGTTTGATAAATGGACCGTGACTACAAATGCGAGTGTATGTGAGGCTTTTCGTGACTACTTTCAGGATTTGTTCACCAGGTAACCCAGTCTGAGTTCTGCTCAGTTCGACGCCTATTCAACCGACTTTTCCCGCCTGGAGGCAGCTGAAGCGGGTGGGTTTCCTATTACAGAGTCAAAAATCTGGGAAAAGCTAAAGTTGGTTGGCCGTGACAAAATCAGGGAAGTAGGTGGTCTGTCCTACGAACTGTACTTTGCCGGAGCTGATTTGCAACAACTGGATGAAGCACAGGTCTATACTTGAACGCTTCACTTTGTTTGTCTAGGTCAAATTCTTGCTGCCTTACCTCGTTACTTTGACTACTTATTTCCAAGTATTTAAATATGAAGTCTTGTTCTATGCTAGCTTTTTCTAGTTCTGTTCTAGCGGCTATTCTGGCCTTACCTAGTTCAATTTGTGTCTGGGACATTTCTTTTGTGTCTAACAGTAGCTGGCTGAGTACTTCTTCCTCAAATACGTTATTATCTACCATATTCTCTCCTTACAGTTCTTATCTTTCTCGTTGATTTTCTAATATCTGCTTCCCTATCATTTTTTTATGTATTTAGCTGATCTAGAGATTGTTTTCTTAGAAATTTGTACGAAAATCATTTTACCCTATTGCTTATTTGTTGCAATTCGCCTCTTTGTGTATCTTCGCTATGAGAGAATGCCAGACACGAGCTCCAAGTTTAGTAATTTACTAAGCGCAGCTTAGATATGGCACAAGGCCGAAAGTATGGAGCGCCCAGTGAGGATCGAGCTCACTACTGAATTGCAATAGTTCTAGCGAGACAAGCTTGTTAACCATTGCACCACCTCGAGGTGCTCACGAGCTCCAAGTTTAGTAATTTACTAAGCGCAGCTTAGATATGGCACAAGGCCGAAAGTATGGAGCGCCCAGTGAGGATCGAACTCACTACTAAATTGCAATAGTTCTAGCGAGACAAGCTTGTTAACCATTGCACCACCTCGAGGTGCTCATGAGCTCCAAGTTTATGTTACGACCAAATTGAGACTTATTACTTAAAGGTATAACCGAGGGATTCCCACTTCGGTAGTGGGTAGTTCTCTTGTAGGGTTAAATGCAAGGATAAGGAAAATAATCAGTAGTGAAGAACGACAAACACTGGTATTAAAATTTAACAAGATATAATTAAGAACAGAAAATAATACAAAGAAACATGTTTATGTGGCAAGGTGTGTGCGATGAATGCAATATAAAAAAAAAACTTATCCGTAGTCTGAAATAAAAATATACACTTTTTTATTTCTCCCTCTCTCTCTTTCTCTCTCTCTCTCTCTCTCTCTCTATATATATATATATATATATATATATATATATATGTTTATATATATATATGTTTATATATATATTAATATATATATATATATATATATATATATATATATATATATATATATATATATATATATATATATATATGTTATATGTGTGTGTTAAAAAAAATCCGAATTTTACATTCGTGAAATAGCTATTTCAGCGAGAAAATTCTCACTTTTACAGCAACGATCAAAAATAGATAAAACTATTTACATCGAGCCCTTCACCTTGATCATTTTTAATATTAATAAAATTAATATTAATAAGATCTGGTTTGGGGGATTTTACCTATTTGGTCCTCCTTTTTTTAGATTTATATATATATATATATATATATATATATATATATATATATATATATTATTTTTCTGATTTATTTTATATATATTTTTCGTTTCTTTTCTTTTAGTTCAGTTCTTTATATTTTTTATCACGCGCGTAAGAGTGTCTTTTACCGACAATCTTTTATTTCTTCTCAAAGCTGCAAACTTCTGCGGCCAAAAGATCGTTTCCTCTTCGCAGTTTCGACAGCAGAAAGTTCTCTTTCATTTGTAAAGATTTAACGTTGAGTTGACCGATGTGTTCTCCGTTATTCTTAACCGGAAGAATGACAAAGTCCATAACGTTCAGTGATTATCACACTCATTAATTCACCGTTGCTTTTTGGTTTGTGACTATTTAGTCAATCAAGAAAATATCTGTATGTGGCATGGGATTAATGTTAGTGAATTGGATGTAATGTTCGGTCTCTTAATTAAGCAATCTCTTTATATGTTGATAACATGAATAAAAAGTAACGTTTATCCCCGAGGTCCGCTGTCCAACTAATTCTAAATGATTTCTTCTTCGCCGTATTTCATAGTAGATCACATAACTCCACACGTGTGATGTGCTATTTTTAGCCAACAGCCGATCCTGTTTCCATGGGTCGTTAACTTTACATTTATTAGCTTAACTATTAATTTCTTAAGGTTATTAGAAAAAGGTGCAGAAACAGTAGTAGTCACAGTTCGAGAGAAAAAGAAAGAGTATAAAAAAATCCAAGATAAGATTGGTAAATAATCCAGACGGATCCTAGTAATATCGTTTAAATATCAAAACTGATCCAACAGAGATTTCAATGTAAATTTAATTTAATTTAATTTACAGAGCAGATATTTAGTTATTCATCTGTAAATTCAGATCATATATATATATATATATATATATATATATATATATATATATATATATATATATATATATAAACTTCTAACTCGTGATTTTCACTCTGCGTTGCACAATGCGATTTCGACTTGAACATCCGCATTGATTTCGACGACGTTCAACTGTCGACCATTAAACACCCTGGACCTCAGTAGAACGAATGTGGAAAGAGTTGGCATCACAGTAACGACGTGAGAGATAAAGAGAAACACAGCGAGGAAAGAAATAGAGAAAGATAGTTCATTCAACTGTAAAATTTTCTCTTCAAAAATGAAATTAATTCTCTCAGAATTTCAGCACGTCTTTTATAATGTCGGTTTAAATTATTGCCGTAAAGAAGCAATTTCATGATTATCATAATTTATGATTCTTCTTAAAGTAATTTTTCTTTGATGAAATGCGTACCAATTTCCTATCAAGTATTTAATAGCATAATCGCGTCTTTTATTCCTGCATATTAATAACACCAATGCGTATTATAGCATATAATTAAAGTATATATCTAGGGAGATAGGTTTTCATAGAGTGAAGAAAATAATATAGAGAACCAGCTGATGAATTGATGGTAAAATAATCAATATATGATAATTTTGTCGCTAGAGGAACTAGCTAAGAATAAGGTATGGTCCATATAGATAATATACGACCAGCTTCTGTCCCGACACTTCGTGTTAGATTACAGTGTATGGTGCGTAATTGAATGACAAAATAAAAATGTAATGCGTTTCGTCCTTCAAAAGACTTCATCATGCTAAAATAATGTCCTTATAAATGGAATTATATACCTATGTGAAGAGGTAGGAAAGTGAAAATAAAAACATCGATTATAATTATACATTGAGAGGAACAATAAAGATGTAGCAACACTGAACGTTAAATTTAAATTTCAGATGAAACTAGACATACTGCTTACCGAATCTGTTCAGCATTCCAACGCTTCAAAAATAGTTTACAACTAAGCAAGATAATAAAGTCACTAAGATATAATGGGGTTACTGAGTGTGAAAGAATATGAGAAAAACAAAAACTTTATTAAGGAGAGAAATAAATAAAATAACCGGAATTAAGGCGAAAGAAGATAAGGATTTAAATTGTATTTAAATTGTTGAATGTCAAGGTTGACTTTAAAGCAAGAAACCGGAAGAGTGTTCTACAAGTGAGAAGTGCGAGAGAAGAAACTACAGAGATAGAACTTACAGTTACATCTGGTAATTTCAACTGTAAAATAATGACGTGAAGCTGTCAATCGAGTACTCATATGTATAAGATTTCATTGTGATTATTTTTAACAAATACTCGAAATTTCCTAATAAATAAATAGTAAGTCAGACTAGATTCTATAACTTTGTATGGTAACCAGTCTAGGAGAAGGAAAACTCTGAATTCAAAATTGTATGTAGCCCTGGCAAAGCATATACCATGCAGCTCAAGGAAAGAATTGTACGCATTGACTCGATGTTCCCAACCACAGCCGACTTATTTTTTATACTATTAGTAATCTCATTGAGGAAATGTTTTAGTAAACACAGTAGAACTTTTTATGGTCCCGTATAACGTAGGCTCGGCTTTGATATTGTCAAAACAGCCAAATTTAAAATGCAAGCGGGCATATTTGATTGGATATTAACTCTCGATTTTTTTAACCGATGAGGATAAAAAGTATAGATCCTTAAGAGTTTTTATCTGGTTTACTTTTTTGTTACATAAAATGGGCAGTTTTGATTGCGAAGTTAGAAAGGATGAGACCATCCGGACGTGTAGAAAGCTGTGATCTGGGACCAGAATGAATTCGCTCACCCAGGCGAGAAAATCTGTAACTTGGGATGATAAAAGACTTTCGCTACTAATACTGTTGAAGCAGAAAAATCTTCTAAATTTGATATGTTAATGTTTTTTTAAACATGAGTTTTCATATCGGAATGACTTTTACAAGTTATGTGTTAATCTCATTCGAATATATTTTCTAAACCTGAAGAAAGAAAGGAAATAAATGGAAAAAAAAGAAGAACCTTTAAAAATGTACCAGAATTCTTTTCACTAAGAACGTCTTTGCTAGACCTCCGAGAGTTTATCTCATATTTAAGAACGCTTTTCCGAAACTTTAATTATTTTGTCTAAAGAACACAGAGAACAAGATTCGCCCAGAGTAGGACAACCTTTTTCTTTACCTTCGAACTTCAACTTTCAACCTTCGAACATTCAGTATTTGGACTGTGAACTTTTTTGACAGAAGTAAATCACTTTCATTGTTGACAAATTGGTTTATATGAATTGTTGCTCTAAAAAAAGCTATTACATTTCCTTTGTTAAGGAAAACATTTGTAGATGAACTACTGTTTTCTAAGAGAACAGATTTGTTTTTAAACACAAAATAAAACAATTCCCCAACCGAAGACATTTTTTATAAACATAGTCAATATTATGTAACACCCCAACGGACGGTCCGAACAATTTCTCCGGCGGCCGTTCCCACGCTGTGATATTGCCGGGAGTTTGTTGAAAAAGTCGGAGTCTCAAGCTGGGGGTACAAGATTAAACTATAAAGAACGAACGTCCACAACTTGGATGAGTTAAAATGATGCTTTATTTCGTTTAGAGTTAGTCTTTCGGTTGGGGCAGACGAATGTGACACACAGCTCTAACTCTAATTAATGGAGATCAAATGCCGAACCGACCTACTCAAGACGAACAGAGTTTCTACTTCAAGCACACGCCCGGCTGAACTTACTCAACTCCACTCAGTCAACTGATCGTCTCGGAAAAATCACCTGTATTTCTTTAAAACAATCCGGAAGTGACTAGACCACCGAGTGATAAGCATTGGCAACTGTAAGTTCAAAATTTCAAGGTACTTAAATTTTCCTTCTTTTGATGTGTAAACATCCCGGCAGACAACCCTGTGTTTTCCAGGATTTTTTAATTTTTTTATCTTAATAGAGCGTCCTGTGAAGGCCGCGGGATGTTTTTTTATAGCCCTGACACTTTGTAACTAGGCGTATTTTTATTGCCTGGAGAAAGCGAAAATTCTATTATCTTTTCTTTATTTTCTTAATGTGTGGTCAAGATACAATAATGACACTCAAAAATCTATTTCCTAAACTTTATCTTTTATCACATCAAATCACTTAGTTAAATATTGACTGACTGGTAGGATTTAACAGTAATCTGAGACGCTTTTCTCTTCCACAAATTTCCTTATAAAAGAAAAAGCGTTTATTTATTTATTTTTTCTCTTCTTTTTCACTTTCGTTAAACGAAACACATGTTTTTACATTATTTTCTATTCCTAACCATTTTATATTTTAATCTATTATAATAAAATACATATTTTACAAATCCACCTTAATATACGCCTAGTTATCGTGTCACATTATAATACTTCCCTAAAACCAGCAGCTATAAATGCAATGACATTAAGTATGATAAGCAATAATAATAATAATAATAATACCAAGTATAATAGAAATAGAAAATAATTTGATACACACCACCATTTAATTAACTGAATTAGGAAATGCGTTCCTTTATCTAGTTCAGAAACACTTCCCAACTAATAACCCCCTTAGCAAAATTTTTAATAAGAATACACTGACACTTAGTTATAGATGCACTGATAATCTTGAAATGATAATAAAAAACACAACAATTGTAACCCTATTTTACTGATGAAAAACATGTAATACAACGGAGCGAAAGAAATTATTATTAGTGGTATTGTTGATTTTGCAGTTTATTGTAAATCGCGATATGAGCTTTGCTTAGAAATATTTAATACTTATGTGATTGTAAAATCCGAAAAATAGAAAAACTAGCTGGAAATTGGGGAAAAAGAAAAAAATATATTTTTCCATTGTTATTAAGAAGCAAATTTTTGGCCACTGGAAGTGAGAACAATAAATTGTCAAAAACTTTTGATGAGGTTAAGAAGGCTAGGACTTGACTGTGAGAATAGAAATAAATTATAAATCTCACTGGAGTTAAAATTTCCAAGCTAAAACTTAATTTGCTGACGTAATCAGTTGAATTAAGAAGAGGACGAAGAGAAAATTATGTCAGATAATGTGTTGTTGCCTCATTCGTTGAACCAAAACTCTCCATCTAGAGATGTGTCTATGAAAGTAATCTCATTGGTCAAAGATCTGATTTGCATTAAGATACCCCGGGTTTCTCAGCATCCCCAAAGAGAATTGGGGACAAGTATAAATATCGGGACCCCAGTGAGAAAAATCAGTAGGAGCTGCCGAGCGAAAGAGGCCAGACGAATTTACTACTGCTGTCGCCAAAACACCTCACTTCGGCTGTTTCCGTAAAGCTCCGGTAAAGAGCCCTGAAAAGACATTTTTATTTGGAAAATTGAAAGCTCTGATTAATCTTAACGAAGACTTCATTCCGTTGTGAAAATTGAATTCGACGATTGTACATTCTACTTTTGTTTTTAATTATTGTTTTTTGTATATATATAAAGACTCTTTCCACAACTTATTCAGGCATTATTTATTTATTTATTTTGCGCCGTATTTTTTCCTGTTAACCAAATGCACGCGATCGTCCGGCCTGGTTCGATGTGGTAAAGACACAGCTAGCAATATTTCGGCGCGCCTTCCTTGGATCAGAATTCACAGCGTGGGCAAGGGGGAGCGCCGTTATAATAGACGTCTCGAAGACCAGCTACTGTGTCGCAGCCATCATCACGACTAGCGACCCGGAGGGCGATGTCACACAATAAAATCCTAAAACAATATAACAAGATTAGCAATCAAAGCCACCTTATTATAAATAACAACAATAATACTAATACTTGCAACAGTCGTAACCCAAATGAATGTCCTCTGCAAAATAGATGCCTTACAAATTCTATATGATACCAAGCTACCATCTCTACTACAGAAAATCCAAATATTACCAAACATTATAATGGGAGTACTAAAAACACTTTTAAGGTGCGTTTGAATCAGCATAAACTATCTTTTAATCATTAGTAACTCAACCTCACTTTCTAAATATTACTGACAATTGGAAGATGTAGATTAAACTACAGTAAAATGAAAGATACTAACAAAAGCTAGAACATGTAAATCGTTACATAAAAAAGTCTTCTTTGCTTAGAAGAAAAAAACATATAATTAATTTCCCAAAAACTAACTTATTAAACCAACGTAATTAAATTACTACTTGCTGCCACCATAAGATAATTCACTTTTAAATATATCTAAAATTATCTCAAACAGTTTACTATTTGCTATAATCTATAATCCTATCCCTTTTTGTTAATTATATATACCTTAAACGTAAACTTAATTAACTGTTACATTTTAGTGTACACTTACTTTCACTACCAGTCATCTCTAAAATCAAGTAGTTCTACCTTTAACAATTAACTTTATGGTCTTACCTTGATTTCTTTACATTATAATTTGGTTTTTATATTTACAAAACCCTTTAAGACAAATATTTTATTTTTCTAAATTATTTTAATTTCAATCTCGTCGCATTTAGAATAATATATTGGCTACATTTTTGTTCCATCCTTATTTAAACAACTAACAATTTTCCTGTCTATACATACATCGCTACACTCTGTCTCAATATTTATTGGTCTACGCCTACAATTATTTAAAGCTATATTAACTTCCCACGCTAATACATTCAACTAATATGGAGGCATTTTTTATTTTATTTTTTTATTTTAAACTTCCTTATCAATATATATCACCCCGTAACTGAACATTTCCCTTCCTGATGATGGTGCATTGACCACCGACACTTGCTAGCTTTTGAGTTACACTATGCTGTTATAATAACAATAATAACAACTATATATATATATATATATATATATATATATATATATATATAATAATAATAATAATAATAATAATAATAATAATAACTTTAATTCAAAGGAAAAGTAGGTAGGTAAATCCCCAAAACCCGATCCTAATTAATATTAATTACATTAATATTAAAACTGATCAAGGTGGAAGGCTCAATGCAATTTATATTCAAATTTCAGAACCAATTACAAAATAAAACAAATTCCGATATTCAAATTCGTTGAATGGCTATTTCTACGAGAAATTTCTACGAGAAATTTCTACGAGAAATTCCTCGTGTCATCAGAAACGATTTTATTTCAAATGACAAAATGAACAAATATATTTTACCGGCGGAAGTACAAAAAAATTTTCATCACGGAAAATTAAAGGGGTGGGATTAATAAGAAAGCAGACAGATATCTATATCTATTTTTATTCTTAGATTTTTTGAAAGCCCCTACTCCTTAACTGAGTCGAGAGTTAAAAGTTGAAATTTAGCCTTGTCTGGTCGAAAGAAATGGTAGGGGATGAGAATAAAGAGAAAAAGGACGGGAGTAAAAGGAAGAAAGTAAAAAGGGGAAAGGGTGGTTGACAGGGAAGTAAGCTAAGAAAAAAAAAAAAAGAAAAAAAATCTATTTCCACAGAGACAAGGGAAATTGTTATCAATCGTGTTGAAAAATAAATCATAGCGGTTATTGGTTTAAATAAATGGGATAAATATTATTGTAAAAATTTTTTAGGAAAATTTGACATACAATTTAAATTTAAATATAAAACTAGATTTAAATTAAAAAATTAAAATTTATAGAAAATTTATAAAAATTAATAAAACAAAAAACCGCACTTCTGATTCAAGTCTCTTCAAGAGGTGTATAAAATTCAACAGGCTGTCTTGCAAGTCATTCCTTAACTTAAACATTTAAAGCAACTTTTACATTTTAATTCCTAATTTTGTTAAAAAAAAAAGTGGAGGTAACTAAAAAGAATATGAAAAATAGATATTAAAAATAAGAATTAATAAATGCCATAACATTTCATAAATTATTGAGTTACATCTGCGGTTATTTTCATTCTGTTATTAAATTCTAAAATTTTTTAAAAGAAAGTTTTATATTATTTGAATTTTTTATTTTTCATGAAACATCTTCAAACGTAAGCCTACAAAACTAAACCAACTAAAATTCCATAAAATATTGGATAATTGCTGAAAACTGTGTTAAATTTCTAATTTTAACATAGTTAAAAAAAACTGTTTGTATGGATAAGATTTATATTAAATTCGTCTTCCATATTTTACATTTTTTGGCCGACTACTGTAAACAATATCAATTATCGCCTTCTGATAAAGCGATGACAGGTGTGATAGCAAGGATATCGTAATTGAGAAACGCTTTTTTGAAACACTTCAGACGGTAAGCAAGTAATTCTTGTCAACTTAAAGTAAATTTAAATTCGGTAATTTGAATAAAATAATGTGTCAGCGAGGTGTATTTTTATTTTTGTAAGATTTTTAAAACCGAGAATTGGCTTCTGTTTACAATCGATGAAAAATGGCGGAAATTTTGAAATTTTAAAAACTTGTTTTAAACCTAAAAAAATTTTGATTCCGATCAATATAAGTTCGGTTTAAAATACAACGGTATTTTGCTTACTGGAATTACTAAATTTAATCTCTTGGCTTTCAATTAAAGCTAATTTTAAAACTTGAAGGTCACTTATTTATTTTTAAAATTTAAATTTAAATTTAGGTATCGAAAAATGACTGGAGGTATCTAATATATATATATATATATATATATATATATATATATATATATATATATAATCTTGCGATAATAATTATTTAGCACGGCACTGTGAACCAGCTTTCCGAACTGTAGAATTAGCAAGTCATTCAACATACTCTTTCCACTTCTTGTCAGCAGAAAGTGTTAGTTTCAAGAAGACTCAAGGCGTCACTCTTCTGGGGGTTAGCATCAACTATATTGAAATGGAAAATAAAAAAGATTTCTCTCAGACGATTAAAAGATAGCAGTTACCTTTCAGAGGCGTCAAAATTAATAAGTCATTTCTTGCCGCATTTAACAGCAGGTTGCAAGTCATTTTTGAGATCAGCTGCCAATTTAAACTCATCGAACCGGTCAGACTTAATATTAAGTCAGGTGTAAATAGTTGCGTCGTCAGCATAGATACCAAACTAAGAATTTATGACATCAGGATATTTATGAAAATTAGCAACAATGCAAGTCCAAGGATAGACCCCTGCGGAACCAATCAGTTAAGTGCCATACGTGATATACGCTTGGGCGATCATGTCTCTTTCGAGACATGACTGACTGGACAAAAGATTATCTCGCAGTAGGTTGCTATTACTTTCTGTGGTTGACTGGTTGTCAGCCAAGGATATAGAACTCATAAGAGACGGATTAATACCTATTTAATCCATAAGAGAGGGATTAATACCTTTCCGAGTGGTGTTTGTGTGTAAGTGAATGCAAAATTTCAACTGGAATTCGAACTCAGCTCCTCGATTTCTCGTTCCGAGCCGATAACCACTGCACCACAACGCACATCCTAGGGAACGTCTGCATTAATTCAAAAAGTTCTTGTAGAGTGGTCATTAAAGATAACTTTTATCTCGCGATATGATAAGAAAGACTGAATCAGCTCAAAAATTTGTCCAGAAATGCCATAACCTTTCAACTTGTGCAGAGAAACAGGATGAAGGTCGGGATCGAGCCAGATACCGAGTATCTTTCACCGACCCACCCGTCCAGCCGAAGGGCCCGAGGAGAGAGACTTTGTCAAAGTCACCCAACTGCAAGCCGACAGATATATCGACTTATCGTCTCGACACGCCTTTTAGAATGCACATTCGTCAGGAGGAGATCTCTTGGCCTCTGTTTCGCCCGTGTGCACACTTTACAAGGACGGGAAAGATTGGCGGGTGTCCTCTTTCCAGAGTTCGCCTTCTTCCCCTTCCTCTTGCGTACATATTCGACCTAGGAAATTCAAGCGGAGAATGTGTTGGCGAGTCTCGACGCTTGGCAATTCCAAACCACCTTCAGCATGATGAAGGCAACAGACCTGGCGATTTACCAGGGCAGACTTGTCTCTCCAAATAAAGCTGGAGAAGTCTCCAACGAATTGACTTCATTCGGTAGACGAGAGTGGAAGAACGTACATTTCTTTCACTCTCCTCTTCAATGAAAGATTCCTTCGAGTCTTCAGTCGCTCTGCTTCCTCAATCCGCTTCCAAACTTTCGACTAATTCAAGTCTAGCTGGAGGCCGGGACCAAACCAGACACTGAGTATCTTGACCGGCCCGTCCGTCTAGGCAAAGGGTCCGGAGGGAGAGACTCCCTCCCACTCGCAAACCCACAAACTGGTTGCTTTTGAACTTAGCCCCACCTTCATACCTGCAAACTTCTTCGCCAACTTCGTGTGTTTTGGCGGCGTTCTTTAAGAACACGGCCACGTCGTCGGCGTAGGCTGAATGCTTGACCGGTTTGAAAACACCAGACAAAAGGATCCCGCGAAGCAACGGATTCGACTTTAACTTTCGTAGGAAGGGCTCCAGTGCAAGAAAGTACAGCATAAGCGAAAGCGGACAACCCTGACGAATGGAGTGAAACAAGGTGAAAGGCTCCGATCTCACACTGTTTTACTTCCACCAAGGCCCCCGATGCTAGCGGACGCGAGGACAGTCCCGAGAAAGTGATGGTCTACCCTATCGAATGCCTTAGACTGATCCAAGTCTGCGTTTAGGATAGTCAAAGAGTGAAAATTACCTAACCCATCCCCTCCGCTTTTGTCCTTGTGTAGCAACTTGATGATGCCCCTGGCGAAGCGTTGGGGTATATTCCTATTCCTCAATCGGTGGTTGAACATTAGTGCCAACAAAGGGAAGAAAACGGGCGACAGCATCAAGTACATCTCGTATGGAAGACCATACAGACCCGAAATTTTAACCCAGCCAGCCTGCTTCAAGGCGTCCGAGACCTCAGTGATGGCCCCTTCGCACCTAAATAGGCGTCGAAGTTGGCGGAGCTCATTCCAGGTACCTCAGTGAAAAGATCCACTATACTTTGATCTTACCGTAAGGGCCAAGAAAGCCAGTTTATTTCCGCGAACATGACGCTGATTATAAGGGTTCCGCTGTTGACAACATCACCTGGTTGCTGATTTTTGCAGAAAAGGGAAAGGCGAAGTCAAGGTCGCCTCTTTGTAAAAGTCATGAGAAACAGGAGCAGTAGGCTGCGACGGGATTGTGTTTTGATACATTTTTGTAAATATTCTCGCAAATATTTTGGTTACATTTAAATCGAGTTATCTCCAAAAGATTCGCAAAAAAATTATAATGCATGATGGAAAAATGCCCCAAATTTAACAAAAACAAAGTTTTATCGTCAACATTTCTGTTATTAAAATTAAAAAGAAAACACCAAAGGATTGTTTAATTATTAAATAATATTTTAAAGCCTTTTTAGATCATTAGACATTTTGGTTAAATATTTTCCTTTTCCTGTGTCAGCGGGTGACCTTAAGTTAATATAGGAAATTTTAGCTTTCTTTTTTGTTTTTTTGTAGTGAAAAAAAAAAACAAAAAAAAACAACAATAATGGTTAGAAAATTCTTGAAAAATCAAATGATTATCAGATTTTTATGAAACTTTCAAGAGTACTTCACAAATGAATGAAATTATACTAGAAACGTTTCCTTTTAAGAAAATCTTGGTAAAAATATTTTGTTTTTACTGTGCACCCACTTTTTATCTAATATTTATGAAATTTCAAGAAATTCGTTTTTGTAGCGTTTAATGTTTATATTAGTTATAAGGACAAGTCTAAATCGGGGAGCCGAGTTCGAATTCTAGTTGAATTCATTGCATTCACTTACGCGCAAATACCCTTTGGAAAGGTATTAATCCGTCTCTTCCTTCCAGTTATGGGTTAAATAATAGGACAGATTGGGTTCTATAGCCAGTCTACTGCAGAATGTAATGGCAACCTACAGCGAGAAAATCTTCTGTCCAGTCAGTCTTTCGAGACATGATCGCCCAAGCGTGTATTACGTATGACACTTAACTGACTGACTTCGGAGAAATTAACTCATCAAATTCTTTTAGTCAAATAGGACACCCAGTTATAGAAAATCTACTCTAAGTCGTAAAAAAAAAAAAAAAAATAAGAGCGGTTACTAGAGTAAAATTTAAAGTTATTGGTAGTTTTATAACATTTCCTTAACAAGCGTTTTCGTAAGCCTATAAGACCAAATTGTGGTGCAGTGGATATCGACTCGGAACGACAAATCGGGGAGCCGAGTTCGAATTCCAGTTGAATTCATGGCATTCGCTTACGCACAAATAACCTTGGGAAAAGTATTAATCCGTCTCTTCTATACAGTTATGGGTTAAATAATAGGATAGATTGGGTTCTATAGCCTCGACTGACAAGCAGTCAACCACAGAAAGCAATGACAACCTACTGCGAGATAATCTTCTGCCCAGTCAGTCATGTCTCGAAAGAGACGTGATCGCCCAAAGCGTGTATAACGTATGCCACTTAACTGACTGACCGTGATTTCAGTAAAATATCAGATTACTTAGAATATTTTCCTATTTTTTAAGATTACAACGTAGTTAAAAATATAAAAAATGCGCTCACATTTTATTCAAGTAAATTTTACAGTTATATACCCTTTACTTAAAAATGCTAAAGATTAAGCTATCGATAAAACAGTCAATAATTAATAAAAACACACACCGTCATGTTGAAAAATTTTTTTCTACAATATTTTAAACACAAAATTCGATTTAAGTATTTTACTTATTAGAAATATTAACCTTAATGTATTATCTTGGAATTAAAACTAAAATAAAACTTCAAGATTTTTTATTTGTAAAATGCATTTTAAACTTTAGGTGTTGCGTTTTTTGAAGTACCTAATTTAAATAATCGGGGCGTGGGGGAGATTTTTAAATTGTAGAATGAAATGTTCGATTGCGCAATAGAACGAGCAAATTGTAATGGATGAATAGGTCGTGAATCCGATTAGTTAATGTTGACCAGCCTTACCTAACTTTGCCTTCGGCCACATTTGTTGTATTTTACAATAATAAATAAATAAGATTCGAATTTGAGCAGATATGGGTCGACGGAAGAGATTGCTTATAATATAAGCAATCTCTTCCGTCGACCCATATTCATCATTTTTTCTTTATTTGCATAAGTAATTATGTTCGGCTTTATACCATATTTTTTACTCTTTTATTACAAAATGTAATGTCTTGATATTATTAATCTTTTTGTGCCACATCTAAGCCACGTTTAGTAAAAATCGGTATTAAACGTGTTGCGGGGCTATCGACAGAAAAGGTGCCGTTAACCCCGCTGTGAGTTAAAGCAATACGATCAAATCAAGGACAACGAAATCGAGGGTTTATACGTTTCAACCAAGTTTTTATTTGCCTAAGCCGGCAAAATAATGTTTTACAGAAACTTCGTTGTGGTCGCCGGTGCTGATTGATGGGATCGCTAGGTTCCAAGACGGTAAGCCGGTAGCTGGCTGGGTAGTACTGGTGCGAAGTTGGTCGTTGCAAATTCCGCTCCGGCTGTCTTTAGACGTACGGTCGTGAGTGTAGCCGGGATCTGCCTGGTGCGCCCGCTGTGTCTACTGCTTCTGCTGCTCAGGTAGGTTAGCCCTGAAAAGGGCTATTGCATATGTAGATGAAGAGCCCTTAAAAGGACTTGTGCATATCAGTACGGAAAGCCCTTAAAAGGGCTATATCAATGTAACAGAGAGTCCTAAAAAGGACTATTGTAGAGTGTGGCTGCCGCTGCTGGAGTTGGCTGCACTTGCTGGCGGCTGCTTCTGCCTGATGTGTCTGCCTGGTGCGTCAGCTGCTTGGTGCGTCTGCTGCTTCTGCCTGGTACGTCAGCTGCTTCTGCCTGCTTGGTGCGTCTGCTGTTCTTGCCTGGTGCGTCAGCTGCTTGGTGCGTCTGCTGCTTCTGCCTGCTTGGTGCGTCTGCTGCTTCTGCCTGCTTGGTGCGTCTGCTGCTTGGGGGCAGGTTAGCCCTGAAAAGGGCTATCGCATATGTAATTGAAGAGCCCTTAAAAGGACTTGTGCATAACAGAAACGGGAAGCCCTTAAAAGGACTAGATCTATGTAAACAGAGAGTCCTAAAAAGGACTGTTAGAATGTGGCTGCTGCTGCTGCTGGAGTTGGCAGGTTGGGCTAGGGACGGCTGCTGCTACTGCGTGACTGCTCCTGCTGGCTTCTGGCGGCTGCTGCTGGGCTGCTGGAATTTGGTTGCGGCTGCTGCTATGGCGAGTGGCAAAGTCGGCCAGGCGCTGGTGGTAGGGGGAGCACGTCGCTCGACCCCGGGTCCTTCTCCTCCGGTTTTGGTTGAGAAACATCGGCCATGTTCTGTCGGCTATGGTCTTCAACATTGCCGAGCTAGTAATCTCTTGTTTGGTTAGTAACAATTTCTCTCTCCACTTTCGAATGTACACATGGGTTTTGTTTGCACCCCATGTGTATATAGATTAGTTTCAGAGTATTGTTTTTGTGTGCGAGCGTTTGTGTGTGTTTATACTTTGCTTTGTTGTTATTTTTCAGCGTTTTGGTCCCTGGAAATGCTGAGTCACCGGAAATTGATGGCCTCGCTTTCTTTTCCGGAGTGACGCGTTTTAGACATTTGAGCAGCCGGTCGTAGCTTCCGGCCGGGTGCGATAAGGCCCCCTTCCTAGAGGATTGATCATGATCAATTCACGAGAAAAAAAAAACATACGATTTTAATTTTGCTGGAAAGTGGACTCTCCTACCTGATTTTGTTCGTATCTCTGGTGTGGTTACATCTTCCGTCGTTATTGGCAAGTTTGCGTCGGCAGGCGTTTCCTCTAGCCGAGCTGGTTTGAGCCGGTCGATGGAGACTGTGTGTTTTTCCTTGCCGCGCATGATTGTGACAACTTTCTCCGAACGTTTCAACACTTTGAAGGGACCTTGGTAACTGGGCGTGAGAGGTTTTTTTACGGAGTCGTTTCTGACGAAGACGAAATCGCAGCTATCCAGTTCCGGTGGTATGTACGAACTTGTGGTTTGTTGTCGTGGGGGAGTGTATGTAAGCTTGGCCATTCTGTGGCATAGCTCCTGCGCAAAGGAGCTCGGTGAGGTTGTGCACAAGGTCTGCGGAGTGTGGAAATATTGTCCTGGTAAGGAGAGAGGCATGCCGAACACGAGCTCTGCTGTTGAACACCCTAAGTCGGTTTTGAGGGTATTCCTCAAAGAGAGCATGGTCATGGGGAGGTTGTCGACCCAGTTTTGTATGTCTAATTTGGTTGACAATGACGCCTTTAAGGATCGGTGAAACCTTTCCACTAGGCCGTTTGCGCAAGGATGGTAGGCGGTCGTTTTGATGTGCTTGACGCCCAGAAGTTGGGAGAATTCTCGAAAGAGCGACGACTGAAACTGTGGTCCCCGATCTGTAGTGAGAACTCGGGGTACGCCAAAGTTTGTGATCCAGTTGGCGAGGATAGCTTTGGAGACTGTGGTAGCGGAAATGTCCTTAATCGGTACCGCTACCGGCCACCTCGAGAAACGGTCTATGATTGTTAGCAGATATTGGTACCCCTGGCACATTGGTAAGGGTCCGACGAGGTCCACGTGGATGTGACTGAAACGTGCGTCGGGTGTAGCGAATGTTCCAACTGGGGATTTTGTGTGCCTGTGCGTTTTGCACTTTTGGCAAGGTATGCAGGTTGTGACCCAATTCCGGATGTCTTGCTTCATATTAGGCCACACGAATCGATCAGCGATAAGCCTGACGGTTGCTCGCTTGCTCGGATGGGATATATTGTGGAAATGGAGAAATACTGTTTTCCTGAGAGGTGGTGGAATGTATGGTCTCGGAGTATTAAGTGTGGTGTCGCAGAAAAGGGTTTTACTGCTAAATGGACAAGGGAATTCCTGCAGTTTCAATGAAGTTTCCTTAATGAGGTCGGGTATTGTTGTATCACCCTTTTGTTCGTCGGCTATCAGCTCCTGGCTCAAGATAGTGTTATCCATGGAGTTGACATCAGTTCTGGACAATGTGTCTGCGACAGTATTGTATTTCCCTTTTACGTGTTGAATGTCCGTCGTAAACTGAGAAATGTAGTCCAGGTGACGTGTTTCCCTGGATGTGTATTTGTCTGCGTTGACATTCATTGCGTTGGTCAGCGGTTTGTGATCTGTGAAGATCGTAAAGTGTCTGCCCTCCAGGAGATGTCGGAAATGACGGATAGACAGGTAGATGGCCAGGAGTTCCCGTGAGAAGGTACTATATCTTCTCTGGGTTGCGGAAAGTTTAGCCGAGAAGAAAGCTATCGGCTTTCTTACCATGTTTACTTGCTGCTCTACTACTGCTCCTATTCCAACGTCGGAAGCGTCGGTTGTGAGAAAGATCCTAGTTTCCGGGTCATTTTCAATAAACGAGAGTCTAGTGAAATTTCTCAGTGCTGTCTTCGCCGTTTCGAAGGCCTGCAAGGATTCTCCTTCTAGTCTGACTTGCTTATTCTTTCGTTCTATGAGGTTCGTCAGAGGGGAAAGAATTGTCGAACAGTCGGGGATGAACCTACGGTAAAAATTTATCATCCCGACAAATCGCCTGATTTGTTTCGTGGATGTAGGCGTGGGAAAATTTTTGATTGCGTCGATCTTCTCAGGTAACGGCGTGATTCCGTATGCGTCGATGTGATGGCCTAAGAAGTTTACCTCAGATGCTCCGAAAATGCATTTGTCAATGTTTAGCCGAAGTCCGTAATGTTCTATCCTGTGGAAAACTTCGTTTAGATGTTGTTTGTGCACCTTCGCATCCGTACTGGCTATGAGGATGTCGTCAATGTAAGCATATGCATACGTGAGGCCGCGCAGTACCTCGTCAATAAAACGTTGGAACGTTTGTGCTGCATTCCTCAGGCCGAAAGGCATCTTGACGTATTCAAAGAGGCCGAAGGGAGTGGTTACTGCAGTCTTTGGGATGTCCTCCGGAGCTATGGGGATTTGGTGGTAGGCTTTCGTTAGGTCTATTTTAGAGAAGACGCGTGTGCCTTGTAATCCTGAGGCGAAATCGTGTATATGGGGGACTGGGTAGCGATCAGGTATGGTCATGGCGTTTAATCTTCTGTAATCGACGCATACCCTAAAGTCCGTGCTTCCTGGTTTGGGTACGAGATGTAGGGGAGAGGCGTATGGGCTGTCGGAGGGTCGGATGAATCCGTCCTTTAACATCTCGTTGAATTCCTTTTTTGCGTATTCCAGTTTATGAGGAGGGAGGCGTCGTGGATGGGAAAATGTTGGCTGTCCGCTGGTCTTGATATGATGCTGTGTTTGGTGCTTCTCCGGACCGGTGCCCGCGAGTGGCTGAATGATGTCTGGATATCTGTTCAGGATTTCGCTGTATTCTCGTCCGTGGTAGGCTGTTACGCTGATTCCTGTGGTGTTTTGTCGAGAGGGGGTGCCTTTGACAGAAATGTTTGTGGTGTTATCTGCTAAGGTTCTCGTATTCATGTGTACAGCTAGGTCATAGTGAGCCAGGAAGTCTGCTCCAAGTATTGGCGTTTTTACGTTTGCTTGGGTGAAAGTCCAGGTAAAATCGCGCCGCATGCCGATATTGAGAGTCAGTGTCTTGGTGCCATACGTCTCAATCGCTGAACCGTTTGCTGCCTGGAGCTTATAGAGGGCCGCCTTTTGGTCATGTTTTCCTCTGTGGGGTATCACGCTGATGACTGCGCCTGTGTCCACTAAAAATTTAATGCGGTTTTTTTGGTCCCAAACGTAAAAAAGGCGGCTCTGTGTGTTTTCACCGGCGGGTTCTGCCGCTCCTACCTGCCGGTATTCTCGTTTCCCGAATTTGGCCTGGAACTGTGTTTGCAGGGTGCCGAGCAATGTTTTGCCCTATTACCAAATCTTTGGTGGTACCAGCATAATTCGGAGTCGGTTCGTCGATCCCTGCTGGTACTCCGTGTTCTCCGTCGCCAATTGTTGGCTATCGGCTTCGGGTCTCTTGGTTTGCGGTTGAGGAGTAGACGGATGTCCTGTAGCTGCTGTTGCATTTCAGTTACCGTTTTTCGTAGGTCTTCATCTTTTGTCGGTGTGTCGTCTGGGTACCGCATGGCACACACTCCTTGGTCCAGTTTTGCGGCGATACGGTCGGCGGAGTCTGCTACCTGGTCCAGTGGCGTGTTTTCCGCGATCGGCGCTAATATCTGTGTTATAGTGGTGGGCAGCTTGTCCATCCACAGTTCACGCAGAATAGATTCGTCCATCGAATGTTTTCCCAGTCGGCTCCTCATAAAGCGTAGGAGTTGTGAGGGTGTTCTGTCACCCTTGGTAACGTTGGTAAAAAGTTCGCGGAGTAGCTCCTCGTCCGTACGGCCGGTACGTTTTAGAACTGCGTTCTTTAAACAGGTATATGGCTCCTGCTCGGGTACATTTTCCAAGATGTCTACCACTTCGTCGACCACTGAAGGTGGCAGGACTTGCACTACGTAGGCAAATTTTGTCTGTTGCGACGATATCCTCCGTACCGAGAAGATTGCTTCGAGTTGAAGAAACCAATTTCTTGTGTTTTGGTGGTTGTATGGGGGTAGGCTTGAGGGCGGCATCGCTACATTTATGGGAGCGTGCTGGTTCCACTCGTCTGTTGCCATCTTGATCGATCGTAAATATCAAACGTCGGCGGTCACCACTTGTTGCGGGGCTATCGACAGAAAAGGTGCCGTTAACCCCGCTGTGAGTTAAAGCAATACGATCAAATCAAGGACAACGAAATCGAGGGTTTATACGTTTCAACCAAGTTTTTATTTGCCTAAGCCGGCAAAATAATGTTTTACAGAAACTTCGTTGTGGTCGCCGGTGCTGATTGATGGGATCGCTAGGTTCCAAGACGGTAAGCCGGTAGCTGGCTGGGTAGTACTGGTGCGAAGTTGGTCGTTGCAAATTCCGCTCCGGCTGTCTTTAGACGTACGGTCGTGAGTGTAGCCGGGATCTGCCTGGTGCGCCCGCTGTGTCTACTGCTTCTGCTGCTCAGGTAGGTTAGCCCTGAAAAGGGCTATTGCATATGTAGATGAAGAGCCCTTAAAAGGACTTGTGCATATCAGTACGGAAAGCCCTTAAAAGGGCTATATCAATGTAACAGAGAGTCCTAAAAAGGACTATTGTAGAGTGTGGCTGCCGCTGCTGGAGTTGGCTGCACTTGCTGGCGGCTGCTTCTGCCTGATGTGTCTGCCTGGTGCGTCAGCTGCTTGGTGCGTCTGCTGCTTCTGCCTGGTACGTCAGCTGCTTCTGCCTGCTTGGTGCGTCTGCTGTTCTTGCCTGGTGCGTCAGCTGCTTGGTGCGTCTGCTGCTTCTGCCTGCTTGGTGCGTCTGCTGCTTCTGCCTGCTTGGTGCGTCTGCTGCTTGGGGGCAGGTTAGCCCTGAAAAGGGCTATCGCATATGTAATTGAAGAGCCCTTAAAAGGACTTGTGCATAACAGAAACGGGAAGCCCTTAAAAGGACTAGATCTATGTAAACAGAGAGTCCTAAAAAGGACTGTTAGAATGTGGCTGCTGCTGCTGCTGGAGTTGGCAGGTTGGGCTAGGGACGGCTGCTGCTACTGCGTGACTGCTCCTGCTGGCTTCTGGCGGCTGCTGCTGGGCTGCTGGAATTTGGTTGCGGCTGCTGCTATGGCGAGTGGCAAAGTCGGCCAGGCGCTGGTGGTAGGGGGAGCACGTCGCTCGACCCCGGGTCCTTCTCCTCCGGTTTTGGTTGAGAAACATCGGCCATGTTCTGTCGGCTATGGTCTTCAACATTGCCGAGCTAGTAATCTCTTGTTTGGTTAGTAACAATTTCTCTCTCCACTTTCGAATGTACACATGGGTTTTGTTTGCACCCCATGTGTATATAGATTAGTTTCAGAGTATTGTTTTTGTGTGCGAGCGTTTGTGTGTGTTTATACTTTGCTTTGTTGTTATTTTTCAGCGTTTTGGTCCCTGGAAATGCTGAGTCACCGGAAATTGATGGCCTCGCTTTCTTTTCCGGAGTGACGCGTTTTAGACATTTGAGCAGCCGGTCGTAGCTTCCGGCCGGGTGCGATAAACGTGTACTTTGAAGTCTTTAGTTTACACACGTTTTAATTAAAAATTAAAATCTCAACAGTAGATTAAATTTATATAAAAACGAAAAAAAAGTGTGTTGATGAGGGCAAGAATAAATAAAACAACGAGCAGAGAGAAAAGGCCAAGCGCAATGTATTGGATTTTTATTTGTTGGTGGCATTGGATTGAAATCCATGATGGCGTAAGTAATTTATTTGTCTCTTAAACTCATTCTCGCTATTTAAAAAAAAAAACAAAAACAAATCATTTCAGAGACAAGGTACATCGTCTCTTTCTGAAAATTCGTTTTTTTGTTTTTTTTGCATTGCGAAGTAACAGGTATTTAATTTTGCCATAAAAAACGGATTAAGAGGTCTGCAGAGATATGAAAAGTTTTTTGTTTTTAAAAATAAATGTGACTTTTTTTCTCGTTTGAATATCCTGGCTTCTTTAAAAAAAAAAAAACCTGGTCAGATCTACATTCTACAGGCTTTTTTAATGATTTCTGTAGATTTTGGTTTTATTTGTACCAATATTGGCTTGGGCAGAACATTTAAGTGTTTGATGTCTTGAAAGCAGCATTTGTCGAAAGAATCATTGCATACAACACCGGCGTTTAAAAAGAAACCAACCATTATTTATTTTTGTGGAATGAACACAAAGGTTTGTTTTTGTTCTTTAATAAAAAAAAGTCGGTAAACGCAAAAAATTCAGATTAAAAAAGAGTTTAAGCTAAACAACCTAAAATGTTTCAAAGGTCGTTTAAACTCTTTTTAGGTTAGCCTAGTAAAGACATATTTACATCAAATCGCTGAAAAACAGCATAGTACGAAAAAAAAAACAAAAAAAAAAAACTTCGAAACTTAGTAAAAACGAACTTTTTTCGTCAAACAAACAAAATGTTTATTGTTAAGAGGAAAGATCAAAGTATTTTTAATCCTTTAAAACACGTTCGAAATTTTGGTAAAAATCTTGTTTTTATATTTGGTTATGTGTGTCACCGGAAACTTACGTTTTTATTGTAAACTCTCGTAACGATTTGCGTTACGAGAGTTTACAATAAAAACGTAAGTTTCCGGTGACACACACATTTGTTGGAAATTCTTGCAAAAAATAAAATAATTGTCGGATTTTAATGAAACTTTCAGGACTTATTCACAAATTAATAAAATTATTTTTAAAATCATTATTTTTTTAAAATATTGGTATAATTTTTTTTACATCTGTTACCCGCCTCGACGTAAAAGTCATGAAATATCATTTTGAAGTTTTGAACTGAAGAAATTTAGTGTAGTCAAAAATGGTTTTAGTTAACGTAGGACTCATTGGGGAATGTATTGTAAATCATCTATTTTTAAAAAAAGTATTTATTTTTATCTCCTTTTATCGAAAATCTACTCCGATTAAAAAAAATGCATTAAAAATATGACATTATTTTATTAGATAAGCTTTTAATTTTAATTTTAAATAATTTAAATTAAGGACATATAGTCTCAAGAAAAAAAATTCGATTAATAATGAAATTTTAAAAGGATTGTTTTCATTTTTTTAAATTATAATTTTTAAAGTTTCAAAAATATTTCTAAATATTTCCAAGACTTGTAGCTGTTAGACTACTAGCTTATAAAGTGAACACTATATTTAGTAATCGAAAATTTAAAAGTTTAATACAAATCATCTAGCCATCGTATTTTAAAAATAACTTTCAATTTTTGTGTGTGTGTGTGTGTGTGTGTATTTGAAGTTCTTTTTATGGTAATTTCTATGTGTACATTAAAAGGTCGTGTATTTCGCGGTTTCTTCCCCTTACCCGAAAAAATTGTACAATTATGTCACTTGTGATCGTCATACACTTATCTTGCATCTGTCAACACATTTCAATTACGGTGGAAAGGTTAGAAAGGTTAACTCTGCAGTTAAGAAATAGTTTTATTCTAAATTTCATGCTATAAATAAGTAATACTTGGGTAAATCAGATTAACATTAAATTTGCTAATTATTCAAAATTAATGTCACAAATTTATATTTTATTTTTACAAGACTTTTTTAACCAAGAATTATGTTTACAAATGTGTTGATAGCTCAAAAATAGTTAAAAATATTTTTAAAAATTGAAAAATTTTAGATTTCAGTCAGTATCATTTCTGTTTGAAATTCACCAGAGTATTTTGCTTACTGGAAATAGTAAATTTAATCATTTAACTTTCAATTAAAACTAACATAAAAGTTTCAAGAAAACTTTATTGTTAAAAATTCAATTTAAAAGTTGATTATTGAAAATGAGTGGAGGTACCTACATGAAACCTAAATCTGCAAATAAAACTTGAAAGTTAATTTTTAAAATAAATGACTGTTTGAAAAACGCCAAAGTACATAGATGTTGCTAAGATTTTTGCTGAAACTGACAACTAAATTTAAGGCTTCAATCTATGACAATGCTATTCGGCTGAGCTGTATTATTTGCCAAAAACCATTATTTACAGCCATTAATTTTCAAATTAAATCTCTCTTTTTAGCTTCAAAATTTCTTTATGCCTTATATGTGGAAAAAAGTGTAAAATAAACAAAAAGAAAAAGGTGTTTGCAGTAGGATCTTCTATGTGTCACGTCCCTTAAAGATGTTGGTGATCATGGCTCTCTACAATTTCATGTCCTCTACAACTCTTATACAAGGTAACCAAAAAAGTTCTGTCCGTTTTTTGATTAGTCATTGAATGAAGTTGAAATATATATAAAATGCGTGTAGCAATTGTTTTCAAATTTGGACAGCCGGAAGTAGGAACATCAGACATTATAAAAAACACGCGTACCATGCCCAGACAGCTGTGAGAAGGATGGAAGTGTCTAGAGATCTTGTTCGGGGCTGTTTGCTTTACGACATCAAAGTGGGCTTATCAGCAGCTGCATCAAGTTGCCACATATGTCAAGTGTTTGGAGATAGTGCTGTGGATGAACATAGTGCAAGGTGTTGGTTTTGAAAATTCAAGTCGGGAGATTTGTCTCTCCATGATAAGCCTTGCAGTGGACGACTACAGGTCTTGAATGGCGGAGTCCTGAAGGCAGCCATTGAAGAAGACAGTAGTCTAACATGTGGTGAACTTGCAAGACAGTTCAATGTTTCCAATAACACAGACTTCACCTGCACTGCCTAGGTAATACATACAAACTGAGCAAGTGGGTTTCGCAAACACAAATCATTATTCAATCGAGTGCTTACCAGTGATGAAAAGTGGGTTCTGTACGAAACTCCCAAGTATTTCAGACATTGGATGTCTCCTCAGGATGCTGTCCCTCTCACTGCAAGACTGCCTATGCACCAATGCATACTTATGCTCTGTTTTTGGTGGACAGGTCATCAAGTGATTCATTATGAACTGCTACCAATGGGCCAAACAGTTACTGGATACCTATACTCGCAGCAATCAAAACATGTGCAACAGCCATTGCGCCAGAAGGAGCCAACACTGGTGAATCGCAAAGGTGTGCTTTTCCTTCATGACAACACCAGATTGCATGTTGTGTGAGTGGTCAGGGATAACATACAGCAACTTGGGTGGGAGACTTTGTGCCATCCACCTTATTCACCTGACCTTGTGCCATCCATTTATCACCTCTTCCACTCCCTAGATAATCATCTATTTATAGTATTTTTGATGAAACTCTTACTTAATGGATTATGATTCAAAAAGTGTTTCTTAATCAAAGCGAGGAATTTTTTTCCTAATTTACTGTTAACCATTTGGTTGAAAGTGGGAGTATACCAAATAATATCTCTATTTTTTTCTTTGGGAGTAGATCTTCTCTTTTACATATTTAATATTTGGGCTTTAATATCCACTATTTTTTAAGGCAGTATTATGAAAGTTACCATAATTATTAAACACTTCTTCATTTGCAGAATTTCTACTAATTCTGTATTCTATGGATGAGGGTACATGTTTAATAATGAATGGAGGATGGTTAGATTTTGGGTGGATATATAAAGGATTTGTATTTGTTTTTTTTGTTTTTTTTATGGTTGGTATATATATATATATATATATATATATATATATATATGGTTGGTATATATATATATATATATATATATATATATATGGTATATATATTATATATATATATATATATATATATATATATATATGGTATATATATATATATATATATATTTTTTTTTTTATATGGTTGGTATATATATATATATATATATATATATATATATATGGTTGGTATATATATATATATATATATATATTTTTTTTTTTATATGGTTGGTATATATATATATTTTTTTTTATATGGTTGGTATATATATATATATATATATTTTTTTTTATATGGTTGGTATATATATATATTTTTTTTTATATGGTTGGTATATATATTTTTTTTTTTATATGGTTGGTATATATATATATATATTTTTTTTTTATATGGTTGGTATATATATATATATATATTTTTTTTTATATGGTTGGTATATATATATATTTTTTTTTTATATGGTTGGTATATATATATATATATATATATATATATATTTTTTTTTATGGTTGGTATATATATATATTTTTTTTTATATGGTTGGTATATATATTTTTCCTAAATCTAAACTCACATCGAGGAAATCTGTTTTTTTTTATATTTGTATTAATAGTCACTTTTAAATTAAGATTTTTAAATTCTCTGTATATTATCTTTCTACTTTTATCTGTTTTAAAATTTGTGGAATTCCTCACTATCATGAGGCCATCATCCCTGTATAATCCAATATTTTCAGTATTTATATCCTTATGGACTGTAAGATTGTATAGCACAAATAAGCCAACCAGATTTGAAGAACTGGCAAAGTCTAAAAATCCCATTGTTATATCAAAGTTACTTTCCTTGGAATTAATTTTTGTCCACTGTTCTTTATTATGAATGAGAACAGATTTTTTGCATTCATTATTATGTTTCTCTCCTCCTCCGATAAATTCGAATAAACAGTGGCATATTCTAATGTGGTAACAAATAGTTTCCTTGATATCGATAGGTAGTATTCTTAAATATCAAACTGGATAAAAAACAGTTGTTTTTTTTTTCTTTTATATTACAAAACCAGTTTGTTACATTGGTGGTATCATTCCATAATTTTAATCCAAGGTGTTCCATAATTTGCTTATTTACTCTTTCAAGTATATTTTTACTAATTTATCCAATCTCAGGTTTTGTGGGATTTATCATCCTAGTGGTAAGATTTGTGTTAAAATTTTGCTTATGGTCTTTTATGAAGATGTAACACTTCTTCGTGCTTAGTTTTGCTACTCTATCACTTATTTTCAGTTTTTACTGGAAGTATTTATATTATAAACTAAATTATTCATTACTTTTTATAGTTCTTTGTTAAATATTTCATAATCAGAGTATCATATTTCTTTGGTATTACTTTATAGAAATTTGCTGTTTTATCCGTAATACATGCTTTGGCAATCATGTCTGACTAGGTAGAAGATTTTCTTGCAGTAAACTGGTTGCCAACGGAGGCTTTGCAACATATAGCTACAGAGCAAAGAGATGGCTTGAAATACTAAAGAGTATATTTATCTTGAAAAAAAAAAATATAACCATGGCCTTTAGAAGACTTCAGAAGCTCCTCTTTTAACTCTTCTGGACAGTTTCCTTGTTTAAGCTGGCGAATGATGCCATAACCTTTGCCTTCAGTTCATTTTTTTTATTCATAAATATTTTATCAGATGTTTTAATTTTTTTCACTATTATTTCACAGTGCTGTTGGAAATAATTTTTTTATTTTATAAAAAGTGATATTATTTATTATATCAAGTAAATCATTTTCAATATATATATATATATATATATATAAGTTAGGTTTTTGTAAATCACATTCATTTAGAATCCTTCGTTGAATAAAGACGGAAGCTGAAGATGGCTCGCCTGAAATAGGCCGATACTTCCGAATTACCATGAAATAATGCGTCTGTCTTAATTTTTCTTATATATATATATATGAGAGAGGTGGCAAAGAATCAGGAATCTTTGAAACTGTAGTGATAGCAAAAAATAAATTACTAAATAAGCCCTAACCTTTATTTAAGCCATGTAGTAGTTTGGAACCAAAATACTAATAAAGGAAAAAATAACTTAAGCAATAAAGACTTTTAAAATACAGAGAAGAATGTACTTAGTAAAAAAGAAAAACAAAATAGATTATTAAAAATGTAGAATACTCTCATGATGTATCAGAACAAGCATTTTAATACCATTTGAAACAAAAATGAAAACTTTCTCTCTTCATTTTTCAATGATCAAGAGAGGTAGATGTCCTGGACAGTTCTGATAAAACATGTTACCACCAACAGATAAACAAAAGTTTATATATATATATATATATATATATATATATATACTCTTTAAAATATACAATCATTTTTCTGAAATGTATACTAAACCATTCATTCTTGTTTTTCTTTTTTCTTTTTTTTTTTTTTTTTTTTTTGCTTATTTTGTTGGATCTCATATCTGATTTTGCTTGTAATTTTATAATCCTGTTGTTGACTGATGATGCTCTTTTAACCCCCACCCCCAAATAAGTATAAAAAATTCATTCTGACAAGATCAGCACATCACCAGAACACCTGCAGCCAAACTCAAAGTAAAACATAATATCTGATTTAGCCCCCACTCCCATGCCCACTTTAGTTTTGTGGCATCCTGCTTGAAGTATTTAATAAGTAATTTTTTGTTTTTTGTTATATAGCCTCAATTCTTTAAATTACATTTTTACTTTTTGCCTGTTAGTCTTATTAGATTAAAATCTACTTCCTGCCCCCCCCCCCCCCAAAAAAAAATACATTGTACAAAAATAAACAAACTGCTAAATGCAATAAACAACCAACAGACTTTATTTTTTGTCTTGGAACATAGGTTGTTGATTTGACTAAAACCAGAGGTGAGAAATCATTGTTTTTCAATTTGCCATTAGAACCTGAAAAACAACACAACCTAATTTTTTTTCCCCTTTGTTGTTCATTAAATTGACAAAAAGGATGATCTAAGTACGTTTAAGTGAACTTTTTAGCAGACAAAGTTATTTAAATCTTCCTTGTCAGTTGACATCACAAACAGACCTTGACTATAATAACCGTAATTATGTAATTTGTATTCAATAATTATTGCTTCTCCTTGTCGAGTCTATTTATTTACCCTTTATTTTTGGCAGGTCTTTCGTTTGTCTGTCATTTATTTAAATGACGACTTCCTTTCTTTTTCTTCTTTTCATATCTATACATTCTGTACACTTTCTCTTCTGTTTGTTGCTTTTTCTTTTCGTTATTATGTTAGCTTTTTACTTTCTTTTTTTTTTCTCATTCAGAAATGCCTAACTTAGGTAGAACCATTTTCTCAGATCAATGACTAAAAAAACAAACTGCTTCAAGCAAATGAATCCTTTAGGTCTAAATTAAGACAGCCACTTATCAGACCTTTTAGACTGGCACTACATAATCCCAAAGAGCTTTACCAGATTACAAAAGCCGCATAAATTAATGACTTCTAAAAACGGCAACAACTAAAATGGATTGCGCATGAAACTAAAAGAGAAAATAATACCATAATCAGGATATTGACTTTTCTCAAACCACTATCAATACTTTTGTATGCTGTGTGCGATCATGCTTCTCCACATTTTCCTCTCTTCTTCATAGCTTTTTAAAAATTTTGTCTTTTTGTTATCTCTCCTAAACCCTGTTCCACCATACAGTTACTCCAGCTTATTCAGTAGGCTATGCGTTGTTTTCCTTTATCCTGTATCAACTTTTCCAAGCCCTCTTTTCTCATTATTTACCCTAGAAATTTAAACTATTACTTCCTCATATTGACATTTTCTATAAAACTTCATCGTTGCTCACATGTTTGGTTCAAGGTATTCTCAGCATCCTTCTACAGAACTATATTTCTTTTGCTCCATGTCTCTTCTTCATCTCAGAAGATTGTCCAGCATTCTTTGTCATAGAGGAGGACCATCATTACTAGAAAGAGCAGTTTTGAGAATGTGAGAAGTTTAATTTCCTGACACTGTTTTAAGAACAAATTTCAACCATCAGTAAAGTTAAATGCTCAGTTAATGAATGGCAAATATATATTGTACAGAAGAAACAATAAAATCACCGTATTTCGCCAGCCATAATAAGCCTTCATTCCTAATATGCAATTTATACATTTCAATAACACTTTAAAACATTTTAAAAACATTGTCATGGTTAATTTATCATTGATCTGCCATTTCTAAATGAAAAATGATGACAGAAAATTTAAGATTATTTAAAGATTTCTTAAAAATCGAGTATCTATTCTAGATATTAGTTTAAAAAAAAATTAAAGATTAACATCATTTTGATAAAATATTAAAGTATGCTTAAAATGTAGTAAAAACATCTTTGAACACAGAAAGATATATTCCACCACATGTCAATGGTTCGTAGGTCAAACAATAGCAGTAACCCATTTCCAACAGACTTGAAAGAAAACCCTTAAATTTAATTAGATGACATATGAAAGCCAAAAACTACCAAAATACAGAAACTGTTTTGTTTAAAAAAAATTTTTTATTCTATAAATAGATTTTTTTTTTTTTTTTTTTTTTTTCATGAAAATTGATAAAATGTTTTTTGTTAATTTGAAACTATTAAAAAAATATTTTTTAGCTGTTTGGCTTTTATTCTGTATTTATTTATTTTCTTTTCAACTATTTGATATCATGCAAAATTTAACTGCATTAAATCAGATCTTTTTAATTATTTAAAAAAATTCATTAAGCAGAAGCAAGCGTGTTGCTAAAGAAAAAGAAAATGGATAAAGACCTATTGACTGTTTGATTGATTTCAGCTACCGTTGTTATAAAATACTGTCAATCAGTTAAGTGCCATACATGATACACGCTTTGGGCAATCATGTCTCGAAAGAGACATGACTGACTGGGCAGATTATCCTGCAGTAGGTTGCCATTGCTTTCTGCGGTAGACTGGTTGCCAGCCAAGGCTATAGAACCCAATCTGTCCTATTATTTAATCTATAACTGGAGGGAATAGACAGATTATTACCTTTCCCAATGGTATTTGTGTGTAAGGGAATGCAAAGAATTCAACTGGAATTTGAAAATACTGTAGACATCTCAAAACGCAAGGCCAAATTAATTTTTACCTTCTACAACCAATAGGAGATAATTCAGAATTGTTGAAGTGTTTTCTATTTGATCTTCTGTACTAAAAATGATTTAATCATTACAAAAAGAAAAATAAAATTTATTTTTAGATATTGCTGATTTGAAAATGGCATAAAAGTTTTTCTTTCTTTTTTTTTTTTCCAAACACATCTTTGGATTTTTTTTTTTTTGTCATTGGCAGCTGAAAGAATTTGAAATACTGATACTGAAAGCCTGTAGATTTTTTTTTCCTGTCAAATCTGAAAGAGAATTTTGTCAAATTTTGTAACCAATTCTTGACGTAATACTATTTTTGGTGCCTCGAAAAGAGAAAAAGAAATTTTTTTTCTTCTTCTTCATTTGCTAGAAGCTAGGCAAAGGACATTTTAAGAAGACCACCCAAGAAAAATAGATGAATAAAATTAAGGCCACTAAAAATCAATGACCACTTGAGCTAAAGTTTTTTTTTTTATGGCTCCTTAGTGCTGACTACAAATTTGGTTAGAAGAATAAAGATTCTGTCGCCAAATTTGGAATAGCCATAAATTGTGAAAAGTGAGTCTCTCAGTTATTGAAAAAATTTAATGACCATTGATAAAATGACAGCTGTCTAAAATTTGATTTGAAGCAGAAACTTGTCCCTTGCATAGAAATTGTTGAAAGAATTTTATGATCCTTAAAGACAGGTCATTCCTGGTCAGGAAAAGAGATGAAATTCTCAGAAATAAAGTTTCTTTGTTTTTTGATGAATTTTACAATGCTGATAATTAAATGTGTAACATATGGTTTTTCTTTTCAATATAAATTTGATAATTTCTCTTGACAATTGTATACAAAGCAAGAAAGCCAAAGTAATTACTAACGTCTCCAGTTGAGAGATTGAAATGATAAAACACAGATGTGAAAAATGACCACACAGGAAAGAAATTTGGCTGTTTTGGTTGAACTGCACTCTTTGGGTGGTAGTAGTAGTAAGAGACACTCACACAGGAGAGGAGATGGGGTTGATCAAATGACCAATGAGGAAAAAGGTCCTGGTGGAATTTTGGGAAAGTCCAAGAAATGTACCATGTCCCTTAGGCAGTGGTAAGAGGCACTCACACAGGAGAGAAGGAGAGTAGGTTGATCAGATGACCAAAAGGATGATACCTGATTGGACATTTGGAAATGCTAAGCATACCAAGAGTGCACCACAAACCCCCATCCCTGGATGCAAGGCTCAATATAATTTTTTGTTTTTTTTAATCATGTCACCCCAAGCAAGGCATTCCACTGCCACTATAGCACAGGGCGATAGACAAGTTAGGATGTACATAGGGGAGAGTTGGGGAGAATGGGAGGGTTAGTGTGTTAGGAGGTGTCTATTGACCTTACATTTAAACTCCTGGAAGTTATAGCCATCCGGGAAGCAAGCATGCGGAAGGGAATTCCACAGGTGAGAAGTGTGAGAAAAGAAGCTGTTGGAGTAGAAATTGCGGTTACATTTCATTGGCTTCACTGTAAAAGAGTGGGACCTAGTTGCCAATCTAGTATCTCGTGTGAACTCACACCTAGGGGACACCAGTGATTTAAGTTCATCAGAGCAGAAGCCATGAAAGTATTTATAGAAGAGGCACAGGGAAGCCACGTCATGCCGGTGAGAGAGTGACTGCAGGCGGTCAGCTAAGTTGGTATCAATCCCATTACAGATTCTTCGCTGTATTTTGTCAAGAAGCCCCAGGAGAGTAGCAGGGGCACCCGACCAGATGTGGCAACAGTATTCAAAACACGGGCGGGTGGTAGATTTGTATAAGTGCAGGATAGTTTCAGGCGGAAAGAATCTCCGGGCCCTTCACAGAGAGCCAACTTTCATGACAGCGGATTTAGCAATGGATTCGACGTAGTCATTCCACTTGAGGTCCGCTGAGAGTGTCATGCCAAGCAGGCGTAGTGTTTTACTCTCTGGGAGGCATGCCTGTTCCATGCTAATGGGAGGGAGGTGCGGTCATCTGTGGTGGTTAATTGACAGCAGCTTCGTTTTGGAAGAATTGAATTTTACGAGCCATTTCCTACCCCAATCCACCACGGATTGGAGGTCCTTTTCAAGCTCAGCCGCAAGGTTCACCTTATCATCAACATCAGATTTTTGATCGAGGTGAGTGTATACTGTGGTATCGTTGGTGTACATGCCTACTTGTGATCTTATGGCGTCGGGGAGATCATTGATATAGATTAGAAAGAGCGTAGGACCTAGGATAGAGCCTTGGGGGACACCAGCGTTTGTAGGGTAGTTTTGGGAGGCATGTCTGTTTAAAACCACCTTCAGTGTGCGGTTGGAGAGGAATGACTGGATTAAGTCCAACAAAAGTCCAGTAATGCGTAGCTTCGCAGTTTCCGTAGAAGGCCGTCATGCCATACTCTGTCGAATGCTTTGGAGATATCCAGAGAAAGAGTCTGTGGTTTTTCACAGTGTGTACAGACCAGAGAGACCTGGTGGAGAAGACAGAGACTGGCACAGACCAGAAGACAGTGCATTCAGACTGGGGAGAACCGGCAAAGACACAGTTAAGACAGAGACTTATGCAGACCAGAGAGAACTGGCGAAGACCTGATATACCAGACAGATTTGATGCACACAGTAGAGTTGTTTTGACAGTTAGAGTGAGAGTTTTGAGTTGGACCAGTAAAAGGCTGAGTTAACACAAGAGATGTGTTGTCACATGACTGCCTGCCTTTGAAGAACCAGATTTTAACCTGGTGTCAGACTAACCAACTTGAATAAAGTGTTATATTCTATAGAAGCCATGGGATGGAATTATAGTTGTCTGCATGCAAGAGGGATAAACTAATCAAATACCGAACAGTATGTGTATATATGTATGTCTCTCTCTCTCTCTCTCTCTCTCTATATATATATATATATATATATATATATAGCTATTTTGTTATTCCCAAACAAAAATTAATTGCTGAATGAAAGAACAGAAATTATGACTAAGTGTAATCATACCATAAAATCCCTATTAGGTTAATACAACCATAGATGAAAATGTCATAATTTCTTCTAATTTTAAAAACTGTGCTTTCGAAAATTCCCCATTATATGAGCGTTCTTTAAAAAAATGCTAAAATCAGTTACTGCAAATTGCCTGAAGACACCACATGGCAGAAACCTAGGTCACATAATAAGTTGTTTACAAATGAAGAAATATATATATATATGTGTGTGTGTGGGTTGCGTAATAACTTTTTAATCCAACTGTGTACTGGTATAACTTAATTATGACTAAAAACTAAATTATATATATATATATATATATATATATATATAAACCCTTTCTTGTTAATTTCACAAAGATTTCCTTTTCTTATTGTGGCTCCCAGCTCTGTTTGGATCATTGATGCAGCTGATTTTAGCAACTCTCAACCCAAACCAGCTTTGTGATCAGCTGCAGAGATTTGGGGCATTGACACAAAGAACCAGTGGTGGGGGTGGGGGTGCTGGGTCACATTATTAAAAATGATATTTTAAAATTTATTAAATTAATTTTGTATGGTTTGAGGATAAATTTTCAGATTCAAGAATGCAAAGATTTTTACAGAATAAAAGTCTTCAGTGATTTTTCTTAAAAAATCTTTCTTAACTATAGAAATATTTGTCATCCCCTACCTCCAATTTTAAAAGTATTCACAAAATGAAATTAATAAAATTGTGTTTATTTCTAAAAAGCTTTCTAATAAAATAACATCTCCAGTAAACAATGCAATGTCTTGATAATTTTACTTAAATCAGATAATTCACTAGTCTTTGGTTAATTGTTTTTTTTTTTAAATAGGGTGTAACATTTTTTTAGGGGTGGTATTTTGCTTTCATTTCAGGGAAAAAAAATGCATCTTTTTGGTAGTACCTAATACAGATATTGCTGTATCACTAATGATTAAGGAAATTTTTTCATGTATTTGAAATTTAATTTGGCTTAAAAATAATTGTTCTAGTCATGATTTCATAGTATAAAACTTTATTTGTGAAGGGTGCGATGGGTAAATTGTCGTCATTTTATATTTTTAATTTTGCACATGTGCATTATTTATTTATTTATTTTTTTGTCAACTACGCAATATAGTAGGGTCAGTGGGGCACTGTCTGTTAGAAAAAGAGCACCCCCGATGCAGTTCACTCCACCGGAAATTTGAAAATGGCATGTTTGGCATTCATGCTGGAATCTGCAATACAAATATTCCAGAGTATTTAGGTGTCAGTCTGAGAACAATGCAGAGGATTTGGAAAAAGTTGGATGAGTCTAAGTGTGATTACGAAGGTGTTTTGAGTAATCACTAGCAATGGCATTGTTATGCCACCCATCACATTTTCACAGGGCTTCAGACTCAACACAGACACCTACATCAATTGCCTCGAGGAGGTAGTGCTTCCATGGGTCAAGAGGATGGTTGCTTAAAGACCCTATGTCTAGCAATAGGACTGCACTATGCCACACCAGTCAAGGCTATCAGATAATTTCTGCAACTATATCACCCTTACATCTGGCCAATTAATTTGCCAGACTGCAATCTCCTTGATTATGTGGGGTGGGTGGCAGTTGAGTGAGAGCCCAACAAAATTTCTTGTAATACCAAAAATGAACTGAAGGCAAAGGTTATGGCATCATTCACCAGCTTAAACAAGGAAACTGTCCAGAAGAGTTAAAAGAGGAGATTCTGAAGTCTTCTAAAGGCCATGGTTATATTTTTTTTTTATCAAGATAAATCTCTTTGCTCTGTAGCTATATGTTGCAAAGCCTCCGTTGGCAACCAGTTTACTGCAAGAAAATCTTTTACCTAGTCAGACATGATTACCAAAGCATGTATTACATATGGCACTTAAATGACAACAGACTGACTAAGTATTATCAATGGTGTTTCAGTTGACCTGTTCACTTTCAGAAAATACAGAAGTTAGCTAGGATTTATAAATCTAACAATTTCAATATTTTTTTTTAATTATTCAAAAATATTTTTCACAATTAAAACACAAATGTTGGAGATATATTCAGATTTAATTTTGAAAAATTATGCTGCAGATACCCTCCATTTTTTAATTCACACAGATGCACTTTTTCAATAACCTTCTTCATAGCAAAACTCTGACTGCAGCCCTTAAAATTTTGCACAAATGCTATTCTTCAGTTGCTAAATTTTCTGTGATTTATTGATGCATATTCACCCATTAAAGTTTTCACAAAGTAATTAACCAAAGGTATTGGATCAGGAGATATTGTGAAATATCCGTTGACCAAAAGTTAGCCTTATAATCTTCCATTCACCTTGACCAGCTTGTTAAAACCACATCTTAGGATTGTTTTGCACTGCTGGACACAAAAAGTCTCTATCATGACTTGATACTGCCCACTAGTGATTGTCATTGCATTACCATTTTCATCTTCAAAGAAAAAAAAATTCGCAGTTTTACTCCTTTTGTCACTTGTAAATTTATCCATGGGTAATTTCCATATATTAATCTGTATTTAAAAAAAAAAAAAAATGGAAAATTTAAAATGATAAACATTTCATTTTTAACTACTAAGATGTTTAGGACATTCTATAGATGTTCTTTCTGAAGATAGTCTTAAGAATATAAACAATAAAAGTAGCTGGATGTTGAATTCTGTAAATATTGGTGCAGTCCTAAAATAAAAATGAATAATTGAAAAATATTTTGAATTCATTGCATTCACTTACGCGCAAATACCCTTGGGAAAGGTATTAATCCGTCTCTTCCTTCCAGTTATGGGTTAAATAACAGGACAGATTGGGTTCTATAGCCTTGGTTGGCAACCAGTCTACCGCAGAAAGCAATGGCAACCTACTGCGGGATAATCTTCTGCCCAGTCAGTCATGTCTCTTTCGAGACATGATTGCACAAGCATGTTTCACGTATGGCACTTAACTGACTGAATTTGGTTAGAATATCTTAGTTTGGCACAAGGTCATTGTATAGGGCCCCTTTAAGGATTGAACTCCATACATTAGCAAATTGGAATAAAAACTCTTATAAACTATTGTCATTATAGACAATTTAGGACTTCAATTGTATCTTCAGTTACTTGTTTATAATTATGTCCTTAACAAGCTGGATTTGTTTTTTTAACCTAGGAATAAAGATCTGCACTTGATATAAAGTAACTTTTGTTGTTGTCATATGGCTTTATCAAAGGAAATATTAACATTTGCTCTTTTCTAACATCATGCAGAAGGTAGCTAATGGTTCTAAAATATATTTTGAGACCTGTACACTCCAACTGGAGCATGTGGGATCACAACCTCAACATGGTTGGTAGTCCAAGGCTGAAGATACTAGTCTGTGTTACTATTCAAGCCATAGCTAAAGGGAGAAGAGATGAATTCATACCTTTCTGAAGAGTATAATATGCCAAAGTAGATCTAAAGGAACTTGACTTGCCAATTTCTTTCTTCAAGACATATACGCACACACACATATATAAAAGATACAATTATATATTAAAAAAAGATAGAATTGTATATTATCAAATTTTGTATGTCATGGGTATTTTAGTAGAATCTCTATGAATATGCAGTATTGTGCTATATGTTGGATTGAATGGTGATGGTTAAATTTTTGTGGTGATAGAATAAATTTTAATGAATAGGTCGCAAATCATATTAGCTAGGTTTAGGATAGTGCTTTTTAGCCTCACCCCACCTTGGCCTTGTGCCAAAATTGTAATTATACTGCAATAAATAAACATTTAATATAGAACTGGAACCAACAGTTTCTCCACAGCGTTAGATGCTATGTTTCTTGTTTACAATTATTATAGTCATAGATTAAGCATCTCTTCTAAGATTTTGATATTATTCTTCTTGATTGCTATCATGGGATGGATTAAAGATACTACCATTAAAATTGACATCTTTGTCATTATTTCTAGTGGTTCAGTCAATGTATGATTTGGTTTGCATGAGCCAAAGTTCATTCCTTGAAATGAGAGCTGTGTTGTTACAAAGCTCAGTCTCTCTTGCTGATTTTTATTTCGTTTTCTCTCTGATTTTCTCGAACCCGAAGATAAAATGGTCAGACAAATTTTTTTTTTTAACTACATTAACATGAGGAATTGTATAATAATTGAGTGGATAAGAAATGTGAATTGACATTACATTTAAATTCATGGAGGTTGTAGCCATCAGGAAAGCAGGTATATGGGAGCTAGTTCTACAGGCGGGAAGTGTAAGAAAAGAAGCTGCTGGAGTAGAATTGTTGGCTGCATTTGGTTGATTTAACTGTAAAAAGGTGGGACCTTGTTGGCAGTCTGGTTGCATGAGTAAATTCTTGTGGAGGAGGAACCAGTGTGATAAAAATAACTCAAATTCTACACTGTATCAAGAGAATGCTTTTATACCTATCTTAATTGTTTGCAAGTGTTCAACAATCCCATTATATCATGAGTGGTATGCGAATGTTTTTAATAAAATATTTTCTGCCATCAACAATATAAATTTTTATAAAATGGAGTAATTTCAAGTACCAAAAAATTTGGTACTGTGTTCTAAAAGAAAACCACTCTTAAAATTTTCTTTTTAAGAAACCTATCAAACCCTGTTTAACACCTTTTGGGATATCTAAGGCCATAGCCTAAACTGTCTAAAGCTTAATGGTTGTTAAAACATCAGCAGTTAACTTGTAGAAATGGAAGCCATATTGTTTATTTGAAAGGAGGTTGTGTGAATTCTTTTATCATAAATATTTTTAACATTTTGAATTATTTTCTAACTCGTGTAGATGACTAGACACAATAAAATCCAGAAACAGTACAGAACTCCTACAGGACTTAGAGATATGAAAAATTTATTTCCCTTTGTTGCAATATGCCATAAGATTGATATTATCTTTTTAGTAAACAAATAAATCCAATTTGACCCAATTTTGTCTGTTTTGAGTTCTGGTAAAATGGGATTGAGTTCTAAACTAAAAAGTATCAGACTCAGCAGACTTTTGGACATCATTTGAAATCTTACATCTTAGACACACAGGATTCTGGCAATTTATTTAATTTCCTCATGCAGACTTTCCACGGTGGAACAATTACTCCCAATATTTTTTATTTGAAAACTGATTCTATTCAATATCTGATCTTGTAATAATCCCAAAGCTAAGTGATCTATAGAAAACACATTAGTTCCAATCCAATGGATGAATTTAACTACATCATTTAATTATACCATTTCTTTGCTCTGATAGGAATTGATATCTTAAAAATGTATCAATATGATGAATTGAATTTCCTTTAGTATATGCAATATTAAATTCGAATGTCATCTGACTATTCAAGATGGCATAAGTTTTGATAGTTTCTTGCAAGAGCTAAAAATAAACTCTGGATGTCTGTGATTTGTAAGAATTATTCTACACCTGAGATCAAGTTGCTTAGTTTTTGTATTCACTATATCTTTGCCATGGCCTTATCTGCAGGGGTCCTTTTTTTTTTTTTTTTACAAAGTTCATCAGCCAGACAGCAAAAGACTGAACAAGAACCACTTTCACCCTGCCCTTTTTTTTTTTTTTTTTTTTTTTTTTTACACAAGATCCTTTTTACATATCACTATTTTTTGAGCTGCCTTTTATTTTCTTTTAATTATACCAGTGATCAGTAGATAGTAACATTCTCCATAAATTAAATGAAGGCTTCTGTTTGAAATTTACTTTAGGTTACCTGGATCGATATACACCTGAATGAGGGCTGGAGGGCACAGTGGTCTAAACATTGTTATAGCAACAACTGCAAGAATGAGGACATTAGTCTGCATGTAAATGATGTAAATAAATCCTTGTACAAGAAATTCAGATAGGTGATCAGGTGACAATAACAAGATGAGGACAACAGTTTGTATGAAAATAATGATAGGTACTTATTCCCAAAATTCAGGTTCTAATTTCTTTATTTGTACAAAAAAATCCCCACAACAGCATTTTTGGTAAAGGCACTTTTAAATGCTTATTAAATATGTTGCATGTTTTTCAATGTAAATTCTACATTCTCTTTGTATAATTTTGCAAATGGCTTATGTATTCCAATAGCAATCATAAACACGCACAAATTGTAAAATGATTCTAATTCTTTTTTATTTGTGGGTATAAGAGCATTTAATACCTTTTTTGACCAAGAATCAATCAAGAGAAATGTTTTCTAGAAATTGAATACCCTAAAGAAGTAAAATAAAATACCCTAAGTTTATTGAATATATTCTTATGCAAGTAGTTCTGGGTATGACAAACTATATCCAGCAGCAAGGCCTCTGATCAGTACGTTTAGAGGTGTGTGGAACCACCTCTTAACTGCTGTTGTTCTGAGGTCCACCCTCACCTGGGGTGGTAGCACCTGTTAGGGTCTCAGCTATGGGCAAATAGTTAACCCCCCAAACTGGAGTCATTTAAGAGAAAAAAGAAAAGGTTAGGCTGGGTAAGAGTCTTTAGTTTTGGTTAGCATCTTGTCTAAGAGAAAGAAATCTCTGAAATAAAAAAAAAACTCTCGACCTACTCTGTGTAGAATAGGGTAGGCTTAACTTGCTAACTTTGGTAAGTAATCTTCCTAGAGATGGTGTCTCAATAAAAACACTAAGTTTCCAGTCTCATAAACTGGTTGGTGCTAGTAATGGCATACAGCTGTAAAACTTGCTCCAATATTTCATGTTGTTTCAATTATGAAGCCATCAAGAAAATCTTGTCTAATGCATGCTAGCGTAGAAACTGATGTTAAATGATAATGATAGTGCTATGATTAGTGACTTTGAAACAGTAATTGGCAAGTGAAAATGAACTCTGACTTTATTATCTCTATTTTGGCACATATTTTTAGGCAATATATGATTCATCCTGAGGAAATGTGCCCCTGAACTCTCCTCTGTCCTCTCTAAATTCTATAATTAGCTTTCTTTCTGTTTCCTATTTTCCTGCCTGCTGGAAGTCCTTCTCTGTGGTTCCTGTATTTAAGAACTCAGGGGAACTCTCAGACCCGTTCAATTATTGCCCTATCAGCCTCCTACCAGTGTTCGGAAAAGTGTTCAAGGCTATTATCAATGCTGAAATAGTTCAATGTCTTACTGCCCATAAACTATTCTCAGACAGGCAGTACAGCTTCCACTTTGCCAGGTCTATGGCCGATATACTAACGACCATCACTAAGTATGTACACTAGGCCCTCAATAAGTCCAGCAAGGCTCGTGCTGTTGCCTTGGATATCTCCAAGGCTTTTTATAGGGTTCAGCATGCTGGCCTTCTGCACAAGCTACAGGGTTATGGTATCACTGGATGCTTGCTTGTTCTGATCCGATCTTTCCTATAACTGCATAATAAAGGTCATCTTGAACGGGTATGACTCCACATTCTACTGCACGAATACTGGTATCCCCCAGGGCTTTATCCTAGGCCCAACACTTTTTCTAATCTTCATAAATGATCTCCTAGACATGATCAAATCCCAAGTAGGTATCTTCACAGATGACACCACCATTTACTCCTGCATCAGTAAGAAATCTGGTGAGGTGGATAAACGTAACCTCACTGCTAATCTTGAAGAACCTTCACTCAGTGGTGGACTGGGGTAAGAAGTGGCTTGTAAATTTCAATGCTTCTAAAATAAAACTGCTATCTGTCAACCATCACAGGCAATCTCTCCTGCCCCTCCATAAGTATGAACCATGCAAGTCTCCATGGAAGCAATATACCGCGCCTCCTCAGCCTTACCCTATCTTCTGACCTCAAGTGGAATCATTACATAGTCAGTAGCTGAATCCACTGCTAGGAAGGTTGGGTCACTGTGTCAGGCCGGGTAGTTTTTTCCAGCTGAATCCATCTTGCACATATAAAAATCTACCATCCAACTGTGCATAGAATACTGTTGTTATATCTGGTCAGGTGCCCCTGCTGTTCATCTCAAGGTTCTCAACAGGCTCTAAAGGAGAATCTGTAATGTGATTGGTCCTGACCTGGCAGCTCGCTTCAGCCACTTTCTCACCGGCGAGATGTGGCTTCCCTCTGTCTCTTCTACAAATATTTTCATGGCTTCTGCTCTGACAAACTTAACTCACTGGTTCCTTCGCCACAGGAATTTACTCATGCAACCAGACTGCCAACAAGGTCCCACCTTTTTACAGTTAAATCTATCAAATGAAGCCGACAATTCTACTCCAGCAGCCCCCCATATACCTACTTTCCTGATGGTTACAACCTCCATGAATTTAAATGCAATGTCAATTACCATTTCTTATCCACTTGACTCCAGTCCTTTTTACATCACCCCATGTATCTTGTTCTTTTCCTTTCTCTCTATAGAAATTTATAGTTCTGTATGTTCCAGTAGAATTCCTTGCATTCACTTATGTGCAAATACCCTTGGGAAAGGTATTAATCCATCTCTTCCTTCCAGTTATGGGTTAAATAACAGGACAGATTGAGTTCTATAGCCTTGGTTGGCAACCAGTCTACTGCAGAAAGCAATGGCTACCTACTGCAGTATAATCTTCTGCCCAGTCAGTCATGTCTCTTTTGAGACATGATCACCCAAGTGTGTTTCACGTATGGCACTTAACTGACTGATGTTGGCTTGGGAATGTAGTATATTTTTTAGGAAATGAGATATTTGAAAAAATCCAGGACTCAGATTTATATTTTGGTAAGATTCAATAGCAGCACTCAAGAAATTTTCATCTAAGTAAGCTACTTTCTCTTTTAATAATGGTGGCATTCTTTACATCAAAGTTGTAGCTGAATTTATTTCTATGTATTTTTTTCCTTTTTTAATCATTTCACATTTAAGCAAGGTGGGACCCCCTGCTAATGCGCAGAGGTTTACAGTGAGAGAAAAAACTGGGTAAAGGGAGCGTTGAAGAAAGGATTAAAGATGGATGGTATATAAGGAGATAGGAGATGGCAACTGACATTGCAATTAAACTTTTGGAGATTGTAGTTATTTTGGAAGCAAGTAAACAGAACAGAAAGGAGTTCCACAGGCAAGAAATGCAAGAAAAGAAACTGTTAGAGTACAAGAGTTACCTTTCAATGGTAAAAGAGTTGGATCTGGATGCTAATCTAGTAGCATGTGCAAATTCATGTAGTCAGGGTACCAGTGGAAAAAAGCAGAGCAGTTTTCATAAAAACATTTGTAGAAAGTAATGAGGGAAGCTACATCATGTCGATGAGAAAGTGACTGAAGTTAAGATGCCAAGTCAGGATTGTATTTGTATTTATAAAGATTTTTTTTTTTTTTAATTTTTCCAAGTTTCCCACAATATATTGTAACAAACAGTTGTGATGGTTTATTTTATTTATATATACAGGTTGCGATGGATAAATTGTCCAAATTACACAAAAGTGAAATTAACACTGACATCTCGTTTTAACAGATATATTTACCAAAATTACACAAAAATATCTGGAAATACTAAAGAGTAAGTTGATTCAATAAAATCACTATTGGCTTCAACCACACCCTACAGATGATTTTGGAATTTTCTGCAACTCTTCTAGACTGTCTCCTTATTAGTTGGTGAATGCTGCCTTAATCCTTGCTTTGTTGCTCTCTTACTCAATTACTGCCCATCTATAATAATGAAGCGGTTTGCAGTCTGGCAAGTTAGGTGGCTAGCTGTAAGTCAGGGATGTGGTTGCAGAAATTGTCTAACAGCCATGACTGGGTTCTTCTGCTTGTGTGAAATGGCGCAGAGTCCTGTTGCCAGAAATATGGTCTTTCAGCAGCCATCCTCTTGACCCAGGGCAGCACTACCTGCTCAAGGCACTTGATGTAGCACCCATGTTGAGTCTGAAACCTTCACCAACAAATGTGAGATTTATTTTTAATTAAAATGATCAGAGTGAGTTTTCTAATCTGTCATATCTTTGTAATCACTATTAGACTCAACTAAATCTTTTCGAATCCTTTGAATTGTCTTCAGATTGACACCCAAGCACTCTGAAATGTTTTTTTAATAGAGCCTCCCATGTGAATGCCAAACAGTACAACATGCCATTTCAAACTTTCTCACAGACAACGCCCAACTATTCTTACTATACTGTGCAGTTGACAAAATCAAAAGCAGTGTACATGTGTGAAATGAATAACATAAAATTGTTACAATTTACCCATCGCATCCTGTATTAAAAGTTGTATATATATATATATATATATATATATATATATATATATATTTTATAATCACATCACCCCGAGCAAGGCGGTAAGGCCACTGGTGTGCAGGGGGCTACATAAGAGTGAATAGATTGGAAAAGAGAAAGCCGGAAACCACGTCCTAAACAGGGAACAAGGGATGAGCCTCTACACCTGTTCAATAGACATGGGTGGAGTATGAACCGGGCGATAGTTCAGTCTATCTACTCCAATATATATACTATAAGCGTCTGTGAGTGTTCTTAGCTAGGTTTTGTGTCGAGGTACCCCCTGAAAAATATCGATAATCGAAAAAATCGGGTAATATAAGGAGTGATCAGATTTTAATTAAATTTGATACACTCATAGGCAAAGACATAAGAAATGATATTCAGAAGTTTCAAGGTTGCAGTTCTTACAATAGTGCAGAAAATCTTATATATATAAGGCTAGATGTTTTTGTGTGTCTGTTTATCTACCTGTATGTCTGTATTTTTTTCAGCCCTTTTATTTTAGTTTTTGCTTCGGATTTGGCTCTAAGTAGGTATAATTGTAGTTCTTAGTCTCAGCCATGATACCATTTACTCAGAGAACTTATTTAGCCTTCAAAATTCAGTTTACGACGAAAAAAAACTTATTTGATATTGATACCAGGAAATCAAAATTTGACTTACATGCATTCATTTTTCTTTCAGTCTACAGTTTCGCTTTAACTGGAAACAACTATTGCTTTTTAGTCTTTGGTGCCAACATCCAGAGAGTGAGCTCCAGGACCATGGATTAGTTTTAAAGCTGTTACACCCGAGCAATGCCGGGCTATACTGCTATTATATATATATATATATATATATATATATATATATATATATATATGAGCTGTATAGCCCAGGCATTGCTCTGGTTTTTTAGTAGCCATGTTGAAATGGCATGGCCAAGTGCTTATTCCAAAAGTTCAAGTTTGATATTGGTGTGACACATAAGTTAAAAAATATGTGAAGTAAGTATTGGTTTTTATTGTATTTGTAAAACGGGATTCATGCTTGGTCAATTTTGCCAATGAATGGGAATGATGTATCTACAATTGGAAAAACAGGGGCGGGCATTATGGGAACCTGTAATGTGAAGTGATGATGTTATGACACAGAAGAAGTGGATGCATTGTCCTTGCAACTTTGGAGGGGTTGGCACCTTGTAGAAAATGTGAAATTGTTATGGCACATGATAGAAGTTAGAAAAAAGACCCGATTTTTGTTGGAATACAACTAAGCATTTTGGAGAAATAAACGATCGCAAAAAGTAACATTTTCTATCAATTTTTGTTGCACTGTGTGTGTCAATTAAAATTTTTGTCTGCACATCAAGGCATCAGACCTTGATCTATTTTGGTTGAGTGTGAGTGAATTGTGTTGGTGAAATGCATAAAAGTGCGCAAAAGACCACCTGAAATTGTTTGTCGTTAATTTTTGATGAACCCTGTTCATTGATTCAAAAAACTTTTGTGTACATAAGTTTCAGACCTTGATCTACAACTTACCTGATTTTTGTTGAATTCCCATAAGTTGTCTCAGAGGAGAAGAGTTCATTAATTCTAAGCGTTTTGGTGTTTCTGCCATACCCTGTAAATCAATTGTAAAAATTCTTGTGTCGATTAAAGGTTCATATTATGATCGAAAAGTGACCTAATTTTGTTTGAAATTGAACAAAAGGTTTTGGAGGAGTAGGGTTTGTTAGAATGGGGACACACAAACACACAGACATATCTATTATATATATATATATATATATATACACACACACACACGTGTGTGTGTGTATACGTATGGACTGCGTCAACTAAATTTTTCATCTGTCTTTATTCATATTACTAGCAGTATAGCCCAGTGTTGCTCGGGTGTAAGAAAGCTTTAAAACTAATCCATGGTCCAGGGGCTCAGACTCAGCCTATAGAATATTTGTGTGAAATTTGGTGAGAATCGGATAAAAATTGTGGATTTGTATAAAGGACATACAGACAGATAAACAGACACACACAAAATCATCTTGCTTTTATATATATATTATCGATTTTCTGCACTATTGTAAGAACTGCAACCTTGAAACTTCTGAATATCGTTTCTTATGTCTTTGTCTATGAGTGTATCAAATTTGATTAAAATTGGACCAGTCCTTCTATAACCCGATTTTTGTCAATTATCAATTTTCCATATTTATCAGGGGGTACCTCGACACAAAACCTAGCTAAGAACACTTACAGACGCTTATAGTACAACTGTGTAAATTTTCAAGAAAATCGGTTCAGCAAATTCGGAGTCTATAGGTAACGGACACACACACACAGATACATACACACAGAGACAAAGTTCCATTTATAAATAAGTTTAGATTATATATATATAAACTCTTTAGAAATTGTTTTGTTTACATATCAGACATGAAACTGACCAGATATGGAGGTTTTCTAAGTGTAGCTTAGATGTTGCACAAAACTGAATGTATGAGGCACCCAGTGAGGATTGAACTCATTATTCAGTTAAATTGATTTAGCGAAACCAGCTTGTCAACCATTACACCATGTCAAAGTGACCAAAGTGTGTATGTGTTTCGGGAAAATTTAAACGAGTCACTGTGGTTTAACAGCAAAATAGAAATGCTTTTTTATTGTTGCATTCTTCTTAGGCGAGCAGTAAAATCTTCGCCTGATCAAATATTGCGTTCTTCCTGCACAATTCCTTTATTAAGTTTACTTGTCTGTGTAACTTTTTAAGAAAATCGGTTCAGCCGTTTTGGGGTCTATAGATAACGGACACACACACACAGATACATACACACACACAGACAAAGTTCCATTTATAAATAAGTTTAGATTTAGATTACTTTAGCATTACATTTTTACTTATATCTGAATTTTGTACATAGAAAGTATGTACGCATATTTCTACTGAGAGAACCTTTTCAAAATAAAAGAACAAGTTTCTGGCTAGAGAAATATAGTTACACAAACATTTCTATATGTATTCATCAAATTCGTATACAAGCCTTTATTTTTACATAACTGTTTCACCTGAGTCACCCTGAAGGTTTGTTTGCAGATATCACATTTATACACTGTGTATTTTTACTCATTTAAAGTGTGTATGTGTGTACCTGATTGCTTGGTTGATATCAATGAATAGAAATCTTGAGATAATGCATATTGAACAAAAATAATAACTATATTTTTTATCTTATTTTTGTCTTTTTAATTTAAAAAAAAAGTTTTTAATAAAGAAATAGAGAAAAGCTGATATCACTGAATTTGATGTGTACTATAAATTTTTTTTGTTTTTTTTTCCCCTTTTTGATATCGTGAGCTGATGCAACTTTCAAAGAGGCATCCTCGGGATGGTTTGAATGAATTAATTAAATAATAAATTAAATTTGTTCTAATTTTTCTTTTCTTCCCTTTTTATATTTTATGCTTTGAGTTATAATTTTGAGTAACAGCTTGCAAGGAAAGTGTATTTTCTCAATAGCTTCTGGCATTTGAAAGAAAGGAAGAATGTCAAGATGCCTGTCAGCTATTTTGATTCATATTTTTAACCACTTTCCTTTCTTTTTGTTTGGTTAATAAAAACACAAGAATGCAAAGAAATGTAATTATAAATAAAGCATCTCATTGATAAAACTGTTAATATAGTTTAAACTATTGAAACACTTCACAGGCAATTGGAAAAAAGGTTCATGATTAAATCCATTATTTCATCAACTTGTTAGCCCAGCAAATACATAAAAAAAGTATTTCAATTTATTTTTTGCTTGATATGGGCAAGTGACTTTGCAATTATATATGCAGGAAATTCATCACTAGTTTTAAAACCCATTTGATTAATAAAACACCTTATATACTGCAGCCATAGCCACAGTGATGCATCTAGAAAAAAAAAGCAGCCTAATAGCCTATGCCTCTTCAGACTGGTTTTGAATTTAGTTTGTTTTCTCTTAAACTGATTGCTATATCAGGGTAAGAGAGCCCAGTCTGATCTGCTATTTAACCCATATTTGGAAGAGAAAAAGAAGGATTCATACCTTCCCCAAGGGTACTTGAGCAAAAATGTCTATAACAAACTCAGCTTGTTGATTTATCTTTCCAAATTACTATTATACTACCTGCAGTTCAATTAACAAATTGAGTTTAATTCAGAATGTTCAATTCATTATTTCATGAAAACATTTGGTGGGAAGGTTCTAAAAATTTTTCTATTTACATCTTTATCCCTTTTTTTTCTGTTGGGTTTGTCTTTCCTTCAATGTAATTCAATGGACAATTTATTTCACTAGCCTTATTGCTACACTAGCAGTACAGCCCGGCGTTGCTCGGGTGTAATGAAAGCTTTAAAACTAATCCATGGTCCTGGAGCTCAGACTCTTTGTGTTATATAGCGACAAACAACAAACACGCATATATATAAAAATATAAGTTATATTTTTATTAATGACGATGAACCGTGTAGCCTAGGGAACAGAGAGGGAGAGAGCACGCCTCTAAGGGGTTGACGGGGGGGTCGTCGTATCTGTTGCTCCTCTGGTCTGGTCTGGCTCTCTCGTCTGCCTCTGTCTCTGTCTGTGAAATCCGTGCGCCGAGGTCTTTTTATAATCTCCAAACCGGGACTTCCGATTTTTGCCTCGCCCACGCACGCCCACGTAATTCTCAGACACCTGTTCTGTTTGCCTCTGTCCATTTCCGCTACTGCCGGAAATAAGGTCAAACAAACATCCGTTCCTTTCAACGACCGGAAAACAACCCCGCTTGCAACAGCCTTCTTCTCGGGTGGGGCCAGATTGTTATATTACATTTGGACATTTGCATGAAAGACTAAAAAGCAATAGTTGTTTCCAGTTAAAGCGAAACCGTAGACTGAAAGAAAAATGAATGGATGTAAATCAAATTTTGGTTTCCTGGTATCGATATCAAATTTTCTGCACTATTGTAAGAACTGCAACCTTGAAATTTCTGAATATCGTTTCTTATGTCTTTGTCTATGAGTGTATCAAATTTGATTAAAATTGGACCACTCCTTCTATAATCCAATTTTTTTCGATTATTGATTTTCGATATTTATCGGGGTACCTCGACACAAAACCTAGCTAAGAACACTCGCAGATGCTTATAGTACAACTGTGTAAATTTTCAAGAAAATTGGTTCAGCTGTTTTGGAGTCTAGAGGTAATGGACACACACACACAGAGAAAGTTCCATTTATAAATAAGTTTAGATATGTTTTTTTCATTAAATACACATGTGAAGATATTTACATGTGAATGTGTGTCATATAAGGAAAAGATATAAATACTTGATTTGGTTTGGAGTGGAAAGATTTTGATGCACCAACCTTTTAAGTAAGGAGTGTGACACTGTGGTGTCTCCCACTTGTGTAACAGAGAACACCCACAAAATAAAGTGGACAGAGAATTATCTTTATCTGGACCCCAAAATGTGGCAGTTTTCATGACTGGATAAATAGTAAAATCCATGCAGAAAAAAATAAAGCAATTGTCCACTTTTGGCAAGTAGAAAAAAAAATAAAATAAATAAAAATTCTGGGATCAAGTTCCACTTGGCCAGAAGTTAAGAAGTTCCAGTCATAGACTTACATAAAGAATCAGAAATTGTAAAGCTTTTACTGGCTAAAAGGAAGATCTTGTTCTTTTGAGTGTTATGGGAGAAAGGTAGAAATAAAGTAGCTGCAAATTGGTCTCAAGGGTCACCTACCCTACCCCCTCTCAAGATTGGGCCAAGTGAATTGGTGAATAGACAACCAAATATATTAGAAGCAAAATTTGAATTTTCATTTCTTGTTCAACTCGCTTCCTTATTCTTGCTTTCCTGACGGCTACAACCCCTGAATTTAAATGCAAGGTCAATTCTCATCTCTTAACTACTTGACTCGACTTCTTTCCACACTGTCCTGTAGATCCTTTCCTTTCTCTCCACCTTTTGAAACTGTCATCACACCTGTATTCCCATCCTTCTCTTGCTCCTTTCTAACTGGTTCATCCTTCTCCTCACTTTCCTCTAATCCTTTTACTCTTATGTAGCCCCTCGCACATCAGTGGCGTTACCGCCTTGCTCGGGGTGATATGATTAAAAAAAACAAAAAAAACTTTCATTCCCTTGTGAATATACAAAATATCTTTTCCTGTTTTTTGTGAATGTCAGTGAAAACTGAAATAGAAACAATGTATGATAATTTGTCCAATTGATGAATAAGTGAGAGAGGGCCCTGATATTATGTTTACAGGTAAATTTGTGAGTTTTAAATGAGCGTTTGAAATTACAACTTTCATATGAGCATGGATCATGACCATTGTTGCTTTCCAGGAAATACATAACTAGCTCAGTTACCAATCAAATAGTCTAATCTTAGTCTTAGATTGGGTCATGGTAATTGGGCACTTACAAAAGATTAAAATCTTTACATTGACAGAAATCAACCAGATTGGCTTAATATATAAGGAGGTTTATTAAAATAAACTCTCTTAGAATATGACAATATAATCGTCATTTTTATAGACTGTTACCTAAAATCTCTTTACATGTACTGTCTCCACTCTGTTAGTCATATTATTTTATACCCATGAGTCAGTTCATTTTATATCCTAAGTTTCCAGGTAAATAATTACCAAGAATATCCTATCAAATAAACACAGTGGTTATGTTAATGACAATGTCATATTTTACCATATATTTAAATGATCTTGTGTTATAGTTAAAAGAAAATCCATATAGAGTTAAATTACGCAAAATTAATTTTTATAACACACATACACATATTGGAATCTCTTGTCATTAATGCTTATGCAAGCTCATAGCTCTGGTTAAATATGATCTAAGGAAAACACTGGAGCAAAAGATTAGTGAAGAAACTGTTTAATCACATAGATTAATAATGCAATTATAGCAAATACTGTAATTAATATAGCAATGTGTGCAACCCACTTAGCAACTCTTGGTCCTATGAGCTGAAGTTTTTCTCATAGTGAATGGCAGTCTGAGACTGCTTTAAAATTCCTTTTTGTGCAAGGAAGCAGAAATTATTATTTCAGCATACATCAGTACTGCATTATAGATGGAGAAAGACTTAGTATTTTCAGTAATACTTGGTTTATTTTTTCCTCCTTTCCATCTAACTTTTATGTCATTCCTCATTTTTAAAATGTAGTCATCATTCTTGGATTGTATTTTAATTTTATCCAGAATCACAGGAGGTTCCCTTATTGTGTTACATAAAACACTTTTTTATCTTGTAGTGAACAGGACGTTACCTCAAGTTAAAACAGAATGACATATTTGAGTATCTGTGTGTATCTTTAGGTTGAAAAACAATTTAAAAGAAATATATATATCAACCAATCAGAGAACAGCAAAATATATTTGAAAGTGATCCACTTTTGTGTTCCAAAAATGTATAAGTACACTTGATTTTTCTTCTCTTCAGAGGGTTCTTTGGCCATTTTCCTTGACACAAGTTAGAAAAACTTTATTGGCTTACCCTCTCACCTCTTCATGCTGCATTCTATGCCTCTCCTCCTTCTTTACAGAACATTTTGTATAGACAAACGCATAGACACAATGAAATGAACACTTAATTGAGCAGACACGTCAAAAACGTCTCAACTTCAATTATACTCTACTCCTACACACACTATTACCGCCTTTTCTTCTTTCAAGTATTGTTACTTACCTTTCTCTTGTACAGAACTATTATAAATGCTTCTTACCAAACGTCTATCAGATACTAGCAGTATAGCCCAGCATTGCTCAGATGTAATGAAAGATTTAAAACTAATCCATGATCCTGGAGCTCAGACTCTTTGGATGTTAGCACAAAAGAGTAAAAAGCAATAGTTGTTTCCAGTTAAAGTGAAACCGTAGACTGAAAGAAAAATGAATGCATGTAAGTCAAATTTTGATTTCCTGTTATCGATATCAAATAAGTTTTTTTCATTGTAAACTGAATTTTGAAAGCTAAATAAGCCCTCTAAGTAAATGGTATCATGGCTGAGACTAAGAACTACAATTATACCTACTTAGAGCCAAATTCAAAGCAAAAACTAAAATAAAATGGCTGAAAAAAATACAGACATACAGGCAGATAAACAAACACACACACAAACATCTTGCCTTTTATATATATATATATATATATATATATATATATATTATACCGATTTTCTGCACTATTGTAAGAACTGCAACCTTGAAACTTCTGAATATCATTTCTTATGTCTTTGTCTATGAGTGTATCACATTTGATTAAAATCGGACCACTCCTTCTATAACCCGATTTTTTTATTATCGATTTTCGATGTTTATCGGAAATACCTCGACACAAAACCTAGCTAAGAACACTCACAGACACTTATAGTACTACTGTGTAAATTTTCAAGAAAATCGGTTCAGCCGTTTCGGAGTCTATAGGTAACAGACACACACAGAGACAAAGTTCCATTTCTAAATAAGTTTAGATATGAACATTACTGTTATTTTGTATAATATAGAATTATTCAATGTTCATATAAATGATTATTTTATACACCATCTTGATTGTTTTTATTTTTACACAATTCTTAAGAAGGCCAAATTTAAAACCCACAAAAGTCCTATTTTTTAGAAATTAAAGAAGCAATCACCCTCTCTTCAAAAGGTTTCTTAAATTTTGGGATTAATCTAGACAAATCATCTGCATGTCTTAATTACTTTGATGGTAAATATTACATCTTAAATTTATAGTTGAGTAAAATCATTCCAAACATTGCAACCTGTGTTGGAATACCTTTCTTAGAATTGAAGATAGTCAGTAAGGAGTGGTGATCTGTTTGCAAAATAAATTTCATACTGTGTATCATTTTGTGAAATTTTTTTTCACTGCAGAAATAATTACCAGTGCTTCTTTTTCAGTTGGACTAATTTTTTTTTTCTCTATTAGCATTCTATATGCATGGCTAACTCCTTTTATTTTACCATTCTTGAATTTAGGATGAGGAAGAAATCATGTCCATTTGGATGGTCTGAGAGTTTGTTCCAACATCTACCTCTAGTCATGGAGATTTCCCTTGAATCTCCAGTCTCCGCTTATGTGTATTTCAATCTCTCTCTACTAAATTCAGTGAGCTATCAGGTGTTAGGGGTGATGTGATCACAAAAAGTCTGACAACCATGACTGGGTTCTCCTGATTGCATAGCATGGTGCAGAGTCCTGTTTCCAGAAATAGATTTTTTAACAGCCATCCTCTTGACTCAGGGCAGCACTACCTCCTCTAGGCACTTGATGTAGTCCTCTGTGTTGAACCCTCACCAACAAATTTGGGAGTTATTTTCTTATTAGAATGATCTGAGTTAGTTTTCCAAGCTCCTGTGTCTTTGTAATCACCATTAGACTCATCCAACTCTTTCTGAATCCTGTATTGTTCTCAGATTGACATACAAACAGTCTGAAATATTCTTACTGGTGCTTTTGGCATGAATGCCAACCACTGCAGCATGCCGTTTCCAAATTTCTGGCAGTGTGAATTGTCATAGTGCTCTTTTTTTTTCCCTCTTTTTTTTTATTACAGTTGGTGCCCAACTGACCCTGTTATACTGTGCAGTAGAAAATCAAAAACAATCAATGTGCATATGCAAAATTAAAAATTTACCCATCACACCCTGTAATGTTAGAGAAAGTTAGAACAGCACTCTTCTGTTTGTCATTTTTCAAACATTTTTTCTTCTTTGCTGGTTTTTAAAATGATTTTTCTTTTACATGCCTCATCATGATAGTGCAGAGTACTGTGACTGAAGTCAGGGTCAGTGCAAGTGTCTTGTGGTTCTTGTGAATCTATGATACAGCCTCTCTGACTCTGTCATAGTCCCCCACCAACTCTTCTTCTTCTTCTTCTATGTGCCCTGTCCCTTCAGGACGTAGTCGATCATGGTTTTCCATGTTTTCCTATCCCTGGTGGCTCTGAGCATGCAACCCTCATTCTGTCATCCACCTGATTAGGTCCTTCAAATATGTTATCCATTGCTTGCCCCTGTCTCTTTTTCCCTCTATCTGGCCTGTTAGTATCAAGTTCTCCAAGCCCTCCTTCCTCATTACATGTCCCAGGAACTTCAGCTGTCTCTTCCTGATGCTCAGTATTAATTTCCTTTTTGTTTTCAGCATTTCTAAGACCTCATCATTACTCACATGCTCAATCCATGATATTCACAGCATCCTTCTGTAGAACCACATTTCAGTTGCTTCAAGTTTTTCCCTCATCTTTGATATTGTCCAGCATTCACTGCCATATTGACGGATGGATAGCACGTAGCAATCTCTTCCTTGTTTCTAATGAAATTGTCTTGTTTCTTGATACCTTACCCAACTTCTGGAATGCTTCCTTCGCCATGCCAATTCACCTTCGGATCTCTGTGTCGCACTTTCCGTCTTCTGTTATAACACTTCCCAGGTATTTAAATTTTTGTACCTGCTTGATTCTAGTATCCCCAACCTGTATTTGGCATATTGGGTTGCCCTTTTTACTGATGACCATGCATTCGGTTTTCTTGCAGTTTATTTCTAGTCCTTTCTTGTTACTTTCTTCAGCTACCTTCTGTAGGAGGTCTTGTAGTTTCCTTTCTGTATCTGCTATCAGCACTGTATCATCTGTGTATCTTATGTTGTTTAAATTGTGGCCTCCAATTACGAATCCAGGCTTAACTTCTAGGGTCCTCAAAATATTCTTGCTGTACAAGTTGAACAGATCTGGTGAAAATACACATCCTTGTCTTACACCGCTTTCTATCTTTGTATATCTACTCAATTCATTACCTGTCCGTATGCAAGTGGTTTGCTGCCAGTGAAGATTCTTGATTACTCTCAAGTCTTTCCCAAATATGTCCAGACTGCCGAGCATCTCCATCAATTCTTTGTGGCATATTTTGTCAAACGCCTTCTCATAATCAATAAAGCACAGGTATAAGTCCTTCTTGATTTGTATTGCCTTTTCAGAGAGCATCCTAATCCTAAATATGGCATTCCTTATTCCTGTTTCTTTGACGAAACCATACTGTTCTTGTCCTATCTCTAGCCTGATTTTGCATCTCACTCTATTCATCAGGATTCAGACAATCAGTTTTGTTATGACTCATTAAACTGATGGTTCTGTGGAGTTTGCACTCATTTGCTCCTGGCTTCTTAGGTAGTGATATGAACATAAACTTGCTGAGGTCATCTGGTATTAGCCCACTATTATAAATTACATTTATTATTTCAGTAATTTTCTCTACACCAAATTGTTCCAGGGCTATCAGCAGCTCTATGACCATGCCGTCTGGTCCAGCTGCTTTGTTTCTATTCAGTTTGGCTACTGCAGATTCCATTTCAGACTTTAATATTTCTGGTCCATCCTCATCTTTGCCTATTATTGGTTGCTCTCTCTTGTCGTGGAAAAGATCTTTTATATATTCTTCCCCTCGTTGGAGTATTTCCTCTTTCTCCAAAATGATTGTTCCATCCTTAGATTTTATACATCCTGTTGAAGAGCAGGATTTTTGTCCTGTCAGTTCTTTTATTTCCTTATGCATGTCTGCTTTATTATTCCTGCTCAATCTTTCTACTTCTGCACATTTGTCATTTAGCCATTCCTTTTTAGCCTGTCTACATTTTCTTATTTCCTTTTGTAGTTCCCTGTACTCTATTCCATGTCTTGATATCATTTTCTGCCTCCTTTGCATCATATCCAGAATCTCTTCAGTTATCCACTCATTTTTCTTTCTGTGCCTATTTTCCTTTGGGACAATGTTGTTTGCTGATGTCACTTTTGCTTTCTTAAGCGCATCCCATTTTGAGTGTCCTTTCCCAATTTGTTCTTCATATTTGGTTTTCACGCTGTTAGTGTATTCTTTCTGTAGGTTGAGGTTATTCACGAGTGTATTGTATATTAGTTTTACAAATTTTATTGTAACCTAATTATGTACAATAATGGATCATTTGCAATATAGGCGAACAATTCTACTAGAAAAATTGAAAATAAATGCAATGTATCTAAATACAAATCATAATAGATCATTCCATTTTAAAGCAATGTTTTGCATCAATTTTTAACATCAACATAAGATTTTTTACTTAAGTCAGATGTGCTTTGTTTAAATTGTAATGTATGTGTGTATGTGTGAATATATATATATATATATATATATATATATATATATATATTCAGTCAAATGCCATACATAATACACGCTTGGGTAATCATGTCTCAAAAGAGATATGACTGACTGAGTAGAAGATTTTCCTGCAGTAGGTTGCCATTACTTTCTGTGGTAGATTGGTTGCCAGCCAAGGCTATTGAACCCAATCTGTCCTGTTATTTAACCTATGGAGAGAAGAGATGGATTAATACCTTTCCCAAAGATATTTGTGTGTAAGTGAATGCAAGGAATTCGAATTTGGCTACTCGATTTATCATTCCAAGTCAATATCCACTGCACTACAATACACACACACACACACACACACACACACACACACACACACACACACACACACACATATATATATATATTTTAAAAAACAATGGTACAGTCATAAATAAGCATTCAAAGTAGCTTTAAAAATTATACCAAACTAGCCAACCATGTGTGGCATTAAGATCCTTATGTAACTTGATGAATATTAAAAATGGTCAGACCTTGCAACGATGGTGATATCCATAGACTGTGTCAAGAAGAGAAGTTAGCTATAGTATCATTTCCAGAACAAGAAAGGTTACTAAATCAAGGGTCAAAAATAATGTCCAGATGTATACACCTTAGAAAATATATTTTGGGCTCATACAAACCTGGATGAAAGTGTGTACAATATTATTTTGCTAGCCTTGACTAACTCCACCCTTATTTTAAACTTCCTGTTGTGCGTTCTAAAATAGCTTTTGGTAATCAGTTAAGATATAACACCTAAAGATACTGAAACATTGAAACCAAGGTAGTGTAACTGGCTGATCTTATGAATTAGAATATCTAATCTAAATCTAAATCTATCCAAACTTATTTATAAATGGAACTTTGTGTGTGTGTGTGTGTGTCTGTTACCTATAGACTCCGAAACGGCTGAACCGATTTTCTTGAAAATTTACGCAGTTGTACTATAAGCATCTGTGAGTGTTCTTAGCTAGGGTTTGTGTCGAGATACCCCTGATAAATAGTGAAAATTGATAATCAAAAAAATCGGGTTATAGAAGGAGTGGTCCGATTTTAATCAAATTTGATACACTCATAGACAAAAACATAAGAAACAATATTCAGAAATTTCAAGGTTGCAGTTCTTACAATAGTGCAGAAAATTTGATATCGAGACCAGGAAATCAAAATTTGACTTACATGCATTCATTTTTCTTTCAGTCTATGGTTTCACTTTAACTGGAAACAACTATTGCTTTTTAGTCTTTCATGCCAACGTCCAAAGAGTCTGAGCTCCAGGACCATGGATTAGTTTTAAAGCTTTCATTACACCCGAGCAACGCCAGCCTATACTGCTAGTAATATATAGGTAAAAATAAGCAAATGTTGATAAGATAGTCTTGGTCACAAAGTACTGCCTGGTTGGGGGAGACAATCATGCTTGACACCCTGATTGGGTGGGGCTGTTCAGGGTATTATGACCTAACTGAAGTAAAGATAAATCATAATATTTATGGCTGGCATTTTTAAGACAGCTAGAGTGAAAGTCACTGTAATTCTTGTCAAAAAAATAGTTATTTTTTATTTTATTTTCTCTTTTCTCATACAGCTTTTGCCAATTTTTGCATATATTGGGAAGAAATAGGTTTCATTGACTATCTACACAACACAATATTTAACTAAATTTTAACCGTATTTACATTATTCTGACTATTGTCCTCATTTTTGTTGCCATTTATATGACATTTTGGCCATTGTACACTCTGTCCTTCTTTAGGTGCTAGGAATTTCAAACTGAACCCTTTATTACAATCATTGGGGTATATGAACTCCATTCCTTACGTAAAGCCTTGATTGGAAGTCCTGAATTATCTCCCTCTAACCTTGCAAGTTACTTGTAGCCAGTATTCAACTCAACTCTAAGAGTCAAATCAGGAACTAACCAACGTCTATATCCACTGGGCCATGTGTTCTTAAGAACAACTGAATTTTCGGGACTTATGAACCTAATTTCCAGTAAATCTTTTCATATTTTCAGAGTTGATATTGCAATTTTTTGATGTCAATGGTTTTCTTTAGTATTTCTGATGTTAGCGGTTTCTCTAGTATTTTTTTACCTGAGCTAATATCTAGTATTTCTGATGTTAATGGTTTTCTCTAGTATTTGTTTTTACCTGAGCTAATATCTGGTATTTCTGATGTTAATGGTTTTCTCTAGTATTTGTTTTTACCTGAGCTAATATCTAGTATTTTTGATGTTAATGGTTTTCTCTAATATTTTTTTTATCAGAGCTCACATTGCAATTTTTGACCCTAATGATTTTCTCCTGCATTCTGTATTAATGGTTCCCATATTGTGTTCATCTCTATGCTTGGTCAACTTAGGAGATTTTTGAAGCCTAGCATATGTGCTGATTCCTTAAGTTTATGTAGTTTCCAGTGGTGTTCTTTATCTATTATTTCAACTTAATCCCATAGAGGCAGTGATCACCTTTCTCCCTCCATATGTGGTCAGTTACACCTGATTTTTCTATCACCCCTCATGTTACAGCCTTGCGATGTTCTTGTAGCCTTACCTTAAAGGGGCAGCCTGTTTCTTCTTTATATCTCTTTCCACAACTGCATGGAATAGTGTACACACAGTTCTTAGTCATGTCCTCCTCTGTTGGGAGTCTTACTAGGGAGAGGTACCTGCAAAGTGTAGAACCATTTCTGAAGAGTGTTCTGATGTTATATGGACCACAGATCCCTTGTATTTTCTACAATAACCCCTTCACATAGGATAGACAGACTGAGGCTGTTTTCTGAGAGTTGTTATCCTCTCTTCCATGTATGTTGAAGTTGTTGTAATGTACCCTGGATAATTGTTTTGTGGTAGGGTACTGCTTATACTGACCATTTCCTGTTTCTATGACTCTGGATTGCTCCTTATGACTTTTGTTTGATGTTGAATGCAGCAAACAATCCTTTTTTTTACATTGTATGGGTGGTGGGAGTTGAAGTTGAGGTACTGTCCGGTAAATGTTGCCTTGCAGTATATGGATGTCTTGAACCCCACCACTGTTCTAGTTATTAGCACATCCAGGAATGCCAGTTTATCATTACACTCTTTTTTCCATAGTGAACTGTGTGGATGGTCTTATTGAAATTGATTTCACATGGTCAAGTAGCATCTGAACCTCCTCCCCCTGGTATGGCCAGAGTATGAAGGTGTCATCAATATATCTCAGCCATTGAGTTGGCTTTACCAATGTGGATGCTAATGCCTTCTCTTCAAAGTATTCCATGTATATGTTAGCCAGTGATGGTGATAATGGCAAGCTCATTGCTAAGCCTTCATCCTAGCACCTGAAGAAGGCCAGAGTGTACAACCGCTGAAACGTCGTACAAATAGCAACAAAGATGAGAACAATAGTCTGAATAATGTAAATACTACCTCATCTCAGAAATATAGACTAAATTTAAAAATATAAACGAAATTTTACCCTTTGTTGGTAACATAATCATGCCATATAACTAGTGTGCTGGAGGGTGTCAATTGAAAGAAATAATTTAATTATACCAGCACAAGAATATTTAACAACTAGATAATGACAAGATATTTTGTTATTTTGTGTGTGTGTGTGTGTGTGTGTATATATATATATATATATCTCTTAGAAGTAGAACAAACTAATGGGTTGGCAGTCCACTGTTTGTAGTGATTTACTTATTAAGAGTGTTCAATACTTAGTAGAGCATTATATATGATAATATTTTTATAAGTTTATAGTAAAACATAGTTTAATGCAACACAAAAGCTGTTTTTTTTATGATATTCTTAGCACCTTGTCAGACTGCCTGACGAGGTGATAAGATAATATCGAAACACAATGCCTTTTTTGTTGCAGTAAACTGTTTTTATTATAAACTTATAATAAAGATATTACGAGATATATATATATAAGTTTTACAATTCAACTGAAAAATCTGTCTTAATTTAATTAAATTTTTCCGGTTGCATATTTGGATAAAATTAATAGAGAAATTATCTGGTGTTTGTTTTTACTAAAGTGGAGCCTGGGTAAGAGAAGGATGGGAATACTGGTGTGAAGAGAATTGTGTGAGAGTAGAGTGGAGAATATCAAGATACAAGAGGTGTTGGGGAAAGAATAATAGAAGGATGGGAGTCAAGGGGAGAAGAGATGGGAATTGACATTGCATTCAAACTCTTGGAGATTGTAGCAGTCAGAGAACCAAGTATACAAAAGGGAATTCCAAGAAAAGAAACTGATGGAGTAGATGTGGTGGCTGCATTTAGTTGTTTTGACTGTAAAAGTGTGGTACCTTGTTGCCAGTCTAGTTGCTCGAGTAAATTCATATAGAGGGGACACCAAGGAGCTAAGCTCGTCAAAGCAGAAGTCATGAAAATACTTTTAGAAGAGACAGAGGAAAGCCACATTCCACTGATGAGAAAGTGACTGGAGTTAAACTGCCAGGTCAGGATCAATTACATTGCAGATTATCCTCTGGACCCTGTTGAGAACACAAAGATGAATAGCAGAGAAACCTGACCAGATATGAAAACAATATTCAACACATGGATGGATGGTTGATTTGTACATGTATGAGATGGATTTAGGTGAGAAAGACGTCCAGACCCAACATTTCTAGCAGTAGATTTGGCTATTGAGGGTGGATTTAGCTATTGAAAACAGTTTATTATTATGATTATTTGGATATTTGTATTTCTATTTTTAACATTTTTAATTTATATATATATATATATATATATATATATATATATATATATATATATATATTTATATATATACATATAAATTCAATCCTGGACTAAAAGCAATCGGAGCCTAACCGTACTGATGAACTGTGATACAGCGAAACAGATCTGTCTGCAGATGACTATATATATATATATATATATAAAAAATGTTATGTTATGTTATGTTTTTTAAATTAAAATGCTAAAAATAGAAATACAAATATAAAAATACTCACTCACGATACACAGAAAATAAACAAAAAACATATAAATAATATAAATATGAAAAATAAAAATATATAACAGAAAATCACACAACCATCAAACAAACAAAAAGAATAAAGAAAATAAAACACACAGACAAAGCCCAGAAACAAAAATATACACAAAAAATCCCAACCATGACTCAGGAAAAAATAAACTGTTAAGTGGCAAAACATACGAACACATCAAGAAAAAAAGGATCAAACCATTAAAAAGAGATCAATGCAACAAAAGAGCTCAACCCAGCATAAAACAACAAAAAAAAAACCATTAAACATGCAATAAAAATAAACAACTGCACAAGATAAGTAAAAAAGAAAAAACAAAAACCAACCAATCATGAACAAAAAGAAAAATCAACCAATTACAAACAAGACCACTCCCATAAAAAAAACAAAAAACACACCATTTAAACAAGAAAAACTGGAGCCCAATGAGTGAGAACATCATAACGGTGTCTTTACAAAACTTCAAAGTTGGCATGAATCTGTTCAGCTAAGGAGAAAGCATTTGTTTCTATCAAAGCTCTATCTCTACCCATACATTGAGCACTTTACAATAAAAAAAAAACCTGCTTACCAAAATACATTTTATCAGTAAAACTACAACTTTGATGTTAATCATTATCACAAACACTATATATATATGTGTGTGTGTGTGTGTGTGTAATTTTTTTTTTTCACACTGAGTATAGAATTCTGAAAGATTATTTCATAAAAATTTCTCACAATATTTAATTTTTCATCATATTCAAAAAATTTATTTTTATTTTTTGAGGCATAGCTTTGAAAACTATGAAGCTTTTGTCATTTTTCTGAACTAAAAATAATCTTTCAGCATAAAATCTGTTTGGAAATCATCCAGCCAGTTAGTATTAATAAAATAACCAACCTAGGGCAATAGCAGTTTCTCTTATCTCAAGTTATCTTTCACTTTTCAAAATTTGCAATATTCTCTTTCAGGATTGCCATCAGCTACCTCATTTCATTCATCTTAAATTTTATTTGTGGTGTTACAATGGCAATTTTAGCTTTGGGAATAGCATGAACTCAAAAGGGAAATAAATCTAACCAGTAATGGGGTTCAAATAGAAAGACCTAGGTGACGAAAAGCCTGCATGAAATTTGTTCAGCCATTGTGAATGCCATAATCACTCAGTACACAAACTCATTCAGTGGCATCTCAATGCCAATCAAATAACCCCAAGAAAGGGAGTGTGCACAGTAAATTTCCATTTGATTAGTTACCAAGTAATATCAAGGCCATATTATCTGTTTCCAAATGGCTGTATACATTCTTGACAGACTATATATATATATATATATATATATATAATCTTATGATATTTGGATCCTCTCTGTTTCTTGGCCAAATTACATCCATGCCATGCAACTAGTTCTTGAGATATTCAAAATTGTTGAATACATTCTTGACAGACTGCATATATAATACCCTTACTATGATTAGATCCTCTCTGATTGGTTACTGAGTAATATCATGGCTATCATGGTTCTTAAAACATTAAAAATAGCTGGACATAGAAAAAATTAAAATAAATAGCATATTTAATGTACTAAATAAGTAATATTTGAAATTTTTAACAAAATATTATTCATCCTAATGTTATATTCTGGGGTTAAATAGAATTATATATATTATATAAATAAAAGATTATATAGATGCATTTTACCAAAAAACACATCAAATGCATCAGTTGTTCATCATGAGAAGACTGACCATAACTTTGATAAAAAATGGTACGCTGTTCAAAGGAGGAAATTTACTAACATACTAAGATGAACATGTTTAAAAAAGTGCCTTGATCATAAAGTCATCCACAGTTAATTCATACTCTGGCTCTTATATTTCAACATTTAAAAAAAAAAAAAATCTAAATGAAACCAACTGGAATATATAAAAGAAAAAGAAAATTAAATTTAAAAATCCCAGTATCTCTTGTTCATGAGCTTGTGCCATCATACCGACAATATCACATTTAGTCTGATGAAGTTCTAAAAAATGAAACATATCACACAAAAAGTTTTTCGATGTTGTGATGTGTGTGTGTGTGAGAGTGAGTGTGCATGCACACAGAGAGGGTGGGATGGATAAACTGTCATTTGAAATACCCAAAAGTGAAAATAACACTGACATCTCATTTAAACAGATATATTTACTGAAATTACACAAAAATGTCTTGAAATACTATAGAGTAAATTTATTTAATAAAATTGCTATAGGCTTCAATCATCCCCCCCCCCCCCAGACAACTTTGGAATTTCCTGCAACTCTTGGCAGTCTCCTTGTTTAAGTTGGTAAATGTTGTCATAATTCTTGCCTTCAGTTCACCTTTGGTATTACAAAAAGTTTAGTTGGTCCTTCACTCGACTACGTCCCACACATAGGAGTTGCAGTCTGTGAATTTAGGTGGCCAGATATATAGGGTTTCAGAACTTGTCTGACAACCATGACTGGATTCTCCTGCTTGCATGGCATGGTGCAGAGTTGTGTTGCCAAAACTACAGTCTTCCAGCAGCCATCCTCTTGATCCAGGGCAGCATTACCTGCTCAAGGCACTTGATGTAGCACCCATGTTGAGTCTGAAGCCGTCACCAACAAATCTGGGATTTATTTTTTATTAAAATGATCAAAGTCAATTTTCCAAGCTGCCGGACCTTTGTAATTACCATTACTCGTACAACTCTTTCTGAATCCTGTACTGTTTTCAGATTGACACACAAACACTGAAATGTTCTGGCATGAATGCCAAGCATGTCATTTACAAATTTCTGGTAAAGTATATTTCATCAGGGTGCTCGTTTTCTCCCAAGCACTGCCCAACTGACCCTACTACACTATGCAGTTGACAAAAATCAAAAACAATCAATGCACCTGTACAAAATTAAGAAAAATATAAAATTTTGACAATTTACCCATCAAAACCTGTATATACCTGTATATATGTGTGTGTGTGTGTATACATACACACACACATACACACACACACAAATTCACACATGCTTGATTTTTTGCTAGAAATGATGTTAGCAGCTATTACTAGTAAAGTTAACATGTTGATCAATTCTTTTTAATGAAGTCTTATACCACAATTTATTTCATTTTTTTTTTTTTTTTTTTTTTTGCTTGACATTTTCATTTCAGGTTGAAGTCAAAATCTTTTTCAAATTAAGAGTAACATTATTTTAGAGTACTAGATGAAGGTTCAAAGCAATGCTATAAGTACAAGTTTGTGAGTTCAAACCCTAGGTTGGGTAGTTCATGCTCAGCCTAAGGATTTAACTCACTATTTTACCAAATTCATGGACCAATGATTTAATCATCATCATGATGAGATATCCCTAGATACTGAAACAAGAACAACCTACACCTGTAGATTTAATAAAGGGTGCAGTTTGCAATTACCTACAAACTAGTCATTTTCTTAAATAGCCTCATCAAATCAATATTTTTATACTGATATCTTGTATGGTGCCAAACCCATTTAGAAATATCTAAACTGTTAGTTGACTGCGTATAGAATTCAGAAAGATTATTTCATAGAAAACTTCTCACAATATTTAATTTTTCATCATATTCAAAAAATTTTTTTATTTTTTGAGGCATAGCTTTGAGAACTATGAAGCTTTTCTAATTTTTATGAGCTAAAAATAGATTTTTTAGCTCATAATAATCTGTTTTATCAAATTAGTGATTAAAAATAACCTCCAGCAAATGAAACTTGTAGGTCTTAGTGAAGACTATTCTTCTTAGACTGATACTACAGTATCAAAAACAAAGAACTGCACCAAATAACAGAAAGCGTATTACTAAAGGGCTATTGCAACTACTATTTCTAACTCAACTAAAATAGTAACCAAAATTTTCATATATAAATGACAAACAAATCAACAAACCTTTTATTATTTTACAAAATGCTATTAAATGAATTACCTTGGACATTTTTAATTTATTTGTTTAAACATTATTTTTAATGGATATTCATATTTGAGTAGATACTGTTTTTTTTTTTATAATCAAACAGTATACTTATATATATCTACCAGCCTGAATAATCAAGAAATCTTGTTAGAAAAAAAAAATGCGTCTTTCAGCAGGGTTCAAACCTGTGTCAACTAGACTTTTAATAATCATATCCCCCAAGCAAGGTATTTTACTGCCACTGTTGTGCAGGGGGTTACATAGGAGGAAAATTATAAGAAAGAGCGACTAATTATAGGGGGTACCAGGAAGTGGGTAAGAGAAGGATGAGGATACTGATGAGAGTGGAGTGGACAGAGAAAGGAGCATGAGCAAGAGGATGCAGGTTAGTGAGATAGGAGATGACTATTGACTTTACATTTAAATTCTTAGAGATTGTAGCTGTCGGGGAAGCAAGTAAATGGAAGGGAATTTCACAGGCAGAAAGTGTGAGAAAAGAAGCAACTGGAGTAGAATTTGCATTTACAATTTATTAGTTTCACAGCAATAAGGTGGTACCTATTTGTTAATACTGTACCGTCAACTGATCTGACATGTCTTAGACAACTCGACCATGAAGGAATTTGCAGTTAGACAAGTTTATAAGGCTTAATTCGAGCTTTGTCTAACAGCAAACTCCTTTGTGGTCAAGCAGTCTTAGACACATCAGATCAATTGACAGTTTTCCTTAGGTTTAGGGAACACAGGTTCAAATCCTATCAAATAATACATATTTTCCTAACAAAATTTCTTTATTATTCAGATCAGTGTGTGTATATATATATATATATATATATATAATGTTTAATTATAAAAAACAGATTATCTACTCAAATACGAGTATCCATTAAAAATAATGTTTAAACAAATTTAAAAAACCTTTTATTGTTTATAATAAAAAACAATACATTTTCACAAAAATTACATTTTTTTTAGAAATAGTGAATAAATGTGGATGTGCGTTGTGGTGCAGTGGATATCAGCTCAGAACGAGAAAGCGGGGAGCCAAGTTCGAATTCCAGTTGAATTCATCACATTCACTTACGCACAAATACCCTTGGGAAAGGTATTAATCCGTCCTTTCCTTCCAGTTATGGGTTAAATAGCAGGACAGATTGGGTTCTATAGCCTTGGCTGGCAACCAATCTACTGCAGAAAGCAATGGCAACCTACTGCGGGATAATATTCTGCCCAGTCAGTCATGTCTCTAAAGAGACATGATTGCCCAAGCGTGTTTCACATATGGCACTTAACTGACTGACTGAATAAATGTGGATATGTGTGAGTATTTGTAAGTGTTTGGCAGTTGCGTGAGTAATTTCAGCCACTTAGGGGAAACATATTATCTCCAGTGGGGACAAAGAGAATATTAGTGCTGCTATATACCACATGCTATGATGAAAGTGGAGAGGATTGTGTCAGAGTTTTTAGAGTTCTGAAACAGTGCCACCTTGGAAAACCAAGTGGGTGTAATCCCACTTGGTCTGTCAAGTTTCAACAACAGATTAAATGGTTGTCACATGTAACAAAGAGAAAATAATGACATAATCAAGATGTTGATATTCCAAACTACTTCAAACAAAAGGTTAGGAAAGAAACCCCTATCAATATATAATACCAGTTCCTGAAATATTGTTTCAAGAGAGATGTTATGAATTTCAACCAAAGTAATACAAGTTGCTCAGTCAATAAATGCCAAATGTTTCCTTATAAGGAAACAGCTAATATTACCAGTAATGCAGTTGCTTTATGTTTTTTCTTTTCATTAACATTAGGAAGCAGCATGAATCTAAAATAATGATTAAGCCTGAAGCAAGACTTGAACTTGCATTTATCATCCTTGGAAGTCTGTTTTGATGCAAGGGGTTTTGTTGCGGCCACTCTGTACCAATTTCTGGGTCAAATTGGAATCAAAGGGCGTAATAGGACCAAAAGTATGAAACGCCTAATAGAAATCACTGAAAATAGTTCTATGTGGATATGGAAGAAAAGAAATATTCTGTGGAGTGTTTCAGCGAACATGACGGCATGACATGATTGATCATGAGTGCGTAATGAGGTTCACGTTGCATTCTCGGAACGCAAGGTTTGCCGTTTCTCATTTTTCGTAAAGTAATTTCGCCGTTAGACATTTGAACAAGTATAACTACACATGTATTTTGTTATAATGGGGCCCTCACATCAGTGAGGGGGGGGCCAGTGTGCAAGTGAAACCGTTGAGAGGAAGGCCCTGAAACAATGCACATTCTCTCCTGATGACCCCAATTAAAATATAAATTCAAAAGGACAAAAGTTCAATGAAGTCATATGCCGTAGAGAAGTTAGGTGGAATTGTTATTGGTAAGAGGAGCATTTTATATTCAGCTCGCTTTAGGTGAGTGTCAATTACTTTCCAGTAATTTCCTTCTTCATTTTATTTGCTATTATATATCATATATTTAGTTCTGTACACAATGGACAAAAGAAAAATTATTCTTTAACAATAATTGCTTGTCCTCAGTATTACAGTAAACTACATTCAGCCACAAGGCCACTGATTGTGAGACTAGAGGTTTTGGTGAGCCTATATCTTAATTGCTATTGTACCCAGGTCTATCCTGACCTAGAGTAGTAGCATCTGTTAGGGACCCAGCTATGGGCAAATAGTGGCTCTCCCAACAAAAATCAACAATACATTTTTATAATAAAATGAGCAACAATAGATATTTATAGCAAAATGACAATGCAATACTAAAAAATATAAAATACATTTTTATATTAAATTTACCAACAATACATTTTATGATCTACAAACTATATATCTTTAAAAAAATATAACTTTGCACTGAAAGCATAGAATATGTACAAAATATCTGTAGTTAAATCTATAAAATTGTGTTCAAAATATGTTAATCTCAGCATTAAATAATCCATAATGGTTGATACGCCACTAAACAAAATCAACCATCTAACAATATATATTTATAGTAAAATTACCAATAATACGCATCTAAAGCAAAATGATCAGCAGTTGTATCCAAAATATGTAGATTTCAGCATTAAATAACCCATAGAGTTGCTACTAAAAAAAGTCAAACAACCAGTCGTAATTGCAAAGAAGAATAATAGAATTATAGTAATCAATTTAAGATATTAGATTGTTGTGCCTCTAGGATATCATAAAAGTAGCTTTTGATTTTAAAATTTCTGCATAAAATGTCTAATTCTTTCATTAACTAATGGAACTTTCTTTCATTGTTCATTCATTAAATTAAAAAGTCACGTGAATTGCTCAACATACAGATTGTGCATTTGCTTTGAAGAAAGTGAAAATTTAAAAAAGTTTTTCTTTGGGAATTAAAACTAAAGATGCAAATACTAATTCTCAATACAAAAACTAGTGTGAAAAGTTACAATCTCTACCAATTGTTACCATTGCAATTAGATAATGTTGAGGATATTAGTAATTTTTTTTCCTTCTGCTTTTTTTTTCAGGATATAGAGGTTTGCTTTGTTTCTTTTGTCGCATATCAACTTCTTATGGGTCATTTACAATATGTCCATAGCTGGGACCCTAACAGGTGCTACCAACCTTCAGTGATATAGAGAAAGACTCAGTTCTCTATTATGAAAATGCTTTTCTCTTTAAGTTAGGGTCAGTCAAATAAGTGCAGAAGTTTAAGTATTTTAGGATTGTTCTAGCAGATGACAGAAAATTTGACATCGAAATCCAATGACGTATTAAAATAGGCTTCCAAAAAATTAAAGATATTAAGAAACAGGAAAATTTCATTAAAAACAACAAGCAATTCTCAACTGCTATATAATAGCAGTCCTCATGAATGCTGGATAATTTTCTCATAGAGAAAAAGACTTCAGGCAACAGATGTGGTTTTACAGAAGGATGCTGAGAATACTCTGGATGAAGCATTTAAACAACGAAGAAGTTTTAAGGAAAATGGAAAAAAGGACAAATCTATACAAAATCACGGACGGTTGAAATTTCTGGATCACACAATGAGACTGTCTGGAAAATTTGATAATCACAGGATATATTGAGGGCAGAGAAAAGCAGCAAGTAAACTACCAAATGAGCGTGTGTAAATGGATGACAGAACAGAGAAGGATAATAAAAAGACAAGCACTGCTAAGATCTACAAAGCATAGGAAATTGTAGAGAGCCATGATTGTCTATATGTTGAAGGGACACGGCACATTGAAGATTTTTATCTCTCAAGATGTAAAGTTGAGGAAGACCATACTTTGCTCCTAAGCTCGATAGATCTGAGCACTGAAAATACTATTTTTGTTTTGGTTCTGGTATAAAAATAAAACTCCTTTCTGTTGTCATCATTACATGTTGTTTTTTTTTCTTTTTTCAAGATGTTACAAGAATGCATTTTGTTACGTCGGGTAACAGAATTATGTGAAATAATACAAAACAATGTAATAGTATAAAAGTAGGTGTATTGACAGGAAAGAGAAGTATTTACAAGAGGTGAGGATTAGTAGAATACAGAACAAGGCAATTAGTATACAGTATTGTCGTAGAGATGTGATAGATTGACGAAAAGAACACCTCCAGTGCAATACCGAAAATACCCGACTGACTTGCTCACTCGACTTCCTTACTTGACTGCCTTCCTCAACTTCGCTTCTCGAGGTATAATCACTACTATTTTATATAGTGATTCGAATAGTCCATTTCCATGGAAAGGTAGAGAGCGCCTCAACACATTTATATATAAAAATAATATTAATAATATCTAAAAAGTTGTAGTAAGGGATTCTATTGAGTTCTGCTTGTTATTACAAAAAACTTTTAATTCATGAAGAACTTGTTAAATAGAGAAATTAGGAATAAAACATTTTAGAAGATTGTAGAATGTTTGAGTAAAATCGAGAGAATTCGAAATGTTCTAGAAATATGCAAGTTAGGTATTAGTCCCTATAAAAATAAGTTTTGGGAAGAGAGTAGTTAGTTGTTAACAGGATTTGCTGACATTATCAACTCCGGCCCGATTCATGGATCTGTGCATCCAGCTGAAAGAATCTATTAGAATAGTAGCCGACCAACTAAAACCTGAAAGAGAACCTCATGGAACTAAATAGATATTTTTGACTCTTTCATTGACCGTACTGGAAATTATTCTTTATATACACATTTAAAGATTTCCAAAGAATATAGCGCTTAAACTACTTTGCTAACTTAACCGGGTAAAGATACTGACTCTTCCTCTCCCTTCGTAACACTTCGCCTGCCAGTAGTAAACTCTACATTTCTGTTTTTAATGCAAAAATTTGTAAATATTGTATATATATCATTTTGTGTTTATCATAAATCAAATATTTGCATGTGATTTAACTCTGAGTTTTGGTCAATCATTTTTTTTGCTTTTTGTTACACTTAACATGTAACACATGGCTCTCTATAGATTCTGTTTCTTTATTTGACAATTGTCATGTTTCTTAAGATAGTGGAGGGGTTTTCCCATTGCATTCTCTATGGTTTTGAATTCAAAGTAGTCCTTTTCCTTGATTGTTTACTACTCATGGCTAGAGAGCCCAGTCAATATTATTTAATATATATCAGGGGTTAGAAAGAATAAATTAATGCACCCACCTCAACACAAGGGTATTAATGTGAAAATCAATGCAGTAGACTAGAACTCAGTTTGCTGATTCCATTTTTTGTGACAACAGCTATTATGCTACCTACACATCCTTGTTAACTAGTAATATTGATCTTGTTAACTAGTACCATTGATCTTGTTAACTAGTACCATTGATCTTGTTAACTAGTACCATTGATCTTGTTAACTAGTATTACTTTTCATTTTAATTTCAGTTACTTTAGAATGTTGGTTAGAGTGTAGCCGTAGGGAGATGGTTAATGTTTATTAATTCGGCCTTTGTCACTTTAGCTTGTTGCCTCTTCTGCTTTCATCTGTGACTGACTGATGCTGATGAAGTCATTTATATAGTCATCTAGATTTTTTGCACTGGATCACAAAGTCTTTATGGTCTTTCAAATCATTCCCATTGGTCAAAAAATTAATTTAATATCGACTCACGAAATCAGGTTTCAACTTTTTCTGTAAGCACAAGGTCAATCCTTTTTCTATGCAGCAAAACGAGGATTTCACACATCATTGTGAATTTTTGTAAAAATGAAGAAGAAAGTTGATTTTAATTCTTAATTTCCTATTTGCTACAAGAGCAGCAGCTGAAATTTTGTTTTAAAAATGTATTCCTTCAAAATTACCTTTGAAATTGATGTGTGTCAATTTTTTATAATAAATATTGATTTTTGAATTATAATTTTTTTAATTTAAGAAGTGTATAATATTATTTTCACACTTATCTGTTGTAAAAATTAGAACCTCTGATAAACCACATTTTCTAACATTGTTTATTCAGACCTCTTTGCTTTGATGTCCTGTGTTTGGCTTCATCACATGACTGATTCTCTCTACACTTTATACTTTGTAATTTTATCTCCTGCCTAATTTGGCGTTAATATAAAATCCATAATATTAGGGACAACACAGCTTATTTTAATGTGTAAGTATAGGCTTTATTGATAATTCTTCTCTATAAGAACCCAACAAAAATATAGAAATCTATCTAAACTTATTTATAAATAGAACTTTGTCTCTGTGTGTGTGTATCCGTTACCTATAGACTCCAAAACGGCTGAACCGATTTTCTTGAAAATTTACACAGTTGTACTATAAGCGTCCGCGAGTGTTCTTAGCTACGTTTTGTGTCGAGGTACCCCGATAAATATCGATAATTGAAAAAATCGGGTTATAGAAAGAGTGGTCTGATCTTAATCAAATTTGATACACTCATAGACAAAGGCATAAGAAATGATATTCAGAAGTTTCAAGGTTGCAGTTCTTGCAATAGTGCAGAAAATCGATAATATATATATATATATATATATATATATATATATATATATATAAAGCAAGATGTTTGTGTGTGTGTGTGTGTCTGTTTATCTGCTTGTATGTCTGTATTTTTTTCAGCCCTTTTATTTTAGTTTTTGCTTCGGGTTTGGCTCTAAGTAGGTATAATTGTAGTTCTTAGTCTCAGCCATGATACCATTTACTTAGAGGACTTATTTAACCTCCAAAATTCAGTTTACGATGAAAAAAAACTTACTTGATATTGATACCAGGAAATCAAAATTTGACTTACATCCATTCATTTTTCTTTCAGTCTACGGTTTCACTTTAACTGGAAACAACTATTGCTTTTTAGTCTTTCATGCTAAGGTACAAAGAGTCTGAGCTCCAGGACCATGGATTAGTTTTAAAGCTTTCATTATACCTGAGCAACGCTGAGCTATCCTGCTAGTGTAACTATGAATATCTAACATATTGACATGTACATTAGCTATAAATTTCCTGGCATCAACTTTTAGCCAAGTTGATAAATGGAGAGAAATCAATAAAACTAGAGATAATTTGATATGCCATTTACCAGATCAAGATTTTAATAAACTGAGATATCAGGACATTCTCTAAGCAATGTCTAAATTTAGGATCATTAAGCAAAGTAAAGGAAATTGATAACTTATTAGAATTTATTAATTAACATCATCAAACAATATTATTGGTCCTGACTTGGCATCTTGGCATCATTCACATTTTCATCACCATAATATAGCTTCCTTGTGCCTTTTCTATAAATACTTTCATTGAATTGTTCAGATGAACTCTTTGCTATGGTACTTAGACTTGATGAATTTAAATGCAGTACTAGATTTGCAGCACAGTTTCATCAATTAACAGTTGAATTGGCTAGATGTAACCATAAGTTTCTTTTTTTGCACTTCTCACTTGTGGGACACTCTTTTGGTACCTGCTTTCTAGCTAACTTTGATCTTCAAAAATTTAAATGCAATATCAATTGTTATCTACCGTCTTTATCATTACACTTCTATTGTTCTTGCTTCTTAATAATGTTTCTCTGTTTTTGTGTCATAGTGGATTTTACTCCCTTACATGGGGTGAAATAATTAAAAAAGAATAACACAGGTTCTTCTTTCCAACAATTCATGAATTTCATAAATCTTTTAGAGGAAGACAAAATTATAATTTCTATATCTTCATGTGTTTTAAGAACTTATCCTGTTTTGTTCCATTTTCTTTTCTCTAATGCTGTTAGTTCACTCAATACAAGGGCCAAGAATGACTCACGATAGAGGCTTACTTTTGAGGATAGATAAAAGTGCACATTATGAGGGTATGTAGGCAGTGGCAGGTCTACAGTTTTGGAACCCTGAAACTTGAACAGATATAGACAATAGACTCAAAGATCCAACTTCCAAAATGTAGGTTATGAATAGATTCTGGTAAGCTCTTGAACCCATACAACTGTGGGGTTTGGGCGCTGTAAGACCCCAAGAATATTTTGAAATTTAATCAGTTACAGTAGAATTTTAAAGCCATGTGAAATGGGTATTAAAACATATTCAAAGGCTGAAATTATCTACATCAACCCATTGGCTTATGATTCTATCACAAAAGTGGTTATATTTTAAGGAAAAAACAAAACATTGATTTTGTTGAAATATTCACTCATTAAAAAATGTTTGCTTTAGGGGCCCTGAATAGTAGATATGCTACTGTGTTTAAGATAGATATTGGTTGAGATAAATTATTCTTAGTTTGGTTATTGGTGTTCATTTGTTTATCTCCTTATATAACTTCACCGTAAGTTTTTGAGATGGTTGCATAAAACTTGGAATATAAAAACTCTATTTTCTTTTACATTTTTTTATTTAATATATTTCAGCATTAACTAAGTTTTATTTCATGCTATGGTCAAAAACTTTGGGATGTTTCACATTTATGAAACTTATATTAAACCAAAATTTTGTGACTTTCCAACTATTAGTTTTATAATTGTTATTTTCTTAGTTGCATGCATGAAATATTGAAACAAATGCTCATTGTAATTGTAATATTAGCCATTTTCTTAGAAGGAAACATTCAACATTCATCGTATGAATAGTCAGTTCTACTTTAAGTAGAAATTCATAAAATCTTTCTATTTGAACAATTTTTCAGAAAAATAGATTTCTTAAGTCCATTGTAGCTGATTTCCTTTTTTTTTCCCCCCTCTAGTGTGGAACACCTACATATTGATTATGTCATTATTTTCTCTTCATGTTTCATGTGTTATCCATTTTTTTGTTGAAAGTATTCAAGTGATGTGCATTGTGGTGCAATGGATATCGGCTCAGAACAAGAAATTGGGGAGCCGAGTTCGAATTCCAGCCAAATTCATTGCATTCACTTTTGCGCAAATACCCTTGGGAAAGGTATTAATCTATCTCTCCCCTCCAGTTATGGATTAAATAACAGGACAGATTGGGTTCTATAGCCTTGGTCGGCAACCAGTCTACCAAAGAAAGCAATGGCAACCTACTGCAGGATAATCTTCTGCCCAGTCAGCCATGTCTCTTTTGAGACATGATTGCCCAAGCATGTATCACGTATGGCACTTGACTGATTCAAGTGATATGGTTTCTTTGGTTTGGTACAGTTCTTTGTTTTTGATTCTGGAGCATCAGTCCACAAGGTTTGAAGAAGGATGGTTTTCATTAAGAGCTCCAAGCCATTCTTAACCATTGATCCAAGAAAGCAATTGTATACAACTGATAGTTTGGATATTTCTGAATGATCTTTGGCATTATGCATGGCCACTATATAAAAGTCTCAATCTGATAAGGTCATTTAAGAACATGACTAGAGTTTTTAGGCCAATGTTTTAATTTTGTAGCAATTTGTGATATTTGATAAAGCAACCTAGAGCATAGCCTATTCTATCTTTAATCTTTGTAACTCTTATACTATTACTTCTTTGTGTCATGTCATTTCAGGTCATGGCTCTCCACAACTACCTGTCCTTTGTAGATTTTAGTAAAATTTGTTCTTTTGCTATCTTTCTTAATCCCTGTTCTATCAACTAATTGTACAATCTTGTCAGGTAGATTATCCTTTGCATTCCTCTGTTTTTCTTGCCTTTAATATACCCTGTTAATGTCAAATTCTTCAAGCCTTCTTATGTGTGTAAGAAATTTCAATTGTACCTTTCTTATTCTAAGTATCCTTCTTATGTCTATTCTCCTTAAAAATTTCTCCTTACTCACATATTCAGCCAATGGTATTTTTATTATCCTTCTCAATAACCACATTTTTATTGTCTCAAGTCTCTTTTTCATCTATAAAGTCATTGTCCAGCATTCACTGCCATATATATATATATATATATATATATATATATATATATATATTCCTCCAGTAAGAAGGGGTTCCACTCCAAAAGCTTCTTCCTAAGAACAACAGTTTTATAAAACAGGCTCCTGTGTACAGAGCCTTGTTCCTCCAACCCATAATCTATGATACGGGTCTCGAACTTTATATCAATTTTCATAAATTAGTATTCATATAAAAATACAAATTTTATTGTAACCTAATCATGTATAGTAATGAATCATATGCAATATAGATAAACAATTCAACTAGAAAACTGAAAATAAATACATTGTATCTAAATAGAAATTAATGACATGTCATAATAGATCATTCCATTTTAAATACATCAACACTGTTTTGTCAAAATTTTTTAAAGCAACTTGAAATTTTTCTTGCCAAAAAAGTTAAATAATTATAACATATTTTTATTTCATTTACATTTTTCAAGATCAAACTTGAGTGGAAAGCAAGAAGCCAGAAGAGATTTTCCATCTTCGTTTCTAATGAAATCTTCCTTTTTCTTAATAGTTTATTTTTGGAATGCATCTTTTACTATTCCAATGTGCCTTCAGATTTTGGTGTCTCCTCTTCCATCATTTGTTATTATACAGTATTTGAAATGAAGAAAACTTGGATATCTTGCAAAGGGATAGGAATTAACAAGCTTGTGTCAGAAGAGCCATTAATACAGCAGATATTTAATTCATAATTAACTGGTTCCCATATTTGGTATCTTGGACCCACCTAGTGTATAAAAGTATTTGTTTTATTCAGTCTGTAGTATTTTATAAAAACAAACAGGTAAGTCATTTAAAATCAGATTATTTCTGAATAAAATGAAGACTTTCTCCAAGAACATGTACTTAAGTACCAATAGATGGATAATGAGCTAGGTACTTCTACAGCTGACCTTTTTATTGGTACTCCTTCATGCATCATTACTAATGGTACACAATTAATCATTTCAAATTGGCTGCCATCAAGAAAAGGTCATACAACCAGCAACTGGTGGCCTTTCTCTTTAAGAAATGCTATATCATGAGAAATTATTTCTTTTACAGCTTCCGGAAGTCAGGGAGTGTCAGAATATTTTTTTTTTTTTGTATCTGAGTGTGGATAGGTAGAGAAGTGGGTATATGAAAGAATGAATCCTATTTGCTTGTTTTTTTTGTTTGTTGTTTTTCTGAAAATACAAGTTGTTGATTTAGAAAAGCAAAATAATTTTCTTCTCCATATTAAAAAATTCTTGTCTGTATCCAAATATTTATAGACTTAGATAAGAAAGTCAAATGAATAAGAACTTTATATTTATGTTTTTTTCTTAATGCATGAACTGGTAGTATTCTCTACCAGAGTCAATTTTTTATTTTTTTTATTTTAATATTAAAAAAAAAAACTTCTGAAATTATTATTTCAGAATACACATCAAATGTCTATGATGTCTGCATTGGAAATATCCATGTCTTTAATATTAATGAAAAAATATCCTCTGTCAGTCAGGTACTTTAGCCCCTTCAAAGTATTCACCTTAGGACCTAACACACTTATCCTAGCATTTTTCTCCACCTAGAAACTGTCTACAAAGTCCTCTTTGAGGACCACCATCAGCTGTCTCATCAAGTTTTCTTTAATCTTGCACACATTATCTCGTAATATATTACCTTGTACTATGGAAGTAATTGATAGGTATATCTGGTCGTAGGTAAGGTTAACAAAAAAATGTGACAACCGGCTTGAAAGGCAATGGCCAAGCAATGATGTTGTTGACAGATGCATCTGACCAAAGATAAGTCAACAAAGGACAAGGGTGGTTGACATATATTCGGCCATAGATGATGTCAACAAACAAGCAACAACCAGTTTGAAAAACAATAGACCACTGGGTGTGATTGACAAATATATTTGGCTGTAAATAATGTCAACAAAGTGACAACCCAAAAAAGTAAAAATGTGTGGGAGTTTTAAAACTGTCAAGTTTAGAATTTTTGGCTGATGAGAGACTGGCTGATGACTCCCAACAGCTCCTTGGTGTGTGCGATCTCTCTATGGCTGCTCTACTCAAGTGTCACAAAGAAGAATAAAAAATAGATTATGTTTTTATATATATATATATATATATATATATATATATATATATATATATCTTTTTTTTTTTCTAAACATATACTGTTAAATATAAGAGACAATGAATGTCTATTATGTTTAATCATGAACTGTTCTAAACATCGTATTTTCACTTTAATTTCTGGTGAAGGTTAAAATAAAGACAAAAATTGTCCAACATTTGGATATTTGCTTATTATGTTGAACCACATTACAAATTTATGAACTGTGTCTGCTATTTGGTGACTGTTATCATTGCTTAGCGATGTTTAATGTCAACACAAGATAAAATCATCTTTGATGGTGGATGTCTTTATGTTAACCTCCCTGTAACCTCTCTGAAGATGGCTCATGTGAACTGAAAGCTTAGAACCAACATAATAAAAAATTATCCAAATGTTGGACAAGTTTTGTCTTCATTGTAACCTGAAATTAAAGCCAAAATATGATGTTTAGAATGGCTCATGATTAAGCATACTAGAAATTCATTGTCTGTTATATTTAACAGTATATGTTTAGCAAATTATCTGCTGCCTTGAAATACTATATATATATATATATATATATATATATATTCAGAAATGATAATATGGATATGTTATCACTACAAAAGTTGATATTTTGTTTCAATACTTCTTGTGTCTTAAGACATATTATAACATATCCATGTTATAATTTCTGAATAAATATTATTAGCTCTACCTTTTATTGACCACTTTTTTAAGAATAGTGTTTCTTTGGACAAAGAATATTATTCCATCCATACGTACCTTTATACTCAAAGATAGATAGATATATATATATATATATATATATATATATATATATTAAATGATCCTAACACCAAGAAATTTTAATGGAACCTCATTAAATGTCAAATAACCAAATTAATAAAAAATTATCCAAATGTTGGAGAATTTTTGTCTTTATTTTCAACTGAAATTAAAGCCAAAATATGACGTTTAGAATGGCTCATGATTAAACATAATAGACATTCATTGTCTCTTATATTTAACAGTATATGTTTAGAAAATTATTTGCTGCTTCGATACACTAAATATATATATATATATATATATATAAAGCTCAGAATAAATGCCCCTACTAGTATTTAAAGCAACACAAAAAATACATCTTAAACAATCAAACATGAAAAGAAATTAACACCTCAAACAAAGCCCTTTGAAAATGGCTAAAGAAGTGGCTGAAAGCACTTGGGACAATAACTAATACGGACAATTTTTGTACTCCCTTACTCCATATGTGTTCCTTATTCTTTGTCCAGATTCAGTGGTAGTATATAACAATCTCAGTATACCTTTCATTTTTAAAACAGTCTGTAAAGTCCTCTTTCAGTATTACCATCAACTTAGTAATAAAAAAGTCAAGAAAGCAGTGTGGCTTCTCAAGATCAGTGTACCGATGAGTGCAGGCAATGGTGATGACATAGTTAGGATAAGAATAAGCTAAAACAAAAATATCAACATTTTCTATCAAATGTTCCAAGAAGTAGAACTCACAATAAACCTTTCCAAAACAGAAACTATAATCTGGAATTAGAATGAAATCAATGATAGCACATACTCTGAATCTATAAAAAATATCAGTATTTACTAATTCCACACCCTAAATAAATGTCTTCATATATAGTTCAGTTATTAGGTTGCTACAAAAATAATGGCTGTTCAAAGTGTTGTATTTTGAAAAGCCATTTTAACATAGTATACAAGGTATATATATAGTTTATAAAGGAAAACTCAACTCATCATTTCAATTGGTTATAAACTATAGCTCATTTTACTTTTATTGTTATTTATTTGTTTGTTTGTAATTTTATGCTTATTATTTTTATTGTTATCCCTCTCTTCATTTTAAGAAAAGACTCATTCTAGCAAAAAATTTTGTACCAGATGGAAGGTATATTGTAAGGTCTGATGAAATGAGCTATAGTTTATAACCAATTGAAATGGCGTGTTGAGTTTTCCTCTATAAACTTCATATCACTCTGGTTAACACCCATCGAGCTCTCTATATGGATTTACCCGTTAATATTTTATATGAAGGTAATCTTGTTGGATTATCCTCACCATTTACGGACTGGACATATATACCTATATATATATATATATATATATATATATATATATATATAATGAGTGCTCTTTAATAATTTTTTAACTTAATTTCAGACAGAAATATTTTTGAAGCATAGAAAGCCTTAATTATGAACATGATAAAATATGATCTATGTTTACTTTTCTTGCATGAGTTCAAACTTGGACACAACGCCTCCTAAACTTCTGCCAATATCAACAGATTATTGGGAGATGGGTTCACAAGTGATCAGACAGTATGAAAATGAAATTCAATACTGATGATGAGCCTTGAAGATGAAGAAGGTAGAGGATGGTCATGCGGTCTTGACAACAAACAATTGCAAGCAGTTGTTGAGCAAAGCCCATGTCAAAGTGTGTGAGAGAAATGTCTCAGATGCTTGGTGTCAGCACTACAACAGTATCATGCCATTTGCAGAGTATTGACAAGGGGAAAAAGCTTGATAAATGGGTTCCTCATGATCTCAATGAAAACCAAAAACTTAGGCGTTTTGAAGTGTGCTCGATGCTCTGTCTGCATAACATCAATGATCTCTTTTTTTCTTGACCAAATAGTCACTTATGATGAAAAGTGTATGCTTTAGGATAACTGTACATGATCAGGTCAATGGCTTGATTGTGATGAGTCTCCTCAAACATTTCGCAAAGCCAAAGTTGCATCAGCAAAAGATTATGATGACTGTCTGGTCTGCAATTGGTGTTATTCACTTCAGCTTTCCGGAAGCCAATCAAAGCCTTAATGCAGAGCTTCACTGCAATCAACTTGCTGAAATGCATGCATGCCTGCAAAAAATGAGAACTTTATTGGTGAATCAACATGGTCCAATTCCGCTCCATGACAATGCATGGCCACATGTTGCAAGAATGATTTTTCACCCACAGATTTATCATTTTTAAAATTTTTAAAAATTTTTTTTATTAATCATATCACCCTGAGCAAGCGGTAACACCACTGATGTGCAAGGGACTACGTAAGAGTAAAAATATTGGAAAAGAGAAAGCCGGAAACCACATCCTAAACAGGAAACAAGGGATGAGCTTCTTCACCTGTTCAATAGATGTGGGGTGGAGTGTGAACTAGGCAATAGTTTAGCCTATCTACTCCAATTGAAAAAAAAAAAGGTGAAGATTGGAAGAGAAAACCGGAAACCACATCCTAAACAGGGAACAAGGGATGAGCGTGAGTGGAGTGTGAACCAGGCGACTTACACATTTAAATGATAAAACTTTTAGGTCCAAACCAGAGGTGGAATCAGGTTTTAAAGATTTAATTGCATTACAGCCAATAACTTTTTATGAACGAGAAATAAATAATCTTGTCGATTGATGATAGGGGTGCATACATGCTCAAGGCTTGTATTTTGACAAATTTCAACATTTCTACAGGTACTTTTTCAAGAATAAAATTATTTTTCTGAAATTGGACTGATTTTTGTAACAACTTAATATAACAAATTTAGTGGCATGGTCTGTATTTTTGCCTAACAGTGCAAATTGCTACAAAATCAAAAAATTGATACAAAATTGTTCCAATGTGTACAAAATTGCTTCTAAACCAAAACATTAACCTGAAAACTCTAGTCATGTTTTTCAATAACCAGGACATAGTTGCTCATGGCTTTCCACAATTTCCTATCCTTTGTATCCCTTGGCAATCTTTACCTTTTTACTATTCTTCTTAGTCTCTGTTCTGTCACTTGTTTAGGCAAACTCATTATGTGGGTTACTCAATGTCACCCTCTGTCCCTCTTGCTTTCAGTATATCCTTTGTGTATCATAATCTCCAAACTCTCTTTTTTGTTGTGTCCCAGAAATATGAACTGTCTCTTTTAAAATTTCAGTGCAAGTGTCTTTTAAGTTCCCAGTTTCTTTAAAATTTCTTCATTGCTTACTTGCTCTGTCCATGGTATTCTTAGCATCCTACTGTACAACCAAATCTCTGTTACTGCAAGTCTTTTCTAAATCTTTAAGGAAATTGTCCAGCATTCCCTGCTACTGTGTGCAATGAGTAAATTGTCACCATTTTATATTTTTAGTTTTGATTTTGTTGACTGCACAATATAGTAGAGTCAGTTGAGCACCATCCGTAAGAAAAAAGAGCCTAATGACACAATTTGCTCTGCCAGAAGTTTGGAAACTGCATGCTGTACTGCTTGGTAATTGTGCAAGAACCTCCAATATAAGCATTTCATTATTTATATTATCTGGACTATTGTCCTCGTCTTGTTTGCCATTTCAGCTGTTGTATGCTCTGGCCTTCTTCAGGTTCTGGAGCGTACAACTGCCAAATCCTACCTCATCTCAAAAATATAGACAAACAAATATTTCAGTGCTTAGTTGTCAATCTGAGGACAGTGCAAAGGATTCAGAAAGAACTGGATGAGTTGGGTGATTTTTTGTGAAGGTATGACAACTCGGAAATTTCACTGTGATCATTCTGATATAAAAAAAAAGAACTCCTGAATTCTTTTGCTGAGGGCTTCAGACTCAACATGGAGGCCTACAACAAGTGTCTAAAGAAAGTAGCACTTAGGTCAAGTGGGTGGCTGCTGAAAGACCCTATGTCTAACAACAGGACTACATCATGCTACATAAACAATAGAACCCAGTCATGGCTTGCTGACAATTTCTGTGACCACATCACCCTTTAGATCTGGATACTTAACTTCCCAGACTACAATCACTTTGATTATTATGTGTTGGGTCCAATTGAGCAAGAGACCAACAAAACCTCTTGTAATACCAATGATGAACTGAAAGCAAGGATTATGGAAACATTGACCCACTTAAAAATAGTAACCATCCATAAGAGTTGCTGGAAATTCTGAAATCATCTGGAGGCTGTATTTGAAACCAGTAGTGATTTTTATTGAATTTGCTAATTAGTATTTCAAGATATTTTTGTATAATTTTAGTAAATATATGTTAAAATGAGATTTCAGTGTTATTTTTAATTTTTGCATAATTTAGATAATTTATCCATTGCACATATATGAAGAAGGTTGATATTAGTTAGCAGTTCAGCACTTTTCTATTGTTTATCATGATCTTTGAAAGATTCCATCAATCCAAGTTGCAGTTAACCCTTGGCATCAGATGGTAAAGCAGTCACCAACAGTCAAGTCATTGAATGGTGCCAGTCAAATGGATATCGAAGCAACTGTCAAATATCACCAACTTCAGTGAACAGTATATGTTTTCTGAAAGAAGAACAATATTTCTTGTATTTGGAATGCAAAGATGGCATAAGAACAAAGATTCCTCAAAGAAAAAGATACAAGAAATCAACTCAAAGCTATTCTCCAGATATTTAACATTCAAATATCCAATTATAAAACATCTATATTGACAGCATGTGTGTTGTGGTACAGTGGATATTGGCTCGGAATGAGAAACCGGGGAGCTGAGTTCGAATTCCAGTTGAATCCATTGTATTCACTTACACGCAAATATCCTTGGGAAAGGTATTAATCCGTCTCTTCCTTCCAGTTATGGGTAAGTAGCAGGACAGAGCCTTGGTCGGCAACCAGTCTACCGCAGAAAGCAATGGCAACCTACTGCGGGATAATCTTCAGCCCAGTCAGTTATATCTCTTTCGAGACATGATCGCCCAAGCATGTATTATGTATGGCACTTAACTGACTAATATTGACAGGCCAACATGGCAAGTTTATTATAATGGAGTAAAGGAATTTGTGAACAAAACAAGAAACATAAGTATGACTGAATAGCTAATCTAGACATGACTAATGAACTTGTGTGTGAAGAATATCCCTTTCAAAGATTGAATTTCAATGATATGGTAAACATCTCGGAAATAAATATTAATGACTTTAAGTAAACATCAAGTCAATTTTTAAAATGATGCTCATATCCTATTTCAAAAGCCTCTTTAGATTTGAAAGCAATTAATTAAAAAAATAGATTTTTTTTTATATTAAACATTTGAAAGTCTGAATTCCAAACAATAATAAAATAAGAGCAATCAAAGAGTGCAAACCTTTGCCAAGGAAATACTGACATCATCTTGATGATTAGCAGGAGATGATTATTAAAATGACAATAACTGCAATGAACTTGACCACTCTCAAGAGTGAAAATGCAAAAAAAAAGATAAATAAATAAAAGGAAATTAAAAATCAGACTGCAGAAATTGTGTAAAAGTTTTTTTTACTTTTTAATATACCAAAGTTGTATTCAACTCATTTTTTGTTTATATATAATTTTTTTTTAATTTATAATAAATATTAAATTTATATTATAGATAATATTTTCACAGAAAAAAAATAGAACATTCAAAAAATGTTATAACATAAAGCAATCTATTCAGTATTTGGTATGTGAAGTATACTAAAAATATTATTTAAAAATGGAAAAATAACCCAGAAACTTTATCCCATACCAAATTGAACCCAGATTCTAATAAATTCATGCCAGTCATTAGGCCAATCATCCCTGAAAGTTTAATTGGAATCTCTCCAGCAGGGTCTTGAGATATTTTGACCACAAACAGACAGACAAACAAACAAACAAATGTGACTGAATACAATATCTCTGCCTTAAATCAAAGGTAATAAAGAGAACATGGTTCTGCCTGTTAAATAAATCTTTTGTATTACCAAACATATGTACATGAATTTAAGAGACAAAAAGGAGTAAAAAAATATTCATTCATTGATTTTAAAGTCTTTGGATAGTTGGTTTATGGAAAAAAAAATATAGTTTAGAAAAGACTTTTGAATAGTTGGTGCACAGAGAAAAGCAAAATTCTGAGGTTGAGAAAAAACTTTTCATTGTCAGCAAAGATTAAGTGATCATCTCTACTGTTGTTGTTGGAGAAGATTTGTTTGAAGCTGCCGACATTTCTTTTACCATACACTGTGGGGAAAAGAAAAAAGTCATGTAACTCTACCTTCACTTGTGTTTGACTTGGAGACAACCACATCTCTGCTCTTAGAGATTAAAAAAAATCTGTGGATTTGAAGAACTTTTTCCAGAAAATAGACTCAAGCAAAATAGGGTTTTAATTTTCTGATTGGTCAAATATTTCACATGGTGATGTTGATTTCTAACCAATAGACACTTTGATTTAAACGGGGTGTGCTGTATTGTGCAATCTTTTTAGCACATATATAGTTTGTTACTGGGTAGAAAATGAAGTTTGGGCATGTTTTTAATATGGTATATATATATATATATATATATATATATATATATATGTGTGTGTGTGTGTGTATGTGTTGTAAAAAGGGTTTATTTTTTAAAGACCAATAATTTGACCTTGTGTCTAACTCATCTAAGCTTAATAACTACCTTTTATTTGTGTCTTGACATGAAGTAGTGGTTAGCAAGCTAATCTTCTAAACCACTATTACTGTACTAAATTGAACCCTCATTGAGTTTCTCTTCATTTTTGGTTCTGTACCACACCAAGATAAGAATAAATAAGATGCATATAAGAATTTAAATCTTAAATTTTCTTATTTCAAAAGAGGGCACCAGTTAAATTAACTGGTGTGTTTGCAAAAATAAGAAAGAATAATTTCTGAACAATTTTTGTAAATTAGCATTCATTCGATCTTTCTCAAGCCATGGCACTTTTTAATAACCAAAATATATTTCTTATCATTTTTGAATGAAAGTCCTGTTGACAATATAAATGCTGTGACAAATTGGTATGAGTTCATTAAGAGTTATCCAGAGGGAACAAAAGTTTCAAGAGTTGAGTTAGTAAAATTAACTGAAACTGAGATGTCAAAAAAAGGTCATGGTATGAGGAATTCGAATGATCTACTCTTGTGGACTAAAAGGGTTCAGTTTGAAATTCCAATCTGTTTCACCTGAAAAAGGCTGGAGTGTACAACAGCTGAAATGTCATGGATATGGCAATAAAGATCAAGGCGACATTCTAATGATGTAAATTATATAAATACTAGCAGTATAGCCCGGCATTGCTCAGGTGTAATGAAAGCTTTTATATATATATTATTGATTTTTCTGCACTATTGTAAGAACTGCAACCTTGAAACTTCTGAATATCGTTTCTTTTGCTTTGTCTATGAGTGTATCAAATTTGATTAAAATCGGACTACTTCTTCTATAACCTGATTTTTTTGATTATCGATTTTCAGTATTCATCGGGGGTACCGTGACACAAAACCTAGCTAAGAACACTCGCAGATGCTTATAGTACAACTGTGTAAATTTTCAAGAAAATTGGTTCAGCCATTTCAGAGTTTATAAGTAACGGACATACACAGACAAAGTTCCATTTATAAATAAGTTTAGATTTACAACACCTCATCTCAGAAATATAGGCAGATACTTTGTTTTTTATTTACAAATCACAAGTTTGAAACTGCTTACATCACTGTAATGCTGTATACTATTACAAATTGAGAAAAAGGACATCATTAGTAGTATGCAGTTATTAGCGACTAAAACAGTTTCAAACTTTATATTTGTTATAGTAAACAAAGTGTACATAAGTTTCATGAAGTCAACAATTTGGTATAACATTTGTTGATCATGCCAGTTAATGCCCTCTTTCTCAGAAACTGTAAGTAATATCTGCTCAGCATAATTGCAGTATAAACCACAGGTGGGCTCTGTAGGTGTTGAACAAAAACAAATAGGCCTGAGCAGGCATCTTCAACAGGGATTGGCTAGCCACCCTTGTAGAGAGGCCTACTCATATAGGAGTGGCCAGCCACCACATAAGCAATATTTGATTTGTTGAGATTAAAGATAATCTGGTATTTGTTGATTGATTTTTTTTCTTTTTTTTGTTAACAATAATATTTAGTTTAATTGATCTGCCCTTTGAAATAAGACTTGTGTTTCTTCAGATTATGCCCATACAACTGAAACGCATCAATTTTTCATTGCAACCAATGCTTTAACATGTATATGTTGCTATGCATTTGTATATCTTCAAACTTACACATCCATTGATATATTAAGACATGGGAATTTCATTTTTTTTTTTTTTTTTTTTTTTTTTTTTTGTTATGGGTATATAATCTAAATTCTTAAGTGATAGAAAAGAAAAAGAATTTGAATGAAATTGGTGAAATTATTTACATTAAGACCTTCAAATTGGCCTATAGTTTTACAACATTAAAAAAAAACCCAAAAATTGTTTATGTATCTTTTCTGATTTGTGTTCTCTGAATTTTTTCTTGTTGCAATGGTTCAGACTAAAAAATGATGCTCATATAACTTGTTGCTTCCAGGATTTGAAATATTAACTTGTAATCTGTTATAGAGGAGTGGAGTTTTATGAGAAGCAGAAGATGAAAACCTATGAACACCTACTCTTAATTGTCTAATATAATTTCTTTAATGTTCTGTTCTGGTCAGTGCTTATTAAAAACCATCCTGTTTGTTAATTTCATACTTTTTTTCAGAGTTCAAACAGGAAACAGTAATTATATTTTGTTATTTTATATTTTTTATTTATATGCATTTTATGATTGCATTGTTTAAAAAGTACTGTGTCATCCATAAACCCTTGTTTTCTTTTTAAAAAGCAGTTCATAATACAAAATGATTAGGTAACAGTATTATCAATTTTATTATTAATTTCACAATTGAATTTACATTCTATTTGAATCTGTATAACTGACTGACTCAAGAACACTTGTTCAAATTTCTGGTGGGATATATAACTAAATATGTTCTCTGACGTGTTTTCACATGCTTCATATTTTCTGAGCAATCAGTGATAACTAGCGCACAATTCGAATTTTAAATTTTCTGATCCAGTTTCTGTGCTTAAGAAACCAGAGTTCTTTCTTTTTTTTTTTTTTTTTAATCATATCACCCCTGAGCAAGGCTGTAACGCCACTGATGCGCAGGGGGCTACGTAAAGGTAAAAAGAATGGAAAAGAGAAAGCCGGAAACCACATCCTAAACAGGAAACAAGGGATGAGCCTCTTCACCTGTTCAATAGACGTGGGTGGAGTGTGAACCGGGCGATAGTTTAGTCTATCTACTCCAATTGAAAAAAAAAATAAGGAAAAGAGTGAAAAGATTGGAAAAGAGAAAACCAGAAACCGCATCCTAAACAGGAAACAAGGGATGAGCCTCTTCACCTGTTCAATAGATGTGGGTGGAGTGTGAACCGGGCGATAGTTTAGTTTATCTACTCCAATTGAAAAAAAAAAAAAATAATAAAGGAAAAGAGAAAACCGGAAACCGCATCCTAAACAGGAAACAAGGGATGAGCCTCTTCACCTGTTCAATAGATGTGGGTGGAGTGTGAACCGGGCGATAGTTTAGTCTATTTACTCCAATTGAAAAAAAAAAAAAAGTAATAATAATAAAGGAAAAGAGAAAACCGAAAACCGCATCCTAAACAGGAAACAAAAAAAAAAAAAAAACGTTGTTGAATTGATAAGTTTTAACTTAGTTAAAGTCCAGGCAATGAAATGTCTAAGAAAACAAAATCAATCCTTCAATTAAGCATGAAAAGTTTTAAAATCAAGCAAAAATTAGGCAAAACGAACAAATAAAAAAAATAATGGCTCACCCAGAGCAGAATTCAACAATATTCAAGGCATTTTAACTCCAAGCCGAGAACAAAGCCACTGACCGATTGTAAAAGATATTACTAACTTTTTACTCACAGAAAGCAAACATAATATTATTGCAATTTTTTTATCTAGACTCAGAACATATGCTATAGGTAAATTGTAGTAAATGCCTTTTTTTTTTAATTCAATATTGCAATGTGGATTCCACAACCCCTTCTATAATTTTAATTAAATTTGGTACTGCACTTGGCAAGGGTTTAGAGTACAATATGTTCTTAAATTGGTTGGGATATTATATATTTAAGTTGTATCTAGTAAACACAGGTACATACAACTTTAGAATAATATTATCTAGATTGTTTTTTATTAATTTTAGAATTACCATGTTTCATTCTTTGATAGACTTGGTTCTTTGGTCTATTTAAGTTCTAGTGAGGTGAGAGTTACCAAGCCAGTCTCATAAGCTATTAGTATTTCAGTTAGTTTGATACTCACTAGGCACTTTACGCTTGCAGCTTTATGCTGCACTAAGCTATGATTTAATAAATACCTATCATTATTTTGTATTGTATTATCTATTACATTTGTATATGTTAGTGTTCATTGCTTCATAATATGCAAATTTTACTCATATCTAAGGGCATAAGACAGTATAAATTGTTCTTAGTTCCAACTAGGTACATACAAAAACGAACTGTAGCAATGATTATTTAGACTTTTTAAAAATTTTACTGCTTGCAGGAATTTCAATATCTTCTGAAGTTTTAATTTTTATTTTAACTGCATGCAAATGACTTAAACTTCATTTTAAATATAAAATCTTTTGTGTATTTCAAATCCAGTTTAGACTATTTTCAGTGAATGCTGGACAATATCATCGAAAATGAGCACAAAACTGGAAGCGGCCAAAATGTGGTTCTACAGAAGGATGCTACGGATATCATGGACTGAGCATGCAAGCAACGATGAGGTGTTGGAAAGAATGGCAACAAAAAGGAAATTGATACTGAACATCAGGAAGAGTTCCTGAGACATGCAATGAGGGAGGAGAGCCTGGAGAACCTGATACTGACTGGTCAGATAGAAGGAAAGAGAGACAGAGGAAAGCAGCAGATAACATATTTGCAGGGTCTGATCAGGTGGATGACAGAACGGGGGTTGCCAGGAGTAACAGGAGCAAACATACTAAGAGCCACAAGGGATAGGGAGATGTGGAGAACCATGATCACCTACGTCCTGAAGGGACAGGGCACATAGAAGAAGAAGAAGAAATGTCAATTTGTATTGATTACTGTAAAATAACTACCATGATTGATATGGGTTGGCAGAAATTGAGTAAGAGAAAAATTACATGTTCTGGCTTAAGAAAAAAAGGGGAGACAACAGCTGCAAAAATTAAGATTTTATTTAAAAGTAAACATTTGATTGTAAAAAAGAAAAAGAAAAAAAATTTACTAAGTTCACTCATATTCATTTTTTATGTAATTATATATTGGATGCAGCAGAAGTAACACCCTTTTCTTTAATTTTAGTGAACAAAAATAAATCACAGTCGTTTAAGAGAATTTATAATAAGTATCATCATATCAAAACCACATGATTTATGATTAACAAACTATTTAACATGTTCAAAATGCTCCCCACCATGTTCAATACAACACTGAACCCTATTGGCCACATTTCTACAAACCATTTGACACAGTTCTGCATTAATTTCAGAAAATTTATCATAAATTGCTTGTTTTAATTCAGGAATTGTTTTGGTTTGAACTTGTAAACAAGATCTTTAATTACACCCAACTAAACATTGTTGGGTGTTACGACCGGTAATTGTGATGGCCACAGAATTGCTTCACATCATCTCATCTACCTCAGCTCAATAAAAAATGGGTATTACTTTTGTTGCACAATGTTTAGTTATACTAAAAAAATAGGGATTTCCTTATATAAATGTTTGAGTGACATTTTTAATTATTACTAGATTATAGATATATTTTTTCTTTGTTGAGAAATATGTCACAAGCATGTTCAAAGAAGTACAAAAAAGAAATATGAAAGAACAAACAAAATGTTTAACAAAAAAGTATATGTAGTTGTGTGTGATAAAATTAGAGAGAAAAGTTTTATATTATAATATCTGGTTATATCAGAGGTAAATTTGTTATTGTATATGCATCTCCATCTTGTGCAAGATAGTTTTATATTATCACATCTGCTTCTCTGTCTACTTGTGTACTGGAGATAAATTTCTTATAACCTATGCACTTCTGTCTTGTGTATCTGACTTAATTTTATAACATCTACCTTTCTGTTTGAGGTAAATTTGTTATGACATATATGTTTATGGCTTGTGTATCTGGGATAAATTTGTTATAGCATATGCATCTCTCACTTATGTGCCTGAGATAAATTTATGACATCTGTTTCTCTGTCTGGTTGTGTTGGACGTAAATTTGTTATATATATATATATATATATATATATATCTGTCTTGTATGTCTGAGGTACATTTACGTCATAATGTCTGCTTGTGTGCCCATGGTAAATTTTATTAGCAATGTAATCCTTTTCAGTTTATTTATTTGAGGCATCACTGATTAGCACCAACCTTGGAAAGTAAAAAAAATTTCAAAATACAAAGCATCATTGATTTTCTCAACAACATGTAATATGACATGAGGTAATATAACTGCATTTGATTGGTTAATAAATGGTCAGTGATGTTCTCATCTAGTGGTAGTTGTAGAAAAATACAGTATAAATTATTGTTCAGTGGTTGAGCCGACTTGTTCTGTTTGATTAAAATGTGAGAGAAAAAGACTTTCTTTATTACAAATCATCTGGGTTGAACAAAGAACAAGCTTGTTTTCATATTTCATTTCCTCTGACCACTTCTGACAGTGTTCTCAGCCAATAGTCTGAAGTTTTGCAAAAAGTGACTGTCTTGCAAATTGCTCCCTGAGTACATGAATGCTATTTTTTAATCTTTTTATTGGAAACTTTATGCAGTTACACCAATAAGTATATAATGTTTGTCTCTACTTCAGAGATGAGGTAGTATTTACATTATTTGGTCTGTTGTCCTTTGTAGGGGCCTCAAATATTTATCAAATTGGCCTTGTGCCAAACACAACCAAAGTCCCCACAATTTAAAATATCAAAAGGTTGAAGATTTGATGTTGGAATGTGAAAGAATAAAATATTTTGTTTTGTATGTTAAAGTAAAATTTTATTAACTAAACAGAATAACAAATTTATAAGAAATAAAATGCTCAAATAGAAAATGTATTAATTTATAAGAGTTAAATGTTTAAAGAGAAAATCTATATAGTTAAGTGTTCCAGATAAATAGTAGTAAGGAGTTAAATGAATCCAGAGCTTATAGTTGATAGTAGCAGAATGTGTGTATGTAGAAAGATTAACAGGTTACTAATAAAGTCTGTGTTCCCTTCCTTATTTTATGATCGGCGAGAAAGTGAAAAGGAAGGTGAAGCAATAAAGGAAGTTGTACTTATCGGAGTTAGTATTTGAAGTTGAAGCATCTTTTTGTCATAGTCATCATCATCTTTGTTGACCGAGAAGTTGAGGATGGAGAAGAGGTAAAAGAAATTAGCATGAGTGAAAAAGGCAAACGAATGTGTGACGTGACCTTACATCCTGTTCAAACTTGAAGTTTCCTTTGTTACATTTTAGTGTGTCATCTCTCTCTCTGCTCCTATTTGACTGTCTGCTTCGACTTTCTTTCCCCCTTCCTTCATATCAGTTCACCTTTTTATGATGGATTGCTAACTTTTCTCTCAGTTTTGCAAATTGCTTCCTTTCATTGGTTAGAAAATGAATTCGACATTGGATTGCAAAATTTGGCTTTGTTTTTTCTTTCTGTATGGAGTCAATCATTTTCCTATTTGTCAAAATTACGTTTCACACTTGATTGTGAATTTTTGCTTTGGTCTGGTTTTTTCAAAATGTTTTCAGTCATTCTGATCTATTTTTGTGGGTATGCAATTTTATTTTTGTGTTTCAGTCAATTGTTGAATGATATCAGATTTGTATACTATACCTTATCGTTATTGCCATGTTTACAAGATTTTTTTTTTTTTTATTAATCATATCACCCTGAGCAAGGTGGTAATGCCACTGATGTGCAGGGGGCTACATAAGAGTAAAAAGATTAAGTAGAAGAGAGTGAAGAGGAAGACAAACCAGTTAGAAAGGAGCAAGAGAAGGATGGGAATACAGGTGTGATGACAGTTGCAAAAGTGGAGAGAAAGGAAAGGATATACGGGGTGGTGAAAGAACTAGAGTCAAGTGGTTAATAGATGAGTATTGACATTGCATTTAAATTCCTGGAGGTTGCCAGGAAAGCAAGAATATGGAAGTGAGTTCCACAGGTGGGAAATGCAAGGAAAGAAGCTGCAGGAGTAGAATTGTCGTCTGCATTTGGTTAATCTAACTGTGAATGGGTGAACCCAGTTGCCAATCTGGTTGCATGAACAAACACCTGTTGCAGAGGCACCAGTGACTTAAGTTCACTGGAGCAGAAGCCATGAAAGTATTTATAGAACAGACAAAGAAGGTGGGGAAGTAGCTGTAGTTGAGCCGCCAAGTCGGTACCTATCATATTACTGATTCTCCTTTGGAGCCTGTCAAGAACACTGAGATGAACAGCAGGGGTGCCTGACCATATATGGCAGCAGTATTCCATGCATGGACGAATGGTTGATTTGTATATATGCAGGATGGATTCGGCGAGAAAAGCATCCTGGCCTGACACAGTAAGGCCAAGGAGGTGCAGTGTATTGCTCTCAGGGAGACTCGTTTGGTCCATGCTTATGGGAGGCAGGTTGCAGTCGTTGTATGGTTATCCTTATTACCATTCTTATGACATCTTGGCTGTGGTACGCTCTGTCCTTCTTCAGGTGATAGGAATTTCAAACCAAACTCTTTATTTTGATCACTGGGGTATAGCATATAAATAAAGGGGTCAGTTCAAAATTCTTAGCACCAGAATTTTGAACTGACCCCTTTATTTATATGCTATACCCCAGTGATCAAAATAAAGAGTTTGGTTTGAAATTCCTAGCACCTGAAGAAGGACAGAGTGTACCACAGCCAAGATGTCATAAGAATGGTAATAAGGATAACCATAAGAGTCTGAACAAGGTTAATAATGTTATTTTTTTATATAAATGCAATGAGTGCAAAAGCATTTATTTTACATAACAAATTTTTTTTTGTCGCACAAACTTCTTTTTTGTCAACACACTTAATTTAGTGGGGAATAATGACTTAGATTGAATATAATACAGTGAAATTTTCAAACAAAAAATTTAGCATTTGTTTCAGACCATAGAATTATTAATCCATTCTTATATGTACTGCATTACCAATTCTAAGCCACTTTTAACATTTCCAAATATTTGGAACACTCAGCAAGGGATTATAGGTATAATGTTTGTAAACACTGTATTACATGTATAAGTCACTTGTATTTATGTTAGAACCTTCCTAAAATCACATTTTCTGATTCATGTTACACAAATTTTCCACACTGGCCAAATGTGAATTCTCCAAAACCCAAGGCTAAAATAAAAACTTTAACTGCACATACACTTTGCACATAGTTTCTGTTTCACTTATATACTCAGAGAAAATTATGACCCAAAATTTCTACAAATAACACCCACTCCCACCTAAAGAAACAGAAAAATTGAAGCCGATCTGAGCCTAAGAAAAGGATATAAAATATAAAAACCTATCAAAGAGACTTCTTCGGCAGTTGGTTGGCATAACAACCAGGATTCACAATGCTTGTTGGGACATAACTTCCCATTTCCAAAACACACTCACTAATGTCTGTTGCTACAGTAAGTTACAACTCACCCCCCCACTTCTACTGTATGCCTCCGCAGACAACCTTTATGATTCTATTTGTTTCTTTTTTCAATGAAAGACATTCACACCAATTTACTACTTGTAATTTTTATTTCCTAAACCTCCATTGTTCTGCCACCATACGCTTAATGTTACATTTACAACACTCAAGAAGTAATTCACAGATATAGTTGCATCATTTATGTAGAGGGTATTTTACATTGGTATAAATTTTAGTAGATTACATGTCCCTCTTATAATGTGGCAACAATTTTATATCAATTTTACCAAATTCTCCATGTTTCTGTCTATTTGATATGCTACTGGAACTTCAAGAAAACTATTTATGATAATTGCAAAATGTTTTAAAGTACAAAAAATTGAGAACTGTGTTATAACAACAAAGACAATATTTGTGAAATGTATGCTCCCTATTGTAAACTATTTTAAAAGTTGTTTTTGCTTTTGAGCTGTTGTATTTGTTTATATGAAACACTGCACAATATTCAGAATAGTATTTGTCTATATTTCTGAGATGAGGTAGTATTTACATTATTTACATTATTCGGACTATTGTCCTCATCTTTGTTGCCATTTGTATGATGTTTCAGCTATTGTACACTCTGGCCTTCTTCAGGTGCTAGGAATTTCAAACTGAACCCTTTTTTTACAATCACTGGGGTATATCATGGCAGTGGTAAATCAGTAACTTTCAGGGTTAAAGAAAGATAACTCATAACTTCCAATTGAGGCTTTATGCAAGAAATGAGGATGATATACCCCAGTGATTGTAATAATGGGTTCAGTTCAAAATTCCTAGCACCTGAAGAAGGCTGGAGTGTTCAACAGCTGAAACATTGTAAAAATGGCAACAAAGATGAGGTTTATAGTCCAAATAATATAAATTCAGAATAGTATTCCAAAGTTCATCTTTGGTAAATGGTAATTCACCAGCAATGTAAACTGCCCTCTTCACAATGTACACCTTTCTTTTTCCTCCACTATATATTGTGTCCTTTTGAGTTGTTAATGATCATGGCTTTCTATCTGTTCCTTTCCCTTGTATTGCTAATGTTTGATCCTTCTTGTTTATATTCTGCCAAATTCATGAGGTATATATACTGTTTCTATCTGCACCTCTTGTCTTAAGTATGTCCTGTGAATTTTAAGCTCCCTAGGCCTTCTTCCCACATTATATATCCCTGAAATTTCAACTATATCTTTCTGATCCTAAGCAGAAGTGTACTTTTCATTCCCATTTTCCTTAACTTTCTTACGGTTCCCATGTTCCATTCATGGTACTCTAAGTATTTTTATGTATAACCACTTCCCCTTTGCCTCCACTTTTTTTGCCATCTTTGAGGAAGTTTCCCATATTCACTAATATATTTTAGGATTGACATTGCATAACAGTTGAGCACTCTTATCTGTGTTTCCAATGAAACTTCTATTGAAACTACCCCCATAGATTAAATAAAGGGCTCAGTCTAGAATTCCTTGTAGAAAACTTGAACTCGGGAATTAGTGAAACATGTATATTAAATGGAAAACAAATACAAGAGTGTTACACCTCAGTCTGACTGCCAAGAATTAGACCGGGGTGACTCAACCCAACTCACCTCCACCCCGAGAGGCATATTCTCCCGGTATTCATAATAATAGAAGTTCATAATAGTCCAAAAAGGGTAGCTCCCATAAGAGTTACCCATATTGATATACAACTGATGAAAGTGAAAAGGCATAACAGCCAATATATATTGTGATAACACAGAGGACAATAGTCTACATGTAAATAATGATAATTCTTATTGTGGAGTAGTTTTCGCACTGAAGGTTATAATCGTGCTATGTCAGTTGTTAATCGACTTAACGCACCCAAAATGTTAGGAACTTGGTAATCTTCCACTGAAAGCTGACTCCTTAGTATTTGGCTAACTGCCGACTAATATCAACTGCCTAGAACTCCTATGAACTTCCCCCGTTAACTTCCTGTTAACTCTTATTAATAAAGGAGGAAGAGTCCATTAACTGAGGAATAGGTGTGTTTCTCCATAACAATTCTTCACCCTAAAAATTCAGACAAAAACTTTCCCATTTTTTAAAATATTTTTAGTTTCATGAAGGCATCTTTCACTGTTCCATTGCAACTTCAGGTCTTCAGTATCACATTTTACATCATCTTTTATAACACTTTCCAGTTAAATTTCAATACTTGCTTTATTTTGCTATCTCCATTTTATAAGTTCATATCTTGGACTGTTCCTTTTGCTAACAACCATACATTCTGTCTTCTAACAATTGATTGTTAGTCCTTTTTTTTTAGTCCTGGGTATGACTATAAAATACATCTGACAGCAAGACCTCTGATCAAGAGGTTTTGAGGAATGTGGAGCCACATCTTAATTGCTGTTGTTCACAGGTTCACACTAAATCAGGATGGTAGAACTTGTTGGGGTCCCAGCTATGTGCAAAACAAATGCCTAAACAGAAACAAAACACTATGAAAGCATAAAAATACCGACAATACAATTTTGTATTATAAAAAAAAAATTACCAACAATATGCACATACTAAAAAATTGTAGTAACTTCACCCAAATCCATTTAAAGTACTACCAAATAACCAACATGAATACTTTTATGGGATTAATCCATATATCTTACAATTTGTTAAATTATTCCAAAATAACTTTCACAAAACTACAACATATAACACCCATCACTGCCTCTACTAATCATGTCCACATGGACATGTACATGCACAAAAGCTGAGCATCATCTACCATGTATTCAATTGTGAAAGTAGAATAAAATAGCATATTTTTATAACTTTCATGTTCCCAAGAAAATTTTCAGCAGTTTAACAAGCAATCAATTAACTTTTCTTCTTGCTTTTCTTTACCACTTTGCCTCGAAATGCCTGCAGATTTTCTTTCTGTGTCTGCTATCAATATGGTGTTGGCTGTAGCCACAAAAATAAATCCCAGCTCTTTTTGTAACCCACACCCACTATTCATACTCTTCTCTTCTTTCTTGTCCACTAGCTTTGTTAAGTAATACTGATCTTATAGATCATCTGGCTTTCTTTTCCCTCCTCAGTTGAAGCTGGTGTATCTTCTTGATAAGGTTGATTTGAGTTGCCCAAAATTTTATATTAGGATTGACAGCAAAATCTAGTGTGGACTCATCTGCGTAAACAAGATGAAAAAATAAAAATTAAAAATTTAATTAAAGTCTGATAATTATAAGATGTTTGCAAGAATTTCCGAAACAATGTGTTTTAAGACACTAAAATTCCCTGTACTAATTTTTGGCCCACCAGCTGATGCAAGAAAAACAAGATTTTTAACCCAAATTTCAAGGATTAAAAATGCTTTTTCTTGTGGTGTAATGGTTATCAAGTCAGGATTAGAAATAGAGCCCAGTTCAATTTCCAGTCAAATTTTATTCATTTATGCACAAATATTCTTGGGAAAGGTATTAATCCATCTCTTCTCCCTCCAGCTATGGTCTGAATAGCAGGACAGATTGGGCTCTATAGACCTTGGTTGGAAACTGGTCTACCATAGAAAGTAATGGCAACCTACTGTGCAAAAATCCTTAACCAAGTCAGTCATGTATGGAAAGAGACATGATTGCCCAAGCGTGTATTTCACATGGTAGTTAACTGACTGACTGATGCTCTTTCTTAGAAAATGTTTGGGGGTACCTAAATTTAAGGTAAATTGTGTTAAAATTTCTAAATTATGGGTGTGGAAACATTGCTCGAAAGTTTCTCAAAATGGATTGTTTTTGGAAATGAATAAATGAAATCCAGTTTTATTGAAGTTTTTATTTACAACTGTAAAAATTATTTCACTACAAACTTTATACAGCAATTAATATGGAACAGGTTATAATTTTTCTGCTCAATTTTAACAGTTTTGACATATTTGAATTTTTTTTTCTCATTTTGAACAAGTCTTTTTTATTTTTCTCAGTTTGAACTCATCTTTTAATTTTGTTACATGTTAAGTGTAACAAAAGAAAAAAAATGATTGACCAAAACTCAGAGTTAAATCACGTACAAATATTTAATTTGTGATAAACACAAAATTATATATATATATATATATATATATATATATATATACAAAATTTACAATTTTTTGCATTCAAACCAGAAACGTTTTTTGCATTCAAAACAAAAACACAGGTGAAATGTTACGAAGGGGAAGGAAGGGTCAATAGCTTTACCCAGTTAGCGAAGTAGTTTAAGTGCTATACTTTTTGGAAATCCTTAAATGTGTATATAAAGAATAATTTCCAGTATGATCAATTAAAAGGTCAAAGAAAATTATTTATCCTTTTAGTTCCATGAGGTTCTCTTTCAGGTTTTAGCTGGTCATTTATTTATTTATTTATTTATTTATTTATTTATTTTTTAGAGATTCTTTTGGCTGGATATAAATTCTTGAATCAAAGCTGGAGTTGATAATGTCAGCAAATCCTTTTAACAACTAACTACTCTCTTCCTAAAACCTATATTTATAGCGGCTAACACCTAATTTGCATATTTCTAGAAAATTTCAAATTCTTTCAATTTTACTCAAACATTCTACAATCTTCCGAAACTTTTTAGGCATTATTAATATTATTTTTTTATATATAAATGCATCCTCATAACAATACATATTTTAACACCTTGATATATTAAGCATTAAACCGTATTGATAGTTTTGAGATAATTACTGTTTCAACTATTTTGCTATAAATTTAATTATTTAAAAAAATTTCTATGTATTTTTCTTCTTTTATTGCACAACTTGACATGGTGATTGAACCATAAGCCTGATGGTTTCCATGTTGGTTCTCAAACCACTTGGCTTTCACAGAGGGCATTTTGTTTTTCCTCTTATTCAACACCAAAATGTCATTTTTCTTGTCATTGCTGATTTTAATGTTGATCTTGTTTACATATCCTCTATGATTATTCTCTAATCCAATTATTAATCTGTCTTGGTACATGATCTGTAATTATGTTGTTTACAAATTGTTGATCCAAGAGACAAATTGGTGCCCATGAGTTAATCCTTTACAATCCCTTTAATCACTTCACTTTCTCCTTGACGTGCACACATTGACAAGTTATTGTATTCTAGAAGGTGGCCATAAACAATCTTGACTTTTGAATTTATATCCAATCTCCAATAAAATAGACAAAGTTACAAAAGACATTTCACAAATGTTTCAGATTTATAACTATCAGTAATGAGAATTCATCAATAATTATACATATAACCTTATTCTGTGAATAACACTTCTATTCATAATCACTGAAAATCTTATTTTAGATTTTCATACAGATTGAATGTTCAAAGAAATTTTAAGTAAAAAAAAAAATTGTAAGACTTTTACTTTTAAGTACTAATGTAACCATAGGACTTTCTATTCGTTCATAGTTTTATAAATTACCTTAATTTTTTTTTTTTTTTTTTTTTTTTGCACAAAGACCAATACTGATCTAGAGTTGAAAATGTGGGGCCAGTGTATGGTAATGGTAATATTAACCATTTCCTTACAAGGAAACATTTGGCATTCATTGACTGAGTAGCCAGTACTACTTTTGGTTGAAATTTATTCAAAACAATTTTTAAGAAAAATAGGTTTTCAAGTCCAGTATCTGTTATCACTCTTTCCAGTATTGATGGGGGTTTCTTTCTTAACCTTTTGTTTGAAGTTGTTTGGAATAGTTTTTTAAACTTTCAGCATATGTCTCAATATTTTGCACTTCATTAATTGTTTTGATAGCAAATCTAAATAAAAATTAAATGATTGAATATTTCATTATTAACACTTCTGCTATAGATATAATTATTTCTTTATGAAACTTACATAGCCTGTTTTCAACACTACACACACTCACACTCTATGTTGAACATATAGTGCTAATCTTTCTAAAACTGTGATAAGAAATATCAAGCATATATTGTATTCAACCTTTCCATTTGTGATTAGCTGAAATCAATGTCAAATTTTAGGATTTAAAACTTAAATTTTTCTAATTAAATATTTAAAAAAATTAAAACACTTCTTGTAAAAGTTCATTATTCATTGAAAGATTTTCTTAAAGACAATAGTGTCCTTAATATATCTTATTTATAACAGCAATTAAAACTTTTCTAATTAAATAATGTCATATTTTTATTGCATTTTTTATTTTTCAATTCAAAGTAGATTTTCAGTAAAGTGTTTTTCTGTTTGAAAACAACAAATTGATGATTTAAATTCTCCAAGGATCCCTGGATAAAATATGGATATTGTCCTTCATTGATAACATGACTTGGAGTTTCATGCATAATGCAATCTTCAGGTGCTGAGTATAAACTATCACATAATTTACATTTTAATAAAAATATCTGGTTACTGCAATGTTGGTGAAGTTTTATATTATGCAGGAATTAACATGTTTTTATTTAAAGAATATATATATATATATATATATATATTTTGTGTGTTTTTTAAAAAAAAATTGATTTGTGCAGTGAATATTATTTTTTTTATATTAAACATAAAGGGAGATTATTGATTCTTTTTAAAAACAAAAATCATTATTTACATTAAAAATGAATCTAGATCAATGTAGTTCAGCAAGTATTTATCATGTTTATGTGTAACCATTAATCCATTTCTCTTGTTTAGTAAGCTCAGGTTATTTAACTGTTTTAAGAGAACTAATTTTTCAACAAGACATAAATTATATTTATCACCTTTTCCATTGTAAGAATCGCCTTTAGCTAGAGTATCCCAGGGTTTATTACCACCATTCTTTAATTGCCAGAAATGTTTTGAAAGAACAGTACTGTTTATATATTTTATATTGCCTAAAGTCATTCAATGATGGCAGAAATTAAATTTTCAATGAAACCAAAATAAAATTCGACATCATTTCTGGGATGTATGTTAGCCCAGTATACAATGTTATCAGTTATACATTAGCTGTTTAAGGGACAAATTATATTTTTTCAGCTGCTGCATCAATTTTTTTTTTTTTTTTTTAATAACTTATGGGGTATGTATCTGTTTAATATAATATTATGTTGGGATATAGATTTATTGATGTTAATAGGGTCTATGGAGAGCTAGTTGTTATTCCCTATGTTCACCTGGCCATTTTCAAGAAGCTCATGAACACTATTTTATTTCCTCTGTCAGATTATCTGAAAGAGAAACAACAAAGTTAAAATTTGGTGCATGCCATATAACATTATATTTGACCATTTTTTACTTATAGCTCAGTAATATATTCTCAAATACCTGGTGGGGGGGCGGTTTGTTATTGATGTAAGAAAGTAGATCGGCTTAGAACTTTTCAGCATCTCATTCTATATGATTACTTTGGCATCATTGAAAGGAACACTGAACTGGGGAATTAAAATATATTATTTTATTCTTATTTTGGAATCAGTTTTATTTCCTCTAGACTGATTGCCAGCCCAGGCTAATTAACAGTTGGATAGGGAGAAGTGGATTTTCCAAAGAGCATGAAGAAAAGTGTACTGATTTTCAAATTCAGTTCAACAATTTTGTTTTCTTTACAAATGACTGTTATACCATATAGCACTTCCACATGTAACAGATATTGTACAACAACATTGGTTTTGAATATTCAGAATATATTCATGTCAATTTTATTCCCTTTCTTACTTTAACTAATAACAAAAAATGACAATTTTTTTCAATATATTCTAAAAATTAATGCCAATATTTTTGGTTAGTGTAACGGGTTGGAACAATATAAGATTTCTGTTGATTTGTTTACAATTAATAGTTTCTATAATCAGCTATAAATGATTCTCATTTGTATACATTTCCATTCTTTAAAACTGATATATCTCAAAAATGAATACAGTATAAAATGATCAGTTGAAGAATAGAACTCCACACCAGGAATAAGAAATACAGATTTATTGTACTAAGGTACAATTAACAATAATACACAGATAGGCAAGCCACGGGTTGGAGCGGAATCGACTATTGAATAGTGAATGCCTTCGCCTAAGAATTTTCCTTAGTTGTACCGCTCATTACCATTTTTTATAAAATAGAACATTCTATTCTCAGGGATGGCAGGATGTTCCACTATAACAAAAACTTTACCAGCATTATTTTGCTGCTTTAACTCAAGCAACGGGTTGGCTCAGCAAATCCGGTTAAAACATTTTCCACTTTTAATTCTTTTTTCTTTTCTTTTTTTTTTTTTTTTTTTTTTTCACATACATAATTTTTGTCCAATTATTTTGTTGTGCAAGGTGATAATTGAATACACTCTTTTAAAACAATGTCCAATATAAAGAGTTATTGGCTTTCATTGTAATTTTTTTTTTAACTGATATTTTTTTTTTTATTTAAATGATATTAAATCAAGTACTACCTTGCTTTTTATTCTAGGGATTTTCAATATTTTTTGTCTTTTAGCATTTTTCCTCCTTCACCTAATTTTTTTTTTTTTAAACCATTTTTGTACTTAACTTTTGGTTTTTTATTACTCTTTTTTTCACTTTTGTTTTTCTTTTTATACTTTTTGGGGAAATATTTGTTGTGTTTTTATTATTTCTTTTTTGCTGTGTTGATTTTTTTTATTCTAATTTAAAAACTTTCACTTTCCTGTTATTTTTTTTTCCCCATTTTATTTGAAGTTTATGCAATTTACACTCTTCATCTGCCAAGCTAAAACTTAATATTCATTTGCCATAAAATCTTCTCTAAGTCTGTGACCATAAATATCCATAACTTTTTCATTGAATTACTTCTTAGAAGATAAAATTCCACAATACATTCTATGATGCCAGGACATATCAGCACTTGGAGATTTTTCATGCTGATAATTCTGAATTGTTTAAAATATTAAAAAAACAAAACAAACTTCTCTTTCTAAAAATCAACTTGCTTCTTGATTTGTTCACTGATTAAAGAAATGTTCATATATAATTCTTCAAGAGACTCTTGTCTACTCTTCACTGATAGGCAGCTTCAATTAATCCCTTTCTTTCTAATCCCGCTGCCAAATCCCTACCCACCATGCACAAGCACCTTTGCTCCATTTCTGCCTATTTTCCACAGGTTGCACATACCAAAGATAGATGGAATGCACTCTGGCATGGTATAAGGGTAATTAAAGTTTTAAATGAAAGACTGGCAGTATGTGGTTTGGATATAGGTCAGACAAGACTTATAAGGTCATGCATGCCATGCATATATCAAATCTGCATCCTAATACTCATATATACCAACATACAGACATAAACAACATTCATGCAAATATGTGTACACACACACACACATAAAACTTTAATCCAAAAGGAAAAACAGGAAGGTAACTCCCAAAGACCCAATCCTAATTAATATTAATTACATTAATATTAAAACTGATCAAGGTGGAGGGCTCAATGTAATTAATATTTAAATTACAGAGCCAATTATAAAATAAAATAAATTCTGATGTTCAAATCAGTTGTATGGCCATTTCTACATGAAATCCCTAAGAGAAATTTCATGCATCATCGGCAACTTCATTTATTTCAAAATAAACTGAGATATTTTACTGGTGGAAGTTAAAAAAAAAACATACATCACAGAAAAATTAAAGGGGTGGGATTAATAAGAAAGCATCTTATAAATCCCACCCCTTTAATTTTTCAGTGATGTATATTTTTTTTTTAACTTCCTTTTGAAATAAAGAAATTGCCGATGATGCATGAAATTTCTCTTAGGGATTTCATGTAGAAATGGCCATACAACTGATTTGAACATCGGAATTTATTTTATATATATATATATATATATATATATATATATATATATATATATAAGAGCAGAAACCTTTTAAGAATCTTTCATTGTGTGACATAGAAAGAGAGCGCCTTCCCCTCCAGGTAAATCAATTAATTAACGGTTCTAAAGGACTGAGATGAAGGTATTAATTAGTTGGATAAAAGAGATCCCAGAGTAATTTCTTGTTTTTTTTTTTTTAATAATTATTTCTGCGGTTGTGTTATTAATTAATTAGGTAAAATAGTTCCAGAATGATTAACAGACAGGTTCATTAAGTAAAGTTTATAATCAATGGTGATTTCGTAAAAAGTATGCCAAATGGGGAAATTGATTTTTGGGTGGTCTGAAAGACCAAAATCTGGCCAAGTTCACAAACGAGATAAGTGTTTTTGGCAAAACTCAAGTGGGAGTTGTCTGCAAAAAGACCACAAGGAAACTCCAAATTCATTTTTAGTACCACTTGAGTAATAGTCTTCCGCAAAGATCCAGAGATTAGGCGAACATGCATGGTGGTCAAAGCAATTTTCATATTAAAATTAGTGAGCGGCACCTAAACATTGTTTAGCCCTGCCCCGCTCTATATAAGCGGTCTGCACATTGGAATGAACCAGTGATATGGGTGCAGGCCTATAGAGTTCGAGCAGAGATGAGAGATCGGCAGAATGCGATAAAAACGGTTGAGTGAATTTGCTCTGTGGTTATCAGGTACCCAAGAATCTGATCTGGCTAAGAGACCGATAACACCCATATGAATCTAACTCTATCAACAAAGCCGAGAAGAGAAACTGCTATGTATCGTGAATAGTTAAAGAATCACAAGATTACCTTCCTTAGACCAGTGAAGACCCCATTTTTTTTTCTTTCTCTGTCACCTTTTCGACCCAGACAAGTGAATCTCATTAAAACACTTGTATTCTCATAAATTCTTAAGTAGCAACATTAAGGAAAGAGTCTTGAAAGACTCTTTGTACAGAAACTGGCAGTGTTGCTTTTTTCTTTGTTTTTTTTTTTTTGATATCCTTGGTTGTGGCCAGAAACCTTTTCTGCACAAATAGTGATTTTCTTTCAGTGTAGACCCCAGCCATTCAATTCTTTATCATTAGGCCATGCTGAAGGGCCCAGAAACTGCTATTCGGATCAAAAATTCACAATGTGGCAAATGGCAGTGGTCCCTTCAGCTCACCGGAGAAACAGGACATAGAAAGCAGAGGCCAGGCTGGTGTCACATTAGAATTGAATATGGCCAACAAGGATGAGTTAATCAATATTTAGTTTTTTCCAGCATTTTTCTGTTTTTTAGGAGTTAAAGAATATAACAATTGTCCATAATTTTTATTGTTGCAAGCACTTTCAGCCAGTGTTTTAGCTATTCCCAAAGGTAAAATTCAGTATATTTATTCTCCATGCGTTGTACTACATAGTAGTTTTTACTGTATGAAGATTCTTGTGGAACAGTGACTGTTTTCTGCAGTTGCATCACTAGGTTGACATGAGGGTTACTTCTATTTTTAGAAAAAAACACTTTACATGCCATCTCTAACTACTGCACAGTGTAAGATTGATAGTTGGAGAATGGTGTTTAATCAATAGAGCTTCTCTAATAGTAAGATGTCAATGATTATGTTATTTAAAAGGGATTTTTATGTTATCATCTAGAATTTTCTTTATTTATTCTAGTAAATTATAGGTTAATAAGTGCTTTTTAATAGCACTTTGATTCAACAGGTGACATGTAAGGCATCTACTTCATGAGGTAGTCGTATGTCCAATTTAGAATGTAATTGATTTGTAACAAAAAACAATCTTTTACTGGACACTGAAATTGGTACACTACAGTGGTCATCACTCGTTTAGATTTAGTGGGTTATTTTGGTTAGTAATGACAAGATTAGGGGTCTTTCTGTTTCTGTAATATATTGTAAACTTCAGGGTTTATAGTAGAAATATGTTTTTTAATAGTTTCCTTCATGGCAAATTCATCCTGCTTACAATTATAATTATATGATTATTGTGCATCTGGTTGCAATAAAATATGTTAATGTTCTATTGTGTTACATTTTTATGACTGGTGTTGTATATTTTATGTAAGAATAATTTGTCTGTCAATGATGTAGTTGGGAAAATTATTGTTGACTAGTGTTTATTTTATGTGTTTCAATTCACTTAGAAATATAGTTTGGGAAGAGGAATTTTGGTGCGCTCTATTTAAGAAGTTTGTTATCACTGTTATATCTTTTTGAGCATTAGCTATCTTAGTTTAGAAAATGAATTCATATTGGTGACTTTTCTATATGGATAATTCGTAAATACATTGCATTGTTGTTCTATCTTAAATTGAAGAACGGGATTTAGTCATGAACCATAAGTTCATATGTAAATTTTAGACTTGAGCTTTTTTTTTTAAAGTTGATTTTAGGTTTGTGATTTCATTTTATTTTTTTATTTACTTTTTTTTTATCAAAATGAAAATATCACAGATATAGATTACTAGTGTGCAGGTGGTCTTAAATATTTTGTTTTCAATATAAGACATGTAAAAGTTAATGTGCATTGTGGTGCAGTGGATATCGGCTTGGAACAAGAAATCGGGGAGCCGAGTTCGAATTCTAGTTGAATTCCTTCCTTTATGCACAAATACCCTTGAGAGAGGTGTTAATCTGTCTCTTCCCTCCAGTTATGGGTTAAATAACAGGACAGATTGAGTTTTATAGCTTTGGCTGGCAACCAGTCCACCACAGAAAGTGATGGATAATTTTCTGCCCAGTCAATCATGTCTCTTTCGAGATATGACCGCCCAAGGGTGTATCACGTATGGCACTTAACTGACTGACTGAAAAGTTAATGAAAGCAGAACCTAAAGGGTTTCTCGTGCTAATACCATTAGTTTGGATATATCGCTGTCATTATGGTTGTAAAATGAAGCTTTCATGGTACAAGCAGGGAGTAGTTTCTGAAGGATAGCTGGTCGGATTTTTGGAGCAGGTGTTGCTGGGTGTTTGTAGACGACAGTCACTAATTATGTTTATAGTTTCTTCACCTGGAATGTTGGTAAAAAGACTTTTGACATCCAGCAAAGTTATAGTATCACTGATAGGATTTGATGCTTTTAGGATATGGCAGAAGTCGTTGGTTGATGCTATGCTGTAATTACTGAGTGTGTATAGAGAAATTAATTGGTTGAGGGTTTTTGATAGTTTGTATACAGGTGTAAGTATTTGGGATATGATAGGTTGGAGAAGAAAACGTGGTTCATAGGGTTTTACCTTAGCATATATATATATATATATATATATATATATATATTAATAATAATAATAATAATAATAATAAAACCGACTCTGTCCGTATCCTAATCTTAAAATATTACACAAGAATCTTTTAAAGACTATGAATAAACAACAGAATCTAACTCCGTTACCGTCCTCGGCTATAGAGCTTTGGACAAAGAGGGGAAAAAAAAGAAAACTGCGTAGGACCGACAATGCATACGGTTCTTCACAGTAAAGAAAAAAACCCTCGAACGGAACGAACCACCAGGAAAGAAAAGTGCTCGATACAAAACTAACCAAAAAGTGTTAACAAAAAGGCAGTTACGCAGAGCAAAAACACACGAAAAAAATCGCAAGATCGCCAAGACGACAGCGGTTTCGCACAACGGCTCGTCAGGGAGCCGTTGTGCGAAACCGCGGTAGGTCTTGGCGATCTTGCGATTTTTTTCGTATATATATATATATATATATATATATATATATATATATTCTGGTTGGTAGTTGCCAACTAAGTCAACTCTCAGTGGCAACAGTCTGTTTCATGCTTATACATAATCGTCAAGCCTGACGATTGTGTATAAGCATAAAAGACTGTTGCTGCTGGATTTTGACCTCACTTTCCATTTTTATATCAATTTTTACAGATGCTCTATACTTGATATTGAGCACTTTAACCCATAAATCTAGCATATCTTCCAATTATATTTTATCATATAGTCAAATTACACTATTTACATTATTCAGACTATTGTTCTCTTTGTTGCCATTTGTACACCATTAAAAAGTATGGGTTTTTGTGAGATTGCCAAATTTGAGCAATGTTGAGACTGCTCATTACTTAGATAAGGGACTGCTTCAGAATATTGGCAGAACTTGTATCCTCATGACATAATTTGGGCATTAATGACCCTGCCTGTTTCTTAACATCTGATTACTTGCCATGTTGAGTGGGGCTTTAGAATATGCTGACTACATCTCTGCAGATGTGTAAACCCCACCCAGTGAGGCATTCTGGGTATGATAATAAACTGCATCTGGTAACAAGGACTCTAATTGGGAATTTTAGAGGAGTGTGGAACCACCTCTTAATTGCTGTTGTTCCCAAGTTCACCCTGACCCAGCATGGTAGCACATGTTCAGATCTCAGATATTGGCAGGTAGTTAACTCTTAAACTGATGAATACATTATGAAAGCATAAAAATAGATTTTTATAATAGAAATACCAGTAATATATTATCGAAAAAAAAATTATCAACAATACATTTGACTTTTGATTAAAGCCCTCTTTATAAAAAATATGTCAATGAAACCTGATCTCAAACTGATTTTTTACAAAGAATACATATTCTATTCATACAAACCTATCCTAAAAAGCTTGTCAGTATTAAATAACCTGTAAAACAAAATAAACTAAACGAAATCAATAAAATCAATTTATCTACAGACTGTATATCTGAAAAGAATACATCAATGAAACTTGATTTCATACAAAAAATATATATTCTATTCATACGAATCTATTGTAAAAATCTAGTCAGCATTATGTTTCATTGAGGTTGATATGCTGTAAAACAAACCAAATCAGATTACTAGAACCATATGTATGTGACATGTAGTCATCAGTGATCTTTATTGGATCCAGGTTATCTGATGCTTAGATTCTATCTAATGTTGTGTAAGCTGTGTATGTTTGTTGCTTGGTTTATTTTCTATGGCTCATCAACCTTTTTGAAGGTTATTTAAAATCAGAAAATATATAGCAAAACATTTTTTATTGGAGATAATAATGGTTTAGTATGTTTTACTAATTAACTGGCTTACGGCCATATCACGTTGAATAAACCAGTTCTTGCTTGATCACCAAAGTTAAGCAACGTTGAGCCTGGTCAGTACTTAGATGGGTGACTGCTTGGGAATACCAGGTGCTGTAAGCGTTTAGTGATGGATGTGCACTGTGGTGCAGTGGATATCGGCTCGGAAAGAGAAATTGGTGAGGCGAATTCGAATTCCATTTGAATACCCTGTATTCACTTAAGCACTGGTACCCTTGGGAAAGGTATTAATCTGTCCCTTCCCTCCAGTTATGGGTTAAATAACAGGGTAGGACTTGGGGACCCTGTCCTTAAAAACAAATCCCAATGAATCTTGGTACTCGAAAAGAAAAAAGTATTACTAGACACAAAACTTACATAAAAAAAAAAACAACAATTGTTGAAAGAAAAAAGGTATTACCAGCAATAAATAAAATTTAGTTGGCAATAAATGACCTGGCCAATGTTGATATGCCATAAAAAAATACTAATTAACCTATAGCTAGGTAAAAGAATGAGTGGATTCATAGCTTTCCCAAGGGTATTTGTACTTAAGTGAATATAACAAACACAATTGCAATTGGAACTCTGCTCTCTGCTTAACATTTCCAAATCACTATCAATTACATCACCCACACATCCATCACCCACACATCCATCACCCACACATCCATCACCCACACATACATCACCCACACATCCATGCTTACAGCACTTGGTATTCCCAAGTGGTTACCTATTGAGATATTAACCAGGTTTGATGTTGCTTAACTTTGATGGTATGGAAATTGTGCCTGTAAGTCAATCTGTGTATGATTATAAGCTATTGTGCTGGTACCATTAACCTTCTAAAGGCTGGAGGTGAGTAACTCTCTCATCCACCATAGCCTGTTTGGTGATTGTCATGCAGAAAGTGGGTAGCCATCTCTCTCTCTCTCACACACACACGCATATATATGCTGCAGGGCTAAAGAGCCACTTGCATGCACATGAACATGGCAATGCACTGTAGGTTGCATTCACTATCATAAATGTTCACTGGCTGTATTTTGTTTTAAAGCTTTCTTAATCGCGTGTCATTCCTTTTATCATTTACTACTTATCCTTTTTCCAAATCTTTTTAATTGGCTTTTAACTCTGTGTTTTACAACTTAATAATAAGGATAGGCTTTTTTTTTTACCATATTTCATCCATTTTTATTATTTTGAGATCATCTTATTTTTACTGATTAAACAAATCTTCATTTTATAAGTAATAAGAGATGTTTGTCTTCTGTAGAGAAATGGCAATCCTCACAGATAGCTAGATAGACAGATTTAGATCTATCTAAACTTATTTATAAATGGAACTTTGTGTGTGTGTGTGTCCGTTACCTATAGACTCTGAAACGACTAAACCAATTTTCTTGAAAATTTACACAGTTGTACTATAAGCTTCTGCAAGTGTTCCTAGATAGATTTTGTGTCGAGGTATCCCCGATAAATATTGATAATCGAAAAAATCGGGTTATAGAAGGAGTAGTCCGATTTTAATCAAATTTGATACACTTATAGACAAAGACATAAAAAACGATATTCAGAAGCTTCAAGGTTGCAGTTCTTTCTAATATTACACACATGACTATGTTTTTCTAAGAAATGTTGTTTAATTGAACTCTGATCTGAAAAGTCTCATTACATTATTCAATTTTTATTCATGCAAGAAAACTTGTATGATTTGCCAGGGTTAAAGAGCCACTTGCACACAGATGAACGTCGCAATGCACTGTAGGTTGCATTCACTATCATAAATGTAAACTGGCTGTATTCTGTTTTAAAGTTTTCTTTTATCATTTTACCAGTTTTTCTTCTTCTACATCCTCTTAATATTATTTCAACTGTGTTTTATGACTTAATGATAAGGATAAGATTTTTCTTTTTTTTACCATGTTTCATCCTTTTATTTATCGTTTGAAGATCCCTTTATTCATATTGATCAAACAAATCTACATTTGTCTTCCACACAAACAAAAATAAGCATTTCAAAGATGTCATTAAAAACAACCTAAAAAATCTTGGGAAAATAGGCTGGTGATTGGTCTAACTGGTGAAAACTTTGATGGTTATAACAATTTTGAAGGGAAAAGGTTTGAGCATGCAAGAGTGAAACGAGCCTTAAGGAAAATTGATGCTAAGTTGTTGCCTCTAGTTTTTAAGCATAATGTACTTTTTGCAGCTGAATTTGCTCGTCCAAAGCTGGTTTAACCAGCCACATGAGATACCATCACCACAATAACATAGACCCAGTTTCTAAGATTGTACCCTCCTCTCAGACCAAATGGCACCCTGTGTCAGTTTTGAAACAAAATCTGCAAATCATTAGCTTGTTTAAAGAGGCACAATAATAGATTTCATCAAGATAAAAAATAACCTTGAAAACTCTCATAACATCATTCATTTGTTATTTATGTGCAGCAGGATTAAAGAGCCGCTTGTATGCACATGAACATGGCAATGAACTGTAAATTGCATTCACTATCATAAATATAAACTGGTTATATTCTATTTTAAAGCTTTCTTAACTAGGTGTCATTCCTTTTAAGAGTTTACCAGTTTTTCTTCTATATCCTTTTAATATTATTTCAACTGTTTAAAGTGTTTTACAACTTTATTATAAGGATAGGATTTTTTTTTCTTTATTCACCATATTTCATCTTTTTTTTTTCTTTTATAGATTCTTTCTATTCTTACTGATTAAACAAATTTTCATTTTATAACTAAGATGGTCATCTTTATATATCTAAACTTATTTATAAATGGAACTTTGTGTGTGTATCCTTTACCTATAGACTCTGAAACGGCTGAACTGATTTTCTTGAAAATTTACACAGTTGTACTATAAGCATCTGCGAGTGTTCTTAGCTAGGTTTTGTGTCGAGGTACCCCTGATAAATATCGAAAATCGATGATCGAAAAAATTGGGTTATAGAAGGAGTGGTCCAATTTTAATCAAATTTGATACACTCATAGACAAAGACATAAGAAATGATATTCAGAAGTTTCAAGGTTGCAGCTCTTACAATAGTGCAGAAAATTTGATATCGATACCAAGAAATCAAAATTTGACTTACATCTATTCATTTTTCTTTCAGTCTACAGTTTCGCTTTAACTGGAAACAACTATTACTTTTTAGTCTTTTGTGCCAATGTCCAAAGAGTCTGAGCTCCAGGACCATGGATTAGTTTTAAAGCTTTCATTACACTCGAGCAACGCCGGGCTATACTGCTAGTATATATATATATATTAGTCATCCACATACAAGCCTGTTTACTGTATCACAGCTCATTAGTGTGGCTAGACACATCCACTTGCTTCTGGCCGGGATCAAAACTTGACCGATTTGATGTCAGTTGGAGTTGCTACTCCCTAAGCCATAGGCACATGGAATCAGAGAAGGAAAATTTTAACGTGTTGTATATAAGCAGTGTATACACACACCAGTCACCGAAAGAACTCGATTCATTTCTGAAGAGTAATGCTTATATCACAGAAGTGAAAACTGTTTTTTTTTTCTTCTCTAGAGAGCTCAATCATAATGAGAGCATTATATATATATATATATATATATATGTCAAATGGCTTACTCTTTCTGCTAGATGCTTTCTCATGCACATTTGTGCTTGTTCAAAACCCACAGGCTACCTGCGATTTATAGTGCAACTATGCTGAGCAGACTCTAATTACAATTTTTGGGAGAGAGTGCATAAACTGGTTTGCTCAATAGTTTAGACAAGGTCAGTGCACTCAAATGCTCGGTCACAATGACTTGCTACTTTGTGCAATACAACTCTTGATGGCCTCTGAACAATTTTATCCCAATTTCGCTCACATGGCTGAGGTCAACCTATGGTATGATTTTCCAGCACTTTCTAATGGCACCACATTCAGAGACCCCCTTCCTTCAAGTCAGTTATATTCCATTCAGTCATTCCCTCATTTTATATACACACACACACACACACACAGAGTGTATTTTGAAGATTTAAATAGTAATTTTCATGGATCCTTAATACTGTAGCGAGATTGATCCTCACTAGTTGCCTTGTAGTCTTATTCTAGATTAAGCTACCATATTTAATGGCATGTAAATTCTCCTTTAATTTTACAGTCTTATGGAGATAGAAATACTGGAAGTCTATGCCATATAGATAAACAATATCTTACTAGACATCATCTTCACCTGTGAAAGATTTTTTGAGCTTCTGGGGATGGGAGTTTTTATATGCCATCAATTATATTCATATACCATCTGCACACCCACTCAATTGAAATGTGATGCAAGTTTGAGATTAAACTGGGTTGGTACATGTACTTAAGCTGAAGACAAAAGTTGCTCAAGTTCCCTTCTCATTTACTAAATGATTCTTGCCCATTCTCAAAGGACAGAGAAAGTCTGGTGTCTTAAGGCTCACCTTCTTTTAATACTATTTTTTACTTGGTATAAGGCTTCTGAGATTTAGGATGTGTGTTGTGGTGCAGTGGATATCAGCTTCAAACGAGAAATCGGGAGCCGAGTTCGAATTCCATTTGAATACATTACATTCACTTACGCACAAATACCCTTGGGAAAGGTATTAATCCGTCACTTTCTTCCAGTTATGGGTTAAATAACAGGACAGATTGGGTTCTATAGCCTTGGCTGGCAACCAGTCTACCACAGAAAGCAATGGCAACCTACTGTGGGATAATCTTCTGCCCAGTCAGCCATGTCTCTTTCGAGACATGATCGCCCAAGTGTGTTTCACATGTGGCACTTAACTGACTGAAGGCTTCTGAGTCACTCAAGGCTGAGGGTACTGAATGAAGTTGCTTGAAAGGCAAAAATGAAGGAAACAATTTTCTTATGAGGATATGTAGGATAGATATTGATTGACCCTAGATTTGAAGAGGTTAAGATCAAAGTGATTGAGGAAGAAGTTTTGAAACTTTCTCTAATGCAGCAAGATGGGAATAAGGATGTCATCCCTGTGCCTATGGTATAGCAGGTCATGACTGTGTAGGTCAGGGGCTAGAGTAACTAAGAAATGTAGCATGGCTGAACATTAAATTTTTACCCCGCTCCTGCATAGGTAAAATTTAGTCTTAGTAAATATCTAGGTTACTTATTTTTATGTGCTGTATCCCTTCAGGTTGTGTGCAATCATGACTCTCCACAGCTTCCTGTCTTTGTAGCCTTTGTAAAGTTTATCTTTTTGCTTTATCTCTCAATTCCTCTTCTGCTAACCATTTACACAAGCTCATTAGGTAGGTTATGCACTGCTTTCCTCTGTCCCTTTTGCATTCAGTGTGTTCTGTGAGTGTCATATCTACTAATCCTTCTTTCCTTATTATGTGTGCCTGTTATGCTATCCATTTATGCAAACTCATTAGGTAGTTTATTTGCTGTTTCTCCTCTGTCCCTTTTGCCTTCAGTATGACCTGTGAGTGTCAAATCTTCCAAGCACTCTTTCTTCATTATGTCTACCATAAATTTTAACTTTTTTCTGATGCTATGTATCAGTCAAGTGCCATACATGATTCATGCTTTGGGTGATCATTTCTCGAAAAAGACATGACTGACTGAGCAGTATATTATCCTGCAGTAGGTTGCCATTGCATTCTGCGGTAGACTGGTTGCCAGCAAAGGCTATAGAACCCAATGTGTCCTATTATTTAACCCATAACTGGAGGGAAGAGATGGATTAATACCTCTCTCAGGGGTATTTGTGCATAAGTGAATGCAAGGAATTCAACTGGAATTTGAACTTGGCACCCCAATTTGTCATTCCGAGTCAATATCGACTGCACCACAAGGCACATCCTGATGCTATATATAAGTATCCTTTTTGTTTCTATTTTCTCTAAAACTTTGTTGTTGCGCATCTGTTCAGTCAATTGTATTCTTAGCATCCTTCTGTAGAACCACATTTCTGTTGCTTCAAATCTCTACTCTCTCCATGTATAGATAGTTCAGTGTTTACTAGGATATAGGATGGCTGTTATTATATAACAGTTCATTACACTTTTTTGTGTTTAACTAAATTTCCCTACATGACTTACTGTAGTGTAATGATTAAGAAGCTATTCACACAAACCATTATTATTGAAGTAAAATTGATTCTGTTATCTGCTATGATATGTGGGTTTGAAAGTTTCTCCTGGTTCATTTTGCTAGTATTAAACAGTTAAAAAATAAATAATTGATTAAAATAAGGATTCTAATTTCAAAAAAGGTAAACAATTGATCTGTTTAACTTTGCTAAAATCTCTGCAATGTAGTTACTTTGTGTTCCACCCAATGAGAATTAGTCACAGGGTCTACAATATTTACTTGCTAGCCATTATAGTACCCTGGTTAACACATGTATTGAATAAGCTCTGCTTTGCCTAGCACAATGGTCATCTTTTTTCTCTTTTTCTCTTCATTTTTTGTCATTTCTTTTTTCTTTCGCTACTTTTTAATCTCTTTTTTTCTTTCTCTCACTCTTATCAGGTTTATCCCAAGCAAGGCAGTAAAGTCACTATGACATAAGGGAATACTAAGTGTGAAATAGTTAGAAAACAGAAACATTACTAAGGAGAGAGAACAATAGAAAAGTAACCAGGAAGACAATATTAATGGTTGATATTGCATTTAAAATTTTGAAGATCAAAGTTAACTAGAAAGCATGAAGCTACAAGAGTTTCACAAGCGAAAAGAAACAGTCAGCATAGAACTTAGTTACATCTAGCCATTTCAACTGTAAATTGATGAGAGCTTTTTTGCAAATCTAGTCAGTTAGTTAAGTGCCATACGTGATACACGCTTGGTGATCACGTCTCAAAAGAGACATGACTGACTGGGCAGAAGATTATCCTGCAGTAGGTTGCCATTGCTTTCTGCGGTAGACTGGTTGCCGACCAAGGCTATAGAACCCAATCTGTCCTGTTATTTAACCCATAACTGGAAGGAATAGACGGATTAATACCTTTCCCAAGGGTATTTGCGCGTAAGTGAATGCAATGAATTCAACTGGAATTTGAACTCGGCTCCCTGAGTTCTCGTTCCGAGCCAATATCCAATGCACCACAACGCACATCCCAAGATTGCAAATTTAGTACTGTGCTTAAATCCATAAAGTCTAGATACCAGAGCAAAGAGCTCATCCAAATAATTACCATGAAAGTATTTATAAAAAAGGCACAGGGAAGAAACTTTACAGCGGTTGAAAAGTAACCTCAAGAAAACTAAACTTTTAAATTAGCAATAAGTTTTTCAGCTATTGCTCTAACTTTGCCTCCCCTTAAAATCAACATCCTATATGCGACTTCCTAGTAACTCATAAAAAAACAGAGGCATTTTGATTAACAAATATGTGATAAGTTTTCTCACATAGCAAATTTCAGCTGCTTATTCTCTTCTGTATATTAGCTATTCTAGAAAACTGAAGAATTTTTCATGTCGTGCATATTTTTAATCTGCATGATTCCAACCTAAATACCAAACCATTACACATCTTCTATTCACTTCCCTCTGGCTCTCTTCATAGAAATTCTGATCTTTATCAAAAAGTGAGTAGAATGGATCTTTTGTATTAAAATGACCAAACATGCACTTTCTGCTTATTATAAATTCAGTGAACGCTGTCCTTTTTTTAATCATCATTTTTTTGTTTCTCTTTTTCATTAAAATTTTCTGGTAGATGAAGATTTCTTGCTAATATAGCTGTTTAAAAAAAACTAAAAACATCTCACCATAAAATATAATTTTTTATGTTTGTGTTCTTTCTGCTTTTGCATTTGCATTTTTTGTGCTACTCAAAGACACGATAATCTTGCAGAACTTTTCTCATCAGCACTCCTTTCCTTTTTCCTTTCCTTCCTTTTTTCTTTCCCTTGCCCATTATTCTATCCTTTCTTCTCCTTGGTATCTCTTTCCCTCGGGCATCTCTTTCTTTCTTTCCCTCGGGCATCTCTTTCTTTCTTTCCCTCGGGCATCTCTTTCTTTCTTTCCCTCGGGCATCTCTTTCTTTCTTTCCCTCGGCATTTCTTTCTTTCTTTCCCTCTGCGTTTCTTTCATCTCTTTCTTTCTTTCCCTCGGCGTCTCTTTCGTCTCTTTCTTTTTTCTTTCTTTCTTTCCCTCAGCGTCTCTTTCGTTTCTTTCTTTCTTTCGTCTCTTTCTTTCTTTCTTTCCCTCAGCGTCTCTTTCTTTCTTTCCTTCTGCGTCTCTTTCTTTCTTTCCTTCTGCGTCTCTTTCTTTCTTTCCCTCTGCGTCTCTTTCTTTCTTTCCCTCTGCGTCTCTTTCATCTCTTTCCATACCTCCCTTTTTTAATTTCACGCTTTTGCCATTCCACCTGTCTTTCCTTTTACCCTCTATTCTTTTAATCATTCCTCTCTCTCTCTCTCCTCCTCCCTTCTCCCTCCATTCTCTTTTTAATTTTTTCTGAATATTATAAGCTAGTTGAAAACCAGCTCATAATTCATGATCTTAAACCAATTCATGTGGAAGGACTCAATAAGACATTTTGGAATTGAACTATTTATTGAATCATAACCTATTTGAAAATCTTTAAAATCATCTACTATTTGTTTTTTATTTATTTGTATTTATATATGGAAAGAGGATTACACAAAAGATTTCAAGTACTTATATTTCTTGTGAAATCAAGATACTTTTTTACTGAAATATGATTTTTTTTTTTTATTTCAGTCATTTTAATGTTTATGACTCTGCCCACACCCCATAAGCTATTGCTCATAATATATTTTCTTCAATTTTTATTTTCTGTTGATCTGGAAAAAAGGTTATTTTATTTTAACTGAATGTCTACTTTATATTGTTAAGCAAAATAAAAATTTCATTTAGATCACCTGATAGAAACAAAATTAGTATCCAGTCTAGTAATATACTTACATCATAAATTGAACCCCTTACTAAGAAGTCAATATTTTGGAATTTTCAAAAAACTAATCTACTAAAACATGCTCTGAGTTCAATTAGTCATTATGGAAAATTAGATCAACCAAGTTTCAAGCTTGTCTTGAGTTATACAACAAAAAGAGATGCTCACCAAAAAAGGCATTCTTTGTTTTTTTATTTTTAGTGATTTTTTTTTCTTTTTTTGTTTTGTCATTTCACCTCAGACAAGACAATAAAAACACCATAAAGATGCAAGTGGTTACTGATTGTGAGAATATAAGAAAAAAAAGCAAACACTATTAATGAGAGAAAACAATAAAAACAGAAATTAAGAAAATAGAAGATAATGATTCACATTGCATTTGAATTTTTGTAAATCAAAGTTGACTGGAAAGCAAGAAATCAGAAGAGACTTCTACATGTGAGAAGTGCAAGAGAAGAAACTCTTAGCATGGAACTTACGGCTACATCTAACCATTTCAACTGTAAAAGGATGAGACCTTGCTGCTAATCTACTACAATCTAATTACAATAAAGGAAAGTTAATCAGAGCTATTACCATAAAGATATTTATAAAAACAAAAGGTACAGAGAGTCTGTTACAACAATCGGAAAGTGACTGATACTGAGATGCCAGGTTAGGACCAATAACATTGCAGATTTTTCTTTGTATTTTATCAGGAATATCTAAATACATAGTGGAAGCACCAGTCTGCAAATGGCAGCAGTATTCAATGTAAGTACAAGTCTAGACTAATTCTAGCAAAAAAACTGTCTAGCATGACACAGTGAACCAAATTTTCTAACATTGTCTAATTCATTCTGTTTTTTCCATATTTATTACATATTTTGCCATCTCTGAACTAAAATAATAAAATAATAGATTATCCAGTAAGCACTAATTACATCATTGTTATTATTCAAATTGACATTTTCGTAAACTATTCTTGTCAAATAAGGCTAGATAAACTGAGAATACAAACAAAAATTTCTTCTAACTTGAATCTCCTAAGTATGACTTTGAACCGTTTTAATATGTAACAATTTCCACCATTAGTTAGGCCACTACTATTATTCTTTTATATGTAATAATCTTAACTTAAGACTGTCCAAGACCAAATTGAAGAAAATAAGAGGTGAAAATATTTTATGGCCCCAACCTTCTAAGAAAATAGGATCTACCTTGAAATTCAGTTTGGGATTTGAATATTGGCCACTAGTCAATACTCATCTATTAACCACTTGATTCTAGTTCTTTCACCACTCCGTACATCCTTTCCTTTCTCTCCACCTTTGCAACTGTCATCACACCTGTATTCCCATCCTTCTCTTGCTCCTTTCTAACTGGTTCATCTTCCTCTTCACTCTCTTCTACTTAATCTTTTTACTCTTATGTAGCCCCCTGCACATCAGTGGCATTACCACCTTGCTCGGGGTGATATGATTAAAAAAAACAAAACAAAAAGAAACTAGTCTATCCTGAGTAGAGAAAGCAAAAAGGTGGTTGTATTCATTCCAAGGATCATTATGATCCCTGTTTAAGTCCAGGTAGCTTCAATTTCCAGTGTAGTCCACTTTGCCATGACCATCAACATGACACAAGGTCAGTTTCTCAAAGGTACTGACTTCAATATGACTTCTCCATACTTTTCTTATGGTCAGATCTGTTGCTTGTTCTAAAGTTAAATTTCCAGAGAACATTTTCATATTGGCAGCCAGTGAAAAAAGCACTAAACTCTGTCAAAAATTAAGGGACTAAATTTATTTTATTTTGGGCTTCAGAATATATATTTGTTTTAATTCTTTTTTTAGTAACAACTAATTTTTAATGCAAAAGGTTTTTTTTTTCTTTTCAATTATATTATGTAAGGTGAATGATGCTAAAGTAGTTTTTTTTTTTTTGCATTATTATGAAATTACTAGTTGGTAACCACTGCTTTGCTCTGGTACCCTGATCAAATTTAAAATCTAAATTGTTTTTCTGTTTTGAAAAAATATTCACTTTAAATACTAAAGGGGTCATAAAAATGACTTCAAAAAGCCAGCTTGTACTCTTTTCCTGCTACTCAGGGGTTGTTGCCAGACAGGGAAATTAGCTCTTCTGACACAAATGTTGTTTTTCAGTTTCATTCAAATTGTGTGTGTATGGACGTTTGCAGGTGCCCATGTATATTTTAATTTAATGACAGATATGAAAAAGATTTTTACAAAATTTAATAAAAAAACATTTAAAATATAATTCTATTTACAGCTGAATAATTTCCAAAAATTTTACAATTCTATTTTTTCTTGATTCCTACTTTGATTTTATTCCTCAGACCAGGGTAGGGATTGTCCAGGCTAAGTTAGAAAGGAATATATTATTCCATTGTCTTACTTCAAATTCAGTTATATTCTGTGTGCATGTGTTTGTCACTCATGCACATTAGACATACAGTGCATATGTGCATGTCAAGTAAGAAATAGTGTGTGATAGAGAACCAACTCTTCTTTTATTTTTCAAGAAAATCGGTTCAGCCGTTTCGGAGTCTATAGGTAATAGACACACACACATGCACATACACACACAAACAAAGTTCCATTTATAAATAAGTTTAGATAGATTTAGATAGATACTAGCAGGATATCCCGGCATTGCTTGGGTGAAATGAAAGCTTTAAAACTAATCCATGGTCCTGGAGCTCAGACTCTTTGGATGTTGGCATGAAAGACTAAAAAGCAATAGTTGTTTCCAGTTAAAGTGAAACCGTAAACTGAAAGAAAAATTAATGGATGTAAGTCAAATTTTGATTTCCTGGTATCGATATCAAATTTTCTGCACTATTGTAAGAACTGCAACCTTGAAACTTCTGAATATTGTTTCTTATGTCTTTGTCTATGAGTGTATCAAATTTGATTAAAATCGGGCCACTCCTTCTATCACCCGATTTTTTTCGATTTTCGATATTTATCGGGGGTGCCTTGACACAAAATCTAACTAAGAATACTCGCAGATGCTTATAGTACAACTGTGTAAATTTTCAAGAAAATCGGTTCGGCTTCGGAGTCTATAGGTAACAGACACACAGACAGACAAAATTTCATTTATAAATAAGTTTAGATTAGATATATATATATATTTCCAGAACAAAATATAATATAGATTTTTATTTAATTCCCAGCAGATCATCTGGTATCCTTGTTTGTTGTCATTAATATTGCTTTTGTTATTAGAGTCTATAGGTAACAGACACACAGACAGACAAAATTTCATTTATAAATAAGTTTAGATTAGATATATATATATTTCCAGAACAAAATATAATATAGATTTTTATTTAATTCCCAGCAGATCATCTGGTATCCTTGTTTGTTGTCATTAATATTGCTTTTGTTATTAGAGTCTATAGGTAACAGACACACAGACAGACAAAATTTCATTTATAAATAAGTTTAGATTAGATATATATATATTTCCAGAACAAAATATAATATAGATTTTTATTTAATTCCCAGCAGATCATCTGGTATCCTTGTTTGTTGTCATTAATATTGCTTTTGTTATTAGATCTCCTGAAGGTGATATGACAATGTTTTATTTCTTGAGGTGAAATTAATTTTATAGATTCTAAGAGTTTTGCTTCCAGATTCAGATTTTTGCTGACATGGCAACTCTGGTGAGCATGCTCCTTTGCTGGATGCCAAACATATAAACATTTGCATCTCAAATACAAGAGATCAGTTATAAATTATACATGGGAAAATCAAAACAGCCATTCACATTAAGCACATAGACTTCTTGAATATTAGGTGGAATTCATTATTATTATTTGTGGATTTTGCATTATATCTTTTTGGGTGACTGAGCAGAAATTTTGCAGAAAGACTTAGTTATAGAGCTTCAAGCAGATTTCAGAGCAGAGGATGTTTATTTTAAGGTCACTTATTGCTTCAAATGTTAAATGATACCGACAACATTGAAGATCTATTTAATTATATTTACATATGAAAATATATACTTGAATGTGTTATTTTTATTAAGAAATGAATTAATTCTTTTAATAGAAAAACACATTTTGAATGAATGGATGAATGTGTGTCTAGAGATATATAACAGTAACAACACCAACTATGGGTGGTGCATGTAACTTAGAGGAAATAATGATATAAGATGTTGATTTTCCACACTGCCGAAAACAAAAGTTAAGGAAGGAAACTCCCATCAATACTATAGTCATAACAGTAAATTTATTTTAATATTAAGAGAAAAGCTTGATAAATTTCAAGTGACACACACACACACACACACATATATATATATATATATATATATATATATATATATAATTATTGTTAATCAGTTTTTGGTGATAATTAAATTAGACCAGTATGCAGTTGTATTAAAAAATGGTCAATGCAAATATAATGTAGAGCTTTTAAATATTTTTTTTTATTTGGAAATCAGTTATTTATGCAACCTTAGTTTCAACCTTTTAGTATCTTCAGGCAATTTATAATTGATTATTTTCAACATTTTTAAATGTACAACAGGAATTTGTACAAATGCACTACCAGAAGTCTAAAATAACTGAAGTTTTCAAAATTAGGGAGGAGTTTTTTAAGGGTCTTAAATACTTTCATCCAGGTTTGTATGATCCTAAAATATATTTTCTGATGTGATTACATCTGAATATCACTTCAGATCTTTCATTCAGTAATGTTTTTTGTTCTGGAAATATATATATATATATATATATATATATATATATATACTAGCAGTATAACCAGGTGTTGCTCGGGTGTAATGAAAGCTTTAAAACTAATCCATGGCCTTGGAGATCAGACTCTTTGGATGTTGGCATGAAAGACTAAAACACAATAGTTGTTTCCAGTTAAAGCAAACCGTAGACTGAAAGAAAAATGAATGGATGTAAATCACATTTTGGTTTCCTGGTATCGATATCAAATTTTCTGCACTATTGTAAGAACTGCAACCTTGAAACTTCCGAATATCGTTTCTTATGTCTTTGTCTATGAGTGTATCAAATTTGATTAAAATCGGACCACTCCTTCTATAACCCGATTTTTTTCGATTATCGGGGGTACCTCGACACAAAATCTAAGAACACTTGCAGTCGCTTATAGTTCAACTGTGTAAATTTTCAAGAAAATCGGTTCAGCTGTTTCGGAGTCTATAGGTAACGGATATACACACACACACACACAGAGACAAAGTTCCATTTATAAATAAGTTTAGATTTATATATATATATATATTGTAATATAATTAATTTAACATTTTTTTGACACAGAATTTCCTGTTTCAGAATCATACTTTTACTATGACTCTATCTTCAAGTGATCATTTTTGGGATGACTAATGGAAATTTTTTTTTCTTCCAAAAGTCAAACTTTTTTCATTAGTCACTCAAAAAATGATTTCTTGAAGATGGAGCAAAAATATGATTCTGAAACATGGGAAATTCTGTGTTAAGAAAATTTTAAATCAATTATATAACAATGATATTTAGCTCTTCATGTGAATTGAGCACTGTCAAACTAAAAATAAACATTAAGGAACAGTATTGTTCTTTCTTCATATTATATATATATATATATATATATATATATATATATAGTGGACATTGAAGTCAGTACCCAAAAGCAGCAGTCTGTTTCATGCTAAATGCAATCATCAGGCCTTGTGCATTATGTTTTTGATCACCTTTTTATATCAGTGATGCATTGTGGGTAGTCTGTTGCATTATGAGTAGTCTATTGTATTATTCTATTGGTTATTTTGGTGGGTGTGATTTGTTTATTTATTTAGTTTATATCCTTATTTATTTGGATTAATTTATTTTACTTGCTTTTATTTATTTTATTTTTGTTTTCATTTATTCTTCATTTTCAGTTTTTGATTTTTTAGTGTAGTAAAAATGTTTTCATGTCTGCATTTTGAGATGAGCTCTGATCATTTATTTAGTAGTTTGTTTTTGGTCTGGGAAGGTAATTATAACTATTTTTTCCTCCAGAGGAAGTTTACAGTTTTTGGATTGATTCTTGTTGGCTGATGTTCTTTTCCTTATTTTCGGCATGATTTATTCTCTCAGATATGTTTAGAAATCATTATACTGTTCATATATTTATTTGTAAAAAAAAATGTTTTGCGTGCATAATTTCTTTGTTTTCAGTGTCCTTCAGTTACTTCTATGTATGTTTTTTTCTTCATTATCTGTTGTTTTTACAGTATCTTGGTATTTTACATTGTTCTGCAAGCAGTTGCCATTTAAGTCATTCATTATTTATTTTGCAGTTACATGTGCATTTAATTTGTTCAGGTGGTTTGTTGATTGTTTTCCTGTTGTACATTTTTTATTATTTGTGTCATGTTCTTAGTGCAACTGTAGCCGATTTTTTTTACTATATTTTTATTGAATATCTTGTGGAGAGTGCTTGATGTGAAGAAGTGTTTGTGTATAAATATTTATTTATTTTTTACATTTTTTGTTTTTTGTTGTATGGTGGGTTGATTTTTCTCTTCCTGTTGGCATTTTTTTGTGGTGTGTATGTAAGTGTTACCTTAAATCCACTATCTTGTTTCATAGTCTTATCTTAATTGAATGTGGTTTCAATGGAAGAATTGTTGGAAAGTCTGTGGTTAATTGATTGTGGTATCTGCTTAATTACTGATGGTGGGTGGTTAAAAGATATGTGTATATACAGTGATTTATCATTGGATTTTCTGTATGGTTTGTAGGTCCCTTTTTATTAGGTTGAAGTTGACATCTAGAAGACCTACTTGATTTTGGTTAGTTTTTATGTCAAATCCCATATTTTTAAAAATCTTTATAACTATTTTTCTAGTTTTGTCTATTATAGTTTCTTAAGATAATGAAACCATCATTCCTGTAAAGTTCTATATCATTTTTATTGATTATTTTACTTAGTTTGTGTAGCAAATATATCCCTTCGAGTTAGGTCTCTGCACAGTTAAAGATTCCCATTGTAGTGTCAAAGGTCCCTGCTTTATTCTTGGGGTTTTAGTGTCAAATAGTAATGATAAGACTTAAGTGAAAGCCCTGAAAAATATAAAATCATTAATGTCAATAATAAGCAAATCCAAAGAGCTAAGCTCCATTCCTTATCCAAAATAATTTTCTTTAAGGAATTAAAGAGTATAAAGCATGATTAATCACTTAAAACCGAACAACACAAAAGTAAAAAATACCAGAATTTTTTTTCTTTTTCTCCATATCTCATTATCTGGTGAAGTTTTAATAAGTGAAACATGTTAAACATTCCCTATTTGTTTTTCTTTTTTCTCTCTCTCTCACACACACACATTTGTTTAAACATTATTTTTAAAGAATATTCATTTTAGTAGATGCTGTGTTTGTATTTATTAAACAATAATTTATATATATATATATTTTTTGTTTCACTCCAAGCCAGGCAGGACCACTACTGATGCACAGGGGGTTACAGTGAGAGAAAAAAAAAACAAAGAAAGGATAAGATAAAGATGGAAATCAAGGCAATAGAAGATGGCCATTGACATTGCTTTTAAACTTTTGGAGATTGTAGCTGTCGGGGAAGCAAGTATACAGAAAGAAGTTCCACAGACGAGAAGTGCGAGAAAAGGAGCTGCTAGACTAGAAGTGTCAGTTACATTTGACTTTTTTGACAGTAGAAGGGTGAAATCTAGAAGCCAACTAGTAGCACAAGTAAATTCATGTGGTCAAGGCAACAGGGAAGAAGCTTGTCAGATCACAAGCTGTGAAAATATTTGTAGAAAAGACAGAGGAAAGCCACATCTCGATGGTGAAAAAGTGACTGAAGTTGAACTGATAAATTTGGATTATGTTGCAGATCCTCCTTTTATATTTTGTTGAGAACCAGTGATGAACAGTGGGAACAGCTGACCAGATATGGCAACAGTACTTAATGTAACGGATGTGCGTCGTGGTGCAGTGGATATCGGCTCGGAACGAGAAATCAGAAAGCCGAGTTCAAATTCCAGTCAAATTCCTTGCATTCACTTGTGCGCAATTACCCTTGGGAAAGGTATTAATCCATGTCTTCCCTCCAGTTATGGGTTAAATAATAGGACAGATTGGGTTCTGTAGCCTTGGTCGGCAACCAGTCTACTGCAGAAAGCAATGGCAACCTACTGTGGGATAATCTTCTGCCTAGTCAGTCATGTCTCTTTCGAGACATGATCGCCCAAGTGTGTATCACATATGGCACTTAACTGACTGACTTAATGTATGGACGAATATTAGCCTTAGTAATATACAAATCTGCTGGCCTGAATATTAGAGAAACTTTGATAGAGAAATATGCACCCTCTGGCAGGATTCAAACCTGCATCCCTTAGGGGGAAACTGTCATTAGATCTAATGTACCTTGACCTCTTGACCATGTAGGATCTTCTGATCAAACAAAGCCTGAAAAGTGCTTTTGAACACATATCTTTCCTGATTCTTAAAATATATATGCTCTGTTTCATATCCTAACATAAACAAAGAGGGTTTTAGGAATATATCAAATTCGACATATTTTTAATTTATTTGTTAAATAAATAAATAAAAATGGAACATTTACTCGAATATGGGCCTCAATTAAAAATAATGTTTTTAATCGAATTAAATCAATTAAATGTCAGTGGAAATATTTTGTTTTAAAAAAGGATTTCATCAGGCTTAGGCAATATTCTTATTGATGGAATTGTATATGAAGAGGAGGTAAGGAGACATAAAGGAAAAACATTGAAGATGTGGGAGCACATATACATACTTATATATATTACAGAAATTAACGAATTTTAACGAAACTTGGTTATAAACAACCGACAATTTGAAATGAATTGTTTGAACATTATTTTTTATCAATATTCGTATTTAAGTAGATATTCTGTTTTTAATTAAACAGTATTATATATGTATATCTACTGGCCTGATTATTTATGATAAATTTTTATTACGAAAATGTGTGTCATTCGGCAGGATTCGAACCTGCGACCCCTATCTACATAGGGGAAGCTACCATTTGATCTGGCAACGTCTTAGACTGCTCGACCATGAATGACCTCCAGTCTAAATTAGGTTTTAATTGAGCCTATATAACAGGCCTATAAATCAGGCCAGTAGATATAAATATATAATACTGTTTAATTAAAAACAGAATATCTACTTAAATACGAGTATCGATAAAAAAATGTTTTTATATATATATATATATATATATATATATATATATATAGCACTCTGGAAGAATGGTAGACTTTGAAAAACAGTAGCTACTCTGGCATGTACACATCACTCATTCACTAATGAATTAGAGTACTCTGGCATGTATAATGATAATATACATGCTAAAATGTCTGCCTTCTACTGTGAGCCCATGGCCCAGAGGTAGAATCGCCGACTGACGCCACTTTGGTTGGGTTTCAATCCTGGGTTAGAAGCAATCGGAGTCTAACCGTACTGATGAGCTGTGATACAGCGAAACAGATCTGTCTGCGGATGACTATATATATATGTGTGTGTGTGTGTGTGTGTGTGTGTGTGATAGAAACATTTATCAATCTAACATGTTTGACTTTTATTAATGCTTCATGAGAGAATAAGATGTGTAAAAAAAAAAAAAATTCTGGTAATTTTATTTTGTGTTTGATTTACATTGGTTAATCATGTTTTGCATGCATTCGATTTGTTGAGCCAATGTCAGTATAATTTGTTGCCTTCTGATTTCAAGGAGACACACACACACACACACAAATACATGTATATATAAAATAGAAAAAAATATATGCCAAAATGGTGATAAAAGGAATAGAGATTAAATCTGTTGTTTTACTCTTTAATATCTAGCATATTATTTTTGTTTTCTTTTCTCTTTAACCATGACTGCTTGAGATCAGTCATGTAACAGCTGTTTTCATCAACTGCACTTGATAATAAATGTACATTTTGGGCGAGTCTTATCTCAACAGCTCTATTTAGTTCTATTGTAAAGAAAAAAAAATTAAATTTCTATTATTAAAACAGCTCAAAATGTATCTTCATAAATGGGCCAATTCAAATAAAATGTCTAAAAATGAAAACTTAAGAGAAAATATCTTGGAATTTTCTGGGATGATTCAAGTGTTGCTACCCTTGCCCTTTAAAAATAGAATGGTATTAAAAGATAAATTGAAATGTGAAAATTTTATATATATATATATATATATATATATATATATATATATATATCCCACAGACACACAGAAAGTGATTGAAAAGTAGCTTCCTATTCTATGCATGAGTGGCCAGTCAGGAGTCTTGACTTAACATCCTGTGACATTTTTCTTTTGGGGTCAGTTAAAGGAGCAAGTCTATTATCAATCCAAGACTTTAAATAACTTTATAATTATATTCACCCTTCAAGTTCTTCCAAATATGATACAAGGAAAGAGAGATAGACACACATATACACAAATATATCGATACCCATGTATGGACAAATGTATACAGACATACATACATATACTTGTACATATGCGCACACACACACACACACAAATTTTTAAATCTTGTTTTTAATGGCATATCAATTTATCTGTTAGACTTTCTGAAGCTGGCTCTAAATCTATGAACATTACATATATTGGATACATGTAAGACTGAATTTGTAAGATAAAGTGGACAAGAGAAGTTTCAAATAAGGTCAAGACAAACACAGTCATATTCCAGTACCTAAACAATACAATTATATATATATATATACATACATATATATATATATATATATATATATATATATATATATGCATGCAAATTCACATGCAAAAAACAAAATACATGCACAACATAAAAAAACCATAAAGCATCACATACAGAATAAAACCACATACACAGATCTACTCATAGACAACTATAGGCATAAATACACACAAATAGATATAAGAACGCTTGCACAAAAACACACACACATATTTATACATGCCTAAACAATAAAAAAATGTGTGTGTATATATATATCTGCACACACACACACACACACACACACACACACACACACACACAGAGATATATGCATGTGCAACAATACATCATGCCTACTACTACATACATCCAGATGCACACCTACATACATGCATTTATACATACAGACCCATGCAGAGACTAATATGTATTTTTATATATATATATATATATCTGTGTGTGTTTGTGTGTGTGTGTGTGTGTATATATATATATATATATATATATATATATATATATATATATTCTTGTTTGTGCATGTATGTATATATGTATGTGTACGTTTCTGTGTGAATTTTTGTTCACCAGAACTGTAGCCAGGTATTGAACTCCCAACTCTTTAGGTCAAGTCACTGGATCCAACCAACTCGTTAAGTGTTGGTTAGATACAGTAACTTGATCCAAAGAGTTTGAATTTCAGTTACCTGAAGAAATGTAAAGCATGCAATGGCATGAATATGGCAATAAAAATGAGGACAAGTCTGATTTCTCATTCACTAAATATCCTCCAAGGCTCAAAAGCCACTTAAAGTAGAGGGTTGTAATTGAAATGGGGATGATATGAGATGTGTGAAATGAGTGGAACAAGATAATAGGAAGTGGAGACTATAAGGATGAAGAGGATAAATAATGATTACTCTTGATTTCTTCAAGTCAAGGATCAATGTATTGAGGGGAGTACTCACATGGGAGTCAGTTCCACAAAGGTGATATCCACTGCACTGCAACACATATATATATATCTTTTGGGTCAGTCAGTTAGTTAAGTGCCATACGTGATACACACTTTGGGCAATCATGTCTCCAAAGAGACATGACTGACTGGGCAGAAGATTATCTCGCAGTAGGTTGCCATTGCTTTCTGTGGTAGAATGGTTGCTAGCCATGGCTATAGAACCCAATCTGTTCTGTTATTTAACCCAATACCTTTTCCAAGGGTATTTGTCCACAAGTGAATGCAATGAATTCAATTGGAATTTGAACTCGGCTCCCCAATTTTTAGTTTCAAGACAATATCCACTGCACCACAACACACATCCTTTGGGTAAAATGATTAAAAACAAAAGTGTTCTATTGTATGTGTTGCAACTTTTTATTAGAGCTTGATATATTCTAGAATTTATGCATTTTCTAAAGTTTTTCTTCATAATTACAAACTTAATATGACCTACTCATACCAAATTAAAGGTGAATGGAAAAAATTGATTAAGAACTAATTGTAAATTACCATTTTTTTTCTTTTTGTTTGCACCAATCAAAATTATATCAGACATGGTTTAGTCTGCTCCCCTACAAAGATCTTTTACTTCAAAGGTCAAAATATGAACAGCTGGATTAATCTATCTATTGTCATTATTTTTAACTTTTGTTCCCATCTTCTTCATTATAGATGTTATTGTAGACACAATGTTTCATCATTTGGCTGATCTGTTTTGTTCCTATAGTACCAGTTTATTTCTGATGAACCAGTGTTTCACTAACTGATCCAGGGATTGAACTCCTGACCACATGTTTAGACAATTCATATATCCACTATGCCACCATCCCAAGAGCGTCAATGGTTTGCTTCTGGAGCCTTTATATTCAATGTCAGATGGTTTTGACATTTGATGTCATTTGATTGTCATAATGGGTTCATAACCATTTTTCAATAATTTTGATGGATTAATCTGTTTGCTAATTTAATTAGCATTTCCTGTGTCATATTTTTTAAAATCACTTCACCCATGAAATAAAGTATTAAATTTTCTGTCAGTATTCCCCACCTCTGAGAAGTTCTATTGGGCAAAGTTTAATCGTCAGTCCCACAGAAAAATGATGTTTCAAAAAGGATTGATTTTCTCTTGACACCTTTATGCTCTTTCTTAACTTCCTCATCAATATTTGTTTTTAAAAAGCTAGATTTTAAAAATTTAATAACAAATTGTCTATAACTATTTAGTTATTAGATTATTTAAAAGGTTATAAAAATATACGAGCCAACTAAAATGCAATATTTAGAAGAGACAATTAAATTTTGCTGACTGTTGGATCTCAAATTTACTTGACACCTTGATTGAATCTCATATATATAATCAATTGTTAAAGAAGTTGGTTGGTTGTTTTATTTTTATGGCATATCAACCTTGGTGGTCATTTATTGCCAACTAAATTTTATTTATTTATTGCTGGTAATACCTTTTTCTTTCAACAATTTATTGTTGTTTTTAATTAAGTTTTGTGTCTAGTAATACTTTTTTCTTTTCGAGTATCAAGATTCATTGGGATTTGTTTTTAAGGACAGGGTCCCCAAGTCCTACCCTTATTATTTAGCCCATAACTGGAGGGAAGGGACAGATTAATGCCTTCCCCAAGGGTACCAGTGCTTAAGTGAATGCAGAGTATTCAACTGGAAATCGAATTCAGCTCACCGATTTCTCTTTCCGAGCCGATATCCACTGCACCACAACGCAGTTCCGTCTAAAGAAGCTGGAAAAATGTTTGGGTCTCTTTATCAATCCAGGAAGTATCTTATGCCTTCTGCCATGTTGTATCTTTACAATAGGATCATGCCAAAAATAGAATATTGCTGCCATACTTGGACTGGGTCTGCTCAATCCTCACTTTCCAGCCAGTGTCGTGTCCATAAAGAAATACATAAATAAAAATAATTAATTATACTACCACTGTGTTGTGTCCATAAAAATGTAAATAAATAAAAATTATAGTGTCAAAGGTAACTGCGATAAAATAATTATAATAATCATTAATTCTCTTTTTTTCTAAACCAATGAGAAATAATGCCACTTTTCTCACATGCACACATACATATATACATACACTTACAATTGTTTAGGATCCGTATCTCACTACCTGGGTTTCAACTGTAAGTGTATTTTTGTTCTACTTCCTCAGAATAGTATTGAATACTTTTTGTTGCTTAGTGCCTTTGAGGATGGTTTTCCATTGCCTGCCATCTATATTTTGTTATATATATATATATATATTTTTTTTTTTAAATCATATCACCCCAAGCAAGGCAGTAAGGCCACTGATGTGCAGGGGGCTACATAGGAGTGAGAAGATTGGAAAAGAGAAAACTGGAAACCGCATCCTAAACAGGAAACAAGGGATGAGCCTCTTCACCTGTTCAATAGACGTGGGTGGAGTGTGAACCGGGCGATAGTTTAGTCTATCTACTCCAATTGAAAAAAAAAAAAAAAGTGAGAAGATTGGAAAAGAGAAAACTGGAAACCGCATCCTAAACAGGAAACAAGGGATGAGCCTCTTCACCTGTTCAAGAGAGAGAGAGAGACACACACACACACAAGCAGCCAACACATACAGGCTGTCAGCATGTGCATTAACAGAAATTTTGTCTCATTTTCATTTTTCATAATATCTCCTAGCATTCAACAAAAATTTGAGGTAAGAAAACCCTAAACAAATTTTGTATATTCCAACTAAATTATCTGGACACTCATTGCACGCAGCTATAAAACTATATGAGAAAGACAGTTTTCACTTCCCTTTACTTATTTTTTTATTTCCTTTTATCAGATTCTGATCCATATTTACATTTGACCCCAAATTCACAATTTTTCTCAGTATTATTTTTCTCTCAAATTTTACTTGGTATTATTTTTCTCTCATGTTTCTAATACCATATAACAAAACATGGGTGTTGTTTCCATGTCTTGCTGTTTCTCAATTTTATGAGTATTTAGAGATAAACATACACACACACACACACACACACTCACATAAATATTCTTCTTCTTTTATGTGCCTTGTCCTTTCAGGAAGTAGGTGATCATGGCTTTCTACGTCTTCCTATCACTGGTGGCTCTTAGCCTGCTTTTTCCTGTTACACCACGCAACCCCCGTTCTGTCATCCACCTGCTCAGGCTGTTCAAATATATTATCTGCTGCTTTCTCCAGTCTCTTTTTTCCCTCTATTGAGCTTGCTAATATCAGGTTTGCCAAGCCCTCCTTCCTCATTGCATGTCCCAGGAACTTTAGCTGTCTCTTCCAGATGGTCAGTATTAATGTCCTTTTCATTTCTATCCTTTCCAAAACCTCATCATTGCTCACATTCTTGATCCATGATATCCGCACCATCCTTCTGTAGAACCATATTTTAGTTGCTTCAGATTTTTTCTTCATCTTTGATATTGTCAAGCATTCACTGCCATATTGAAGAACTGACAACACATAGCAATCCAGTACTAGGGAGTTTATAATTATTTAGTTATAATTCTCCTACACCATTGATAAAGTTTGAAATAATTTATATAAAATTAAAACACATGATGGAATAGAACTCATCACAGAAGTCCAAAATAATGGTTACCAGCACAAGCATCACCATGGATGGTGAACCACTGGAAAATATGTCAAGCTTCAGATAGTTGGGAGCAGCCCTGTCAAAAGATGGCATCTGCAATGCAGAAATCCACACACAGATTGCCACATCAACTTCCATAAGCAGTTCAACCTCTAAAAAATGCTGGTCATATCCATCCTCCTCTATGGGTGTTACTCTTAATTGAAGCAGGAAAAAATTCAGGTATTTGAAAACAAATGCTTGAGAAAGCTCCTCCACCAGATCTCATACTGGAACCATGAAACCAAGGTCTTTACTACAAACACAATGTTACAAGTTGGTCGATATTCTATTGCTTTTTCCATGATCTCTAAATTTTAGTTCCACCAAACCTTTTCAGACCTTTAATGCTATGACATGCCATGCTGCTATTTCTGTTGAGTTGAATCACCATGTTCCAAAGGTGAAAAGGAAGTTCCACTCTGACAGCTTCTTCACCAAAGAACTGCCACTTTGTGGAACAAACTTCCATATGGGTACTTCCCTAAATACTTTGATTTTTGACGTGAAGAAATCAGGATTAATCATTATTTGTTCTCTTTATCTTTATAATCTTCACTTCCTGTTATCTTCCATTCCACTCATTTTGCACATACCATTTCAATTGCAACTCTCTACTTTCAATGGCTTTGGAGCCTTGGGTGATCAGTCAGTTAAGTGCCATATATGATACATGCTTGGGCAACCATGTCTCAGAAGAGACATGACTGACTGGGCAGAAGATTATCCTGCACTAGGTTGCCATTACTTATTGAGGTAGATTGGTTGCCAACCAAGGCTATAGAACCCAATATGTCCTGTTATTTAACCCATAACTGAAAGGAACAGATAGATTAATACCTTTCCCAAGGATATTTGCACGTAAGTGAATGCAAGGAATTCAACTGGAATTTGAACTCGACTCCCTGATTTCTAGTTCCAAGCCAATACCCTCTGCACCACAACGCACATCCTTGAGTGATATTTTGTTATGGTGAAACACACCTATTCTATAGTGAATAGACTCTCCCACCTAATTTAAGTAAGAGTAGTAAGAGGAACGAGGGTCAGTCAATGTTGGACAATAGTAGTGGGCAGTTAGTCAAATATGAAAGTAGTCAGCAACCTGGCAAGATTACACTGCGTAATACATATTATATCAAGTTCCTAACGTTTTGTACATTGAACCGCTTTTAGCACTAATACTAGCCTACATGGCAAAAATAACTCCACAACATATTTAGTAAAAAAAAAGAAGTCATTAAAGATAATAAAGAAGGGAGACTTTGAAAATTTAACAGTCACAGGACATACTGAAGGAACAGAAAAAATGGCAAGGCAGTGGACCTGAAGAGCTTTTGGTGAAATAGATGAACATAAAGACAGACATTGCTAAGTGTTATGTCCAGCAGAGATATAGCACATTGAAGCAGCAGCAGCAGCATTGTATCTGTCAAAAATTGACAGGATTATTTCTATTTCTGCCTAGTTGAAATAGAATCCACAATCTTTTCAGATTTTTCAAGCTGAAAAGATTGTAAAGACTGTATCCACTTAGAAGGAACTTTATTTTACAATCAAGTTCCCTGACAAGTAGATGTAATATACATGAAACTTTTAATAGAGACAAGTGAACATTTCATTTTATTTATTTTATTTTTTATAATTGTATCACCCCAAACAAAGCATTTTACTGCCACTGTTTTGCAGGGGGTTACATAAGAGGAAAGTTATGAGAAAGAGTGACAGGTTATAGGGGGTGTGAGGAAGTGGGGAAGAGAAGTATGAGAATACTGATGAGAGTGGAGCAGATGGAGAAAGGAGCATGAGAGAGAGAGAGAGAGAGGATGCAGGTTAGTGAGATAGGAGATGACTACTGACTTTACATGTAAATTCTTGGAGATTGTAGCTGTTGGAGAAGCAAGTAAATAGAAGAGAAGTCCACGGGCAGGAAGTGCGAGAAAAGAAGTTGCTGGAGTAGAATTTGCATTTACATTTTATTGGTTTCACAGTAAAAGGGTGGGACCTAGTTGCTAATCTTGTGGCTCAAGTAAATTCATTTATAGGGAGCACCAAGGAGCTAAGTTTATTGGAGCAAAAGCTGTGAAATTATCTGTATTTATTACTATATATGAATGTGTGGGTAGTGTAACGGTTATCAGAATGGAAAATGGAATCAGCAATCCAAGTTAAAACTCTGGATTAGTCTGTTCCATTCACTTTTGCACTAATGCCCTTGGAAAAGGTATGTTTCCATCTCTTTTCCCCCCATAGTGATAGATTAAATAGCAAAGTAGACTGGGCACTCTAGCATTGGGTGGCAATCAGTCTAAGAAAAAGAAAATTTTGAATTCAAACCATAGAGAATGCAAAAGAAAGCACTCCAGTAACTTTCCCAGAAATACGTAAGTAGTTCAGACAGTAATCTGTAGTGTAATGATCACATTCAATTTGAAGAGACATGATATTTTTTTAAAAATTTCTATGTATGTTTATATATTTCCTATTAATGGAGTTGGTATTTCACCAACTTCCCCACAAAGTGACACTAGGGTCATTTTTTTTACTTTTTTTTTTCTTTTCATTTTTTTATTTATTTTAATTTAAAATTTTTTTGGTAGACCTGAAGGAGACTACCATCACCTTTTAAATTTGTTGTTTTTCATTTTTTTAACTTTTTTTTCAGCACAGTCTTATCAGTTATTACATAAAGTTTCCAATTATCAAAAAAAAATTGGAAAAAATTTCAATATTTAAACAATTTTAGGGGATGCTTCCTTTCTCATGTAACATTATAGCAAATCAATCCTCCATTTTGGAACCACTCGCATTGGGGTCGCTTTGTTTTTTTTTTTGTTTTTTTAGGACGAGTTGTTGCTCTTGTTTTTATCTTTTTCAAGCTTTCTTTAGTTCTTCTTCGGAAACTCCAAGAATGGCTTTATTCAAAAATTTTGCAAAGGATTTAGTAGTTGAATATGCGCAAGCAAAAAAGTTAATTGCACAGGATCTATTTACTATAAGGTTGTAGGAAAAACTGAGTCCCCCCCTCCCAATTATTTAAATGTTGAAATTTTTACAAATTTTTTTGTCAATCAGAAAGTTTAGGGTTTAATCAATAAGATTACACTGAAAAAAGTAAAAATAAATTGATAATCAATTTACAGTTGATGGTAATGTTGTACCGGCGAGTGGTTCTAAAATGGAGGATTGATTTACTATAACGTTGTATGAAAAACTGAGTCCCCACTACAATTGTAGAAATATTGAAATTTTTTCAAATTTTTTTTGTCATTTGCAAAGTTTAGGGTGTAATCGACAAGACTGCACTGAAACAAAGTAAAAAAAAGAAAAAAGAAAAGCAACAAATTTAAAGGTGGTGGTAGTCTCCTTCAGGTCTGCCATTTTTTTTTTTTTTTTTTCTTTTCTTTATGTGGACAGCATACATAAAAAACCAAGACTAGAAACTGTCCAATCCCTACAACCACTGTATTCACCAAACATCTCTCTTTAGTTTAATAAGGAAAGTATTACAGCAAGGGTATAATTCCATAAGCTTTGTCATAGAGGAGAACAGATGATATATTTAGAAACAATGTTGACTGTTCAAAAGTAAGCATTTGTCTTTAAACCTTGACTTTGTATCACATTCTGTGCTCAGTGACATAAAGTAGGACTTGGTAGATGTATTAAAAAAAAAAACTGCTCAAGCTTCCTTAGCACTTTTCACTTGAGTACATCTCGGGTACTTTTTAATGTTGCAGCTCTTTCCAAAAGAGAGGTAATACCTGGATAATGCCCCCAAAGTAGTTTGTAGAGCTTGGCTTGATATAAATCTCTAGTGTCTAAGTATAAATTAGGGTAGGTTGAGTTTTACCCTTTTTTTCTCACAAATCAACATTGGACAAGTCTAGGTAGTTAGAACTTAATGAGATAAAAACTCACACCAAATTTTAGATTCCTATCTTTAAACCTCTTTTAAGGAAATGCAATGAAAAATTGACATTGAAAATACATTTAAAAAGCCATTTATTTTGGCAATATAGGATTGAAAAGTTTAATTCAATAGTAAATCAAAAAAAGGTTTGCTATTTTAATAAAGTTTATATTACACAAAAACTAATTCAATCCAAATATTTATATAATCATATCATCAAAATTTTTAGTGTAAGAGCATTTAGAAACAAAGGTAGGTCTGAGTTGACAGGATAACGTTTTTACAAGAATGTATGTCTTGCTTCAAATCCTTAACAACATTAACTTTAGATGTTAATTTCACTGCTTTTTTAATACTCTGAGAATGTCCATTTTGCGATAGATTAATTCTGACCAATATTATCAATAGAGCCACTGATTTTCATAAATTTTACTTGTGACTAATCATGATAGTCCCTTTCATACAATTTACCTAGTGGATCTTTAAAAAAAAAGTTGGCTTTCTTGTACTATTAACATATTTAGTTCTGAATGGTAGTTTATTCTGATGTAATGAACAGCCAATTGTATGTAATTTTCAGTGGAGCTTCTTCTCCAGAGCAGTTACATGGCCTGCTTTACATCCAGTATTTGTGTCGTCTAGAAGAACAGCCTTAAGGCTGTCTATACTATGAAATTCTTCCAAAATACTTCTGTTAAAACATTACTGGTGGCACCTGTAGTTGGAACAGATATTTCCCAATCTTAGTTCCTCTTTCTTGAGTAAATGTTGAATGATGTTCTGGGCCCTTTTCTTTTTTTAGTTTAATATCACCATTTTCGCCTATAACTTTTTATACAACAAAGTTTCTTTATTAATCTTACCATCAACACCTAAATGAACAAGATTTTTAATATCTTCAGTGTGTTTTTTATGTGCTATGATTTTTATTTTAGCCTTTTCTCTATCCATTTTTGATGTATTGTCAAAATGTTTGTTATTATTAAGAGTAAAGACCAAAATATTTAATTTAAAAAATTTTTTAATCCATTCTAACACACTCTATATTTTGGTTAAAAAAATCTTTGCTTTGTGTTAACAGTGTAAAAGAACTGACTATGGAAATTTTAGCACCTTTTTCTGGTAAAATAACATTGATTTGGAAATTCTTGCAAAAATCAAATGATTCTTGGATTTTAATGAAACTGTAATGATGGGCCTTATATGACTCCTGTTTTTGTAGTAAGTAAAATATGTGTATACATTATAACAACAAAGTGGGAGATTTATACATATATATAAGAATTTATTATCAGCATTTGGTTGTTTAATAGATATATGAAAGTTCATGTTATGTTAAATGTTTCTGATATTCGTGTTTGTCTTGGTGAAGGAATGAATTATTTTGCTTGTGATAAGTCTAAGAAAGTAACATTTGAATAGACTTTTTATCTTTGGTTTTCATTCCTGGAATTGGTCTGATCTGCATGCTCCCATGGTGAGAGATTGTTGAAAAGAGACCAGATTCTAAATTTCCACCAGTAGAGTGGTTTCTTTTTTTTTTTTTTTTTACTAAGGAATCATGGGAAATAAAGAAACTTATTCACACATGAATGAATTTATTTAAATTATTTTAAAAAAATCTTGGAAATTTATTTATTTTATTTTATTTTTTATTTATTTATTTTTTTTTACATGTTACTCACACTTAATTTTATGAAATTTGTAGAAATTAAATTCTGACTGCAGACTTTGTTTTGTTAAATGCAGGTCTCCTTAGAGAATGTAAATCATCTATTTATTTTTTTTATTTTGAAATAGTTCCTGCTTTTTTAAAAATCTGCTCTGAATAGTTTGTTTTCATTTTTGTTAAATTATAATAATTTCTAAAGTTTCAAAAATCTTGAAAATTCTTCAAAACTTTGAGAGCATTAGGTTTTTAAGTTACTAAATAAAAACTATATTTAATAATCAAAAATTGAAAAGCTTAATACAAATCATCACACACTAAGATTTTTAAAACAATTTAAATTTTTTTTTTTAAGTATGGTATTTCATACATGTCTTTAACATTAAAATATCACATGTTTCAAGGGTTGTTTCCCTCAACACTCAACTGGCTTTGCAAATCATCCCTTCAAATTTGAAGTAAGTTTTAATTTTTTAATTATTTCAGTAAATATTTTTAATTTATGTGTTTATTTTAGTGTGGGACATACATCATGTAATTTGTTTTTAGTTTTACTTAATTAAAAAATTAGTTTGTTATTTAGTAGTTTTTTTTCTTTTGTTTCATATTTTGATGAAAAAATGTTTGAAAGACAGCATTTTATTTAATGTCAAACCTAATGTTTTAACTAGTATTATACTTTATTTTATTTTGCATTTGAAATTAGTTTTATCATTTTTAAATTAATTGTGAATAGGTAATTCTACTAATTTGCAATACCTAAAGTTTTGAAAAATTAATAAGCTTTCATTTTATCTTTAATTGAAAGCTAAAGGATTAAATTTACTATTTCCAGTCAGCAAAATACTTTACTGAATTTCAAACAGAAATTCTATTGATTGGAATCAAATTCTTTTTTTTCTAAAGCAATATCTGCCATTTTGCTTCACACATTTTTATCGAAGGAAAATATATGCTCCATGTGACTAAATTGAATGAATGTTAATTGTAAAATGTTTTACTAATTATTTTTAGTAAAGTTAGTAGTAATATTTTAAAATTTACAATAATTGTCCCACTTTTAAAATTGTGTGTGTGTGTGTGTGGTGGGGAACAAATTTTTCAAAAATATTTTATTTTTCCAAGATCTTCTGAAAAGTAATTTCATTCATTCATGGATAAGTCCTGAAGTTTGATTAAAATACAACAATTATCTTATTTTTTTAAACAATTTCCTAATCAATATGTTAATTTTCTTGTTTACTTATCTTTATTTTAATTTCAAAACTTGTACATGGGTAGAACTGAAGAAACTTTGAAATAGTACAGCAGCATACAAAGAATACAACCAATTCTGTGTTGACATATCTTTGACAAATTTCTCAGGAATTATGGTTCAATATGGAAGATATCAGAATGGGCCTCCCAGGATAATATTAAAAAGGGTTTCTCTCTAATTTCATCAAGTTCAGTTGGTAGACTTTTAACATTCTGTAAAAACAAATAAAGAAACAAATTCCTTAGTATTTAGAAACAGATGCAAACAGGTGGCCCATTCTGTTGCTGCTGCTACATCTTCTATTGCCTCTTTGATTGCTACCCCATTTTGAACTTCTGCATCTGACACTCCTTTTACTAAGCTACAAAGAATCCACATCCTACAGAAACAATTATCTCAGAAGAAGTGAAGTAAAACTTCTGAAAAAAAAAAAAAATAAAAGAATTTTGGAAGCAACTGGAGAAAGAGTAGAAAAAAAAATTCAGTCAGTTCACAAGCAAGAAAGTACATTATGACAGTCTCTTACATAGAGTTCCTGCATCTTATATTTGTGAACTGTTAGTCTCTTTTGAAAATTTTGTTGATAGTTACCTTTTCTTTAAACATTTCTTCAACAGCTATATACAGAATGGTGGGAGAGCTTGGTTTTCTTTTCAGACATTGAGAATTTTGCTGCAGAAAACTGCACCATTCAATTTAACAACACAAAATGGAACTCATACCAATTGTGTGGTTTTAAAAACTCTATCATCCTCCCATTTTGCATCACTGAAATGTCTGCCTGAAGGGACTGTGTAGAACTCCAAGCAATATATTTGTGACTGCATCAACAATTTAGGCCAGTAGACAGTGAGGCTACTTTAGCTAAGTGTTGATGACAGTTTAAAACAGTACTTTCAAAAATGTGCATTGTGGTGCAGTGGATATCGACTTGAAATGACAAACCAGGGAGCCGAGTTCAAATTCCAGTTGAATTCTTTGCATTCACTTATATGCAAATACCCTTGGGAAAGGTATTAATCCATCTCTTCCCTCCAGTTATGGGATAAATAATAGGACAGATTGAGTTCTATAGCCTTGGCTGGCAACAAGTCTACTGCAGAAAGTAATGGCAACCTACTGCAGGATAATCTTTTGCTCAGTCAGTCATGTCTCTTTTGAGACATGATCACCCAAAGTATGTATCATATATGGCACTTAACTGACTTTAAAAAATAAAATGCTGCTTAACAGACTGGGTTCCCATCAACCATTTGACTGTTTTTTGGCTGGAAAAAGAATGGGAGACACAAATTATTGAATTGAACTGTAATTTGCATCCATTGGAAGCAGTTTTGTCTAAAACAATGAAGGTTCTGAGGGTTGCACAATATAGAAATTGCAAACGTGAGTGAGTGTCTAGCATAATGAATTATTGTGGTCATGAATTCCCTCAGATAAAGTGATAAATTAGGGTATGTCAACATAATATAGTTCACTTTTCAACAACAAGGATTTAATCCCTAAATCCTTAGATTCCAAGAGAATCAGTTGCATATGATTTTTTTGTCTGGGTGCAACTTATTTTCCCATCTTTGAAGATTGCAAGTAATTTGTCTTGGGAATTTCCACTACGACTGAAACCATCACAAAGTTGAAGCTATTATTTACAGAAGAAGCTGTTATCGCTGAGATAAAAGTGCAGGGAATTGGTGTTCAAATAGATGTAACTGGGCAAGACGATAAATTGCATTGGGAAGTTTTGAGAAGTGTGGAACTACCTCTTAATTGCTGTTGTTCCCATGTTCACCCTGGCTTAGGGTCCCAGCTATGGACAAATAGTTGCCATCCAAAATGGGGTCAAAATACTATAAAAGTATAAAAATACACTTTTATAGTAAAAATTCCAGCAATACATTTTGGAAGAAAATCAAAGGAAAAAATATTACCAGAAATTGTTTGTTTATATACCAGCAATACATCTGACTCTCTAAAAAAACCCTCTTTAGAAAAATTCATCAATGAAACCTGATCTACAAACTGCTTTTCAAAAATACAAAACCAGAAGACATCTTGAATTTTCAAAAAAAAAAAACTTTTTCAGCAAGATCTGACTAAATCAATCTTCTTACTATAACAAAACATTTAAAAAATACCCCATAAACCAAACTTTTTGATATTAAATAGCCCACAATGCTGTTTAAACAAAACTCAAACTCTTCCAGTTTCTTGCTTCTCTGCTATTTATGATCTTAAAAAATTTAAATGCAACATCAACTGCCATCTTTTGTCTTCCTGAAACCTGTTCTTTTATTGTCCTTTCATCCCACTAAAGTCTAATTCCCTCCCAGTAACCACTTACATCTCCGTGGCATTGTCACCTTCAGTTAGTTAAGTGTTGTTCATGATAAACGCTTGGGCAAGCATCTCTCTCTTAATCCAGGACTGACTAAACAGAAGATTTTCCAGTAGTAGGTTGCTATTTCTTTCTCTGGTAGACTGGTTGCCAACCAAGGCTATAGAATTCAATTAGTCCTACTATTTAACCTGTAGCTCGAGGGAAAAGATAGATTAATACCTTTTCCAAGGATATTTGCATGTAAGTGAATGCAAAGAATTCAACTGGAATTCAAGCTCAGCACTTCAATTTCTCGTTTCGAGCTGATATCCATTTTACCACAACACACGTTGTCACCTTGCTGGAAGTAAAATGATTAAAAAATAATGTAGCAATAAACACAATTAAGAAATGACTCAATTATTTTCTGTTATTTAGTTGTGTAGGCAGATTAGAGAATTAATTTTTTTTCATGCACAATATTATTATTTAAATATATATTCTTTTCTCTTCATTTCTATTCACTCTACAGAGAATTGTTACAAAAGGCCCTGTCATTAGTTCATTAATACATTAAGTGAATACAAAAGCTTCGAAAACTATTGAGGCATATGCTAACAGGTGTAAAATTTATTACCAACTCAGTAGTGTTCTTAATAAAGACTTGATGCACTTTTTTCCTGGTGAGCTCTGCCACTTGGTGATTTGATTGGTTCACCATCTAACCAATCGCACAACTTCTAATAACATTATTATTCCATATAGTTTTTTTTATATTAATTAATATTGTAAACATAATTTATGAGAAGCCTTGAAAAAGAATGCAATGGAAAGGTTAGTAATCTTAGTAATAGAGAGTGGTAAAGGTTAAACAGCTTCTGTATTTCAATGTCGATGTACAGGTCATGGACAACAATTCAGAATGAGAAATTGGAGAGTCATGTTCAAATTCCAATCGAGTTTTTAACTTTCATTTAATCACAAATACCTTTGAGAAAAGTATTGATGTATCTCTTCTTCGTCTAGCTATGAATTAAATAGTAGGACTTTTACCTGGGAAAATTATTATCTGCAACAAATCATTAATGCAATATTCACAAATTTAAAAAGTATTGTTCTCAAAATTTAAAATGTTTTGGTTTTAAATAACTCACAAAGGGTTGATAAGCCATAAAAAAACAATCCATATTAAAAATAAATTAATTTCATATTTTAATTGAATTAATAAGTTGACATTAAATATAAAAATTTAATGTTATATTATTCTGACATTTTCTTATTTAATGTACAAAATATTTTTTAATCTTTTGATGTTCAATTAAAGAAAACAAAGAAGACTATTATCCATCAACTATTTATAAGCAATATTTTGAAACATTTTGTCAGGTCTCTTTATTTTTTTATATCATTGATATCTATAAATTTATAGAATCAAAATTTCTGAATTTTCATGTTTGTCTGAAAAAAATTTGACTGCTAGAAAGCTTAAAAAATAGTTACTTTGTAGATATAAATCTTGAATTTTTATTAAGTAAAGCATTGTTAACCTTGATTAACTTTTCACTTGTATTTCTTATATTTTATTTCTATTGCTTTATTTACCTTTGCAATATTTATGGTAATATTACCTTGAATTTTTATTATTAGCTAAAGCATTATCAAGCATTCTTAAATTTTTTCTCATTTTAATTTCAGTGTGTTTTTATTGCAATTACTCACTGTCATTCTCCAAACATTATCAAACGGCACAGATTAGAAATAGCAAATAATCATTAAGGTGAGTTTCCAACTTTTATTCTTTTTACCTTGAGAAGCCTGTTGTGCACGAAAATATATATATATATATATATAATTGATTTTATTCAGTTAAGTGCCATACGTGATACACGCTTCGGCGATCAAGTCTCGAAAGAGACATTACTGACTGGGCAGAAGATTATCCCGCAGTAGGTTGCCATTGCTTTCTGCGGTAGACTGGTTGCCGACCATATAGAACCCAATCTGTCCTGTCATTTAACCCATAACTGGAAGGAAGAGATGGATTAATACCTTTCCTAAGGGTATTTGCACATAAGTGAATACAATGGATTCAACTGGAATTCGAACAGGGCTCCCCGGCTTCTCGTTCCGAGCCGATATCCACTGTACCACAACGCATATCCTTGATTTTATTCACAAAACAAATAATTCACAGCCACAAAGCTCTTTATATCAAGACACTTGAAATATACATATATTTTTACTTATATGAAAAATGTTCACAAGAGATTTACTATCTGAAATAAAATATAAAATTTAGTACTTATCTTATGATGGCTTCCACAAGCTTGAATATATATGTCTTTCTATTTTAGCTGTCTGGGAACAAAGGGAGTGATTAATTTTCCCGCCTAATGATATCTCACCATATCACGTGACCGTTTCCTATTCTTGTAAATATCTATCTTTAGTTTTTACAGGGTTAGTCAAGGGAAGACAACTTTTTGGCCTCTCACAACACTTTCCTGCCTAGTAAATGGAGTCTAGTAATAGTGATGTGGGTTGTCTTTTTTTTTTCCCAAATAACTTTTCTACCTACTTTAGTGTGACTGGGCTTATCATTCCTGTCTATATTTTCTGTATCCATTATTATTTTGTCACTATGAGGTTGCTTTTTAGTTATTATTTGCTTATTAGTTTTAGGTTGAATGCATGTTTTTAATCTATCTATTGGTACAATCACAAAGTATTCGTCACTTCTACATAACACTTGAAAGGGATCAGTGTAAGGTGATTTTAAATGTTTATGAACTTTGTCTACTCTTAGTCATATGCTTTTACACGTCTTAAGCTTGTCTGGGATGTAGTGACATGATTTATTTACAGAGCTATAATATTTTTCTGTTGGCTATATAGAGTTTAATGTATGTTGCAATTCCTTAGCAAACTTCTGATTATCTGTCATTGTTAGTATCATCAACTAGCAACTGAAGAATCATATGTGTACCTGTAACTACAAAGAATAGTGAAGAATTAGGTGCAGCATGTATACCCTTTAATATTATTAGAAGGGTGTTGAGCTATGATTCCTTTCTAGTCATTATTGCAGTCTTCATTGTTCTATGAGCATATTCGACTATTTCATTAGTTTGCAGATGGTAATTCATCATCATTTATCCATCACACCCAGATGGTCCATAGGGCAGCAACTTTTTGTTGCTGTTTCTGTAACAAACTGTTTTTTACAGGGCAGAGTTGTTAGTCCTGCACCCAACCCCCAAACCTGGAGGACTGGTGGACCATTCTTGGTCCTTACGTTTACAGCACCTGGTATTCCCAAATGGTCACCCATTTAAGTACTGACCAGGCTCGATGTTGCTTAACTTCGGTGATCGGACAGGGACCGGTGTATTGAACATGGTATAGCCGTAGACAGATGGTAACTAGCTGTGCACAATCTATAGAAACTATTGAGGCAATTTCCGAAAATAATTTGCTTTCAAACTGGGTCCCACAATCACTTATTACATGAAGAACAACACCCCATTCTGTGATCCATGCATGAACAAATACATTGGCAATAAATTGAGCTATGATGTCTGGTAGCGGTTCTGCTTCTATCCATTTAGTAGTGCAGTCAATACAAGTTGATACATATTTGTAAAGAGCGTTATGTTTCATGGCGTCTTCTAGTCACAGGGAGAGGACTGAGTAAATCTAAGTATACCGTATTGAAGCATATAGTCAGCAATTCAATAAGTGAATAGCAAATTTGGTATATCTTTGAATTTAGCTTTTCTGGCAATTTTTTCATTACGTGTCTTTTATTGTTTTGTCCATAAAAGGTAAAAAAATCTTGTATTGATAATTTTACATGACATTTTAATTCCGGTGTATGATACTGCATGAATACTGTTGAAAATAGATTTTCATAATTCACCAGGTATATATAGTCTGGGAAAACCAGTTGTATTATCACAATATATAGAACTATTAATGCCAGTGCTAAAATTGAATTTTTTTTAAAATTAGGAAATATTTTTAATTCAGGGTTCTTAAGTTGTGCAGCTGCTACAGCTGGCAAGTCACACAAATCTACTGTAACTGCTGGGGTAGGTCTCGACAAGCAATCAGCTATACTGTTTTGATATCTCTTTATATGGCCTCTGTCTGCAATATAGTCAGTTAGAATTGCTATTTTGCTGCTGCTGTCTGTCTGTCTTGCAGAGTTTAGGCTACGGAATGCACCACATAAAGGCTTACGGTCGGTTAAAAGTAGAACTTGTTTAACTTGAATAATGTGCTTGAAATATATGGTAGCTGAATGGGCTGAAAAAAGTTCCTTATCAAAAGTTGAATACCTTGTTTGAGTTTGCATCAACATCTTTGAGAAGAAACCTCTTGGAATCAGCGTTCCTTCTACTACTTAATAAAGGGCTACACCAATAGTACATACTGCTCTCAGTAATTAACTGATATTCAGTACATTCAGACTGTTGGTGAGCTAAGGATGGAAATTCACTAATTTGGTTTTTGATATTGTTAAATGATTGCAATTCTAAGTCATTTAGTGTAAATTTAGTGTTATTGCATATGTGTATTTTCTCTGTTAATGGCATGACCATGTCAGCAAAATTAGTGATTAATTTTCTATAAAAATTTACCATGCCTATAAAAAAAAAAAAAATGATGAAAATTCTTACTGTCTATAGGAGATGGAAAATTCTATAATGCACTGATATTATTTTGTGTAGGTCTAATACCATCCAAGCTAATATTATATCCTAAAAAATCAATTTAAGTTACCTCAAAAGTTGATTTTTCTATTGAAATTTAAAAATTCTCTTCATGTAAAATTTTTACAACAGTTTTTTTTTTTATGTGTGATGAAGAAGCATTGCTAAAAATGAGAATATCATCAATGTATGTAAATACACAGTCAACATGTTGAAAAATCTTGTCCATATATCTTTGGAAGGTGGATCTTACATTTTTTTTATGCAAATGGCATGTATTTATATTCATGAAAACCGAGAGGAGAAATAAGTGCTGTTTTTTTTTTTATATCATCTGGTTGCTTTTTAATTTGATGTTATGCTGATATCAGGTCAATTTTGCTGAGTTTTGTTTTGTTGGCTATTTTATCAGAGATCGAGTTAATATTCGATATAGGGTATTTATCACTTTTAGTCATGCTGCTTAATGTGCGGTCATCACCACAGCATCTGAAGCTCCCATCAGGTTTCCTAACCATGTCTAGTGGGCTGACCCATTCACTGTCAGAAGGTGTAAATACCATTTTTCTGAAGTTCAGAAAATTCCTTTTTTACTGTTAGGGTTTTCTCTTCTGACAGCCATCTGGCCTTAACAAAAGTAGGAGAATGGCTGCCTGTATCAGTTCTGTGGTATACTCCTGCATACATGCTTGCTGGGTTGGTATGTGGGGATACAATGTTGGGATACTTTTTTTGTTTATCAAGCCTTTAATTAATTTAGGCATATTATTATTATTCATGATCAAGTTGCTAGTCATTAAATATTTTCAGTTTCTTTGAATACTCTGTTGTAGGGTCCATGATCATTTTCTGTTGGCAATCTATTAGTAATCCAAAACATCCAAAGAAAAGATTGGCAAAGGGTTGGTAAGCTTTTTTCAGCTTTTTTGCTGGTATCTGTAATAATAGCGGACTTGGGGAAGAAGTCATCGTCTGCCCAATTAGTTTTCCGTTTCATTTCAAGCTTGCAAAAATGGATGTGAACTTGACTGTTGTACTAATTCTTTTTTGTTCAACCAGTGCTTACATGTGCGCACCGTGTTTGCATAGTATATGTGCCCTACATATCTTTTGCAGTTGTACCTTTTGAAAAGGTTTGGGATCATATGGTATTGTTGTTAAAGTTTTAGGCACTCCTTTTGTCTGGATGTGGTTGCACATGATTGTTCTAGTAGTGCCTTGTATTAAAGGTATTAATTCATCTGCCAACTGTCTAGTCAGGCTTAAATCTTTTTGTGTGGCTAGTACAGGACTTAACTAGTAATGTCTGAAAAAATTAGTGTAACACTATTTCATTGCTGATTTTTAAGCTCAATGCAATTGATAGCATTTCTTGGAGATAAACTGATGGTCTTCCTGTAAAAACAGAGTGGACATAAATTTGTCTAGCATCTCTGGTTTTGATTGTTCATGTAAATCTATTATGGTTTGTTTTAGTTCATCATAATTGTGCGTACTTAAAATGTTGCTTAAAATCTTAGCTAGTCTATTTCTACTGCAATGATATTGTAAAATTTTGTGGTTTTAGATGTTATATTTCTTAAATAAAATTGGGATTCAATTATTGTAAACCAACTGGTAATGTTGGTCTGCATGAATTCCGGTGTTTTGATAGTTATGTCTTGGACAGCCGTCTTCTGGTGCTCTTGTTTCATTTTTGTGTGTGTGTGGGAGGGTTACTAAATTTTATTTCTATTTTTCTTTGTCGGGGTCACTCAAATATGTTGTGCACACACACACACACACACACATATATATATTGATTTTATTTACAAAATGAATAATTCACAATATAAACAACTGAAAAAGTTCAGTAAGCCACAAAAGTCTCCATATCAAAACACTTGAAATATGCATATATGTTTACTTATATGAAAAATGTTCACAAGGGACTTTAAATAAAAATATGAATTTTAATACTTATAATGATTTCCATGACCTTGAATATGTATATCTTTCTACTTTGGCTGTCTGGGAACAAAGAGAGTGATTGACTTTCCCACCTAATGATATCTTGTCAGATCACATGACAGTTTTCTATTCTTGTGAATATCTATTTTTAGTTTTTACAAATTAGAGAAAGAAAAAATACTTCAGCAACAGGACAAACATATTGGAGATCTTTCCCACAATGAAAGAACAACCGGGCCAGAAATATCAAAAACTGAGATGTGAGCTGTACGGGCCAAATCGAAAAGAAACAAAATGATATAGCCAAATGAAATTGTAATGGAGATGCTGACAGCCTTAGATGATTTTGGCATACACAAGATTACAGAAATAATGAAATTTACAACAGTGGTGAAACACTGGAAGACCTAAACAGATCTATTTTCATAACACTACCTAAGAAGCCAGGCGCAAACAAACGTGAATGCAGCTGAATAATCAGTTTAATGAGCCACATAACGGATCTCATAATCCATATTTTGATGAATAGACTGTACAACAGAATCAGGCCAGAGATGAGAAAAAAACAGTGCGACTTTTCAAAGACACAGGAACAAGTAACGTGATATTTATGCTTAGAATGTTATCAGAAAGTGCAATACAAATGTAGAAGGACATATACCTTTGTTCTATAGACTATGCAAAGGTAATCCACAAAGTAATTCACAAATATCTGTTTGAGCTGATCAGCAACCTTAATCTATTTGGGAAAGACATTAGAATAATCAAGTATCTATGCTGGTAGCAAACTTCCTGCAAATGGACAGGAAATAAATTCAGAAGATATACAAAAATAGAAAGGAGTGTAAGATGAAGATATGTTTTCTCACTGGATTTATTCAACCTATACAGTAAGGTGATTCTGAGAGAACTAGAAATCCTACCCAGATTAATCATTGGCAGCCACAATCTGAACAATATAATATATGCAAATGACATGGTGCTGATAGCAGACATGGAAAATAAACTACAAGACCTCCTTAGATAGCAAAGAAAAGTGAGAAGAAAGAACTGAATAAAACAAAAACCTGCAAAAAAACTGAATGCATGGCCATCAGCAAAATGAGGAGCACAGAATGCAAATTACAGGTTGAGGATGCTAAAATGAAGCAGGTACAGAAATTTGAATCCCTGGAAAGTGTTGTAAAAGAGGACAGAAAGTGTGACATTGAGATCCAAAAGTGTATTAGGATGGCCAAAGACATATTCCAAAAGCTAAGCAGATTATTAAGAGATAAGAAAATTTTGCTAGAAACAAAGAAAAGTGTATTGAACTGTTACATGATAGCTGTTCTCCTGAATGCTGGATAATATCCTTAAAGAGGGACAATGTTCTTAAAGATGAAGACTCAAAGCAACAAAATTGTGGTTCTACAGAAGGATAATGAGGATATCATGGGTCGAATATGTGAGCAACTATGGCATTTTGGAGAGAATGAAAGTAAAAAGGAATCTTATACTTAATATCAGGAAAAGGCAATTGAAATTTTCAGGACACATAATGAGGAAAGAGGACTTGACAAATCTGATACTCACAGGTGGGTAGAAGGAAAGAAGGACAGGGGAAAACAGCATGTGACATACTTGATGGGTTTGAGCAAATGGATGGCAGAACAGGGTTTGGAAGAAATAACAAAAAGACAATACTTATTAAGAGGTACAAAGGAGAGAAAGGTGTGGAGCGCCTGATCGCCTACATCCTGATGAGACATGGCACATAAAAGAGGACTAAATTGGCTCTCAACAATTGGCAGTTGGATTGGCCAGATGTAACCATAAGTTCTATGCTAACAGTTTCTTTTCTCACACTTCTCACTTGTGGAACTCTCTTTTGACTCTATGCTTTCCAGCCAACTTGGATCTTGAAAAATTTAAATACAATGTCAGTTGTTATCTACTGTCTTCTTGATTATTCTTCTATTGTACTTACTCCCTAATAATGTTTCTAATTTTTTATTTTTTTACACTCATTGACCTTGCATAACACACCACTTAATAAGTCCTGAGCTTAACTAATAAAAGAACAACTTTTAGGCAAAATTCAAATTTATTCATCAACAGTCTTCTTCTAAAGTGATACACTGATTCTGACACTTCTCTAACAATTCAATGCCTTTTTTGTATTACAATTTGTCTTTGGCCTCAAAATACACCTCAATTTCTGACATCACTTCTTTATTGGAGCCCTAGAGCATTCTTTTAAGGTTTGCAAACAGCCAGTAGTTACTGGGGGCCAGATCTGAAGAATAGGGTGGATGCGGAAGCCATTTGATGTGCAATTCATGTAGTTTTGCCATCGTTGCAATCGACTTGTAACATGGTGCGTTGTCTTGATGTAAGGTCAGTTTTTCTTCATTTGTGGCTGTTTTTTGGTGATTTCTTTTTCTTTAAACGCACCAATAGTAGTATATAATATCTGCTATTGATGGTTCTTCCTTTCTCAAGGTAATTGATGAACAAAGTACCTTGCGCATCCCAAAACACAGAGGCCAAAATCTTGCCTGCTGATGTTTGTGTCTTCCGTCATTTTGGATGGTTTTCACCTGCTGCTGTCCACTCAGCTGACTGCTGATTTGACTCCAGAGTATAGTGGATCTGTTTCATCCATTGTCATATATTTATGCAAAAACTCTTTCTCGAAACAGTTGCAAACAGTGTTCTGAATCATCGACACATTGTTGTTTTTGATCGACTGTGAGCAAACGCAACACTCACTTTGAACACAGCTTTCTTATTGACAAATATTCATGCAAAATAGTGAATACACTGCTTTCTCATGCAACTTCAACTTACGATCAGCCAAAATGAGTTTGAGGATTTTTTTATCTTTTCTGGGATAACTGCCAGTTTTGATTGACCTATGTGTTCAACATCATTTATATCTGTATGACCGCATTTAATATCAGCATACCATCTCTTAACTGTTGTTTCTGATTGTGCAGAGTCTGAATAACACTTATCAAACCATTGCTTTGCTTGAACAGAATTATTTCCCATCAGAAAGCAATGCTTTATCAACACATTAAATTCAGATTTTACTATTGTTTTGAAAATTTGCAACAGTAGCTTCATTTAAATAACTAATTTGTAAACTAATAATCTGATTGGGTCCAAATTTTGTCATGTGCCATTTGAAGGTTAGTACTTCATAAAAATCATATAGATATTTTTTTTAATCAGTGGCGCCATCTATATGTCAGGCCTGGGACTTATTTAGTGATGTGTTATAGTGATATGATTTTTTTTTTTTTAAATTAAAAAAGAAGCAATCCTCCTCCTCCATCAATACTGGGAAGATAACAGTAGATGTGTGAAATTTATTTTTTTGAAAAGATGTTTTAATATATTTTATAAATTTCAACTGAAAGTAGCATTAGATGCCATTTCTTTATAAGGAAACATTCAGCATTCTGAATGTTTTCTTATAAGGAAATGGCTAATATTATTTACCATTACCATCTTCCGGTATCTAGCAGCTGATAAAATAGCTCTTTTCTTTCTCTCTTCAGCCTGATGCAAATTAAGTTTCACAAATATCAGCCATTAGTTTTCTGCATTTGTGTTTCTGGTATCATCATCATCATCATCATTTATCCGTCACACCCAGATGGTGCATAGGGCAGCAACTTTTTGTTGCTGTTTCTGTAACAAACTGTTTTTTACGGGGCAGAGTTGTTAGCCCTGCACCCAACCCCCAAACCTGGAGGACCGGTGGACCATTCTTGGTCCTTACATTTACAGCACCTGGTATTCCCAAATGGTCATCCATTTAAGTACTGACCAGGCTCGATGTTGCTTGACTTCGGTGATCGGATGGGAACCGGTGTATTCAGCATGATATAGCCATAGACGTTTCTGGTATAGTCATGCTTAATATTTTTTTTTTATCATGTTGATTTAAAAACCAAAATGCACCCTCATGTAAACAACAACTAGTTATTTATTGATGTTTCTCTAATAGAAATTCATTTAACACCATCTGGTCTTGTTTTTTTTTTTTTAAACAGTCAAAAAAAAAAAAAAAACTAAGTCGTGGAACTAGAATTTGACTACTAATAAATATAAACTGAATTGAGTAATAATTTTGAATAAAATAAATATTGTAACCTGAAAGGTTACTGCGTGAATACTAACCCAAACAAAGGTTGGAAATAAATAGTAATATTTAAATTTATAACACTATCAAATACAAGACTCACAAGCTATGTAAAGTAAATAACCACTGCTAGTAGAGAACTGCTAGTCAGTAAGAACACACCACCCTCTTAATAGAGCCTGACATATTATATAAGGATTGGGACATAGCCATTACTGTCCATATTTACGTACATAACAATAATACTATTGGGAATTTCCCAATTTTAATTGGTAACAATATTGTGACACCAACGAGAAGAAAAATGAAAAGAAAAAAAAGAACTGGTCTAGTGAAATTTTTTCTTATGATATATATATATATTGTCATCTGCAGACAGATCTGTTTTGCTGTATCACAGCTCATCAGTACGGTTAGACTCCGATTGCTTTTTTACCCAGGATTGAAACCTGACCGAAATGGCATCAGTCGACGACTATATATATATATATATATATATATATATATATACTCACAGATAAGTCGACTTCATGTATTGTGTGACCTCTGAAATTTTTGCATATATTTAACCCTTCCAGAAAACAATTTATATGTGTATAGTGCAACTGGTCACGGAAAATACAGGATTCAAAAGAATTACCTGTGTAGTGTGAGCCCTTACTTTTTGCATAAAAACCTAATTATAAAACAATCACACTATGCTAGAGTATTTATGATAGGATCAAAACTCCTATCAAAGAAGCCAAAATATCCTCAATAAAGATGCTTTTCTTTGGCTATATCTATTTGTATGTTTATATACTTGTTGTAACCTAAAAGCTTGAGTAATAACCCAAACGAAGGTTGGAAATAGATAGTAATATTTATAATATCAAATACAAGACTTGCAAGCTGCATAAAGTAAATAATCACTGCTAGTAGAGAACTGCTAGTCAGTAAGAACACAGCACCCTCTTAATAGTCTAACATATTATATAAGGATTGGGACATAGCCATTACTGTCCATATTTATGTACATAACAGTAAATAAAATGCACTATTCAAAATTAATGGCATATTTTATTGACAAATGATTTTATGAAGCTTACTTTGTTTTAAACATACAAGAAAAAGATATACATTTTTAAAAGCATTCTGGCCAATTCTATCCTGTGATATTAATTTTTGAAGGTATAGCTTTAAAATGTCATGTTTACTACAGTCTGCATATGCATGCCATTCAGTGAGTTCATAAAATTTAGGGAAAGATTTAAGTTTTGTGCTGAAGTCTGATGTCTTAACTATTTGTAGAGATCCTTTTAAAATTCCTTTGAAAGGGATCACTTTAATATCATCTCTTACTAAACAAACCTGATGTTAAAGTGATCTCACTTTTCTATTTGAAATGAGGACATGAGATTATAGATGTCATGTTTTTGTGTTTGTATGGATAGGGATTTTGATGTATAATTTCTTTTTACTTTTTTGAGATTCAAAATGGCTTGTACATATTTTATTGATTGCTTGTTTTTATTTTATTTTTTAACTAGCAGTATAGCCCAGGGTGTAATGACAATTTTAAAACTAATCCATGGTCCTGGAGCTCAGACTCTTTGGATGTTGGCATGAAAGATGAAAAAGCAATAGTTGTTTCCAGTTAAATCGAAACTGTAGACTGAAATAAAAATGAATGGATGTAAGTCAAATTTTGATTTTCTGGTATTGATATCAAATCAGTTTTTTCGCCATAAACTGAATTTTGAAAGCTAAATAAGTCCTCTGAATAAATGGTATGATGGCTGAGACTAAGAACTACAATTATACCTACTTAGATCCAAACCCGAAGCAAAAACTAAAATAAAAGGGCTGAAAAATTGATTTTGATCAGACCTGGTATCTTGCCTTTTATATATATATATATATATATATATATATTATTCGATTTTCTGCACTATTGTAAGAACTGCAATCTTGAAACTTCTTGATATCATTTCTTATGTCTTTGTCTATGAGTGTATTAAATTTGATTAAAATCGGACCACTCCTTCTATAACCCGATTTTTTTGATTATCGATTTTTGATATTTATCAACTGTACCTCGACACAAAACCTAGCTAAGAACACTTGAAGACGCTTATAGTACAACTGTGTAAATTTTCAAGGAAATCGGTTCAGCCGTTTCGGAGTCTATAGGTAACGGATACACACACACACACACACATTTATAAATAAGTTTAGATACCTTTTGTAATCAGTTGTGATCTTAACAACACAGAAGAAAAAATGTAATGCTTGTCTAAGAATTGTAGGTCTTTCTATTTCTTGCCATTCATTCACTTATAATAGGTTATGCACTGTTTTCTTCTAGACTTTAATGTCCTGTGAGTGTCAAATTCTTTGAGCCCTCTTTCCTCATTATGTGCCATAGAAATTTCATTTCTCTCTTTCTGATGTTAAGTGCCTTTTTTGTTTCCATTTTCTTGTAAACTTTATCATTGTTCACATGTTCAGTTCATGGTATTCTCAACATTCTTCTATAAAACCACATTTCTATCACCTCATATCTTTTCCTAATCTGTGAGGAGATTGTCCAGCATTCATTGCCATATAAGAGGACTGATATTATATAACACTTCAGTACTCTTTTGTTTTTAACTAAATTTTCCTGTTTCTTAATACTCTGCTTAGCTTTTGAAATGCATCTTTCACTATGAAAATGCTCTTTTGGATTTCAGTGTTTCCTTTCTCCATCCTCTGTTAAAAAAAACTTCCCAGATATTCAAATTATTGTACTTGTGTGATTTTGAAACACCTTAATTATCATGATCCCCTCTTGGGGGTAATGTAGTTATGTTGTCAGCAGTTTTCTCTTAGTTTGAATGTTGATTACCCTAAAAGACTGATCTTTGGACTGCATGGCATATAATACCTGTTCCTCTTTTCAGATATATTCTCAACTTTGGTATGATCTCATCTTTCTGTATTTGGTTAGTAGATAACAAAAGTTGTACCTACTCAGATACAAGGATCAAATTATGTGATCAGCAGGCCCTCAGAAATATAAATCTATCAAAATCATTGATCAGAAAAGAAACGCACAGACAAAAAATGTTTTGTGATACTGGATGAAATATGTTTAGGAAGAAACACACATGATACAGTAAAACAAAGTTCAACTTAAAAAAAGAAAAAACTGAAATGGAGACTCAAAGGAGGCTTCAATTTACAGTGGTTAAATGTCATAAAAAGAAATCAATGTAAGGTTTCTCCCTTACCAAAAAAACCCAAAAAAAAACAAAAAACAAAAAAGCATAAGAAGGTTGAAAACTTTTTGTTGTTCCAGGCCACTTCCCAAAATCTGGCCAAATTTGCATATATCTAAATTTAAACTTATTTATAAATGGAACTTTGTGTGTGTGTGTCCGTGTCCATTACCTATAGACTCTGAAACGTCTGAACCGATTTTCTTGAAAATTTAAACAGTTCTACTATAAGCATCTGTGAGTGTTCTTAGCTAGGTTTTATGTCAAGGTATCCCCGATAATTATCAAAAATCAATAATAAAAAAAATCAGGTTATAGATTGAGTGGTCCGATTTTAATCAAATTTGATACACTCATAGACATAAGAAACGATATTCAGAAGTTTCAAAGTTGCAGTTCTTAAAATAGAAAAGAAAATCGATAATATATATATATATATATATATATATATATATATATATATAAAAGGCAAGATGTTTGTGCATGTGTCTGTATGTCTTTTATACAAATCCACAATTTTTATCTGATTCTCACCAAACTTCACACAAATATTCTTTAGGCCGAGTCTGAGCTCCAGGACCATGGATTGGTTTTAAAGCTTTCATTACACTCGAGCAACGCCAAGCTATACTGCTAGTATATATATATAAAATATCAAATCTGTAAGTGGAAAGAATAACCCAAGTAGGTTATTTTAATATAAAATATTAAAAAATGGGATCCATAAAGAGAACTTAATATATAGTACACGGAGCAACATATCAAGGAAAAACTTAATGCATCATCGAAAATGCTTATAAATTATAATTTATTTCAACAGGTCAGGTAAGTTTTTAACACCCATTTCATCAAACTGAAATTACAAATACAGTTGTTAAAACATACCCATTGAAATAAATTATAATTTAATTTATAACCATTTTTGATGGCGTGTTAAGTTTTTTTTCTTGATATGTATACACACGCAGTTTTATGGTATGCTATATTTATGGGTTAAAGTGTTTAATGTCAGGGATAGTGGATGTAAATATAAAAATGGATGTTGTCTTCAATGTACATTTTCATATATATATATATATATATATATATATATATATTAACTATAGTAATTACAATACCAATAGTAACAGAACTAACTCTGCCAAAACTAGTATTAATTAAGATATAATTTAAATCGTCTTGAACAACCCACCGAGGACGAACTCGGAGGGAAAAGAAGGGGAAGTAAAAAAAGAAACAAAGTACATGAACAAAAAGTCAAGTACTCATAAGAAAGAAATAAAAAAACCCAAGATGAAAACCCTAACATTAAAGCGCTCAATACGAAAGTAGAGCAATAAAGACAGAAAATCTAAGCACGAGCCAATAAACCTACCTAGGTTTCACCCTACAGTTCTTCAGGGTAAAGAACCATAGGGTGAAACCTAGGTAGGTTTATTGGCTCATGCTTAGATTTTCTGTCTATATATTATGGACTCTCCCATCGATTTCGACGTATGAGGTCTAGACAACCGTTTAATTTGATATAGCATGCCTGCACTTACTCCATCGTAAATGGCATTTGAGTCCTGCAAGAGACTTGCAAACAAGCCCACAATGGAGGCAAGAAGGAAGATTGCATGAATGATCGGCTGAGACACTTGCAGATGCTTTGGTTCTCTCACGTCTTATGCACAGTTGGTCAATCTCAGTCTCAGAGAACTGCTTAATGCCCCTCTGGCAGGCAGATCTCCATTCCTTTTGTTGAGAGGCAATTCGTTCAAAATCACGGTGAGGAATATTTGTACATGTCAAATTCATTTTCTGTCTATATATATATATATATATATATATATATATATATATATATATATTCAAGTTTTGTTGTGATTCCAACAAAATCTGCCAATCCCATTTCTGAAAATGACATAATTAGTTGTATAACAATTTAGGCATTACATTAAAATAATCAGATAAATGAAGATGAGCTGCTTTAATCTGGTTTGATTTCATTTGAAGACGGATTTTCATTTGGTTGAAGCTGTAACCAAGTTGAACAATTACCTGATCAGAAGATCAAGATAAGATTAAATATAAGAAAAGCTTTGTTAACTGCAATAGGATATTTTTCCCTTAATTCAAACACAGGTTGGAGACAGCCATATATTCATAAATACAGGTCTTGAAAATACATGCAATGTTATGTGGCTATATATAAGAAATATATTAATTTGGCATATTGAGAAAAGAATAGTCTTGTTTGTATGAGATTAACAAAATAACAAGCATTTAACAAGGAGAATGTGTTTTACATAATGGTTTGACTAATAACATATTGCATGTTAACATTTTTTACCACAACATGATAACTTATTGCAAATATTTCTAATAAAAGCAGATATTTTAAGCTAAAATTTACATATTGCATTTATCATATAAATATATACTGCAAATGTAACATGCATATTTTGGCCAATGCCAAATTTATTATGTAAAGATTGATTTGCATAAGAAAATCTGACACAGTGTAATATCCACAAATAACATTTTATTAAAATATTCCTTTAATTTAAAAACTAGCTTGGTTAAGAATATAACATGTAAAAAATTTATAAATAAGCGTAATGTTTTTTGTGTACCAAAATCTAAGTCTGCCGTTAGAAAAGTTTGTTCCCTGTGTTGTGCTAGATAATTCTCCAGAATCTAACTTCCCATGCATTGAATATTGCTGCCACATTTGGTCTGGTGCTTTTACTATGTGTTTAAAAGATTCTTGATAAAATCCAAAGAATCTGCAATGTTATTAATCCTGACATGGCATCTTGGCAATGCTCTTTTCCACAGCTGTAATGTAGCTTCACAGCTCCTTTTCTATAAATATTTTCATGGCAATTGTTCTGATGAACTTTCCACTTTGGTACCTTGACTTTATGAATTAAAGTGCAGTACTAGATTGGCAGCTAGGTCTCATCATTTTACAGTTGAAATTGTTAGTTGCAACCATAAATGCTATACTAATAGTTTCTTCTCTTGCACTTCTTGATTTCCAGTCAAATTTGACCTTCAAAACTTAAATACAATGTCAATCTTTATGTTGTCTTCTTAATTCTCATTCTTTCATTTTTTCTTTCTTCTTTCTCACACTTCGTAACTACTTGCATTTTAGTGTCTTTATTGTTTCATTTGGGGTAAAATGATTTTTAAATAAATATTTGAATGCAATTTTAAAAGTATACACTAACTTTAAATGTTTATGTGTAATTTTTTTTTTTCCAAAATATTTTCAACAAAGAATTTTTATCCATTTATAGTTCCTCTTTTACATGCCATGTCTTTTCAGGATGTAGGCGATAACAGCCCTCCACATTTTCCTGTTCCTTGTAGCTCTTAATAAGTTTTGTCATTTTGTTATTATTCCCAAACCCTGTTCTGCCATTCATTAGTTTGAGCTAATTAAGTATGTCATGTGTTGCTTTCCTTTGTCTTGTGAGTATCAGATTCTCCAAACCCTCCTTCCTCATCATGTGCCCCAGAAATTTCAATTGTTTCTTCCTGGTGTTAAGTATAAGCAGTAATGATTCTACAGGAGAGCCAGAAGAGGCTAATGCCTCCCCAGAATGTTGGTTGGCCCACCACTTTTATAAGCTTCAAAAATTTCTGAAACTGATTAGTCTCTGTGTTTTCTGTTTCATTTAGCTTTTTAATGACACATATAGAGACCAGTTTGAAAGAAAAACAAACAAAACAACCATATAGTAGAAACAGACATATTGTTAGGGAGGTTAAAGAAACTTAATAATATATTTTCATATCTGAAGGAAGATGTTAATTAGAAATAATGTCCCCAACTTGATATGTAGATACTTAGACAGTGATTTATGGCCAAGTGAAAAATTGGTCAGTAATTTTCTCCAATCTACTGAAGAATTCCCAGATGTCGAATTTCTGTATGAAAGTGAAGACACTTGCTCCCCTCCTCCTCAGAAAAATCTTGGCCCCTAAGCAGGCCTCCCACTTTCAGAGTTCTGCAATCACCACTGAGTATAAGTTTCCTTCTTGTTTCCATTCTCTCCTAAACTTTGTAGTTGCTCACGTTCAACCCATAGCATCCTGCTGTAGAGTTTCTGTTGCTTCAAGTCTCTACTTCTTTGAGAAGATTGTCCAGCATTTGCTGCCATACAGTAGAAAAGATATCATATAACAATTCAGTACTCTTTTCTTTGTTTTCAATTAAGTTTTCCTGTCTCTCAATACTCTTCTTAGGTTTTGGAATGCATCTTTGGCCACCCCAATGCATCTTCAGATCTTACTGCCACATTTTCCATCCTCCTTTAGAATGCTTTCAAGAGATTTAAATTTCTGTACCATTTTTTTTTAATCATATCACCTCGAGCAAGGCGGTAGCGCCACTGATGTGCAGGTTGCTATGTAAGAGAGAAAAGATTGGAAAAGAGAAAGCCGGAAACTACATCCTAAACAGGAAACAAGGGATGAACCTCTTCGCCCGTGCAATAGACGTGGGTGGAGTGTGAACCGGGCGATAGTTTAGTCTATCTACTCCAATTGAAAAAAAAAAAAAAAAGAGGAAAAGAATGGAAAAGAGTAAAAGATTGGAAAGAGAAAACCGGAAACCATGTCCTAAACAGGAAACAAGGGATGAGCCTCTTCACCCGTTCAATAGATGTGGGTGGAGTGTGAACCGGGCAATAGTTTAGTCTATCTACTCCAATTGCTTGATTTTAGTATCTTCAACATGTAATTTGCATTTTGGGTTCCTCTTTTTGCTGGTGACCATGCAGTCTTCTTGTAGCTTATGTATAGTTCTTTCTTCTTGCTTTCTTTTGCTACCTTCCTTTCCGTGTCATCTGCATATCTTATATTGTTAAGATTGTGGCTACCAATAAAATTCAACCTGCCTTTCTTATACAGTTAAAAATTTTAAAACCGTCATTGCTGTTTTGTTTTTGTTTTTTTTTCTTAGTAAAGTTCAGCCAAAACAAGGCTCAAGAGTCACTCAAGGTAAAGGATAACTGAATGAAGTGTGTGCAAAAAGAGGGAAGAGGAAGTAAAAATTATGAGGATAAAGGCAATGATTGACTTTAAAAAGTAAAGACTAGTGTTCAGGGAAGCATCTCTACAGGAGTTACTCCTATAAAGTAGCAGTTATGAGTGGGGAGGGTGTCTGAGTGGAACTTCCTCCTTACAGTTGGAATATTGAGTGAATATGGGTGATTCAATTTCATGAACATATCCTGGCAAGTCCCAACTGTAAAGGTCTAATCTAGTGAAATGAAAGCATAGAATTCATACATAGAAAATAACACAAACATGTACAAGATTTATCCTTTATTTACAACTTATCAAATTTGTTCACAAACAATATAATTCAATGCTTAAAATTCCTTATAAAAAGAAAATTGGTCTAGGATGCAAAAATTTAAAGTTTCATATTTTTGACCTCAATACTCTCCCTAATCAATGAATTTGAGGTCCTCACCTCTTCAGCAGACAAGGCTGAATGCTTTGCTTGCAGATTCTCGACTAATTCGAGACTGGATTCATCTGGAGTTTCTACACCCGACCTCCCACCTAGAACTGAGGCTGAACTGAATGATGTCCACATTACACCCTCACTGGTCTCTAACATAATCTCAAAACTTGACCCTCACAAAGCGAGCAGAGGGGGCGGAATCCCAATCATAGTCTTGAAGAAAGGTGCCCCTGAACTCTCCTCTGTCCTCTCTAAGCTCTACAACTTCTACCTATCTGCTTCCTGCTTTCCTGCCTGTTGGAAGTTTTCCTCTGTAGTTCTTATATTTAAGAATACTGGAGAACCCTCGGACTCTGCAAATTACTGCCCTATCAGCCTTCTTCCAATTTTTGGCAAAGTGTTCGAAGCCATTATCAATGCCGAGGTGGCTCAGCATCTCACAGCCCACAGGCTCCTCTTGGACAAACAGTATGGTTTCTGCTTCACCAGGTCTATTGCTGATATGCTAATGACCATCACTGAGTATATATACCAGGCTTTCGACAAGAATGGTGAAGCTTGAACCGTTGCTTTGGATATCTCCAAAGCGTTCGACAGAGTCTGACATGCTGGCCTTCTATTCAAACTGCGGAACTATGGTATAACTAGACATTTGTTTGACCTAATCCAGTCATTCCTCTCTAATCGCACATTGAAGGTGGTATTAAATGGACACGCCTCCCAAATCTACCATATGAATGCGGGTGTCCTTCAAGGCGCTATCCTAGGTCCTACGCTCTTTCTGATCTACATTAATGATCTCCCCGATGCCATAAGATCCCAAGTAGGCATGTACGCCAATGACACCACAGGGTACTTTCGCCTTGATCAAAAATCTGGTGTGGGAGACAAAGCGAACCTCACTGCCGAGCTTGAAAAGGACCTCCAATCTGTAGTGGACTGGGGTAAGAAATGGCTCGTAAATTTTAATGCTTCCAAAATGAAGCTGCTATCAATTAATCATCATAGACAATTGTACCTACCTCCCATTAGCATGGAACAGGCTTGCCTCCCAGAGAGTAAAACACTATGCCTCCTTGGCCTCACACTCTCAGCGGACTTCAAGTGGAATGACTATATTGAATCCATTGCTAAATCTGCTGCTATGAAAGTTGGTTCTCTGTGCAGGGCTCGGAAGTTTTTCCTGACTTAATCTATCCTGCACATATATAAATCTACCATCTGCCTATGTATTGAATACTGCTACCACATCTGGTTGGGTGCCCCTGCTATTCTCCTCGGGGTTCTTGACAAAATACAACGGAGAATCTGTAATGTGATCGATACCGACTTGGTAGACCGGCTCCAGTCACTCTTTATAACCAGACATATACTGAATGTTTCAATAAAGGCTATAAAAAAAACTCAAATCCACAATAAAAACTGTACTATTTACATTGTTTGGACTATTGTCCTCATCTTTACTGCCATATTCAAAGATGAGGACAAAAGTCTGAACAATGTAAAGATGAGGACAAAAGTCTGAACAATTCTATAAATACTTTCACGGCTTCTGCTCTGATGAACTTCGATCACTGGTGCCCCCTAGGTACAAATTTTCACGAGATACTAGATTAGCAACTAGGTCCCACCCTTTTACAGTGAAACCAATAAAATGTAACCACAATTTCTACTCCAACAGCTTCTTTTCTCGCCCTTCCCGCCTGTGGAATTCCCTTCCACATACTTGCTTCCCTGACAGCTACAATCTCCAGGAGTTTAAATGTAAGGTCAATAGACACCTCCTAACACACTAACTTGCATCCATTCTCTCAAACACACTTCCCATCTACCCAACCCTCATCCTCGGTATCCTTACCCATCTATCACCCTTCTTCTGACATTTCCTATATCTAACCACTTTTTCTCATCACTTCTCCCTATGTAACCCCCTGTGCAATAGTGGCAGTGGAATGCCTTGCTTGGGGTGAAATGATTAAAAAAAAAACAGTTATATTCTGGGTAATATAAAAATTTGGAGAGAATTAATTTAGTAGACAAGTTTTTCTTCAAAAGATTTTCAAAAATTTGCTGATGAAATAGGTGTAAATAAATAGTAAGATAAATAGACAAAAATAATTTTCAACGCCATTTCAAATTTGTTTTTCTTTTCTACAAAATAAAAGTTGTAAAAAGTAACTTGTTTATAACTTTTTACAGTGTCTCTATAACCAGACATATACTGAATTTTTAAAAAAAGGCTATTAAAAAAACTCAAATCCACAATAAAAATTGTACTATTTTTACATTGTTTGGACTATTGTCCTCATCTTTACTGCCATATTCAAAAATGAGGACAAAAGTCTGAACAATGTAAATAATATAAATACGACATCATCTCAGAAGAATAGACAAGAAAAATTGTCTTCAGAGGAAGTGAATTTATCTTTTTCATATACTTTGTCATTAAAGAAATTAATGATTTATTCTTAGGACTGGGATAGTTTTCTTTTATTTTTCTTTTACATAGGGAAAAAAAAACCTGCAAGATATTTTGCCAGTGGTTTGCACTTTAACAGCTGCATTGGTACCTGGTTGTGCTGGCCTATTTTGAGAAAAGTAAATTGTCGTACTGTCTGATCACTGAAGTTAAGCAACATCAAGCCTGGTCAATACTTAAATGGGTGACCATTTGGGAGAACCAGGTGCTGTAAACATAAGGACCAAGAATGGGCCACCGGTACTCCAGGTTTGGGGGTTGGGTGCAGGGCTAACAACCTTGCCCCATAAAAAACAGTTTGTTACAGAAACAGCAACAAAAAGTTGCTGCCCTATGCACCATTGGGTGTGATGGATAAATGATGATGATGATGATAAATAGTACAGACTAAATGACATCTCCAATGCACTATACAGAGTGTCCCCACCAAAAAATTGACATCATTAACTAATAACATAGGTAATTCTCACTCAAATTATCTGCTTTTACACATTTTGTTAAAATTTAAGTTGACTGTGCATACTTATCTCAAACTACTAGGAAGAGGGACTGGACATGCCAGTGATAATGACAGTATGCTGTTGAAATGGCCACTTCCTTCACTTGATTTGACAATTTTTTCTTTGGGGCTATGTGAAAGGATAGGTCTATATCCTCCTCTTTCTACAAGCCTAGATGAACTTTAGCAGAGAATCACTGAGGCACTGAAGAATGTTTTGCAAGACATGCTACAGTGTGTTTGGCAGGAGCTGGATTATTGACTTGATCTGTGTCGTGTTACAAGTGGTGTACATACTGAACACTTGTGAAATCGATTATGAAATCTACATCTCTTTGAATATCTTGTTCAGATTTTGCTAAATAAATATTTTATTGTTCAACACATGCCTATTCAGTTTTATTTTCCTGGGCCTTTAAATTACTCAGGTATTAATTTTTTAAATGATGTTAATTTTAGAGGGCCATCCACTACAATAAAAATATGATACAAAACAGGCAACTATATGTTGACACTGGTTTGGAAATAGCACTGGAACTGACATTTCACATTATTTTGGCAATGTGTGTGTGTATATATATATATATATATATATAAACAACATCACTTGAAAAGACACAAAAAGTGTCGAAACAAAATAGCTACTTTTGTAGTGATATTATAACATATCAATGTTATAATTTATTAATAAATATTATTATTATTATTATATATATATATATATATATATAAGAAAAAATTAAGGCAGACACTTTATTTCATGGTAAATCGGAAGTATAGGCCTATTTCAGGCAAACCATCATCAGCTTTCATCTTTATTGTACAGAAGATTTTACAATTTTTTCTTATATTTGCTCTATATGTATCTATATAGATATATATTTAGAGCTCTGTTAGAGAGTTATCCTGTCACTGTATGCACAGGATACTCCTTTGGGTTCTTCTATATCTACACTGCATGCTAATATATATATATATATATATATACATTATAGAACATGTACAAATTTTTTATATCCACTACAAATTGTACATTTTGTTTTGACATTGAAATTACAATATCTCATCAGGAGGTGTGGAAAGAGATGGAAAGCCTCTTTTCTTATATTAGTTGTGTGTGGGATGTTGATGGGGGTTAGGGATAAGGGAATAAGTCTTGTAAATTTTGAAGAAAGTTGGGTAGGTAGGAGATATATTTGATTAATGAAAGTATCTGGAATTTTGTAGACAGATTTAACATTAGAAGATGGGGTGTGTTTTATGGCCTCATGACTAGACTTTATTCTTTCCTGGAGTGGGTGTTATTAGAGAAGGAGAGTAGGGAAGTGTAAAGGGTGGGGAGGGATCGGATTGGACCTATCTTTAATGATGACTTGTACAACTATAGAATATTTTTGTATTTAAGCATAGTTTTTATAATTAATCTGATTTTGTATATTTAACCTTAATTTTGAATTTAAGAAATCGATTTTTTATATAAAATTTTAAATTAGATCAGTTTGTGGTGTGTAATAAGTAAAATTTAATGTAAGAGTGTTGTTAGTACTATGAAGGTTTATTGTCTCTAAGGTGTCCTAGCTTTGACTTTTGTAGTATTTTTATACATGATTGTAAGGTTAGTTCTTTAATGTGTTTGCAGTTTACTGTGGTTTCATGTCTCTGGTTCAAAAGTTTGTTGCTATTCATATATTTAATGATTTCAATTTTTTTTTAAGACAAAAGAAACATGGTTCCTTTATTGATTTAGCTTTTCTTGCTTGTTTGAGAATTTTCCATTTAACTTTAGGTGTTTTATTTTTGTTTTTTAGCTTCCAAAAGTATTTGGAAAGAGATGTCATGATTTGTTTTTCTTTATTATTGAAGGATGAAAGGTGATTGTAAAAGCGCTTTTTAAATACATTCATGGTGTTTCCGATATACATTTTTTCATCTTTGGGATTCTTCATGGATGAAATCAAACATATATATATCAGGGATTTCATTAAACATTTATTAAGAATGGGGCATTGGTTTGGGTTTCTACAGTTACAAAGGTTGTTATGTGGCAGACTGGTATTAGTGTTGGAGTTATTTTTGTTGTGTGCTTTTAATGGTTACAAAGGTTGTTATTATGTATATATATCTCAACAGCAGGCAATGTAAGTTTGTTTAATGATGTATAAGTATAAAGTATATCAGCAGAACTAATAGCATATAAGCTATTATTATGTATGTTATATCTTAGAAGTAGTACAAACTAATGGGTTAACAGCCCACTGTTTGTATAGTGATTTACTTTATTAAGAGTGTTTGATACATAGTAAAGCATTATATATAGTAATATTTTTAAGTTTCTATATATAATGCTTCCTAACAGAAAAACATTTCACCGCCTAATGAGGTGCTAATAAACAGGCAGCAAAAAACAACAGCTCATGTTGCAGTAAACTGTTTTTTATTAAAAATTATATATACAGAGTAATATTTTTATTATATATATAATCAATTTTAATATTAATGTAATTAATATTAATAAGGATCAGGTGTTTGGGATTTACCTACATGCTTTTCCTTTTGGATTAAAGTTATATAAAAAAAATATATATTGACTGACGCCAATTCAGTCGGTTTCAATCCTGGTAAAAAGCAATCGGATGTCTAACTGTATTGATGGGCTGTGATGCAGTGAAACAGATATGTCTGCGGATGACTATTTACACTCTTACACCCTGATTGAGCACACTGGAAGAATGGTAGACTTTGAAAAAACAGTAGCTACTCTAGCATCTACGCATTATTCACTCAGTAATGAATTAGAAAACTCTAACTACTGGCGTATGTTTACATGGTATATCACACACTAAAAGTCTGCCTCCTTCACCGAGCACCCATAACTCAGAGGTAGAAACGCCAGCTGACGATAATTCGGTCAGGTTTCAATCCTGGTTAAAAAGCAATCAGTTGTCTCACTGTACTGATGAGCTGTGATACAGCAAAACAGATCTGTCTGTGGATGACATATATATATATATATATATATATATATATATATATTCTACTATTAGCAAGTTTTGTTTTTTTTAATGTGTATACAACTACATTTTATATAATATATAAACAGGTATATAAATTTCTTGTTTATATTTTCCATTTACATGTTTAAAAAAGAGAAAATGTCATAAAAATAGAAATTATGTGCCATGGAACAATATAGACAGCACTTATCTCACAAGCCATTGCTTGTAAGTTAATTTCTCTTTGTCTTCATTCCAAAAATATCTGTAAAAATCACATTGTATTATCATGTAGCTACCATATGAAGAGGTTTTCAAATTATTTCTTGAACAGAACAATAAATTGAATGACATTATTAGTCAAAATTTAATGTACAAAAGATTTGGCAGACAAAATTTAATGTACAAAAGATTTGTGCTTACAAAAAAAAAAACCGGAGTGTCAAAAGGACGATTTTTCTATAGTTTTAAAAAAGCAGTGATAAGAATTGTGATAAAACCTAAAAATATGAAAGTAAATTTATACATTCTTTTATTCTTGAGAATTTGGCAAAAGCATGAAGCCCTATTTATTAGATTGCTTATTTACATTCTAAAAACAAATACAATTAAAACTAATGCAATATTTTTCATTTCCCAGTTTATAAAGAAATATGAAAACAATTTTTTAATCATAAATTTATAAACATTTACTAAATTATTAAAATATGTGAAGCAACTGTAAAGAAATCCTTATTTAGCATTTTATAAAGTTTGAATCAATTGACAATTAGCTGATGTTTTTTTTTTGTTTTTGTTTTTTGTTTTTTTTAAAATCATATCGCCCCAAGCAAGGCATTTTACTGCCAATGTTGTGCTGGGGGTAACATAGGAGGAAAGTTATGCGAAAGAGTGACAAGTTATAGGGGGTGTCATGAAGTGGGTAAGAAAAGGATGAGAATACTGATGAGTGGAGAGGACAGAGAAAGGAGCATGAGAGTGAGGATGCAGGTTAGTGAGATAGGAGATGACTATTGACTTTACATTTAAATTCTTGGAGATTAATAGCTGTCAGAGAAGCAAGTAAATGGAAGGGAATTCCACAAGCGGGAAGTGTGAGAAAAGAAGCTGCTGGAGTAGAATTTGCATTTACAATTTATTGGTTTCAATGTAAAAGAGTGGGACCTAGTTGCTAATCTTGTGGTTCGAGTAAATTTATATATAGGGGACACCAGTGAGCTAAGTTCATTGGAGCAGAAGCCATGAAAGTATTTGTAGAAGAGACAGGGAAGCCACATTGTGTCGGTGAGAAAGTGACTATATCCGAGCTGCCAAGTCAGGATTTTTACAGATTTTGTCAACCATTCACTAAATATTATAATTTAATAGTGTTTATTATTTTTGTTGTCAGTTCTCAAGAACAGAGAAAATGTATAAATTCACTTTCATATGCTTAGGCTTTATTACAATCCTGTATAATCACTTTTCAAAACAAACATTGCCAAGGGAGTGAAGGTAGTAAAAATAAAAGCCATTCTTTTGACACCAAGTTTTTGAGGGGGTGTGAAGGTCTGTGTTTGCCAAACATATTTAGATATTCAAACCAAGTTTCCAATTAACAGATTTGTTATATTTCTCTTTACTTGGAATTTATTCAACTACGTCACATTTGGAACATATCTTAAATTGTATTTTTGCATATTGTAGGTTAATTGCAGATTGTTATTCATATAATATTCAATATAATATTTTATTCTGTTCCTTCTGCTCATAATATCTAGTAATATTAATTCTTATTGCGACTATATTTCAACGATCTTCTTTAGATAGTGCAGCTGCATAAAAAATCATAATATCTAGTAATATTAATTCTTATTGTGACTATATTTCAAGGATCTTCTTTAGACAGTTGCAGCTGCATAAAAAATCAAAAAATCATAATATCTAGTAATCTTAATTCTTATTGCGACTATATTTCAAGGATCCTCTTTAGATAGTGCAGCTGCATAAAAAATCAAAAAATCATAATATCTAGTAATCTTAATTCTTATTGCGACTATATTTCAACGATCTTCTTTAGATAGTGCAGCTGCATAAAAAATCATAATATCTAGTAATATTAATTCTTATTGCGACTATATTTCAAGGATCTTCTTTAGATAGTGCAGCTGCATAAAAAATCAAAAAATCATAATATCTAGTAATATTAATTTTTATTGCGACTATATTTCAAGGATCTTCTTTAGATAGTGCAGCTGCATAAAAAATCATAATATCTAGTAATATTAATTCTTATTGCGACTATATTTCAACGATTTTCTTTAGATAGTGCAGCTGCATAAAAAAATCATAATATCTAGTAATATTAATTCTTATTGCGACTATATTTCAAGGATCTTCTTTAGACAGTTGCAGCTGCATAAAAAATCAAAAAATCATAATATCTAGTAATATTAATTCTTATTGCGACTATATTTCAAGGATCTTCTTTAGATAGTGCAGCTGCATAAAAAATCAAAAAATCATAATATCTAGTAATATTAATTCTTATTGCAACTATATTTCAAGGATCTTCTTTAGATAGTGCAGCTGCATAAAAAATCAAAAAATCATAATATCTAGTAATATTAATTCTTATTGCGACTATATTTCAACGATCTTCTTTAGACAGTTGCAGCTGCATAAAAAATCAAAAAATCATAATATCTAGTAATCTTAATTCTTATTGCGACTATATTTCAAGGATCTTCTTTAGATAGTGCAGCTGCATAAAAAATCATAATATCTAGTAATATTAATTCTTATTGTGACTATATTTCAAGGATCTTTCTTAGACACAGCTGCATAAAAAATCAAAAAATCATAATATCTAGTAATCTTAATTTATTGCGATTATATTTCAAGGATCCTCTTTAGATAAAACAGCTGCATAAAATCATAATATCTAGTAATATTAATTTGTCATAATTATACTAACATGATCTTTTAGACAGTTGCAGTTGCATAAAAAATCAGTAAATCATAATATCTAGTAATCTTAATTTTATTGCCACTATATTTCAAGGATCCTCTTTTAGAGCAGGCCACATAAAAAATCAAAAATCATAATATCTAGTAATATTAATTCTTATTGCTAATTATATTTCATGATCTTCTTTAGACAGTAAATGTACAAAATCAAAAATCATAATATTCAGTAATATTAATTTTTATTGCGACTATATTTCAAGGATCTTCTTGCTAGTGCAGTTGCATAAAAAATCATAATATCTAGTAATATTAATTTTTATTATACTATATTTCAACGATTTTCTTAGATAGCAGCTGCATAAAATCATAATATCTAGTAATATTAATTCTTATTGCTACCATATTTCAAGGATCTTCTTTAGACAGTTGCAGCTGCATAAAAAATCAAAAATCATAATATCTAGTATGCTAATTTAATAAGTACTATATTTCAAGGATCTTCTTTAGATAGTGCAGTCACATAAAAATCAAAAATCATAATATCTAGTAATATTAATTCTTATTATGTACTATATTTCAACGATCTTCTTTAGATAGCAGCTGTATAAAAAATCAAAAAATCATAATATCTAGTAATATTAATTCTTATTATGACCACATTTCAAGGATCTTCTTAGATAGTGCAGCTGCATAAAAAATCACAATATCTAGTAATATTAATTTTTATTATGAACACCATATTTCGAAGGATCTCTTCTTTAGATAGCAGTTGGCATAAAAATCAAAAATCATAATATCTAGTAATATTAATTTTTATTGCGACTATATTTCAAGGATCTTCTTAGATAGCAGCTGCATAAAAAATCATAATATCTAGTAATATTAATTCTTATTACACTATATTTCAACGATTTTCTTTAGATAGTGCAGTCACACAAAATCATAATATTCAGTAATATTAATTCTTATTATATCATATTTCAAGGATCTTTCTTTAGACAGTTGCAGCTGCATAAAAAATCAAAAAATCATAATATCTAGTAATATTAATTCTTATTGCTAATTATATTTCAAGGATCTTCTTAGATAAAGGCAGCTGTATAAAAACTAAAAATCATAATATCTAGTAATATTAATTCTTATTATGTACTATATTTCTCAAGGATTCACTTTAGATAGTGCAGCTGCATAAAAAATCAAAAATCATAATATCTAGTAATATTAATTTATTGCATTTTATATTTCAAGGATCTTCTTTAGATAGTGCAGCTGCATAAAATCAAAATCATAATATCTAGTAATATTAATTTATTGCGATGTATATTTCAAGGATCTTCTTTAGATAGTGCAGCTGCATAAAAAATCAAAAATCATAATATCTAGTAATATTAATTCTTATTGCGACTATATTTCAACGATCTTCTTTAGATAGTGCAGCTGCATAAAAAATCAAAAATCATAATATCTAGTAATATTAATTCTTATTGCTACTATATTTCAAGGATCTTCTTTAGATAGCAGCTGTAATAAAAATCCAAAAATCATAATATCTAGTAATATTAATTCTTATTGCGACTATATTTTAAGGATCTTCTTTAGATAGCAGCTTAATAAAAAATCAAAAATCATAATATCTAGTAATATTAATTTTATTGCGACTATATTTCACAACGATCTTCTTTAGATAGTGCAGCTGTGCTAAAAATCAAAAAATCATATTATCTAGTAATATTAATTTATTGCGTACTATATTTCAAGGATCTTCTTTAGATAGTGCAGTTGCATAAAAAATCATAATATCTAGTAATATTAATTCTTATTGCGACTATATTTCAAGGATCTTCTTTAGATAGTGCAGCGACAAAAATAAAATCATAATATCTAGTAATATTAATTCTTATTGCGACTATATTTCAAGGATTTCTTAGATAGTGCAGCTGCATAAAAAATCAAAAAATCATAATATCTAGTAATATTAATTTTATTGCGACCATATTTCAAGGATCTTCTTTAGATAGTGCAGCTACAAAATCCAAAAATCATAATGTTATCGAGTAATACACTTTATTGCGACTATATTTCAAGGATCTTTAGATAGCAGCTGCATAAAATTCAAAAATCATAATATCTAGTAATATTAATTCTTAATAAGTACTATATTTCAAGGATTCCTTTTTAGACAGTGCAGCTGCAAAATCCAAAATCATAATATCTATAACACCTCATTAAGTACTATATTTCATGATCTTCTTTAGACAGTAGTCACATAAAAAAAAAAAAAAAAAAAAAATCCAAAAATCATAATATCTAGTAATATTAATTTATTGCGACTATATTTTAAGGATCTTCTTTAGATAGCAGCTTTGGTAAAAAATCAAAAAATCATAATATCTAGTAATATTAATTCTTATTATACTTATATTTAAACGATCTTTCTTTTAGATAGTGCAGCTGCATAAAAAATCAAAAATCATAATATCTAGTAATATTAATTCTTATTGCGACTATATTTTGTCAGATCTTCTTTAGAGTGGTGCAGCTGCATAAAAAATCATAATATCTAGTAATATTAATTTGTCACATTTACATATTTTTAATAGATCTTTTTAGACAGTGCAGCTGGGCATAAAAAAATAAAAAATCATAATATCTAGTAATATTGTTCTGTCATACTATATTTCAAGGATCTTCTTTAGATAGTGCAGCTGCATAAAAATCCAAAAATCATAATATCTAGCAATATTAATTCTTATTGCCACTATATTTCAAGGATCTTCTTTAGATAGTGCAGTTGCATAAAATCAAAAAATCATAATATCTAGTAATATTAATTTTATTGCGACTATATTTCAAAACGCATCTTCTTTAGATAGTGCAGCTGCATAAAAAATCAAAAATCATAATATCTAGTAATATTAATTTCATTGCGACTATATTTCAAATCTATCTTCTTTAGATAGTGCAGTCAGTATGAAATCAAAAAATCATAATATCTAGTAATATTAATTCTTATTGCGACTATATTTCAAGGATCTTTCTTAGATAGTGCAGCTGCACAAAATCCAAAATCATAATATCTAGCAATATTAATTCTTATTGCGACTATATTTCAAGGATCTTTCTTAGATAGCAGCTGCATAAAAAATCAAAAAATCATAATATCTAGTAATATTAATTCTTATTGCGACTATATTTCAAGGATCTTCTTTAGATAGTGCAGTTGCATAAAAAATCCAAAAATCATAATATCTAGTAATATTAATTCTTATTGCGACTATATTTCAAGGATCTTTAGATATAGCTGCATAAAATCAAAAATCATAATATTCAGTAATATTAATTCTTATTGGCACTATATTTCAACGATCTTCTTTAGATAGTGCAGCTGCATAAAAAATCAAAAAATCATAATATCTAGTAATATTAATTCTTATTGCGACTATATTTCAAGGATCTTCTTTAGATAGTGCAGCTGCATAAAATCATAATATCTAGTAATATTAATTTCTGTCATACTATATTTCAAGGATCTTCTTTGTAGATAGTGCAGCTGCATAAAATAAAATCATAATATCTAGTAATATTAATTTAACAAGTACTATATTTCAAGGATCTTCTTTAGAGGGTGCAGCTGCATAAAATCAAAAATCATAATATCTAGTAATATTAATTCTTATTGCGACTATATTTCAATGATCTTCTTTAAATAGTGCAGCTGAATTTCAACTGTTTTTTTTTGTTGAAATTTCAACTGTTTTTTTCTAATGTTAAGTATGGCTGTCCTTTTAGTTTCCATTTTCTCTAAAACTTCATTGTTGCTTGCATTAGTTCTAATTGTATTAGTTTTTAGAATGTTGTAAATATAAAACTATTCTTGTAAATAAACAATCTCATAAATAGTGTTTATTTCTGTTGTAGAATCTCAAGAACAAAGAAAACGTATAAATTCACTTTCATGTTTAGGTTTTATTACAATTCTAAGCATCACTTTATAAAACCATAAACATTGCCGAAAAGAGAAGGCAGTTAAAATAATAGCAGTGTCAATGGAAAAACCATCTTTTTGACATCCTGTTTTTGTATTTTGTTAGGTATGAATTTCCGAGTTTGCCAAAAAACTTTTTAATTGTAGGAAGTGAAGGTTATATATTTGTTTGTTGCCAAAGTTTCCACAAACAAAAAAAATTTCCTATATAGACATGTTTGGTTTAAAAAGAATGTTTATATTAAAAACATTTTTAAAAAAATGTCTGTTTTTGTATTATTTGAACAGAATGTTTCTGAAGGTATTTATATATTTTCATTTATATATTTAAAAGTAAATACAAATCTTATGAAATTATTCACAAAAACTTTTTACAAGATAAGTTCTTAAAGATATTGGTATTAAAAAACAACCCCAATTAAGTGAGCACTAAACTCTTAGAGGATTTTTCTTTGTTTTTCTTTTTTAAATATAAGTATTCCAAATTTCATTTGATGATTGGAATAAAATAAAAAGAAAGGCTTGCTCCTCACGAGATCTGTTAATCCAAGATTACAAGAAAGATGTTTTGTAATTATTATATGACCCCCTGTTGAATTGGTAAGATGGATGGGTCTGGAATCAAGGGTATCAAAGTTAGTCATGTACCTGGAATAAAATTTTAATACTGAAAATGTTTCAGTAAAACTAAATGTCAGTAACTTAAGACTATTTCTATGTAATGAGGACAAAAACAAAAACCTTGTAATATCTCTGAGAGGAAAAGATGATGGAAAAACTGTAGATCTATGCTCTCCTTAAACACTGATATTTTAGCACTGAAGTGATTAGATTAAGGTAACATTCATGATTAATAATAAGGGTTCACCAAAGTGCAGCAAAAGATTCAGGTACTGCTGAAAGCTATTTATTTTTATTTCTAACTTTTAACTGTTTGTCCTAATGACCATAACGTGTATTGACCCAGAGTGTTGGGATAAAAAACAATTACAAGATGAACTAAAACAAAGATCAATATGTCTGTAGCCTAACGATGAAAAGAAAAAAAAAACAATTATTTATGAAAACAAATATTTTTCAGTATAATCTCCTTCTTTGTTAATGTACTTCATTCAACTTCTTCATCTATCAAAATATAAGTGAAAATTTTCTGATCAAAATTCAGCTACAACTGTGAAGCTATGAACTTATTGATTCACCCTTGTAAAATAAATGTAATAGTGAAGTATGTTGTAATGGTGCATGGTGGTGCAGTGGATATCAGGTCAGAATGAGAAAACAGAGAGTCAAGTTCAAATTCCAGTTGAATTCATTGCATTCACTTTTGCACGAATATCCTTGGGAAAGATATGAATCTATCTCTTCTCCCTTCAGCTATGGGTTAAGTAGAAAGACAGATTGGGTTATATAGCCTTGGTTGGCAACCAGTCTACTACTACTGCAGAAAGTAATGGCAACCTACTGCAGGAAAATCTGCCCAGTCAGTCATATCTTGAAAGAGAGTAACTGACTGATGTAATAAAAAGGAACAATAAGCTGTAGAAAAACTAGTAAAAAAAATAACATAGTAAAAATTCTTCATGTACTTGGTTGGAAGAAAAGTTCTTTCTTCTCTTGAATGTTCTTGAAGCTAGTGCTGCATAATTATAAACAGAGAGCATACATATGCATTCACCAATATTATTTCCTTTATCGTGCATCTTCAATGGCTTCTGAATTGCCACTCTCCAAGGACTTCAGTCAGGGCTTTCAAATCTGGAGTGAAAGGAGTGAAGACAACCTGCCACATTTGTACCGTATTTGATAGTGCAGTGTTCAAATGAACAATATAAGATTGGTTCAAGTGCTTTTTTGAAGGCAACATCACCAACCTTGAAGACTGGCCTTGTTCCCGGCAGTAATTGATGGTTAATTGAAACCAATCCACACTAAACTTCACGAAAGCTTGTAACAATACTGGAAGTATCTTACGTCTATTACTGAGCATTTGCATGCCATTGGCAAAGTCATCAAGCTAGACCAATGAGGATGCCACCAATTATGTGACTTTGACCATTGAGATGGCTTTTTTGTTTCTCTCCTACTGTGCATGGGTTGACTCCATTGCAACTGGAGATGTAGCGTCTGTATTTCAGCCAAAAGCACAGAACATGAACAGACATAACAGTTCAACTCAGCCAAAAGCTTCTGTGCATCAACAGGTGGTGATGCTCAACATCTGGGAGGACAGCTTGGGCATAATCTATTGGGTTCTGTTCTTTGCCAACACCAAAATTATGCTGTGTACTATGCACAGCTTGACCATTCCACAGCAAAAATTGTCCAAGTTTAAGAAATGTTTAATTTCTTTGTGACAATGCTCATCAGCCTGTTACAGAGTAAACTACTCAGAAACTGCTAAATTTGGACTGGGAACTTCTGCCATACATATTGTATAGTATGTATATTGTATAGTGCAGGACTTTCCCTCTCTGATTATCGCCTATTGCTTTCCCACGCAATGTATTGTCAAAAAAATTGTTTAGTGATGACAAGCTGAAACTGTGGTTAAGCATATTCTTTACCTCAAAGCCCACCCAATTCTAGATGTATGAAATTCATTTCCTGTCTATTAAATGGCAGGTCATTGACTTGTATTGTTGACTAAATATAGTTTTTTTTCTGTTTTTTTTTTCTTTTCAAAAACTCATTTTCATTTAATGTTCTACAAACTGTGAGAACTTTCCTTCCAACCAGATAATAAAAGAAAAAAAAAGGCATAAACAAACCATGTATCACCTTGTACATCATGTCACCATTGTTTAAAGAGAATTTTCAAATATTAATTAAAAATTTATTCAAAAATGTTATTAATTTCATATTTGTCATTAAAAGAAAAAATATATTTGCCAGAAACTGATATAATGATTGTAAACAACAAAATCAGTAGGCTGAAACAAGAAAAATTCCAAATTTTGTTCAGACAACTGAATTGCTTGATTGCATCCTTGATGTCATTATCAGTGTTTCAGACAGTTGTTCTTCAGCCTTCATCATGTATGTATTTGATAAAAAACAAAACAAAGACAGAGTAATAGCTTCAAAAACATACAAAAGTTCATTGTCAAAGTAAAAAAATCTCAACGATTGTTCAGTATAAAGGATCTTTTTGGCACAATTCAGTGCCACAAATCTGATTCTGTCATTAACATCCTGCTGCTGCTGTCTTAACCGTAAGCCCGAAACAAGTAATTTCCAGGTGCTATACTTTACTAAAGATCAATCCATAATATTGTTAAGTTTTGAATTCAGGCTTGTCCTCCTAGACTGGTTGCTAACAGTGACTTGAAAGTCTGGTCAGTCTTACTATTTAACTCATAGCTGGGGAGAGAGATGGATTCACACCATTCTCAAACTAGAATTTGAACTTGACTCTCTAATTTATTGTGATCTGCTAACTTTGCACATCAAATAAAAATTAATAATGACGGACAATACTTCATCCTGTAAAACTTCAAGATTTATTGTAAAGAGTACAATGTATGGAATGTCCAGTCAAAACCAATTTTATTATAAATGGTTTGCATGACAAGTATGTTACTCTAATTGTTCTTTACTAGAAACAATAGTCGACTAAAATTACTACCGTCCTTGTCAATAATGCTGAATTTTGTTTTTCTTTATTTAAACAATTGTCTTTCTTTCCTTTTCATGTTAATTGCTGTGGTTTTATTATAAGTTATGTATTCTATGTAACTGACTAATTATATTCAGTGTTAATGAAATTAATATCACAGCCAATTGGGATTTACAAATATTGGAGAGAGGGGAAAAAGTTAGTAGCAAATTTTAATAGAATTTTTGTTTAGGCTGGAATAAAATAATTCAATTTCTTAATTTTTTTTTTATTGAAAGTCCAAAAAAAAACAAAAACAGACTGCTTGTATTTGTCTGAAAATAAGAGATAATTTGAAGGAAAAAGATCAAAAGAAAAGTGTTAAGTGAAAAATTTTCACCTGTTTGCTGCCACAGAAAAAGATTTGGAAATTGTCATTTGATTTTCTAAGTATAGCTTAGATATCAGACAAGGCCTAAAGTATGGGGCACCCGGTGAAGATCACTCACTATTCAGTTGTAATTGTTTTAGTAAGACAAGCTTGCTAACCGTTACATCACGTTAAGGTGTCCAAAATGATTTTCTAAGCATAGCTTAGATGTGGGATAAGGCTGACAGTGTGAAGCACCAAGTGAGAATTGAACTCACTACTCAGTCATAATTGATCTATCAAGTCAGGCTTGTTAACCATTACACTGCATCAAAGTGCTATATTTAGTGACATGCATGAAACAACTTTCCAGTTATTATTTCACAAAATGTCTTTATGTAAATTTTCATTATCTGTACATTTATTTTTTATAATTCATCTTGCTTGAATATCTATTGTAGGGGTTTTCAACCGGGAGGGGGAACAATTTCAAGGGTGAGGGGGAATCTTGTATTTTTTCACAAGTTTCTCATTGGCTGTAATTTCAATGAAATAATTTAATTTGATTTAAATACCCTGGCATTCTATTAAACTACTGAATTATACTTCAATTTATTTAATAATTATTGTACATTCAAGTTATTAAAAAGCCATCCATTTATATAGACTGAATGATTCCAACATTTACAGACTGTTCTTTTAATATTTTTGAAAATATTCTTTTAATATTCAAATATTTTGGAATATTCTTTATCCAATTTAAAATGACATTAAATCTGTACACATTTTCTATTGCTGTTAAATTTGTAAAATCTCAATCTAAACTTATTTATAAATGGAACTGTGTCTGTGTCCGTTACCTATAGACTCCGAAACGGCTGAACCAATTTTCTTGAAAATTTACACAGTTGCATTATAAGCGTCTGCGAGTGTTCTTAGTTAGGTTTAGTGTCGAGGTACTCCCGATAAAAATCGATAATTGAAAAAAATCGGTTTATAGAAGTGGTCTGATTTTAATCAAATTTGATACACTCATAGACAAAGACATAAGAAATGATATTCAGAAGTTTCAAGGTTGCAGTTCTTACAATAGTGCAGAAAATCGATAAAATATATATATAAGGCAAGATGTTTGTGTGTGTGTCTGTTTATCTGTCTGCATTTTTTCTGCCTTTTTATTTTAGTTTTTGCTTCGGGTTTGGCTCTATATAGGTATAATTGTAGTTCTTAGTCTCAGAGGACTTATTTAGCCTTCAAAATTCAGTTTATGACGAAAAAAACTTATTTGATATCAATACCAGGAAATCAAAATTTGACTTACATCCATTTATTTTTCTTTCAGTCTATGGTTTCACTTTAACTGGAAACAACTATTGCTTTTTAGTCTCTCGTGCCAACGTCCAAAGAGTCTGAGCTCCAGGACCATGGATTAGTTTTAAAGCTTTCATTACACCCAAGCAATGCCGGGCTATACTGCTAGTTCTTTTATAAAAATAACACATATAAATGTATAAATAAGAGAAAAGAATTAAGATTTTCAATAATATGCATGTATTATTTGTAATGCACCTTTTAAGTTGGACAATCTTGGAAAGGGGTGGAATGATATCTCTTATGGTGAAAAGGGTACATTGGGTAAAATGGTTAAGAACCATTGTTCTATTGAATCTAAAGTCTACTCCAAAGCACAAATAGACTTTGTATTTAAAATCCATTGCTAAAGATGCTGGAAAAAATGGTAATCCCAGTCTTGTAGTTCCAGCAAGTACCAGATTTCTTCTCTCATGCAAGTCAGGTTAAACTGAAAACAGAATTGCTGCTCAATTCTCTATTTCTTTATAGAGTTCAAAATCATTTATGCGACCTTATTGCAGAAGACTGTATTCCCTAGACTGCCATTTCTTATGCCACAGACAGAATATCACAAATCTATCTCAACTATGTTGTTATTTTCATGGTGTGTCTTCAGACAGATTAAATCAATTCTTTACTTCTAGTAGTTCAGATCTTCACTTCTAGAAAACACCATGGTACTTCTACATGGTACCCTTATTTCTTCTCTATTCCAAATGTAACGAGAATGTTCCACTGAGACAACTTTTCTCAGAAAAAAAAAATTTGTGGAATAAACTTCCATGTGGATATTTTTTTGAATGCTATCATCTTAACTTTTGTAAGTCAAGGATCAATCATTATCTATCATCCTTATCCTTGTAAACTTCACTCACATCAGTAACACTCTACCTTGAGTGGCATTCGAGCCTTAGTAGTGGGTGAACTTCAGCATGTTTTTAATACAAAGTGAGTGTTTTGAAAAACTTTGTGCATTATGTGCAGATTTGTTTTAAAATATTTTGTAATCATTTAAATTATTTACATATTTTAATGCATTTATGTACATAGAAATTTGTATCATTTTTTTCCCTATGTATCAAGAATAATTTCAGGAAAATCTATGACAAAGTGAAAAAAGTTTTTGCATGATGCATTTAGTCCAATAAAGTTCTAAAAAAATGAAATGTCACACACAAACTTTTTCTACTTTATCATAGATTTTCATAAAATTTATTTATATATTACATTTATTTATGTAGGTAGGGAGGTAGGTACCTCCACAGAAATGTGATACCTAAGGGTTAAAGTAAATTTTAAAAAATGAAAAATCTTTCATGAAGCATTTTTTGTTTTAATTTTAAGCTAATAGATAAATATAATACTTTGCTATATTTCAAAACTAATTTAAATTGACTGGAAGGAGTTTTTTGTTTTGAAATTCCTAAACATCACTGATTTTAGCACCATTTTTTGCCATCTTTCATCACAATCTAATTAAAAATTTTGTTGTATAGCATTATCGCTCTTGTTTTCTGATAATGTGTACGAACGTCAATGTTTACAAACATCAATATATTCATAAACCCACAGAAAAAATAAAAATTACTTTAAAAAATATTTGGGGTTGTTGAATTATAGCAAGCTTTTCCATTTATGACTAGTAAATATAATTTTTACTAAATAACAATATCATGTAATTGGTACAAGTTAATACATAAATTTTAAAGAGTTAAAATTTATAGAAAAACTAAATATATTTTTCTGAAAATTTATTTGAGAAATATTTGCTGATTTGAAATAAATATTACTTGCTTTAAGCTGAAAATATTACAGAAATGCATTTTTTAACATTGCAATAGCTTTTTATTTAAGGTGTTGACATGTTAACTGACAGATGGAAGTTTATCTAATTTTTTTCTATAGTGGATATATCTGTCAAATTTACATGATCAATATGAGTACCATTTTTATAATTTTAAAAATACCCAGTAATCTTAAAAATTTAGGAAATATTCTTTATAATCTAATGTTCTATTGAATCTTAGGTACTTTAGCTTTAAATCTACTAGATATCGCTCTTGTTTTCTGATAATGTTGTATATGAACGACCATGTTTACAAATATCAATATATTTATAAACCCACAGAAAAAAAATCAAAATTTAAAAAAATATTTGGGATTGCTAAATTGTAGCAAGCTTTTCCATTTATGACTAGTAAATATAGTTTTTACTTAATAACAATTTCATGTAATTGGTACAAATTAATACAGAAATTTTAAAGAGTTAAAATTTATAGATTATACATATAAAAAAAAAAATGAAAGCAATTCTTGTAAAAAATTCATCTGTTGAAAAAAAAAATGTTTTTTCTTAAGATATTTTAGTTAATTCCATTTTTTTTATTCTACAATTTAGAAAAGATTTTCTAATTGATTTAAATTCTCCAAGGACTTCTGCCTTTAATTGATATAAACATGAAATTAGTTTCTCAAAATTTGATAAAATTAAATAAGTGTGTGTAGGGAGGGGGAGCAGATGTTAAAAAACACATTCTTAGAATAATTTAGTTCAATTGTTAATAAGTCCTGAAAGTTTCATTAAAAATCTGACAATTATTTGATTTTTTATAAGACTTTTCAAATCAATGTGTTTTTCACTGTAAAAAAGATGCTAAAATTTCCTATAATATACTAATCAATGTTAGCCTATGTTTGGCTGAATTATATATCAATTGAATGATTAATAATGTGTGTACACACACTTACAAAAAGTGTGTGTGTATAAGTAGCGAATCTTAGGTGGCACACAAAGATCCTGATAGAAATATCAAGCCATATATAAATAATCCCATCATTTTTGACATGTAAATAACTAGTGTATACTACTAATTAACTAGTTTATGCTGAAATTGTTTGAGTATTTACTAAGCTTAACTTAAATGCCACAAGTGTAGTGAATCCAGTAAAGATCAAACCAAGAGACTTGTTTGTTAATCACTACTCTACAGTGAAGTACCGTGAAATTGATTTATGATTGTAATACTATACTGAAGCAGGATCTTGTTTACTAATTTGACTTATAATACTAAAAATTATGGAAGCATTTTTTTTTCTTTTCTTACTAGTATAAGATACATTGAACTGTTTGTATCTCTCACTAGGTATGGAGGTCATTTTCTCTTTTCATAAAATTACTCAGTATGAGAATACTCTCTGCGTTTATTTATTTATTTTTTATTTAATAAAAATAAGATTTTCAAAACTGTACAAGGGATAATTCTTTTATGGTGGGGAGGGGTTGTACATTTCAAAATAATTGTTTATCAGTTTAAATATAGTCATGTTTTCCAACTCTCTAAAATCTACTGAAACACCTTAAACCAATTCCAGTCATTCTCTTTCATTTTGTTTCTAAGAGAAATAGGTAGATATGAATAATCAATAAAATTGAATGTTCAAATTCATTAAAAATGATGAGAATGTCATTTTGACTGTATTATAGAGATTAAGTATAAGAAAGGTAAATTTGCTAAGTTTTCATAGAATTTTGCACACACACAATCACATTAAAAATTTACGTTTTTAAAAATATATTTTAAGTTAGTTTATTGTTCATATTTTATACATGAAATTCATAAAAAAAAAAATCGTCAGTTCGCTGCATAGGTTTGTGCAAAAATTCCCAGCCCCATTTATTTTGAAAACGAAACTGAATCCGTGGGCTAGAAGAAAAAAATTTCTTTTTTCAACTGTCACACACATCATTCAGAAAATAAGAGTTATGTCCCTTGAAAGGTAAGTCAAGGCAAAAATCTTGGTGCTCACAGAAAAATTAGATTAAGTTTTGTTATGAACGATTTCTGCAATTTCGCGAAAGATCATAGAAAACACGTTGGATTGCATTACTCATAATAGAAATAAATTAAAAGGAAGGATATTTCAAATTATCTACATTTTAAATGATGCTGTAATTTTTTTTGTGTATGAAATTCATACTATGAATGGAATATTTTTATAATCAAAATTTGTCCTGATATTACATACACCTGCATTATATTGGGAAGCTATCAGAGGTAACCACATTTTTTAAATTTATTTGACCTTTCATAAATGTATTGAACAGTTATAGATCCTTAATTCAAATATTTGGTAATCAATTAAAAATCTGATACATTTATATAATATAATTTTACTTAGACAAACTAATTTGCATTCTTAACCAATAAAAAAGCAAAAAAAAAAAGTTATTTTAAATTATAAAAACTTTAGGTGATCACTTTTTCATATTTATTTTTTTTTAAATCAGTTCAGCCATTTCAAAAGTTTATTATCATCCATTAATGAAAATATCAAGTTTGCAAATGACATGATTTATGGAAAATCATGATAGTTTGAATTAACAACATTGAAAAGAAAATGAAAACTCCTTAATAACTTTATCAAAATTAACAAAACGTAGGATTTAAAAAATATTAGCTTGAGTCATAAACAATTTCCATTTTGGGAACCAATTGTAATGCCAAATCTATCATCCTAACTACTAATCACTGTAGAAGTCAAGAATGAACGCTGCCTTAATTTTTGCATGGTAGTGGCAGCGTACATAGTGGATTAGAAGAAAAATGTTGTTCACCTTCATAATGATGATGATGATGCAAGGTCACATACAACAAGAATAATTCAGAGAAATGTTTTAGAACTCATTTGGTCTTTTCTACTCCAGCCGCCATATTTACCTGACCTTGCATCAACCAATGACCTTTTACAATCGCTACAAAACACTTTTTTTTTTTTAAATCATTTCACCCCAAGCAAGGCATTCCACTGCCACTATTGCGCATGGGGCTACATAGGGGAAGGTAAAGAGAAGGAGTGGTTAGACATAGGGAATGTCAGGAGGAAGGTGACAGATGAGTAAGGATAGCGAGGATGAGGGTTGGGCAGATGGGAAGAGTGTTTGATAGAATGGGAGCAGGTTAGTGTGTTAGGAGGTGTCTATTGACCTTAGATATTAAATTGACTTTTATGTGGAAAACTTTCTTTAATGGAAACCAGATTCAAGAGTTCATTAAAATTTTGAAATCAAAACAGGCAGAATTTTACTCAAAAGTTACTGAAGAGCTGGCTGAAAAGTGTCAAGGGGTTATTACAAATAATGAGGAATAAATATATAAGTCAATAAAAACTAATTAAAAAAAAAAATATAATGTTGATAAACAAATATGAAAATTATTTATGACTCAATCTAATGAATAATTATTATATATACAGCATTTTTAAAGAGTGTTTTGGATAAAATATAAAAATCAAATATGGTTATGAATTATTCTCTATGATGAGATATATAAAAAGCAAAAACAGACAACATTAACAGTCTTTATCAAAACCACTAGATATGCATGACAAACATTGTGCATATAAAAAAACAACAAAAATCTCAACAGTTGTGCTTCCAAATGGAAGCACAGATTGTCAGTGCTTGGATAAAAGAATTACTTTGCTTTGATTTGATTTGAAAGCAGAATTCTGAAATGACAAAGTTTGGGGGTATTTATAAACCACCACATCTGACAAAAAGGCAGTTACAAAATAAACATACTAGATTTGTATGGAGATTTTTATATAAACTGAAACTAGTTTATTATAGGTTAACATTAATTGGTAAAGGTTATACCAGAAGTTCAGATTCTGGGGTTAAGGAAAACTCTAAAGAAATTCTCCAAAATAATGTTCTTCAGCATTGGAAAATTTTAAAATATTTTTATACAGATTTTATGAGTGTAAATTATTGTGAGTTATTGTTGTTGAGTTTGGAATGATAAAATGATTTAAAATTTATTTTGCCTTTCATATATTGTGTATCAGTATTTGCTTTGTTAAAGTGTAGATTTTTTTAAATATATATATATATATATATATATATATATATATATTTTAGAAACTAAATATTCAGAAAACGATAAAATTATCAGTACATTATTATTTCTTCTTACTAGTATTATTTGAGCTAAGTTTTCTTTTTATGATGATTTTCTAAGCATAGCTTAGATGTGGCATATACCCAGATTATGGGACACCCAGTGATGATCAAACTCACTATTCAGTTGTAATTTAGCAAGACAAGCTTGCTGACCATTACACCATGTTGAGTTGTGCATTTTATTTATCTTTTTTTTTTTTTTTTTTTGTTTTTTTTTATGAATGTTACTGATTTTTGTATATAAATTGAAATGAAATTATTCTCGAGCTTGATTAAATGATCAGGATATAACCCTTGGTATTTCTCAAGATAAATAATGGAGCTTAGTGATATCCAATATTTTGTTTTTCAGGTAACTGGGTTACATGCTAAAAGTGGCAGTGATCCATAAACTAGCCTTTAGATTATCATTACTGAATCATAAATTTACAGATTTTATTTAGTCTTAAATGTAGAGTTATAATCAAGAGACAGATTGATATATATGTCTTACAATGAGGACACGACTGTTTCATGTATTATGCAATCATCAGTTGCATATACATATATTTATAAATATATATAAATTAGCTCTGTTCATACTACATTGAGTACTGTTTTATTAACTTGAATAATATTATACATGTTCGTGCCCTCATGTATATTTATTAATTCATGTATCTTAAATATAGAAAGCCATAATTTTTGTGTTGATGAGGTTCCACTTAACCTTCTCACCAGACCAAGGTCTGGTTAGGTCACTGACCACCCAGGTTTTGAATTCAGCTGTTCTTCTAGACAGGTTGCCACCTAAGGCTATAGAACTCAGTTTGTCCTGCTATTTTACACATAGCTAGGGAGAGAAAACATGGATTCATGCCTTTCTCAAGGGTTTGTAAGTGAATGTAACAAACTTGACTGGAATTAGAACTTCACTCTTTGATTCCCCAATTTGAGCCACTATCAGTTACTCTAACTGATAGTGGCTCAAATTGGGGAATCAAAGAGTGAAGTTCTAATTCCAGTCAAGTTTAATGAATTGAATGTAACAAATTGTTTATCTACAATTAAACCAGTGATTTTTTTTTCCTTAATTTCCTCTATATAACTCATCCTATCAAGTTATCATACATAAAAAATATCCCAAGATTCAGTGGTTAAATTCTTTTAAAGTTATAATGTTAATATGGTGATTCTTTTTTTATTAACCATAGTTAAATTATGGGATCCAATAAATGACTGAGAACTTTCTCTGGAGGCAGGGCAAAATGTTTTCTTTGTTCACTAAGGAAGCCTCTGAAGTTAATATTTTTGCATGATTATTAAAATCTTCAATTATACTTGCTACAATTGTTTATATGAAAAATTTATAATAGAAATTTGGCCTCTGCTTACTTTTAAATAGGTATCTCCACAAATGTGTGTTGTGGTGCAGTGGATATTAGCTCAAAACAAGAAATCGGAGATCCAAGTTCAAAATCCAGCTGATATTTGTTGCATTCACTTATTCACAAATGCCCTTGGGAAAGGTATTAATATTCTTCCAGCTATTGGTTAACTATCAGGACAGATTGATTACCAACCAAGGCTATAAAACCCAGTCTACCACAGAAAATAATGGCAACCTACTGCGGGAAAATCTCTGCCCAATCAATCATGTCTCTTTGGAGACATGATCGCCCAAGCGTGTATCCTGTATTGCACTTCAATGACTGATCTCTACAAAATGCAATAAAGATGAATTTTTAATAATGAAAAACCTGCATACACTACTTATTCAGTGAAGATCTAAGAAATCCTGAATACCTGAATATATCAGGTTTGACTCTAGCCAGTTTTAATGCAACAAATCCTTGTTTATCTTTTAAAAGTCTCTTGCTGTTCATGTAACTGGCAACATCAGGGCAGGATTTATTAAACAAATATGACATTCCTACTAATAATTTTATAGATAGTAACACAGCAAATTTTTGTGGTAAGAGTAAAATGATATAATAATTTTAGTCATATTTTAGTACAGATGGGTGTGTAGCTAGAATGTTTGCTTTCTGGCCATGAGACCTAAGTTCAAATCTCATCAGGATTGATTTGTTTGAGATGACTTCATGTTATTATCCAGGGAAGTCAACCTCAGTGTGTGGTACCTTTGGAAAGTACCAGAAAACCATACCATTGGTTGATCTTAACCTTGTGAGTGAAATTGGGTTGACAGCACCATTTGGAAGCTGTCAATGGTTATGCTAGCGTGAAGTTGCAAGTTACCAAATTTTTCTTTTAAGCACCTCTTTTCCCCCACAAAAAAATGTGCAAGATCATGCACTATCTTCCAGAAACTCTAACTAAAGTCTGCTGAGTATAGTTAGAATATAAATTGCAGGTGGGCTTCGTAGGTTGAACAGGCATCTGTAATAGTGCAGTTTGACAAACTGCCCTGTCAGGCAGATATGCTTTGAAATTAGTATTAATCAGCTGTATATTTTAGTACTGGCTATATTTGCTGTTGTTATACATAAGTGAAGTTTTTTTTTCTTTAAAAATATGAAAGAAGCAGTCTAGCTTTCCTACAGTTTAATCTTTGTTATTTTATTTTTTGCAAAAACAAAATAAATGTTTCTGGTAGAGGGAAAATAATAATATTGTAAATTTAAACCTAGAATTTAATTTTAGCTTTATTCTTCTGATAGAATTGATTTGGAATACGTTTGAATTTGTAATTGAAATCATTTTAACATTTTCACTCTAGTCTTGTGTTCTACTGAATTGAGTCCTTTTAGATTGTTTACAAGTTGGTAAAGTTTTAATTCTTTTACAAAATGTCAAAAAAGTTATTTCAAATTAAAAATACAATTGAAAAAACAACAAAAAAAAACAAAAAAAACAAATTGGTTGTTAATCATTTTAAAAGGAAACTGACATTTTGATTAACTACACAGGGATTAAGTGAATTCGTATACTTTGGCCATTAGCAATATTGGAGTTAACTTTTTTTTAATAAATTGAAGTGAAATAAAACTTGTTTATTTTATCTTTTTAAAATGTCAGATATTTTTTTCTTGTGAAAATAAAAGCAAATGAACATTTGGAAGAATTAAATAAAGAAAAAAATGAAAACAAAAATATAACCATTTCTTTCTGGAAAGGTTTTATAAATTTAGTGCAAAATTGATTTTATAGCAAAGGATATGAAATATTTAATGTACAATGAATAGAAAATGTGATTTACTGCATTTTTAGTTTAACATACAATGTCCATTATTCGGATCTTTTAAATTTAATTAAATGCTGCCTTCAATAGCATCCACTCAATGTCAAGTCACTTTCTATTTATAGAATTGGAACTAATTATTTGCAAATACCAATTATCATTAAGCTTTAAAGATTTTTCATAATTTTAGGGAAAAGGGAAATAACTAACTAGCAGTTAATAAATCTGGACTTATCTCCCTTATCTACTTTTGTATCAAAAAAAATTTGAAACCAATGGCTGAGTTGATCTGGAAAAAGCTACTTATTTACTAAAGCACCTTAAAGTGTTTCACTGAGGTGATATTTTTATTATTATTTATAAAAAAATTATGTGTTTATTGAATGAAAAATAAAATCTCCACGGAGAGCCTTAAAGCTAGTTAGAAATCTGTTAATTATTAATTATAAATTGATGATAATTTTATGACAAGAATTTACTGTAAAAAGATGGAGGGGGGTGGATGAAAAATATTTTTTTTATCCCATTATTTTAATGAAAAAAAAAATTGAAATACATCATTTTTCAGTATTTAACCCTTTTGTTCTCTTGTTTTTTATTAACAAGTTCATGAAATCTTCAATAAATATTATTCTTTAGGTCTAATGTAACTATAAACATTTTTTTTTCTCAAATTTTAGGAGTAGGCCAAAAATATTGTGACAATATTATGTGGCTAACTAGAATTATGTAGAGAAATTGTTGTTCACTTGCTATGGTTAAGACCACAGAAAATGGAACTGGAGTGTCAAGTTCCAGTTCTGGTTGAGATAGTGCTTTTGGAAAAAGAATGAATTCATCTTTTTTTCCCAGCTATAGACTAAATAGCAGTACATCTAGTCTTGGTTGGTAACCAGTCTAAGGGAAGAACTTAATTCAAAACTAGACAAAGATGAGGGAATCACTACATCCCAAGAAAATATATTTTATATACAGGGTGACTGAAAAATTAACTCCCTATTTTATGTATGATAGACAATCCCATTTAACTATAATTTTTACAATACTGGAAAGTCCATCATAGATAAAATAGAAATTTATTTTTCAGTCACCTTGTATATTATTGTTTCTTACCACATGATTTTACTCAGTATCATGCAAGGGGCGGCATCTTTTTTTGCTTTTTAAATAAAGCAGTGTTATGTCAGACAATTGCAAGTTTATGCCAGATGATTGCCTTGTGCATTAAACTTTTAGCATCTTGTAAGGAATAAAGATATATTTTTAAAAAAGTGTGTGTGTATGTATGTATTTATGTATATATATATACACACACACACACACACACACTGTTTATATATAGACTACTTATGTTTCACACTTTTGGTCTGGGATGTTCAGGACAGGTCATAAATTTATAAAAGTTAGAATTTGCCAACAAGTGTGCTTACATAATCATGATGATACTAGGGTTAGCAAATACAAGTTGCACATGTGATGTAAGTAGGCATCATAGAAAAAGTATAATTTCTTTTATGGTAAATGATTTTCAGATTTCATTTAAATGAGGCAAACATTAAGTTTTGAGGACAATTTTGGTTGGGTTTTCAGTTGAAGAATGCCAAATCAAAATAGAATAGTAATACTATATCAAATCTCTTTTGCTTGTTTAAAAACAAATCAATTTCTTTTATTCAAGATTATGTTCAGTTATAAAATTTTAACTATAAAAGTACAGGTTAATGATTATTTCAAGACCAATTTATTAACAATTCACCCACATCTTTAGAAAGTGTATTTGTGTGATGACTAGCTGATTACAAAAGCTGATTTTGCAGACAATTTGAATAATAAAAAAATTGATGTTTTTATATTATTAGAAAAAATGGCAAGAGCAAGATTTGTAAAATGGTTTCAGTGATGAGAGGACAAGTTACCATTCTGTTGATAAAATTTGTTACTTGAAATATTGAAACAAATGGTTCCCAACCAAAATTAAATAAGACTAGTAAATAATTAATTTTCAGTGCTTTTTATTTTTATCTTCCCCAAAATCAAGTTCATACTACTGAAGATAGTAAAAATATTAATGAGACTGATATTTTAAAAGTATTTCTGTGAGTAATGGTTGAGGAGTCTTAAAACTACTTTTGTGAAGGTTTTAGGGGGATCCAAAGGCACTAGGGTTGGGAATCAGACGGCTTGTGGCTCATGGGTGGAATTTTAAATGGCCTTAGTTTATGATAAGTCAGCCCAATTCTGGCTGTTTACTACAAAAATAACAAGGCCATTAATATTAGTGATATTTTCTTTTTTAGAAAGTGGTGAAAATATTTTTTTTTTTAAATAATAAATTCATTTTTGAAATATAAATTGTTATTCTTTCGATAAGAGAAAGCAAAGCACTTGTTTCAGCTTGAACACAAAGTAGAGACAAAGACCAAAAAGATTTTTTGCGGTTAGAGTAGTGAAATATTTTTTTTTTTTAATTGTATCACCCCGAGCAAGGCGGTAACACCACTGATGTGCAGGGGGCTATGTAATAGTGAAAAGATTGGAAAAGAGAAAGCCGGAAACCACATCCTAAACAGGGAACAAGGGATGAGCCTCTTAACCTGTTCAATGGTGACAGATATAGTAGAAATTAAGCATTAAAAGGTGTATTTGGTGGTGGCGGTGAGGTGCTTCAATAAATTTTAACATCAATGAAAATAATAGAGCTGTAAATAACAAAATACTTAATTGAGTTGTAGTGTTTTTAATTAGGGAAATAAGACTGACTTTTATTAATGATATAGCTTTAAAAAAAAAAATAAAAGTGGTAATTTATCTTAATTGGAAAGATAAATCACCAAGGGAAAATGCAGATCCTATTATTTGCAGTTTTTAGACTAACCGCTTTGAAAATACCTTGGCATTTAGTTGGAAGAAAGTTTAGGCCAATTTTTAATCAATATCTTATCTAATTATCTTTTAATGTCATGACATTGTTCATTAAGTAAAAAAAGCTTCTTTTTCTTTAAATATTGCGAGTTATCTCCCTTAGAATAAACTGTTTATGTAAAATACATTTGCATTAAGTTGATACTATTTACATTATTCGGACTATTGTCATCATCATTGTTGCTATTTGTACGACGTTTCGGCCGTTGTACGCTCCAGCCTTCTTCAGGCGCTAGGACTTTCGAACTGAATCCTTTATTAATATGTTACAGACATGTTCACTTTTTTTTTTTTTAGATACTGGATTTACATTCCACAGCTCATTTTTAATATTAACCTAATCTATTGGTTAAAAGCATTCATTGATATGTTAACTATTATGAAATATTAATTATAACTTCATATTTGTATTAAAATATTAATTATAACTTCATATTTGTTTCAATATATTTGAAGACTGATTGGGGAAACAATTGTGAATGCTAGCAATTTAATATCAAATTTTAAAAATATATTTCAAAGTTTGTTATTGGATTCTTTTTTTTAACAATTGGTAGTCAAAATGATTTTATATGTACAAATCCATCCACTACAAAATGAACATCTATTCCTCTGTACCAAACACTAAATCTAACATTAGAAATGGATCATTTTTTTTAAATGTGAAAATGTCATAGATAGGGCTGAAAGAAATATTAAGTCTCATATAACTTTTTTCTTTTTTAAATAGTTGGTGAGTAAGGTTGGTAGATTGAGGTAATTTGGAAATACGAAGAAAGCATCATACCATATGAGAAGAAAATCTGGAAAATGGAGTAGATAAAATATGAAATTAATTAGCAAAAAAAGATCTGTTTGTGGATAAAGGAATAAGATTAAAAAAAATTCCTTCCTTCCACATGAAACAGAAATTAATTTTCTTTATGAAAATCAAAAACCATCAGGACTAATATTAACTCTTTTTTTTTTAAATGTCAAAAAATAACAATTTGATTCTTGGCTTTGGATAAACTACATGTTTGGCATGATCAAATTTTTAATTATATAGTGCTGCAAAGATGAGTTGTTAAATTTATAAAGTTGTATTTCAGATTTGATATTTAATTTTTGTTTTAAAAGAATCTCACTGATCGGGAAAAGAAGATATTGATTGACTTGACAGATGTTATGATGAGGTATCATTCAATTTTGCACTGAGTAATTAATCATCATTTGCTAAGTGTCATGAAAAAAAAAAATGATTTTCAATATTTTTGTTCAGGTTTGAAAACCGATCAATTTTTCATCCTCGTTGTTTATCTCCACCTTCACTGTCTAATTTCTTTCTCTTCAACTTGTATCAATTCGTATCAGCCGCAGTTTAAAATGGTCTGCCAAAACACAGGCAGCTTCATTAGAGCCACCACAATATCTTGAGGATGAAAACACTGTCAACAGTTTCCCTTCTTGTTGTACCTGGTGAAGGAAAAAATTAGTTTACAGGTAAATAAAAAAACCAACTGAAATAACTGACAACACAAATTTTGATTATTTAAAAAAAAAATTTTTTATTTTAAATATGTTAATGCAAAGGATTTTACAAGAGTATATATACTTGGTGGCCAGTTAGAATGGGAATTTAATAAGTTGCTAAGAACCACTATGATAGGCAATTAGATAATTTTACTTGAATACCAGATGTATCCTGGGGTCCCTTTTTTTTTCCCCCTCTCTAAAAGTGGGATACTGAACCAACCTTAAGAGTGATAGTAAGAATTTTTCCCTTAAATAGTCAGAGGAATTTAGGTGGTTGAATAGTAGTTGTAGTCATCACCCAGTTGGCAGAGAATGTACTGCAGTTGATCAAGTGAAAGACTTTTTCATTTTCAACATTTATCATGTGTCGTTTGATCTGTAAATATTCTGAAGTTTGCTCACTTTGTTCATAGCAACATAGAACTGTCCATGCAGAAACACTCAAGTCAGAAGATACCATCTGCATCTATTCAGAGTTTGTCTTTGACTTACTTACATGATAGGAAATTGATTTTACTGTGTATTAAAAAAATCTTTTAAATACAGTGTTGAATCATTAGCCACTTGTCTCGCATCAACATCAATAAGGTTTTTGATGGTCAGTAAAAATGTCATTGGCATTGCTGAATTTCATTTCAGTGGCCATTCTGGTGATTGAACTTTAGAGATCCTGTCTTAAATTTAATAATGTGAAGAGGTAAGACCACTTATATATTCAGGGAATTTTAAAATTCTGAGGAATATAGAATGACTTGATTCTTTTTGTCCAATGGATACACTTCTTAGAATAAACATATTTCTAGGAATTCAGTCCATAATTATCGTCGTGTAATTGATCAACATCGTCATTTTTGTAATGTGTTGCATAAGCAAATTGAACCAATTCACTGTAGCAATGTTGATACAGGCTTCCCATCTCATGTTTATTAAGCCAGCTTAGTGAGTGTATCCTACCATCTTGTGAGACTGAACATCATTCTTTTATTGTCTTCAGGATTAGTTTTATTTTGAAATATTAGTTACTGGAATGCATAGTGTTTCTCAACATCTTTTAAATGTTGCTCAGCTTTGATTTTATTTTCTTTGTTTTATTCGCCTCCCTGTAAGAAATTCTATATTGTTAATCTGTGTTGTTCAAGCACATTTTGACGCAAATTCGGGTTGGAAAAGATAAGACATTAAGAAATTCTGTTGCATATTGAGTGGGGTGGGGGAACAAGTTGCTATTAGTTGTTACCTCCTCTTTAGTATTGGAGAAAGAAATGGATAAATTTTTGGTTTCTTCCCACATATTACATCATTGCAAAAGTTTGTGCCTGATTAGAAAATGAAAAACAATTTTATATGAAAAAAAAAAAAAAAATTAGTGTCTATTGTTTGTAATAACTTTTTCCCATCATTCTACAAGGTTGTTGCCATTTTTGTAAAAACGGTTTTTTTGTTAGTTTTTAACTGACTGTATATTAAATTTTTTTGGTCATTGAAATTGTTCTGTAGAGAAAATCTAAAGGAGCCAAGACAGGAAAATATGGTGGGTGCTGGAGGGTTTCCCATTTTAACTCTAAGTTTCTACACGGTCTGTTTTGCAACATGAAACCTTGAGAGATGACACCTTTTTGATTTGCTAGAACTCAAGTCTCTTCAAATGGTTAAAGTCAGTCAGTTAAGTGCTATATGTGATACACGCTTGGGCGATCAAGTCTCGAAAGAGACATGACTGACTGAGCAGAAGATTATCCCACAGTATGTTGCCATTGCTTTCTGCGGTAGACCAGTTGCCGACCAAGGCTATAGAACCCAATCTGTCCTGCTATTTAACCCATAACTGGAAGGAAGAGATGGATTAATACCTTTCCCAAGGGTATTTGCGCGTAAGTGAATACAATGTCTCGTTCTGAGCTGATATCCACTGTACCACAATGCTTAAAGTCAGTTGTGATATTAATTTGCAAACTTATAGCAATCATTTTCATCAAAATCTTTAGTTTATTCTTCACAATGGCAAGCAGTGTCTTTATATAAATATGAAGGTCACCTGAAGTGTATGATTGATCATTTAGTTTAAAATCACTTTGACTGTCAGCAGAGCTGGAGAACAATCCAAATAAACCTTCTGAATATATTTTTTTTCTTTTGCAATTTCAACACTTGCTCCCTTCTGAAATTCATGTAGTGAAAGTGTGACGTTCCATCTTTAAGGCATTCATTTATAGACAAAAAGTTAACTCAAACTTTGTTGAATGTTTATTTCAATTTCCTTGAAATTCTGTGTGTATATAAATACACATATTTACTTATATGTGTTGTGTGTATGTGTATGTATTAATTATATATGGATAGACCCAAGAACATTTCCACAAAAATATTAGTAAATAATTTCTGAGATGTGTGTGTACATGTAAGCCACTTGCAGACAATGCATGACAAGGGAGCAAGGTATCAGTCTTACTTTTAAAAAAATACTAGATAAATATAATTTATATTATAAAACTGAGTAACGTCCTCATCTTTTATTATAATTTTGGTCTATGAATAAAACAGTCAAGAATACTGGCTCAGTGAAAGCTTGACAGGAACTTGAAGAATAAATATCTTGAATGTACCATTCCATATTCAAACTTGTATACACTTTAGAATAGGATTTTTCAAACTGATGGTACTGCACTTCAGTGGGTCGTAAGATACATGGTTTTTTTTTTTTCTTTTTTATTACAACCCATTTAAGAGCAAAGTGCAGAATATGAAAAATTCTGCTTTAAAGTGGGATTTAAAAAACAAACTAAAAAAGTAAAATTACAAGAGAATTTATTTTGTTTGACTAGTATTTCTTTCGTTTTAGTTGTTACTTTTTATCTCAACTTTCATATTGTCATTCTAAGGTAGGTAAAAAATATTCTTAATTTCTGACAGACATGAATTTCTTTCTTTTACAAATCTCAGATTAAAGAGTAGTCTTCTGGTAAGACTTTAACTTACAATATCAGTTATCCTATGAAGGTTCCTTTCTTGATGATACTAATGCCAAAATATCAGAGGAGAATAAAATAAAATACTACCAAAATATGCACATTTTATAATTTATTTACGTCTAAAGACCATAAATTATCTTCCATACTTTCCGAAGGAAAGAATCACGTTAAAAAAATTCATGAAAAGTTTTACTCCCTTTTAAAATAGTTCTTTTGTTGAAGAAAACCAAACAGACAAAAAAAGAAAAAAAAAAAAGAAAAAACACTCAACTAGGTTGTCTAGTGTAAATTACTAAGAGTTGTGTTCTCTTGGATGTGCACTGTGGTACAGTGGATATCGGCTTGGAACGAGAAACTGGGGAGCCGAGTTCAAATTCCAGTTGAATCCATTGTATTCACTTATGCACAAATACCCTTGGGAAAGGTATTAATCCATCTCTTCCTTCCAGTTATGGGTAAAATAGCAGGACAGACTGGGTTCTATAGCCTTGGTTGGCAACCGGTCTACTGCAGAAAGCAATGGCAACCTACTGCAGGATAATCTTCTGCCCAGTCAGTCATGTCTCTTTCGAGATGTGATCACCCAAGCGTGTATTACATATGGCACTTAACTGACTGACTGTGTTCTCTTGAAAGAAAAAGACATTATCTCACCAGATGGCATCAATACTAAATCTAAATGGGAGTTGTAGTGCTAATTTGCATAATGATGACATTTGGTGTTTTTTTGACAACTGACCTGTTGCTACAGCTAAGTAAGAGATGCTTGTTAGTGTCAAAACAGTTGTTTTGTTGGTGCCATGAGTTAGGTGAGCAAATACTTGAATTTGCATATTTTTCTTTCGCCACAATATCCAGTCATACTTTCTGTTCGTTTCATAGCAATAGAATTGAAAGAAAACGTGCACAGATGTGTTGACTCATATGTAAATAACCCCATCAGTTTTGATGGAGAGAATTTACTTAGAGGCTGAAACTATCCACAAGTGTGCAACACTAAGCTAAGCTAAAGAAATACCTACAAATAATATTGTTTGCTTACCAAGTTCCATTTGTGAGCCACATTGCTGTGTATTTAAGACCAGTGGGAATCAAGTGTCTCACTATTCGTATGCTTCATAAATAACCATCACATTTATATCCCATTTTCACGTTTTTATTAAAGCTAACTGTTTTTTTAGCAATAAAAAGAGAGCATGACTAACCTGGAAGCCAACCTGCTGCACTTCATGTGCCCTGATGACATGAGACAGACTGTTCAGCTGGAGAAATGATTTTAGTGCTGAACAACTGAAGACATGTGCTGTCCCTCGGCGCTTGTTATGTGCAAAACCTTGGTTCTCTTTCAGATTCTGAAGCATTTCAGGTGTTAATTGATCCAAGCTGAAAAGGAAAGAGAAAAAAAAAAAAATTAATATTTAGTGTAATTCAACCAATATTTTTTGTCTTTTAGTGGAAAGAGGAAAAAGTATTTGCTCAACACCCTACTGTGAAGTATTTTCAGCATTAGTAAATTTTTCAGACAGACAAGGTTTTTCTTTTTAATTTGTTTATTTTATTTTTTAACCCATAATAGAAACCTATAATTAATGGCCACCATAAAATCCAGCATTAAACAACCAAAACAATGGGTAAGTTAAGTAATTTAAGTAATTACAGAAAAATAAATTGAGAAGCCTAACACAATTTCAAAATCAAAATCTCATCAATTAATAAAATTATAATGATTTACTGATATTTGCAGAATACTTTGAAAACTTGGCTCACTTCTGTCTTATACGTTCAACTTATTTGATCACAAGTAAATTGATAAAAAGATTAAAAAAGAAAAAGGTCAAAATTTTTATGAGAAATCAAATTTATAAAGAAACTAATAAAAATTCATAATACAACTCTCACTAGTCATTCTACACATGTTTATCATGATAATGACAAAATACTGAATGTTCAATAAAATCCAATTGGCAGCTGATCTCAGAAACAACCTTCAATCTTATTGTGAACTGAGATAAAAAAAATATTTTGTTAATTTTAACACCTCTAAAGCGGCTCTATTAAGAACCTTTTCATTTTTTTTTTCCTTTTGGGTTTTCTGTCAGCATAGCTGATACAAACTCACCAGGCCTTCTTGGCTTAACTTTTTTCACTGACATTTGTCAAGTCTGCTGCTCAGAAAGACAATTTTTTTTTACCAGAAACTATATTGCACATTTATAAGTCTACCATTTGTCTATGCATCAAGTATTGCTGTTGTATTTAGTCTGGTATTTCTGCTATGTGCTCTCATCCCTCAATTAATCCACATTTTTCAATTATTTCACAAAAATTTTTATATACCAAACTTCAATTCGAGTATACATAATACTAGATGAGCAAAGTAAAACATTTTTCATTCATTTTTTTTTTTTAATCGTTACTGATGTCCACATTAATTGCACTGAGGAATTCCTGTAGATCTAAAGAATCAGGCATATCAGTTTCAGTCATTTTCTACTGCCATAAAGTAGCTTTCTTGTGCTTTTTCTTTAAATATTTTCATGGTACTAGATTAGTAGCTTTCACTGTTGTAATGAAGTTTGGTGCTAATACAGGGTGATTGAAAAGTAACTCCCTATTTTATGTATGTGTGGCCAGCCAGGAAGAAGCATGACTTAATACCCTGTGACTTTTTTTTTGTGGTCAGTTAAAAACAACTATTTTACCAAACCAAGATTTTGGAAGAACTGAAAGAGAAAATGCAAGAAAGTTCCTAGTGAAATCAATTGTAATGATTCCTGAGTGGCTCAAGAAGCTGGTAGCTAAATCTGATGCCCATACTGAATTTTAAATAAAACCTCATGCTAAAAACTTTCCTTTCATATCCATTTTTTTTTTTTATAATTTTTACAAGTATTTTGAAATGGAGAGTTACTTTTCAATCATTTTGTAGATGACGGGGAACAGTTCCCAAGTACAACCTTTAAAAATTTAAATTTAATGTCAATTATTATTATCTGTCTTTGTTAATCCCATTCTTTTATTGTCCTCACTTGTTCTTTCCATTTCAGTAACTTCTTGCATTCTACTGACTTTTATCGTCTCTCTTAGGGTAAAAAAAAAAAAAAAAAAGGAAGAGTAAATTTATTCAAGATTAAATAGACAAGTCATACAGCTGAATTACAGTGATAACATGTCAGTTAAGTGCCATACGTGATATACGCTTGGGCGATCATGTCTCGAAAGAGACATGACTGACTGGGCAGAAGATTATCCTGCGGTAGACTGGTTGCCGACCAAGGCTATAGAACCCAATCTGTCCTGTTATTTAACCCATAACTGGAAGGAATAGACGGAATAATACCTTTCCCAAGGGTATTTGCGCGTAAGTGAAGGCAATGACTTCAGCTGGAATTCGAACTCGGCTCCCCGATTTCTTGTTCCGAGCCGATATCCACTGCACCACAACGCACATAACATGTACAGGTCCCAAAACAAAAATGTGTATTAATGTTATTTAGACTCCATATTAATACACTGTATATACTTATTAGGCATTAACATGGGCCACTACGCAAGCATGGATAGTATCATACAGATGATGAATAGTATCCTGCAAAGCATTATTCCATGTCTTTTTTTTTTTTAACTGTTGACAGTACAAGTTGTAAATGGTTGAACTGAACAAGTCAGGCCTCATACATGTCCAATGGGAGCAAACGTCAAAGGTAGGCGTAATTTGAGGAATGAATTCTGTGTTTTATGGGTGAGAGATGTCCTCCTTTCACCATTTCCAGGTTCAATGTATGAAAACAAAACCTGTTCTTATCACTGAACATTATAGAAGTTTGTCTCTTACTGCAATTGAACATGTCACAGAGAATTATGTTGACACTTTTTGTGTCTATACTACATGGCTTTTGTATAAGAATATTTTGGAAATTCTCTAAAATGGCCAACCAGTCTCTTGATGGCTTGCAATTGCATTCCTCTAAAAAGGAGCATGTGTGACATCTATTTTCCCTTATTGTAACATATGCATTTCCATCTAAAAGCTCAAAGACAGATAGTGGGTGGTTAAAATGGCTCAAGACTTTCAAAATTTGATCAGAATATCTACTACCTCCTAGCATGCACATATTGTATTCAGGACAAAATTATTCTTCAAGATGTTGAAATTTTATGTTTTGTCAGTGCATAAGTATTTAAAAAGTAGTTAGCCTATTCAGAGTCACATAATTTGATAGTATATAACAGTCAAGGTATTATTAAATTTTTAAAAATATGTTTGAAGAGGATTTTTTTTTTTTTTTTTGTATAAGAAAAAATTAAGTATTTCTATTAGGCGCGGGGCGGGGGCGGGGGGGGGGGGGGGGAGATTAATCCTATAGAAAAAAAATACTAGTCAGTATTAAGTATGCACAGGTGCTGAAAAGTTCTCAGACTAATCAAGAGGCCTTTAAAAAATAATTCAATAAATAAATCAACAGACTTATTTATTGAGATTCTCCTTTGGAGTCTGAGATGAACAGAAGGGGCGCCTGACCATATATGGTAGCAGTACTCTATGCACGGACGAATGGTTGATTTGTATATATACAGAACGGATTCAGGTGGAAAAAACATCCTGGCCTGACACAGCTACCTAACCTTCCTAGCAGTGGATTTAGCTATTGACTCAATGTAGTGGTTCCACTCGAGATCGGAAGAGAGGGTAAGGCCAAGGAGGCGCAGTGTATTGCTCTCGGGGAGACTTGCTTGGTCCATGCTTATGGGAGGCAGGAGAGGTTGCCTGTGATGATTGACAGACAGCAGTTTGGTTTTAGACGCATTGAAATTTACAAGCCACTTCTTACCCCAATTCACCACAGAATGTAGATCCCTCCCAAGATCAGCAGTGAGATTATGTTTGTCCGCCACACTGGATTTCTTACTGATGCAGGAGTAAATTGTGGTGTCATCTGCATAGATGCCTACTTGGTTCTTGATCTTGTCTGGGAGATCATTTATGAAAATAAAGAAAAGCGTTGGGCCTAGGATAGAGCCCTGAGGGACACCAGCGTTTGTACAATAGGATGTGGAGGCATGCCTATTCAAGACAACATTCATTATGCAGTTATTTAGAAAAGATTGGATCAGATCAAGCAAGCGTCCAGTAATACCATAGCTTGCATAGAAGGCCAGCATGCCAAACCCTGTCAAAAGCCTTGGAGATGTCCAGAGCAACAGCATGAGCCTCGCTGGACTCCTCAAGGGTCTGGAACATGTTCTCTGTAATGGCCATTAGCATGGCAGCCGTGGACCTGGCATACTGCCTGTCAAAGAAGAGTTTATGGGCAGTAAGATGTTGAACTATTTCAGCATTAATAATGGCCTCGAACACTTACGTTTCCTAAAGGAATTTGCATTTAAGTGAATGCTATGAATCGAACTGGAATTTGAACTTTGCTCTTATTTCTCATTCCAAGTCACTATCCATTACTCCATCCACACATCCTTAGTTTAGAACAGTTTTCCAAAACTATAAACAAAAACAATACCTTGGTTTCCAACTATGCTAAGATGAAGCAATCTTTAGACTGAATTAAAAAAAATTCTCAGGCCAACTTACCTGATTGGATCATTCCACATCAATTCCCAAGCAAGTGGACTTTCTATTTCTGGGTTTGGTAAAGGCACAGGGATGCTATTAATGATCTCCATTTTTCCATTCCCATGTAGAGGACTAGGGATTCCTCCATGGGCACAAAAAATCTGAAACATAAATAAGGTTTGCATTCTTGTGTAAATTATGTTAACAATTTACCTGAAGGCAGAAATCTTTCTTACAGAAAAATTTTCTTTTCTCAGTCAAGCAAAAAAATAATACACAATTTATAGGCAAAACTCTATGGTCTTTTCTTTAGTCTCAGTTAAGTTTCTTTAATCCATAATACTGTGACACGATAACTAGGCTTATATTAAGGTGCTTTGTAAAATATGTATTTTATTATAATAGATTAAAATAGAAAATGGTTAAGAATAGAAAATAGTTTAAAAACATATTTAACAAAAGTGAAAAAGAAGAGGAAAAAATAAATAAATAAATGCTTTTTCTTTTATGAGGAAAATTGTGGAAGAGACAAGGGTATCACTGTTTTAAATCCTACCACTCTTCCAGTAAATATTTGACTCAGTGATTTAATGAGATAAAGTTCAGGAAATAGAGTTCGGGAGGTGGGTTTTTGAATGACCAGGTCAAAGGCTGTCTTTTACTGTATCTTGACCACACATTAAGAATTTTCCGGTGGAAGCTTTATTAAGATAAAAAAGAATCCTGGAAAAAATACTAAGTCCGCAAGATGTTTACACATCAAAAGAAGGAAAATTTAAGTGCCCTGAAATTTCGGACTTACAGTCGCCAATGCTTATCTTTTAGTTTTATTTTAGCCTGGGGTTCTTTAGTCACTTCTGGATTGTTTTAAATAAATACAGGTGATTTTTCCGAGCCGATGAGTAGAGTGAGAGAGTCAGTTAAGTTAGTCAGTCAGTTGAGTGAAGTGAACCTCCGTTCGTCTTGTTTCGGTTGGTTCGGATTTGTTGATCTCCATTAATTAGAGTTAGAGCTGTGTGTCACATTCGCCTGCCCCAACCGAAAAGGCTAGCTCTAAACGAAATAAAGCATCCTTTCAACTCATCCAAGTTGTGGAACAATCTTGTATCCCTAGCTGTTCGGCCGACATTTTCAACAAACTCCCGGCAAACATCACAGCGTGGAGAACGGCAACCGGAGAAAATGCTTGGACCATCTGTTGGGGTGTTACAATACAGTGTTATATATTGACAAACAACAAACACGCATATATATAAAAATATAAAGTTATATTTTTATTAATGACGATGAACCGTGTAGAATAGGGAACAGAGAATTGAGAGAGCGCGCTTCTAATGGGTTGACGGGAGTGTAGTCTTATCTGTTGTGTCTCTCTTCACTGGCCGATCTCTGTTGCTCCTCTACTGGCGAATCCGTGTGCCGAGGTCTTTTTATAATCTTCCAGAACCGGGACTTTTTCTTCCAGTTTTGCCTCGCCCATGCACGCCCACGTAATTCTCAGAGACACCTGTTCTGTTTGCCTCTGTAGTTATTTCCGCTGCTGCCGGAAATAAGGTCAAACGACATCCGTTCCTTTCAACGACCGGAAACACCCTCGCTTGCATCAGCCTTCCTTGGGTGGGGCCAGATTGTTATATTACAACAGTGTTGATTTCAAAAATGGTTACTTACGTTTTACAAATTTATAATCTTTACAAAAATCTTGTAGTTATAAATTTTGAGGAGATATTTTGCAAATTATTGACATTTTTAAGCACTTAACTAAAAAAACTTTATGTAATGTATGTATATTCTATAAATAATTTCAAGTATACTTCTAAAAGAAATTTTTTTAAATTAAAAAAAAAAAACAAAAACAAAATAATTTTCATGATTTAATGATATTTCAAGTAAAGTTAAAATTCCAGCCAAGTCTGTTGCATTCAGCTCCTCTGAAATAGGCAAGCTTCCATTTGTTATCATGCCACCCAGGCTATAGGTTAAATAGTATGGTAGATTGGGTGTTCTGGCTTGAGTGGTAGCCAGTCTAAATTCAGAGTAAAGGTAATGGGGAAACCACTCTACTACTTTTCTCAAGAAGACATGGCAATTCCCAGATAATAAACAAAAGGAATTCGTGGAAAGCCATGATCAGTCACATCTTAAAATTCTTTTTAAAAACAAAAAATTAAAATAACTGGATCAAATTTTTTTTTCAATAACCAGTTTAAAAGAAAAATATTTTCAGACTTGATACATTTGACAATATTTTACATGAACAATTTGCATTTTGTGAATTTTTATCAAGAAAAATGTTCTTTTCTTATTGAACAATAGATTAAGAATATTTTATTATAAGTTTCTGTATTTGATCTTTTAGAAGTATGAATCATGCCAAGTGTTAAGAAAAATGACCATGAAGTCAAACTATGAAATTCTTATAGTGAAATAAAACAGGAAATTTTCAAAAGAAATTTAACAAAAACGCAACAAAAAAAAAAATTTAACCTTTCCATCAATGACAGCAGCCAAAGGCATATAGTCGAAGCATTCATTCACTGCTTCCCAGACCCGCTCACCAACCGCTTCACCAAACTTGGTCAGACATTCACTGAAATAGTAAAATTTAACATTTAAGTCTTTTTTTTTTCATTATGATAAAGTATTTAATTACACAAAAGACAGCAAAAGGCTTATATGACAATTTGAAGTAGGATCCTAAATTTCATTTTTGTTAACTTCACTCACTACATTTATCCTTAATGTAATTGGAGAATAACTGGCCATAGTTAAGCATAATTGACAAAATTGTCAATTCTGCTTGTTGAAAAAGTTTTCAGTAAACAATAAGAAAAAAAAAAAAAAAAGGAACAAAGCAAAATAATACTAAGCAAAAAAAAATATATAATATGCAAGCAAAAATAAAAAAAGGCAAAGCAACAGTAATAAGAGAAAAGTTCACAAGTAAAAATTGTGTTCACACGAAAAATATATAGCAGTTATAGTGTTCTGACAGCAAGGTAAGAAAGAACAAAAACCTGGAATATGTGACAGAGAATTGTCCATTTTTATTGATTAGGAAGAAATACCAGCATGCATCTGTAGAACTTGTTTATAAATTTTGGGAGAGGACCTATGATTGTAGCCAACAGTAAACAACATTAAGGATTGAAAATAAAGAATTGGACAGAACCTTGCAAATTAGATTACAGGTGCAATGGATGAATTGTCTTCTGTACATCTCATTTTAACAGATATATTTACCAAAATAACACAAAAATATCTTGAAATACTAAAAAGTAAATTTATTCAATAAAATTGCCATTGGCTTTAACGATAGCCTCCAGAATCTATTCGTGGGGGGGTGTCCTTGTTTAAGTTGGTAAATGCTGCCACAATCCTTGCTTTCAGTTTATCTTTGATGTTATAAGGAGTTTTGTTAGTCTTTCACTCAACTGTGCCCCACACATAATAATCAGGAGGAGGTTGCAATCTGGGGAGTGGGGTGGCCAGATGTAAAGGGTGATTTGGTTGCAAAAATTTCTGACAGCTATGACTGGGTTCTCCCACTTGGGTGGCATGGTGTAGAGTCCTGTTGCCAGATATAGGGTCTTCTACCAGGCACCCTCTCAATCCAGGGCAACACTACCTCCTCAAAGCACTTGATGTAGGCCTCTATATTGAATGAGGTCCTGTGAGAAGATGAATGGAAGTATTACATCATCACTCATGATCACTCTAAAACACCATGATGTTGAGTGAATATATCATTCCAACACTTTCTGAAGCCTCTGCTCTGTCCTCAGATTGACACCCAAACACTCTCCAATGTGTGTATTGGAGCTTCCAGTATGAATGCAAAGCAGTAGAGCATGCTATTTCCAAATTTCTGGCAGAGTGAATTGTATCACACTGCTTTTTTCTCACAATTGACACTAGTATATACTGTGCAGTTGACAAAATCAATGTACATGCATAAAATTACAAAAATATAGAATGGCGACAATTTACCCATCGCACCCTATATTAATATTGGAAACCTGCCTGACATTGATAGGCTTCCAAGGTTGTGGCCTGTGGGTTCAGTTCTTTAATGTTCAGGTTAGTTTTAAATTCTACTAACAATGACAATTCAAACAACTTAAAACTATAACATTATGTAGGTGCAGTAAGACACAGAGGAAAAAAACCCCAAAATGTTAGGTAATTGGTAGTAACCACTTGTAATTAAGCTAACTGTATAGATGACTCTGAGAAGGTCCTTCCTACACCAGACACCCATGCTAAACAAACAAGTTATGAGGTTTATTTATTATACATTCCCAAATCAAAATCACATCTCTCCCCATAATGAATTATCTTCATGATTATAAGAGATGATCCTGTATTAAGTAAAAGAAAATATTCACCGCTGCCATTGAAGATGAAGCAAGAAGAATTACCATGACCTTCCATAAGGTTTGTGATTGCTTGTATATTGTTCCACAAATGTGACATGAATTGCTAGTAGTTAGTGCCATTTCATAGTTGGTTGGAATTCTGGTATGATATGGAGGCTGAGGCAAAGTATAGAATGCTATACATGTGGAAAAATTTGATTGTTAGTTAATATATTTTCTATTGCCCAGTTCACACTCCACCCACGTCTATTGAACAGGTGAAGAGGCTCATCCCTTGTTTCCTGTTTAGGATGCGGTTTCCGGTTTTCTCTTTTCCAATCTTTTCACTTCTATGTAGCCCCCTGCACATCAGTGGCGTTATCGCCTTGCTTGGGGTGATATGATTAAAAAAAAAAAAAATTATTCATTAGATTTCCCTTTAAACTCTCTAAATGACTGAGTTTTCTCTTTTTTTATCTTGTGTTAATTTGAACTTTCTCGTTACTGACCTCCTCTCTAAATAAATACAAAGGACATTGATTACATTACAGACTCTACTTAATGTAATCAATCTTGACCTGATATCATCTCAGCTTCAGTCATTTTCTCACCACTGTAACATAGCTTCCTTTTGTTTTGTTTTTTTATACAAATATTTTCATGGCAATTGTTCTGATGAGCCCTCCTGGTGCCCCAATTACATGAATTTAAGCATTTTACTAGTTTGGCATCTAGGTCTCACCGTTTTACTGTTAAATTAGCTTCTAGCCACTTCTACTATAACAGCTTCTTTTTCTGCACTTCTCACCTGTGGAAGTCACTTCCAACTTGATAACTACAATTTTCAAAAATTTCAATGCAACATCAATTGCCATTTTTTTTCTTTTTGAACCCCGTTTCTTTTTTGTCCTTTCCTCAATCCTTCCCATTCTCAGTTTTCTTGTGACCCCCCCCCCCCCCCCTCCCACCCCCGCATTTAGTGACATTATCACCTTGCTTGGGGTGAAATGATAAAAAAAAGAAAAAAGTGTGTGTATATACACACACACACACACACACACATATATATATATACACACACACATATAATATGATATAATACTTACGCTTTAAAAGTAAAAACCTCTTGTATACCACGTGTCTCATGGTTACCTCGAAGAAGATAAAACTTTTGAGGAGAAAGAAGCTTCTGGGCCAAAAGATAAGCGACAACCTAAAAGAAAAAATGTGCTGCATTAATTGATGGATCGACTCGGCTCTGTCATGGCTGTCTATAAGTGCAACAACTTTTTAATATTACTAAATTAGAAGATGATATTATTGGATAAATGCTCACTCTTATCTCTGATTAAACATATAAAAGGTTGACAAAAATCAGTGGACATCATTATTGAGCAATATGAACAGGTTTATTTTATTTGATAATGGGAAAATTTTGAGCTACAGTTTTGAATTTTGGTATTAGAGAGAGGGTAAAAAAAAAAAAAAGGAACTGAATTTTAGACAAAAAAATTGTTCTACCTCAACACTATGTTCTCCTCTGTCAACATAATCTCCCAGAAATAGGAACGATGCAGGTGTAAGTAATGGACCCATCCTCCATAAAGATTTTTCAAAAGACACTAAATCTCTGTAGTTGCCATGGATATCACCTGAAAATATAAAGAGGGGAAAAAAAATGTAATTCTATGAATATGTTAAGAAAGAAAGTTGACAAAGAGATGGGGACGAAAGAAAGAGAGGTTAAAAGCTGTTGGGAAGAAAAAAGATATTTTGCTTACCCAAAATATAAATTGGTGACTTTAACATTAAAAGTCGAGATTCTTGTTTAAGGATTTCCTTTGCTTGAGAACACAGAATGAGTAAACATTTTGCCAATGCATTACAGTCAACAGCTCCCCATGAAAAGGCATCCTATGAGATAAAAAATATATTAAATATATTGAATGTTTCCTTACAGTTGATAAATTCTTTTATTATCCTTAAGAAATTAGATGAGATGAAATAGCATTAACATTTATGCAAACTCTTAAGCAAAAAGATATTATTCTTTCAAACGGCCAAGGTATTTTTGAAAATAGCTTTTACAAGTTGCTTGATTTTACAACCTCTTTTTGAGTTATTTAATGCTGGATTTTATGGGACACTCAGTAGTAATGATAATCATGTACCTACTCAGTATGGGCTAAAGAGCAAGTTCATAGCCTAATAGTAAAAAAAGAAAAAGAAATTTGTTTTACACAACACAAGTTTATTTTCCAACAATCTTCCTTGTCAAAGCACTTAATTCAGTGGTTGCTATTGGTGGGGTGCCTCCAAGGAGCCATTTTTTCTTTTTTAAGTGTATGCTTGCAAACTAGTCTATAAGTAAATATGAATTTAAAGTATAAACCTGATCAATGTTTACCTAGAAACTTGACTATAATAATAAAAATCAAAAAGTAATTGTTATATTAAATAACCTAACAAAGATTGACATGTAAAAATCCACCCATTTATTAATGACTAGCAGTCATTAACGTTGCTCAGGTGTAATGAAAGCTTTAAAACTAATCCATGGTTCTGGAGCTCAGACTCTTTGGACGTTGGCACGAAAGACTAAAAAGCAATAGTTGTTTCCAGTTAAAGTGAAACCATAGACTGAAAGAAAAATGAATGGATGTAAGTCAAATTTTGATTTCCTGGTATCGATATCAAATAAGTTTTTTTGTCGTAAACTGAATTTTGAAGGCTAAATAAGTCCTCTGAGTAAATAGTATCATGGCTGAGACTAAGAACTACAATTATACCTACTTAGAGCCAAACTCAAAGCAAAAACTAAAATAAAAGAGCTGAAAAAAAATAGATAAACAGACACACACACACAAACATCTTACTTTATATATAATCGATTTTCTGCACTATTGTAAGAACTGCAACCTTGAAACTCCTGAATATCATTTCTTATGTCTTTGAGTGTCTCAAATTTGATTAAAATCGAACCACTCCTTCTATAACCAGATTTTTTCGATTGTCGATTTTCGATATTTATCGGGGTTACCTCGACACAAAACCTAGCTAAGAACACTCACAGATGCTTACAGTACAACTGAGTAAATTTTCAAGAAAATCAGTTCAGCCATTTTAGAGTCTATAGGTAACAGACACACACACACAGAGTTCCATTTATAAATAAGTTTAGATTATACATTGAATATTTCAAATCATGTTGCAGACTTATTGATCTACTTTTGTACATATTTTCAGCAAGGGATTGACATTTAAATGCAACCACTTGAGTGATAATAAAAAAGTCATTTTTGTCCTATTTCATGTTGAATTAAATTATTAATTCATTCTTATAGACACCTTGCCATAGAGTCAGTCATGCACAGCAATAGTGAACAGTAAATTCTAAGGATCATAGTTTATATTATCAATATTTTTTCTGTGTAGTCTAGAATAGAGAACTCATTCAAATTTTACTAAATCAAATGGGAAAACAAAATCAATTAAAATAGAATTGTAATTTATAATCAAAGCACTGGAAGACACCTCTTCATCGAGATCAGTGCTACTGACTTCAGTCAGTCAATGGTCTACACTAAATTAAGTCAAGCTTAGTAAACATATATAAATAAAACATTTGAATTGTTTAAGAGTCAAAGTTTATTTGCTGAAATTTTAATGATTTTTTTTTTTAAAGAAAAAGTGACTGTCTACATTAAGCAAAAGTAACCAAGAGATTAGAACTGAGTTTAATTCTTGTTAAAACTTTTAGAGAAACCCTATCATTAGCATAGAAGACTTATAACACACATAAAATAACTACATAGTTTTTATAACTAGTCACTTAAAGATTAGTAAAGGCAGCTATTAAGCTTATCAAGTTATTTTCCATTTAAATTTAGCATTAAGAACAAGTAAAAAGACCAGTTAATCAGCAGGAGTTTTGTGTTAAATGAGTTTTTGAATGGACCTGCTGATGATTTAAAGAAAAAAGAAATAAAACTTTATATAGAAATTTCGCTAACAAAATAATCAAATTTATTAATAATAAATAATATATCATTATTTATTATGCAGCAAATAGTAATCATTTCATTTCTTTTCCTCTTTCAATGCTGATATAATTTTCCTTTTAGTTTTTTTATAGTAAAAATCACATTATTGTGATGAACATAGAGAGCCTAGCCTATTATTAGTGAGCAGTAAATTGAACTTTAAATTCATTATTCAAGTAAAATCAATTTGATGGTCATTCTCTTACAAAAATCTTACTACAATGTACTACAAGGTCATAATATAGATTTGGCAATTCTTTTTATAAGATAATCTTTTGAAAAGTTTTAAGTAAAAGCTTATATAAAGATATAAAATGTTAGGATATACATTTATAAATTGTAGAATTGTTTACTGTTGCAACATGATTAACACTAGTCACAAGTTTAGTGAGTTCAATCCTCACTGAGTACTTCAAACTTGTAACCTTTGTTAAAATATGATAAACTGAGTAAATGCTATTATGAATTAGAGAATTTACTAAAGCTAAGTTTAAGGACTTAAAATTAAAACAAAAGATAAAAAAAAAAGCAATTACATTTTTTAAAAATTTGTGTTATAAATAAAGACTAACTACTTTCAATCTAAATTTTGAAAAGTTAACATCTTTATCAACTGAGCAAGATGCATTCCTTTGATTTATGAGACAAGCTAATCTATTTGTGCTTACATAACTTATTCAGATATAAACAAAACTGAGGAAAAGAGCTTGTGTGACATGTTGCTCCTGCTGCTGATTCCATATCAACAACTCTAAAGACAACCGGAAATAAAAGTCATTGCTCATTTAGTGAAGCTGTTGATTATTTTTATCAGCTGGCTTGGACTCAGTTTCAGATATATAACATGTTAAACATTAGAAAGTCCTTGCAGCCAAACAACAATCATTTTTCTGAGAAAAACATGGTTTCTCAAACAGATTCAAATTTTAGCTACTATTAGCAATGTGTAGTTATTTCAACTCAAACCAGTGTATAATGAAATAGGTACCTCCACTCATTTTCGATATCTAAATTTTAAACTGACTTTTTAAAAATAAGTTTTCTTGAAACTTATTTTAGTTTTAAATGATTAATTTACTATTTTCCAGTAAGCAAAATCCAGAAATTATATTGATTGGAATTTAAAATTTTTTCAATTTTAATCTTTCAATTTTTTTGCCATTTTTAAGCTATTGACACATTTGTAAATTCTCAGTTTTAAAAACCTCGCAAAAATAATATATATATATATATATATATCTGTGACATTATTTTTTAAAAATAATGTTAAATTAATCTGATGCTAATTTTTAAAAAATAATGTTAAATTAATCTGATTTACACAAATATTACTTATTTATAGCATGAAGTTTAGAATAAAACTATTTATTAAACACAGAGTGCAACTTTCTGACCTTTCCACTGTATGTGTTGATAGATGCAAAATAAGTGTATAGCAATAACAAGTGACAATTGTACAAATTTTGTTTCCCAATAAGGGGAAAAAACCCTGAAACACATGACTTTTTAATTTATATAGAAATTATCATACAAAAAACAACTCCAAATACAATTTTTTTTTAAAATTTTCAATTATTTTAAAAATAAGAAGGCACGATGATTTGTATTAAACTTTTTAATTGTCGATTAGTAAATATAATCTTCACTTAATAAATTTTTAAACTAACTCCAACAAATCTGAAGTATTTTAAAAATATTTTTGAGACTAACTAAAAAAAAAAAAAAAAAAAAAAAAATGAAAACTAATGGAAAATTTTCTTTTTTTTTCAGACTATAATGTTTTTAATTTATATTATTTATTCAAGCAATTAAAAGCTTATCAAATTAAATAATATCATAGTTATATTGCATTTTTTTTATTATTGGGAGCAGAATTTTGGAAATAAAGGCAAAATTTTTCAAAAAAATAATAGATGATTTACATTCCCCAATGAGTACTGCATTTAACTAATAGAACCAATTTTCACAACAAAATTTAATTTCTTAAAATTTAATGAATTTACGTGGAGGTGTGTGTGTGTGTGTGGGGAGAGGTAACAGATATATAAAAAAAATTTTATCAAGATTTTTTTAAAAATAATTTCATTTATGAATAAGTCTTGAAAGTTTCATTAAAATCTGACAATTATTTGATTTTTGCAATAATTTCCAAATGAATGTGTTTTTCACTGGAAAAAACTGAGTTATGTAATATTATGTTTTCCATTGTAGACTCTTGTAACGATTTGGTTACCTGCTAACTAAAATCAAAACAAGATTTTTTAACAAAATTTTGAACATGTAAGAAGGGATTAAAAAAATAATTTTAAAAAAATGCTTTGTTTTTATTATTATTAACAGGAAAGATCAAACTTTTTCCATCAAAATGTTTATATTAAGTTTGGGACCCATTTTTCATACATACTATGCTGTTTTTTCAGCTATTTAGTTGAGGTACCTATTTATGTGCATTGTGGTACAGTGGATATCGGCTCGGAACGAGAAACTTGGGAGCCGAATTCAAATTCCAGTTGAATCCATTGTATTCACTTACGTGCAAATACCCTTGGGAAAGGTATTAATCTGTCTCTTCCTTCTAGTTATGGGTTAAATAGCAGGGCAGATTGGGTTCTACAGCCTTGGTCGGCAACCAGTCTACCACAGAAAGCAATGGCAACCTACTGCGGGGTAATCTTCTGCCCAGTCAGTCATGTCTCTTTCGAGACATGATCGCTCAAGCGTGTATCACGTATGGCACTTAACTAACTGACTGACCTATTTAAGTATAAGTTGTTCAAGATCAATGGAATTTTTCTTTGGCAAAATAGTTCACCAGTCACTGAAATTATTTTTCTAAGAATAAATACAATTCATAATATATATTTAGAATTATAAATTCAGTGAAGTAGACTGGATCAATATCATTACTTTTTGATTTTCATATAGTATTCATATAGTATTCTATATTTACAAACATTAGTTTGTATTTTTCATGGATATAAAAAACATTATTTTTGCATTTGTTATATTGAAAATTTGAGACATAAATTGGAAACAAAATCAAGAAACTCTCAACAAGACTTAAGCTGAAGTTGTTCACTATTTCTTTTTCATGGGTAGAGGTTGTTTATTAGTTTGCTACAAGCAACATTTTAATAATGGCACTTAAAATGATAGAAAATTCAGAAGATAAGAAGTTTATAATATTCTTGGTCTCCCAAATTTAACAGCAATTAAAGAAAAGAACACAAATCATTCCTATGTTCAAGAAATCCTATAAACTTTTCATCAGTTAATAAAGCACAAAATAATAATATTGGCTTGGATTCTGATCCATATAGGCATCAAGGGAAATCATGAAGCCAACACACCGGCAAAAGAGGCAATGAAAATAACCAACATCAAACTCCCATATACCAATTATAAAAACAAAATTTACACAACACATCAAAAGTCCTCATCTTTGTTGCCATTTGTATGGCGCTTCGGCTGTTGTACACTCCGGCCTTCTTCAGGTGCTAGGAATTTTTAACCGAACCCTTTATTACAATCAATGGGGTATATCATTCTCATCTCTTGCGTAGTAATGCCTCTTTTGGAAGTCATGAGTTATCTCCCTCTAACTCTGCAAGTTACTTATTCACCACTGCTGTAGCCTGGTATTGAACTCACAACTCTTTGGGTCGAGTCACAAGAATTAACCAACATCTATATCCACTGGGCCATGTGTCCTTAAGGCAACAAAGATGAAGACAATAGTCTGAATAATGTAAATATTACTTCATCTCAGAAATATAGACAAATACCAAAAAATTGGCAAGTAATTTGGGACATATTCTCAAACTACAGGAACATCAGCCAGCAATAAGATAGGAGAATATAGAGCCATTGGCTGACTAGACAAGACAGTGCTCAACAAAATAAGAATGTGACACACTCACACATTAAAGACAAAAACTACCCCTTGGTGTACCCAAAGAAGCAATTCGGCGGGGGGGGGGGGGTGCTTTTTTGGCTGGCCCTCGGTCTTCCCCCTACCAACTTTTATGAGCTTAAAAAAATTATGAAACTAATCGGTCTCTGATTTTGATATGATTTGATCTTTAGCCCTTTTCCCTCTGCATTTTCTTTTTCATTTAGCTTTTTAAGGACACATACAGAGATCTCTGTTTGAAAGAAAAACAAACAAAATAAAAACAACCAGATAGATAGAAACAGACATGTTAGAGAGGGAAAGAGACTTAATAATCATATTTTCACATCTGAAGGAAGACATTAACTAGAAATAATGTTCCCATCTTGATCTGTAGATACATAGGCAGTCAGTGATTTACGGCCAAGTGAAAGAATTGGTCAGTAATTTTAAGAAAAAAACAAACATTTTGCAACCTTTTTGTGAATTGGTCAGTCAGAAGAGACCAGTAAAATGTCAATCCCCAAAATAATCAGTCATCATTCACAAGTATCAGCTAAAATTCAATCAGGGTAATAAAAAAAATGTCCTTTTACTCCTTTTAAAAGCAAAATCATAATGGTTAAAATATTTGGTAACAAAAGAAAAAAATGAAGAAAAATAAATGGCTTTTTTTGTTGTTGTTTTTTCTTTTTTTATCTCTCTTTTAGTTAACTAAATTGTTGAAAAAAAAAAAAAAAAAAAAGCATAGTATGAAGAAAAAAGCCCAAAAACTTAATAAAAACAAACTTTTTTTCCATCAAAATGTTTATCATTAAGAGCAAAAATCTAAGTATTTTAATCCTTTCTAATATGTTTGAAATTTTGCCAAAAAAAAAAAACAAAACAAAAAAAACATCTTGTCTTGATTTTCATTAGCGGGTAACCAAATTGTTAAGAGAGTTTACAGTGGAAAATGTAATATTACATAACTCTTTTGTTCCCCCCACCAGAGGTTGATATGCCGTTAAACAAAACTCAAACTCAGGTCATATTGCATCATTCATCACATACACATTATGACACTTCCCACTTTATTTTAACATGCATAAATGTCATATGATCAACCTATAGAATTGATACGCCAGGTGTCAAGTGTTGAAACACAATAAGTAACCACACACACACACACACATATATATACAAGGCTGTAGCTGATGCTAAGAAAAAACACCAGGCACAGAGAAAATTGCCCGGATTTATTAGTTGACAATGTGATGACGTCATCCGTTCCAGAAAATATGATTTTTACGGATTTTTTCTGCTATTCCAATGGAAACTAGGCACAGAACTTGAGTGAAAGCAGGAAATCGGGTTCAGGACTTTCTGAGTATAATTAGTCTTTTCTCCCAAAATTAATAAATAAACCAACAGATTTTTACTGTGTTCATTTCCTCGTTTTTCTTTCTTTCTTTCTTCGTGAATTGTTTAGTTTGATATTTCTGACGAAGACATTTGTCCTTGCCCGGATCAGCCCAGACCCGTGCCCAGTAGTCAGATACGCCCATATATATATATATATATATATATACACTAATTTGCAAGAATTTAACAGAATTTGTCATTGTCATTCAGTCTTACTTGCCGATTCATTCCTATCTTGCATTGATCATTCATTGGAGGATTTTACAGATTGAAAATATGAAAGTGGAAATCTTCCATGTCATGGGTATACATGCCAGTATATGTATGTAATGAATTTGAGTGTCCTATTTTGCATTATGTAATTATGTATGTATATTCTGTGTATATGGGTGCACCTAGCTATGTATACGTTTCATGTATATGAGGGCACTAAATTATATGTATGTGGCGCTAATTTTGTTTTAAGGATGTAATTGATTGTAACATCTTGTATTGATCAGTATATTTATGTATGTGCATGTTGGCATTAAAATCCAAATGATGCATGTTGGTATGTGTGTAACGGTTTTTTATGATGTATGTAATTTGAAGTATGCCACCTCATTTGGGGTGAAAAAGTAGACATGTTAGCAGTGTTTTTGTATATACATGTGTAAGTTTTTACAAGCGAGTACATGGATGGAGAAAGTCGAGAGTGTGCAGAGATAAGAAATTTATATGTATATACAGGCACGAGTCTGTACATGTAGGCAGATATATGAGCATGTGTGTGAAAATATATGCTTATTTTCTGAATATATGTGAGGTTTATTAGTATACTTGCATAAATATGTATTCATATTATTTATTCGTGTATAAGTCCGGTCTCCATAATTATGTATGTGAGTGTGCGACCACAATAGTTACATGTGGATATGGATATAAGGTGTATGTATAGATACATTTGTATGTACATACGTATAGGTACGGACATATGTGCATGGGGGATATACATATGTGTGTGTGTGTATATATATATATATATATATATACACACACACATTTTCTAAGTATATGTGAGGTTTATTAGAAATGTGTTAGTATTATTTATATGCGTATAAGTCTGGTCTTTGTAAATATGTATGTGAGTGTTCGAACACAATATATATGTGGATATGTATGGACATGTGTACATGAATATATGTGTGAGTGTGTTCATATGTAGGGTTATGTGTGTATATGTATTCATGTGCTTGTGAGTGGCATGCAATGGTTTTCATGGTCACTACCTCAGCCAAATGAATTTGTCTCACCTCATCTTAATGATTCTTAACCAAGATAAGGCCAAAATCTTTCTGGATCATGTTACTTGATTTCCATTTCATTTTAAAAGAAATGTTTATTCCAGGAAAATAATTACTCTAGATAACATCCATTGAGCTCTCTATAAAGATCTAACACTTAATATAAAATATTAAGTAAATCTTGTTAAATTATCCTTACCATTCATGGACTTGACATCATTACTTATATATATATATATATATATATATATATATATATATATGTTTGCTAAATGAGAAAACTGATGTTTACCTTTGTCTCTTTGGTATGAGGTGAGATTTTTTCCCTTTCAAAATAGCGAAGTCCAGTCAACATTTCATTGGGATGAGAACGCTACAAGAGAGAAAAAAAATTTCTAAGTTATATATTAGATGACTAATAAATCAGTAACCATGAAATATAATCAGAATATTCAGATGTTTGCACAAAAAATAAAATGGTCTCCAAAATAAAAATACATGCATTTAATTGATCAAACTTTAAAATTTAATTAGATGTCAATTGTTTTTCTGATCAGTTGAAAACATTAATTCATTCAGGCTACTAAATATTCTTTTGGTTAGCAAAGAAAAAAAAAAATTAATCAATCAGGCTGCATCATAGTTGAAGCAGTTACATTTTCCCACATTGATTCCAAGAAAAAGCAAGGAATTCTCAATGAAAAGATTAATGCAACATTATGCCACATTAAATTCTGTTATATATGAAAAGATTCAAGTACATTTTGTATTGTTCATTTTATTTATCTTAAATTCTGTTTTGATCTGGACATATTTTTTTAAAATTTAATACAGACTCTCCTGCACCACTGATGACAATTTTTGTGAACTTGATGGCAGTAATAACCTGTACTTAATCCATGGTTAAGGAAGTCACCTGACGGGGGACACAGTGTAAGGGATTTTGATATGGCCTGCCCTGACATTGAAAAGTGGCTTGAGTGGGAAATGTTGGGTGAAAAAGAAAAATCCCTGAGAAGTTTAGGTGATTCAGTTTGGGTTGTGAACCAATATGTGGAGATGATGCTTCTGTCAGTCAAATGGGTAAATCCAAAGTATGGGTTTGGTTGAAAAGTTGGGAGATATTAGTCTGAAAATTCTAAAGAAAATAGTTGAATAGTTAATGACCTATAAATTTTCTAAACTATGAAATATGTATAAAAAAAATTAGATGGCTGATATTATGATCATAATGTTCAATATTACAATTTCTTGGAGAGAGAAATTTATTTATAATCCCAAACTAAATGATAGGTAAGAAAAACCAGATACTAAGCAAAATTTGGAACATTTATCTTGCAAGAGATAAGAACAAATGACCCACGTCAGGCACATTTAAAGCTGATTGAGGTTTCCTTGAGATTTAATGCCAAATTGTCTCTAAAATTTTAATATGATCAAGGTTTCATTAAAAGCGGGGATCGGGGTAGAGAGAAATGTTCCACTTAGTAGAAATGTCAGAAATCAAAATTAAAATTCTGATTTTCACTGATCAGACAGAATTGACAAATTTAAAAACTGGGTTTAACAGAGAATCAAAGGTTTTATATCATTTATAATGGTTACATAGTAAGAAGTATATTTAAGTAAATGTTGGCGATTGCTCTTCCTTAAAACTATGGGATACACATTTTTTTTTCTATTAAAATAAGCAATAAGAAAATACATAAAAACATTATAGAAATTTTGGATCAAAACGGCATTAGAATTTAAATTACATTTTTATATTTCTCAACCAATCAGCTAAAAACATAGAATAAGAACATTCTAGAAAAATAGGATCGGAAGTCAATTAACAAAAAATATTTAGGCCCCAAAACAAAATAGTAAAATACAAATCTGATTGGTCAATAAATGTCTTCACACCTAAATGTTAGGAAGATTCTTTGATCCACTATTATGGTATATAAATAACACACAGTTAGGAAGAAGGAGGTCAGTCACCAAGCTAGCCATTAAGTCAGCATGTAACCGATACTTTGTCCGGCCAAGTCATTCTTCCACACCAAAGTTCATGACCTAACTACAGTGAAAGGAAAAACCCGACAAACTTTCTTTCATCAACGCGACACGCTGTCGCCACCCGAGATGAACTTAATGTAAGTAAGAACGACTTATTTATGGACTCCGTTAATATAAACTTACACACACCTTTAAACAAATTTAACTTTTTTCCAAAAGGCAATTTTTCACATCTTGTATTTTATTTGTTTCCACATGCTAATTTTATTTTATACATATTAAATTGTTTGTTGTTTAATGTTCGTTGTGACTTATTCCATTTCTTTTGCGCGATTGTAAAACATTGTGTTGTATTTGTGGGGGAACTAATCTCGAGAGCAATACCCGTAAAATACAGAAGCACATCAACCAAGCACTTACCAAATCCCCTACAAATTGGTGACCACGACGTGATTCGAACACGCAACCTTCAATTTGTGGATTCAGAGAATGACATAAGGTTTTAGATTAACTTGCATAGTAATTTCTGATATTCTTTGCAGAATATGCTTCAAGTCTTTTAAAATATAAAAAGAAGAGATAGTGATAACAAATTTAGAATTACAAGGTGAGAGAAGATGTACCAACAAATCCCCAGCTTACCACACATTTTCACCATACTGTATTGAAGCTTTATAATTAATATTCACCACTGAAAAATGCATTGACAAAAGGAATAAATCATTTTTCATCATTAAGCTGCAGACAAATATTAATATGTACATGTGTGTAATGCTCTTCATGAAAAGCACAGATATTACCCTAATTCAAGGCAGAGGGCTAAGGCAGTGATACCTTGAATCTAGAGAGATTCTGAGCCAGACATCATGAATTATCCCATCGTATATGTAAGTTGCTACACAAAAGGGTGAAGAAAAGTTCTCAATCAAGCACTACCCAAAATTTAAGCAAATATCAGAATTTTTATTTGGATTCCCTCCTTGATCAGGCTGAGAAGGTTTCAGTATGTGTCTCTCTCTCTATATATATATATATATATATATATATATATAGTCATCATCAGACAGATCTGTTTCGCTGTATCACAGCGAAACAGATCTGTCTGCAGATGATATCCGATTGCTGCTAGCCAGAATTTACATCAGTCAGTAATTCTACCTCTCAGCTATGGGCATATGATAGAAGAAGGCAGACTTTTAGTGTGAGATACACCAGTAGTTAAGAGTGTTATAATTCATTACTGAATGAATGATGCATAGATGCTAGAGTAGCTACTGTTTTTTCAAAGCCTACCATTCTTCTGCGGTGCTCAATCAGCGAGTGAGAGCATAAATACACACACATACACACACACACACACACACACACACACACACAGATACATAAAAGGCAGTTATTTTTAGTGGGCACACATGTTTGAGTAAACATTCCTATATTTTTCAAACAGTGAAATCAATATCTACTGAGATAAAAGTGTTGATAGTTTTATTAAAGAAAATGTACTTTTCAACCAAGATTGAACCTGCATTCCCTTAAGGAAAATACATAGTAAAAGCACACCTGACTTTTACTATTTCAGCCATGAAGGCACCTACAGCAAAGCAAGACTCAATTACGTTTTTCATTTTTTGTGGAAACCTTTCAAAGCCTACATCTGCTAGCTTTGTTTACATTTTGGGTACAAAAACAAGTAATTTTTCAGTTTTCACTAATGTTTATAGTAATAGGAAATAATGTCAGATTTGGCAAAAAAAGAAAATCCATTAATGACATATAATCACACACCCATCTATTTTTAGCTTATTGTATCTATTTCTTCTAAAATCCATTAATCTAATCTAAACTTATTTATAAATGGAACTTTGTGTGTGTGTCCATTACCTATAGACTCTGAAATGGCTGAACCGATTTTCTTGAAAATTTACACAGTTGTACTATAAGCGTCTGTGAGTGTTCTTAGCTAGGTTTTGTGTCGAGGTACCCCCGATAAATATTGAAAATTGATAATCGAAAAAAATCGGGTTATAGAAGGAACGATCTGATTTTAATCAAATTTGATACACTCAGACAAAGACATAAGAAACGATATTCAGAAGGCAAGATGTTTGTGTGTGTGTCTGTTTATCTGTCTGTATGTCCTTTATACAAATCCACAATTTTTATCCGATTCTCACCAAACTTCACACAAATATTCTTTAGGCTGAGTCTGAGCTCCAGGACCATGGATTAGTTTTAAAGCTTTCATTACACCCAAGCAACGCCGGGCTATACTGCTAGTGATATATATAATTACACACACAGGTTCCCATCTATTTGAGATTATTTCTTCTTTTTTCCTTTTTAAGAGAATCTAGCAATTCAAATTGCTACATTCTCTAGATTCAAATTGCTAGATTGCTACAAATGTAGTCTATCCAAGCACATTTGTTTTGCCTGGTTATGTGATAAGTTGCCAATACTGTTGACTATTTATGAACTACCTTGAGAAAAATTTTGAAACTGCCTTCTCTTCCTTGAAACTGAGGTCATTTACTGCTGTGATCTTTTTTAATGATTTCTAGCAAATGGTCAGTGTAAATCTAGACTACGGAAATTTATCAAACTACGTCTCTTGAACCAATGAACATTACATTAGAGATTGGCTTCTGCCAAGCTGAGAAGTAAATATTTTGATGTGGAATCTCTTGAAAAGATATACAAATCCATTTGGGAATAAACATTATTTAAAATAAACTGACCGTATTTTAATCATGATAGATGCATGATAAAATGAGTTAGAAGAAAGAAAAAAATTGTCTTAAATAATCGTCAATTAAGAAAAAACATGTATCTGATGCCAACTCAAACTATAAAATTTTACTAAGATGAGGGATCTGGTTGGCTAATGTTTACCCAAATGTCACAAACTTCAAATACATTTGCCTTGTCTAGCACTCTAATCCACACATATATTTTCATGCAAAGCACATGTACTACACAATTATCCCAGGTAGAAATGTCAGGAAGTAATAATATTTATACATACAAGTATAAAAACAGAATGACACAAGGTTCAGTCTAAAGTAAGAGTTCCCACATTTTCATGAGACCAGAGGCCTTGCCTTATTGGTCTTTCCTTTTTGGGGGATGTTTCAGACACCAAAGATTAACCCTAGTCCTATCCCTTTTAATAAAATAGGAGATATCTCCCCACTGGAACTGGACATTAATTTCTGATTTAGAAGCAACACTTATTAATTAATTCACTCCTGGTAGTCATGACTCTCAAAGTTATTTGTTCACCACTGCTCTAGCCTAGTATTGAACTCACAATTCTTTAGGTCAAGTCAATAGATCTAACCAACGTCTATATCCACTGGGCCATGTGTCCTCATGGCTACCAAAACTAACTTTGATATGGAATGAGAGTGATATACCCCAGTGATCGTAATAAATGGTTTGGTTCAAAATTCCTAGCACCTGAAGAAAGCTAGAGCGTACATTGGCTGAAACGTTGTAAACATTGCAGCAGAATGACAGTAGCCCAGTTTGATAAATATCTGTTAAAATGAAATGTCAGTGCTATTTTTATTTCTGTGTAACTTAGATGACAATTCATCTACTGCACCCTGTATAAGTGTTACTTCTGAGCCTTTTGGTGAGTGTGGGCGGGGATACTGAAAAATTTTTAACTTGGTTTAGATCTCAAAATATGACCAAATATCTGACTTTTTTTCTTTCTGATCAGGCTTAGAACTTTCAGCACCCTATATACAAATCTGCAGTTACAACTTAATATTCAACATGTACATCTTTGTTTGTTGGGTCTAGTGATAGAAGACATCAGTATTTGTTTTTTGTCTGTGTGTCTAAGCCCTTTCACTTAAGGAGTGTAGCATCATGGAAACACCTTAAAAAACTTTCCTGGATTGCGAATATGAAACTATATGCAATTATAGCTTAATAAATTGTCAGCTTTAAAGACAAAAAGGTGCCAAGACTTAAGGTTGAAAGTTGATCATCCATTTTACACATAAATCTGATGAAGGACACACACACACACACACACACACACACACACAAAAAAAAAAAAAAAATTATTCATAATTTTAAAATCTGTTTTATGAATAATACAATAAAGACAAACCTGATTGAATGAATCTACTGATGACATCCGCTGGAATCGTGTCATATCTCCTTCAAGATGGTCTGCTGAGCTAGCACTCACAGCAGCAGTGCCTGGAAAGAATAAGCATGGATTGTTGATAATGCAAGCCAAACAAAAAAAAAAAAAAGCTTGAAAGACATGAAACTTTTTTTAATAATCATCTCACCCCAAGCAATACAGTACTGCCACTGATGCACAGGGGGTTACATAATAAAAGAGTGAAGAAAATAGGTCACAGCAGATGTCAGAGAATGGGTAAGAGAAGGACGGGTGAGAGGAAAGTGTAAAGTGAGAAGGATGGGAATCAAGGAGATAAGAGATGACAACTGACAATGCATTTAAATGCTTGGAGATTATAGCTATCAGGGAAACAAGAATATGGAAGAGAGTACCACAGGCGGGATGTGCGAGAAAAGAAGCTGATAGAGTAGAAGTTGTGGTCACGCTTGATTGTTTTCATTTGTTGCTAGTCTAGTAGCTCGAGTAAATCCATGCAGGGTGGAGGGTACCAAGAAGCTAAGCATGTTGGTGCAGAATTTGTGAAAGTTTTTGTAGAAGAGACAGAGGGAAGCTACATTTCATCAGTGAGAGTGAGACTGGAGTCAAGCCACCAGGTCAGGATCGACTACATTGAAGATTCTCTTTTGGATTTTGTCAAGAACCCCAAAATGAACAGCAAGGATGCCCAACCAGATATGACAGCAGTATTCAGTGCACAGGCAGATGGTAGATTTGTATATGTACATAGTGGATTCAGAAGAGAAAAATTTCATGTCCTAACAGAGAGACCAGAGATTCTTAGCAGTAGATTTAGCTATTAATTCAGTGTAACTGTTCCACTTAAGGTCAGCTGAGAATGTGAGTATGAGAAGGCACTGTATATTGCTTTCAGGGAGACTAGCATGATCCATGCTGATGGCAGGTAGGAAAGATTGTCTATGGTGGTTAAAGAATAGCAGCATTGTTTTGAAAGCATTAAAATTTATGAGCAATTTGTCTTTGGAGGTCTTTTGTGAGAGCAGCAGAAAGGTTTGTTTTTTCATCATTGGCAGATTTCTTAGTGAGGTGGGTGTAAATGGTGATGTCATCAGCATAGATGCCTACTTGGGATTTGACTACATCAGGGAGATCGTTGATGAAAATCAGAAAAAGTGTAGGACCTAAGGATAAAGCCTTTAGGGACACCTGCATTTGTATGATAAGCTCTGGAAGCCTGGCCATTTAATATGACCTTCATTATGCAATTCAATAGGAATAATTTGATTAAGTCAAACAAGCATCCAGATATACCATAGGCCTGTAGCTTGTGCAGAAGTCCAGCATGCCACACTGTGTCAAATGCTTTGGAGATATCCAGGGCAACAGCTCGAGCTTTGCCGTTCTCATCAAGAGACTGGTATATGTACTCAGTGATGGTTGTTAGCATGTGAGCAGTAGACCTGGCAAAGTGGAAGTCACACTGTTTGTCAGAGAATAGGTTGTGGGCTATGAGATGTTGAACCACTTCAGCATTGATGATGGCTTCGAACACTTTGCCAAAAATCGGTAGGAGGCTGATAGAGCGATAATTAGAGGGGTCTGAGTGTTCTCCCGAGTTCTTAAAAACAGAAACAACAGATGAGGACTTTCAGCAGGCAGGAAAGCAAAATGCAGAGAGACAATAGTTGTAGAGTTTGAAGAGGACAGAGGAAAGTTCAGGGGCACAAGATGGTGACTGGGATTCCATCACTTCTGCTCACCTTGTGGGGGGTCAAGTTTTGAAATTATTTTAACTGATCATTTAGAAATTACTTTAAAATTGGTGGGCCAATTTGACTGGACATTGCACTATGCGATTTTTTTTTGTGTTATGACCATAGTAACATACAGAAACTTGATCATTGTTATATAGATGGATACAAAAGTGAATAGTTATTTTATGAGCTGACAATTTTCTAATTCATTGTGAACATTTTCATAATAAATATTGATTAATTTTTTGTTTTAATTAAGGACTTTTAATTCTTAAATTAGTACTTAAAAATGCATCTTACAAATTCTCTATCAGTATCTTTATGCTATACAGCCATTATATGCAAGAGACAATTGAATGTTTAAAGGGATCACTTTTGTGATATTAGGATAACAAATCATTGTGGACATGCAAAAATGGATTCATTAGCTTTTTATGCTTGGAGTTTTTAAAATGCTAACAGTATTATTACACATCGATTTACACATGTCCTCATTTTGGCTATTGTCAAAATGTTTCAGTCATTATACTATATAGCTTTCTTTAGATGTCTGTGAAATGCTTGGGTTGAGTAAGAAGTCATGCTTTGGTTCAGTGGAAGCGAATAGGCAACATCACAAGAATTAAATAGAAATAATTGATACAGTAGAATGAATATTTATCCAGATGAATTGAATAAAGGATTATATTCAAAATTCTCAGGTTACCAACTACAACAGACGCTTGGAAGTGGTTAGAAGCAACAATGGCTGACTGGTGGTTGTTATAACAACCAAGATGAGAACATTGAGAATCAGTCTACAATAATGAAAATTAGTCATTTCAAAAATCCAGGTAAAACTAGTACATGCTTAGAACAATAAAAATGAAATTATAATGTTACTCTTACTGACAGCTTTGTTATTTTTTATGTACATTAACATTGTCAAACATTATTATTAATTTTGAATATTTTTCCCTTAATTTTTTTTATCACAACTTTTCACAGGCCATCAAATTACTGCCAAGAGTAGACTGTATAGAATATCCTCTATTTCTGTTTCTGCATTTTCTACTCTTTTGATTGATGGCATGAAAAATTGTGAAAAGAAGCAACTAATAAATCATGTTGAAAGTAAATACTCATCAAAATTAATAATAATGTAATTCATGTTTTCATCCACATGTTTAAAAATAAAAAAATAATTATTTTTAGTTTTCTTTGCATTTATAAGAAGAATATTTTGTGTTGAGATATCAATTTTCACTCAGATGTTTGAATATGTTACCATTCCTTCTTCATGTGTGGCCTACTTAATTCTGCAAATCTGTTTAAGAAGTATTAAATGAAATAAATGGGTAAATTTTTGTTTTGTTCCCCGAAGCCCTTTACCCCTTCAAATCTTTCCAAAAACATCCCTATTTCCGTGCAAATGTATATGCTGAACTCAAATCGATTAATTGTTTATTGAAGAAACCTACCTTTTTTTCATTTTATCGCACAGAAAAATATGGAACTTCTTGTCGCTGTTTCTCTCACCCCGTAACCATGGTTCAAAAATATTATTCAATGCAGACTGAATTCACACATAGTTTTATGATTTTTCATTCTTTTTACTTCTATTTTGTGATTAATGTGCGGAAAATGAGTTTGGAAACATGACAAATCAGAGTAATTGCTCCCAAAGGAAGTAAACAGAACGAATTCAGTATCCTACGCCTCAGGTCATTCAGCAGTGAATCAGAAATAAGAACGGTGGTAAGGGGTGAGATATAGTCCAATTTATTTCTGGTCGATAACATGAAAAAAAGGGTAGGTTTCTTCAATAAACAATTATCGATTTGAGTTCAGCATATACATTTGCACGGAATTAAGGATGTATTGGATGATTTGAAGGGGTAAGGCCTTCGAGGAACAAAACAAAAATTTACCAATAAATGTTGTTCAAAAGTCAAAAAATATTTCAAGCTATATTTTTAAAGTCTTGTGTAACTAAATATGCATGTATGGTTGACTTACAACAACAATCAGTATTGTTGGTAAGTTTTTGTTCTTTATTTTCACGTACAATAAATTGGGGGAGCATACTATATGGTAGATATTCTATAGACTGCTAATTAACATTAAAATCCAAAAAGATAAAAAAAAAATGGATGAAAACCTTCTAAGTCCCAAATTGCCATGATGTCTGCCAAAGTCCCTGTTCGTCTCACTTTCACTGTATGAGTAGCAAGTTCATAGTTCTTGCCAGCAGGAAGGCCGTTTTTGTTGTCATCTTCACCATTTGCAAAGGATTCTACAGAAATAAAAACCAATATCAACATTTATGAATTACACAATCACTAATATTGCCTTTTATATTTTTAGATCTTAATTCTGCCTTTTAAAAATATATATACCTATCATGGCAGGCTGTACAATGTGAACATTTTTGGCACGAATATGAAAAAGAATTAAACACATAACATTAAAGTGATTTATTCCACTTAATCTACCAAAGAGTCCTACTCATACGAGACCCCCCCAACTGAGTATATTTTGGACTATTTAAAATGTTACTCATTGAGTAATTACTAAAGTTGACAGGATATCATGTGACAAAATCAGACAAATATTGGTATCCACACTAAACTGAATTTTGTTATATCTATTTTTTTCCTTCATCTTTTATTTAAATGCCATGTTCCTTTAAGATGTAGGCAATTATTATTCACCAGAATCTTCTAATATCAGTGAAATTCCATGACTATGTGAAAAAGATAGTGGAATGGCTTCCCCATTTCCTTTTCCATAGTCTTACTTCTCTAACACTGGAAAAGCTTGAGTACTCAGTCAACCCTGCTATATTTAAAAATGTGATGGATTCAAACCTTTCATAATGTCATGTCATTAGTACAAAAGTGAATGCAAGAAAATAAGCTGAAATTTGAACATGACTCAGCATTTCACACTGATAATCTTTAAACTACCTGCACATCTTTTTACTATTAGGTTGTCCCAAAAGTTTGTAAACACTTGTGAAATGAGTCTATCTGGTCCAGCACAATCGAGACAAGTGATGGGTTCAGAAAGGGCAAGAGACACCGTCGGTTCCAAAACAAGATCGGCAAGAAAGTCATGTTGTGTGTTTGGTGGAACTTTGAAGGAATCATGCATTTTGAGTTAGTACTGATGGCACGACCATTCGGAACCATCAGCAACTTGAGCGGGTCTACAAAAAGTTGAAGCAAAAGTACCCAGCTCTGATCAACCGAAAGCGCACTTTGATGCAGCAGGACAATGCCAAGCCACACACCGCCAGGAAGACCAAAGACAAGTTTGAAGAGAGGGACGATGTTGAGGTTCTGCCACATCCAGCCTACAGTTCTGACTGTGCTCCATCAGATTATGGCCTTTTCCCTCCATGCAACACTTTCTGAAGGGTTGCTGATTCGACTTGTTTGATGAAGTCGAGGAAGCATGTCAAGAATTCTTTGATTCAAAGCCGGTTGAATGGTACTTTGACCAGATCTGAAAGCTTACAGATCAATGGCAGAAAGTCTGGAAAATGATGGTCTTTATTTTGAGCAATAATTTTTGTTGTTTTTGTGAGTAAAATTTCAATTTTTTGCAAGTGTTTTCTGGTAACCTTAGATTACTTGGCAAGTAAAATTTCAATTTTTTGTAAGTGTTTACGAACTTTTGGGACAACCTAATATAAATAGCTTTATTTCAAAAGTCACACTATAATCTTCAAATGACAATAAATAGAATATTGTGGCTGAGCCCGATGCCTTGTACTTTATGCTATTGGCCACTCATGGAAGAGCAACACAGAAACAAAAACAAAAGTAAATAAATAACTGACCTTCATTTGAAACTATTCTGGTTCTTTTTTTTGGAGTATCCTCATGTTCTTCATCTGAGCCTGGCTTTTCACAGGTTCCTCTAAATATGGACAACAAACAAGGAATGAGAAATAATATCATTCAAAATGGTTGATTGTTAAAACTGATGTTACATTTTTACAGAAAAGATTACAATTTAACAGGACTCAAATTCGCAGTAATTATTACTACTATTATTAATGTATAAAGAGATTCACTAGATCTCTCCAATTTGGCTAACCATTTGTTACATATGTCAGCTTGTCAGAACTCTCACTTTTCAATGAAAACAGAACTACACATCTTGTCAACTACCACTCAAATGACACAAACGGAATTTTAGGCTAGGTCCATGCGTCACCTTTCAAGACAAAAACGAAGAATAAAAAGTTAAAAAAATATCTTGTGACCAATTAGAAAAAAATTCCCACTACTCCAACCAACAATCAGTTTTCAAGGCACTCCAAAACTATATAAACTGTCATTAATTCAAACTGTGGCAGAAGGTTCATCCAAGCTCTTGTAGTTATTTTCTGCATATGATGTTTCTCTAGAATTATGATGCAATACCAACTATAAATGTGATAAAATCCAAACACAAAGTCTCTAATCATTTTTGTAAATTGTCAGAGGTTAAAACATAAACTCTCATTTTTAGTTTAAACATCTCATCTCCATTGTTATATGTCACAAACTCATTCCAGGGAATGTTTTTGAAAGATCTTTAGCAAATTGTAGCCTCAGTTCTTGTTTTTATCTGACAAGAGTGGTACCTGGCAGGGACTTCTGTTCTAGTTTATCTACTTTAAGGTTCAATGTCTTCAGAGATGTTTTTTTATACCTCTCTTGTAAAGAGCTGACTGCTACTGTTGCCTTTCTATTAGTTTAAACCAGTCTGGCCTATCTCATCTGACTTCTTTCATCAACAAGGGATTTTTGTTGCAAAATTGCCACTCTCCAGAATTTTTTTCTCATTATGACTATTCTCTGTTAAGTCAGGAAATGTTGATGCAAAAATCCTTGTCGATAAGCAGTTTTTGAAACACTCAGACCAGCCAATTTGACACTAACAACCATGTTGTGTAGAATGTCACTTAAAAAACAAACAAACCTTTCTCATACTAATTAAAGGAAATTCAGCAGGTCATGATGACCATGTTTAAATTTCTATAGCCATTAAATCTACAGGCTTCCTGAATCCTGTTCTTTTATCATCCCTTCTTCTCACTATTCCACTCCTAGCAAACATCTTAGTGGCATTAACAACTTCCTTGGGCTGAAACAATAAAAAAATTTTTTTTTTTTAAAGTTGCTACCATGTCATTAGCTGATTAGAAATTCACATTTTATCCACATGTACTTAAGTAGTCAATGAGTATACAGTTTGGTTAATGATGAAAAAGAAAAAAAAATTGAATATTTATTTTTTTAAAATCTCCTTCCTTGTCAATATAATTAATCTAACATGTATCCATAAATAATACTGAACATTATACAACAAACATTTCAGATTAAAATTCAGCTATTAATTTTCTCAAGTTAGAAACTTATTGATATATCTTCCAATAATGAATGAATGAAAAACACTCAAAGGTGGAAGGGAGAATATTTGTGTAACCTTTTTTTTTTTAAAAAAAAAAAAAAAAAAAAAAAATCATTTCCTCCCAAGCAAGACAAAACTGCCACTAGTTCACAGGAAGTTACTGCAAGAGACAAGACAGGGGAGGCATTGAAGAAAAGATGAAAGATGAATGAGATTCAAGAAGATAGATATCAATTGATGTTGCATTTAAATTTTTGGAGATTGTAGCTATCAGGGAAGCAAGTAAATGGAAGGGAATTCCATAGGGGGGGAAGTGTGAGGAAAAAAAACTGTTAGAGTAGAAGTGGCAGTTACATTTAACTATTTTAATGGTAAAAGGTGGGACCTTGATGCCAATCTAGTCAGTCAGTTAAGTGATACACACTTTGGGCGATCATGTCTCGAAAGCGACATGACTGACTGGGCAGAAGATTGCCATTGCTTTCTGCGGTAGACTGGTTGCCAGCCAAGGCTATAGAACTCAATCTATCCTATTATTTAACCCATAACTGGAGGGATGAGACAAGTTAATACCTTTCCCAAGAGTATTTGTGTGTAAGTGAATGCAAAGAATTCAAATGGAATTCAAACCAATATAGTATCATACTTAAATTCATGTAGTTGGAAAACCAAAGAAAAGCTCATCAGAGCAGTTGCCATGAAAATATTTGTAGAAAAGACAGAGGCAAACCAGGTCATGTTGGTGAGAAAGTGAATGAAGTCAAGATGTCAAGTCAGGATCAATTACATTGCAGATCCTTCTTTGGATTTTTCTCAAGAACCCTGAAATGAATAGCAGAAGCACCAGTCCAGATATGGCAACAGTATTCAATGCATGGATAAATCTTAGATTTATAAATGTGCAAGATGAATTTTGATGAGAAAAACTTTCTGGCCTGACACAGAGACCCAGCTTTCCTAGCAGTAGATGCAGCTATTGATTCGATGTAGTTGTTCCACTTCAGGTCGGATGAAAAAGTGAGGTCAAGGAGGCATGGTGTGTTGCTCTCCAGGAGACTTGCATCAGCCATGCTCTATGGTGGTTAAAGAAGAGTTTTTTTGTTTTGGAGGTATTAAAATTTACAAGCCATTTCCTGCCCCAGTTAACCACTGATCGGAGGTCCATTTCAAGAGCAGCAGCCAGGTTTACTTTGTCAGCCTTGGCATATTTATTATTGAGTTGGGAGTAAATGGTGTCATCATCTGCATAGATGTCTACTTGGGAACTGATAACATAAGGAAATCATTGACGAAGATCAGAAACAGCGTAGGATCTAAGAGCGAAAGAGAGCCTTGAGAGACACTTGTGTTTATATGAAAGGATCTGGAAGCTTGCTCATTAAAATGACCTTCATTTCATGATTCAATAAGGACAATTGGATTAAATCAAACAATTGTCCAGAAATACAGGAGTTTGCACAGAAGGCCGATATGCCAAACACTGTCAAATGCTTTTGAGATATCTATAGTAATAGCTCAAGCTTTGCCATTATTATCAAGAACCTGTTATACAAATTCAGTGATGGCTGTTAGCAAAGCGAAAACCATATTGTTTATCAGAGTAGGTCGTACCGACATGTCAAACAAAAGGATGGTGCTAAATTTATAATGCTGATAATGTGTTAATAATTTTTGTGAATCAATATGAAAATGGTTGGGAAAGAAAGAATGAAAAAAATGGATATCAGAATAAAGTTCTTACCTTTTGGAATGAGTGTGGCAAGAACGAAGCAAGCGGAACAAAACTGATGTTCCACGGAATTTGAGATTGCCAACAGCAATGAGGAAAGTATTCAAAGGAATACGAAAGGAGGCTGGATCAATTTCTTTTCCATTGTTAAACAACCTGCAACAGTAAAATAATATAACAAATAAATTCTGTGAAATTATATGAATAAAACCAAGTAAATTTTATCCTAATTTAACTTAGAGCTAAGTAGACAAATTTTATTAAAATGAAAAGTTAACATGAAGAAACAATCCAGCAGATATTGAAATTAAAAAAATATTCCATCAACATTTTTAGTGGCCTTATTTTTTATTAGATATTATATGATATATGGCTTGGTAGTTTTTAATTAATGGCAGGTTCAAAATATATGATCCATAGTTTGGAATTATTTGAAATCTTTTATACAACCAATATTAAGGCAGCTACTCCATAAGTTACCAAATACATTTTGGATAGCTAGAAATTAATATATTTTATATTTATTTAATTTGGTTATGATCATGCTTTCAGGCTATCCTCACTTTTATTGCTAGTTTCACAATATTTCAGTTTGTCCCTTCTCCAACCATCATCAGGTGAATGACTTCAGTGCAAAGATTATGACTGGATTTGTTTGCAAAAAGAATAATATCCAACAAAGGTCAGGGAAAGGTTACAATTGTGACCAATATCCAACAAAGGTCAGGGAAAGGTTACAATTGTGACCAATATCCAACAAAGGTCAGGGAAAGGTTACAATTGTGACCAATATCCAACAAAGGTCAGGGAAAGGTTACAATTGTGACCAATATCCAACAAAGGTCAGGGAAAGGTTACAATTGTGACCAATATCCAACAAAGGTCAGGGAAAGGTTACAATTGTGACCAATATCCAACAAAGGTCAGGGAAAGGTTACAATTGTGACCAATATCCAACAAAGGTCAGGGAAAGGTTACAATTGTGACCAATATCCAACAAAGGTCAGGGAAAGGTTACAATTGTGACCAATATCCAACAAAGGTCAGGGAAAGGTTACAATTGTGACCAATATCCAACAAAGGTCAGGGAAAGGTTACAATTGTGACCAATATCCAACAAAGGTCAGGGAAAGGTTACAATTGTGACCAATATCCAACAAAGGTCAGGGAAAGGTTACAATTGTGACCAATATCCAACAAAGGTCAGGGAAAGGTTACAATTGTGACCAATATCCAACAAAGGTCAGGGAAAGGTTACAATTGTGACCAATATCCAACAAAGGTCAGGGAAAGGTTACAATTGTGACCAATATCCAACAAAGGTCAGGGAAAGGTTACAATTGTGACCAATATCCAACAAAGGTCAGGGAAAGGTTACAATTGTGACCAATATCCAACAAAGGTCAGGGAAAGGTTACAATTGTGACCAATATCCAACAAAGGTCAGGGAAAGGTTACAATTGTGACCAATATCCAACAAAGGTCAGGGAAAGGTTACAATTGTAACCAATATCCAACAAAGGTCAGGGAAAGGTTACAATTGTAACCAATATCTCACAAAGGGTTAACAACAACACTGCCTAACTTTGACAACATTGCTTTCAAGAAAGTAAAGTTTTTCTTACCCGATATTTTCATTTACAGCTTCATCTAAATTCTTTTCACCTGTTTCAAGGCCCTTAATGGTCAGAATATCAAATACCATTTTTCTGTAATATACAGTTTACAAGGGTTTTTATGCAAGAAATATCACTGTAGCTAATTGAATGAATATAACAAACACCAACAGAGAGGCAGGAACTGGTAGAGAGAGAGAGACGCCAACTGACCAACATCCAAAATATATTTTATCATCAATAATGTGTTTACATGTATTTACCTGTGTCTCTGAAGTGTAACATTTTAGAAAGCTACAGCTTACTTAGAATAATGATGATATTCAAACAAAAACCAAATGCTATAGCTAACCAAGGAGGGCTAACAGATACATCAAGCAGAATGTAGTTATCAAAACAATAAGAATAAAGATAATTAAATTTATTATAATGTAATGAAAACAGTTATGCATTTATACACAGATTATATAAGTAAAGTAACTGACAGTATGATAGACATGATAAAAATGAAATTGGTGAACAGTTTAAAGTCTCACTCATGTCCTAAAAAAATATTTACTACACCACTTCTTGCACTGCCCCATCAATATTTCTTGACTGAATATCTTATCACTTGTAAAGAGAAAACAGTGTAGAAAAGAGCATTTAGAAAAAAAGTTTTCCATCAAATGCCCAAACAATTACAGCTAACAAATTCCTGCTATATTAAACTTTGAGAGGAGACAATTGTAATTTTTTATCACCAATTGTTCCGATGAGAAATCCTTGTTGCCCATGGTAGAATCAGTATCATTGTATATTACATAAGTCTATATCCAACTATTTTATTTTTTGACCCGATGTAATGTCCATGTAATTAGCAGTTTTGAGAATTTTTATAACTTTGGATGGTATTAGTTAAATCCTTGTAGCCAAATTATGTTTGCAATTTCTGCTGATTACTTAATTAGTTGCATCTTATGTGTTTGGCTCTAAAACCTCTTAAACTCAATCTGTAGAATTGTTGAGTTTCTTATATATATTTAGTCACAATTTTAAATAGGTGACTCACAAATCGCATATTCAACAAATGTACTGTTACTCTAGTATCGTTGTTCTACATTTTTTTTTTTTTACATGCAAGTATGCAATAGTAAAATGGTAAGAGGAAGAGGTCAACTCTGGTAGTAGCAGGAGAGAGTAATGAAATAACTATTTAAGACACACAAATATATAAAAAAAATTGTTTTGTCATTTGAGGATTTGGGCTGGGCTAAAAACTTTCAGTAGCAGGAGAATAATGAAATAACTATTCAAGACACACAAATATATAAAAAAAAATTGTTTTGTCATTTGAGGATTTGGGCTGGGCTAAAAACTTTCAGTAGCAGGAGAATAATGAAATAACTATTCAAGACACACAAATATATATAAAAAAATTGTTTTGTCATTTGAGGATTTGGGCTGGGCTAAAAACTTTCAGTAGCAGGAGAATAATGAAATAACTATTCAAGACACACAAATATATATAAAAAAATTGTTTTGTCATTTGAGGATTTGGGCTGGGCTAAAAACTTTCAGTAGCAGGAGAATAATGAAATAACTATTCAAGACACACAAATATATAAAAAAATTGTTTTGTCATTTGAGGATTTGGGCTGGGCTAAAAACTTTCAGTAGCAGGAGAATTATGAAATAACTATTCAAGACATACAAATATATAAAAAAATTGTTTTGTCATTTGAGGATTTGGGCTAAAAACACCCCACTTTTATTTATAATGTACAATCATTTTTTTTCATTAAATTTACAATGTTCTTCACAAAATAAACACTTAAAGTGTCTAATTCTATCAAATAGTTGAATTTTAATAAAATTTTAAAATGTGAGTGCATTCTGAGACTTAAATTTTCCAACTATTTTTTTCTTTACAAATTTAAACACAAATTTTAAGCACAAAATAATTTCTATACAATGGGCATTTTTTTTCTTTTTGTTTCACATTTTCTTTTCAATTCTTCTATTTAATGATATAAATCTTATGAAAATTAATTAGACCATAAGATGTAATTAGTGATTTTTGTCACAATTAAAAAAATCCAGTTGAAATGAGTATCATGTCTCATAATTTATTCATGGCATTGTACGAATGACAACTAATTGCATATGATGAATTATGTTTTTATTTCAATTAACCAACACATTGTGGTGATAGCATTTATTTTAACTGTAAAAAGTTAAAATATTCTCTCTCTATAGAATATATTTAGGAGATTGTTTCACTTACTTTTCAATTTGGTTTAATGACCAAAATAGTGTGTGTGTAATGTAATTTCTAAAAAAGCCAGGCTAGTAGACAACAATTACACTTTTTAAAAACATAGCTATCTACTCAAATACGTGTATCCACTAAATACAATATTTATAGTTCCAAGATATATATAATGGTGGGATACTCACATCAGAGTATGCCTGTCTACTAGTACAGCGAACAAATCCCTGTTGCAGACACCTGCTCAGGCAAAATTATGTTTGTTCAACATACACAGAACCATTATCTGTGGTTTATACTGTAATTATGTTGAGTGGACCTTCGTTATAATTTCTGTGAGAGAATGCATTATCTGGTATGATCAACAGTATCACCAAAGCCAGTACTCTCAATCCCTCAGTCATAATGACTTGTGACTTCATGCTAGCAAATAGTTCTGTCTAACCAATTTCACTCACAAGGCTTAAGACAACCCATGGTACAGTTGTGGCTTCATGCTAGCAAATAGTTCTGTCTAACCAATTTCACTCACAAGGCTTAAGACAACCCATGGTACAGTTGTGACTTCATGCTAGCAAATAGTTCTGTCTAACCAATTTCACTCACAAGGCTTAAGACAACCCATGGTACAGTTGTGACTTCATGCTAGCAAATAGTTCTGTCTAACCAATTTCACTCACAAGGCTTAAGACAACCCATGGTACAGTTGTGACTTCATGCTAGCAAATAGTTCTGTCTAACCAATTTCACTCACAAGGCTTAAGACAACCCATGATACAGTTTTCAACTCCTCAGGTTGATAACATCAAGAAATCAAATTCCTGACAAATTGACCAGGGTGAGATTTGTTATACTTTAATAATTTCTTCTCTTGCATTTCAATGCTTGAGGAACTTCTTTTTTTTTTTATTTCTTGTTTCCTCATCAACCCTGATTTTCAAAAATCTAAATGCAACATTAATCACCATTTTCTGCCTTTTTGAATATTGTTCTTTTTATTGTCCTTTCTTCAAAGAAATGTGTTCTCAGTTTTTTTTTGTTTTTTTTCACTCTCAGCCTTAGTGGCTTTAATTTTACTTGCTTGCTGCTTTGGAAATAAATATGCTGTAGCGAGAATAAAGATCAGAACAATGTTAAGAAATATTCCAAATATGAAATAACTTTATTTTAAAGCTTCAAAGAACATTTTATCAAGGAAAAAAAAAGGATATAAAAGTAAATTATATAATTCCAAAATATAACATTTGAAAAAAATAGATGATCAAAAACATAAGAATGATTAAATAAATCCATAAAATTTAATAATTATTTTGCATTATTGAAAATTTTTTATGGTAAGAATATAAAATTGGGTATTTTACTAAATTACACCAGCTCTTTACTGGCTCTTGCATTGTAAACATGGCGAAAAAATCTGTGATGTCATTGGAACTTAGAAAACTCATAGTCAAGTTATGCAATGAAGATAAACTCTCGATTGAGGATATTTCAAAGAGTGTGGGGAAATCTAAAAGTGTTATAGTATTTTAAGAAAACTTGAGGAAACTGGGTCATGTAAAGCTAAGAAACCACCTGGCAGGCCTAGGAAAACTACTACAAGGAAAGACAGACGGATTGGTAAAGAATAAAAAAAGAACTAATGCTAACTTTAGCATTAAAATATCAAGACACTATTTCCCGAAGACTTAATGAAATAAATCTGAATAGTCGAGTAGCCACTACGAAGCCTTACATTTCTAAAAAGAATCAAATGAGCCGATTGAAATTTGCCACTGAACATCTCATAAGAACAGTGAGATTGTGTTCATTTCAGCAATGAATCAAAGTTTAACCTGTTCGGTTCTAACAGGAGAAGGTTTACTGGACACAGTCCTAATGAACATTATTTGCCTCAGTGCACTAAAAGTAGTGTTAAATTTGGAGGAGGAAGTGTGATGGTGTTTGGCATGATTTTATCTGCTGGTACAGGACCTCTTGTTAGGCTACACAGTAAAATTAACGCAACTGTATATAAAGAGATATTGAAGAAAGATGTTGTACCTAATTTGAGAACTGCAATTTATAAGCCAGCTGCATTTATGCATGATAATGTGCAATGTCACACAGTGAAGTCTGTTAAGACATTTCTTTCTGAGGAGGATGTTACTGTTATGGAGAGGCCTGCTCAAAGCCTAGACATGAATCCTATTGTGAATGTTTGGAAGTTACTAAATGAAAGAGCTAATGAAAAGAATCCGACAAAGGTCAAAGAACTATGAACTAATTTGAAAGAAGAATAAGAGAAAATATCCGTTAATGAATGCAAGACATTAATTTGCTCATGTAGCAAAAGATGTCAAGCTGTTATTGAAAGTAAAGATTTTTCACATCAAGTACTAATGAATTACGCTATTTTCATTTGGATATGATGTATCTATTATAATAGGATGATTTTTTTAAAAAATATTATATAATTATTTTTATAACTTTATCAAAATAAGTTTGAGCTTTATATTTTGGAATTATATAATTTACCTTTATTTCCTTATTTTTCCTTGATAAAATGTTCTATGAAGATTTAAAATAAAAAGTTATTTCACATTTAAACTTTAACTTAACATCATTTTGATCTTTGTGCTCGCTATTGTATAGAAGAAAAAAGTGCGAGAAACCATGAACGTTTTGTTTAAAGTGTAAATTTATTGTTATTATTATTAATATTACTTGCTGTTTTGCATAATATATCAAGTATCCCTAATGTTATTTGTATCGCTACACATGTTTCAAGTCCAAAGTTGACTCTTCAGGCGAATAAACTTGTGACTTTACATATCAAGATCCATTTGTCTTTCTGATGGCCTAAAAATATTGTGTATATATAGATAAGTGGTCGGTGAGCAGGTCAGAAAGTTCATATATGTGCCTGTATTTGTTGTTTTTTTCCACACTTGCTCATTAAATCTCTTTCATTTTGGGAACCATTCACCTTTTGTTGGCCAGATAAATTGTTTCTACATTGACTTGCAAAATTTGATTTCATCTTTATACTTCAAAATTGTTTTCAGCAATTTTGATTCAGATCTACAGCTTATCTAGTTCTTTTTGCTGTTTTTGGAATACGATTTTTTAAAATGGTTCGCAAAAAAAATTATTTTAGCGCATTTGAATTTTGTGTGCGTGTGAAAATTTAGTGTATGTGTGTCTTAGGTTTTTCATGTTGGTTTGTTGAGAGAAGGCTTGTATTTTTTTTTTTTTTTTTTTAAATATTTCTTCCTGCATCATGAGTGTCATAATCTGCATTTTGGTAGATTAGGCATTACTCTGAAATTACCTCTACTACATTCGGGTAAGTTTTGAGAGACGTACAATTTCCTGTTATTGGCTAGTTTAATGTTACTTCAGTGCAGGACTACTCTTTTATTCAGGCCTTGTGTTGTTCCTACGTATATTTTTGTGCATTCATTGCATTTTAGAGTATAAATTTTTAGAGTTGCAGCTCAGATTTGTTTTTATTTTGAATGTAGATGTGTTTTCCTTCTATTATGTTGCATACCCCACATTTTTTTGTTGCATTTTGTGACCCCATGTTGTGTGTTGCTTGAATTTGGATGAGGTTAGTATGTTTTTTTAATTTTTGGGATGACTTTTGATTTTAATTATTTTAGTTGTCTTTAAGATTTCTTTTATTTTATCATTTTTGTTGAGTAATTCTATGTCTTTTTATCTTTGTAAATGTGTATGCGAGAATGTTTTCTTTTTATTCTGGAGAGATTCTAATGGTTTATTAGTGAAGTGGGGCATCCTCATATTTGTACTGCTTTTTTGTAGTTCCTCTAGTCATATTTTACAAATGGTTTCGTCAGCTACTGTTGTAGAGTAGATTTTATTTAGCCTCTCCATCTTTTATCTTTTGGAGAGCAACATGGGGAGACATAAATAAACTACACAATCTACTCCAAGAATTGCACCCCAAAATTAAGTTCACACTAGAATATGCCTATAATGAGTTGTCATTCCTAGACATACTCATAAAAAACAAAAACAATTACATCATAACAGACATTTACCATAAACCCACAGACACCCAACAATACCTCCATTTTAAGAGTCACTACCTTAAAAGTTGTCTAAAATACATTCCCTACTCCCTAGCACGATGAATTTGCACAATAGTAGCATACAAAACCCTTTGTAAAATATATATATATATATATATATATATATATATATATACACACATAATGGTGACAATTTACTCATCACACTGTGTTTGTGTGTGTGCTTTTTAATTTTGCACAAAGGCGTTTATGGTTTAGTCAACTGCACGGTATTGTAGGGTCAGTTGGGCACCATTTGTCAGAAAAAGAGCACCATGACACATTTCACTCTACCAGAAATTTTGAAACAGCATGCTGTAGTGCTTGGCATTTGTGTCAGAAACTCTAATATAGGCATTTTAGTAGTGTTTGGGTGTTAATCTGAGGACAGTGAAGAGGGTTCAGAAAGAGTTGGAAGACTCTAGACCATGCCACACAAGCAAGAGAACACAGTCATGGCTGTCAGACAATTTCTGCAACAACATCACCCTTTACATCTGGCCACCTAACTCCCTAAGACTGCAATCTCCTTTATTATTATGTGTCAGGTGCAGTTGAGTGAGAGACTAGCAAAACTCCTTATAACACCAAATCTGAACTGAAGGCAAGGATTACGGCAGCATTCACAAACTTAAACAAGGAGGTTCCAAAGTCATCTGGAGGTCGTGGTTGAAGCCAAGGCCGATTTTACTGAATAAATGTTTTCTTTAATATTTCAAGAAATTTCTATATAATTTTGGTAAAAAATGTCAATGTTATTTTGATTTTTGTGTAATTTAGACGACAATTTATCCATCGCACTGTGTGTGTGTGTGTGCATAAAAATTGGTTGGAAGCACTCAAAGAAAATGAAAGTATTCTCTGATATGCTGTTCACACATGAATGAATGGCTAAAGAAAACACACACACACACACACACACACACACAAATGAGCATACCATGTTTTATACTCTCAACCCGGCTACCACTCAGCCAATGAGCACCCAGAACCTGTCAATAAAAATGGCTACAAGCAATACCAATACCATGCCCACAAAGTGCTGTCTGATTCTCCACTCGTCTGAAGCTCATCGATTCACCGTCTCCACACTCCCTTGCAAAACATACACGCGACTCTGGCCCTTTTAGGTTGCTGAGGTAAGTCACTGCTACAATATATTTTTAAAAAAATTTGTTTAATTTACATTGTGACATGGAAATTTCTATGTTTCGAGATTGTCTGATGACAAGATAAAAGAAAATTCAATGTTCAATATAGTTAGTAAAGATTGCCTGATGACAAGATAAAAAAAAAAAATTTTAAATCTCAAAACAGGAACTTCTGTGTCGCAATGTAAATGCTGGAGAACACTGAATTCTAAACCTGTGGGTTCTCTTCATCTGGATATATGTTCTCTGGTTACAGTGTAGAACGCCCATTCAAAGCGGTTATCAGATAGAACACTCTCGCTGTTGGCATTGTTTAGATATTGTAAAATACATTATACGCTATGAATTCAGCCTTTCTTTGACATTGTTATCAAATCAGTCAGGTTTCAGTCCTGGCTTGAGGCAAAATGGTTAATCTGGCCATACTGAAGAGCTGTGATACAGCAAAACAGGCCTGTCTCTGCAGATGGTTTATTTATCTATAAAAGCCCAATTATATAATAATAAAACAAACAATGAATAATAACATCTAATTTTAATTTATTTGTAAGTGAGTTTTGTTTAGGCATTAACTTTGTTAAACAACACCATTAAAGTGTTTAATTTATTTTTCGTAAATACAAGAATTAAGGTCTACCTGAATTCTGAAGGATGTAAGTAACCATCTCCCCTAACGTTGTAATAGCGAAAGATGTACTTGCAACGAATCTCAGCAGCACCCCCTCCATGATGAGTGTGTGGATCTAAGGCAGCCAAGCCAACAAAGAAGTCTTTGAAGGAGAGAAAATGCTTTTGGTCTACATCAAAAGCCCTGGAATAGAAAAAAGCAAAAGTTTTAAAATTTTTGTAATTTCACAAAGGCTGAGTGAAACATTAAACTTAAGATTTTTCTCAATCACTGCACAAGAATCTTTTCTATACCAGTACCAGGCCCAGTGAACCACAAGTAGCACAGTATATGATACACTGTCCACCCACCCCCCCAATATATGTATCAACCACAGCCGTCAGAAACACAGGAAAAAGTAAACAGGAGGAACTATGATCATGTATTGTATTAACAAGAATCACTTTATTATGTTTTGACTTGTAGAGCATCACTGCTGCCTGGCAGCTGAATTTTTTGGAACACAACATTGAGAGCCAAATGGAAAAATCTGCAGAACATCAAGATGGCTGAACAAAAGTCACAATCAGTTTGATATTTCCCAGTATTTTCTTTAAATCAAAAAAAAAAAAAAATTTATTTTAACTCCAAATTAGTAGCTTCCTAAATTTGGAAATCATTTATTCTTTAATATTTAATATTCTTTAATATTTTTATTTAATATTCTTTAATATTTAATATTCTTTAATATTTTTATTTAATATTCTTTAATATTTAATATTCTTTAATATTTTTATTTAATATTCTTTAATATTTAATATTCTTTAATATTTTTATTTAATATTCTTTAATATTTTTATTTAATATTCTTTAATATTTAATATTCTTTAATATTTTTATTTAATATTCTTTAATATTTAATATTCTTTAATATTTTTATTTAATATTCTTTAATATTTAATATTCTTTAATATTTTTATTTAATATTCTTTAATATTTTTATTTAATATTCTTTAATATTTAATATTCTTTAATATTTCATTGGATAGAGTTATCTAATCAATATCAGTTGCAAAATGGTGATTAGTATGAACTCTCCCTCTCTACCCAGATTCCCTGCCATTTAATTACATCTCTCAACCAATCTATGGCAGCTGTTAAGATGGTCAGCCTGTTAATTTCCATATATCCTAAGTCCACTTTTGGAGGAGGTCACTTTGAAGATTGAATCTTATGATCCCCTATTTACTCTAGGTTATCATTATGGTATTATTTTTCTTTCTTATATTGATTAGGTATAGTGGACAGAAGAAGGGATTCTCATATCAGTCTTTGTCCATAATTTAACATATTTGCTGGCACACAGCATATGTATGTCCTATGGCATGTTGTACTTCACTTCAGACATACATGTGCAGCCACTTCTTGACAAATATTTATAACCATCATACACAAATGCATCACTTGGTTCTATGAAACAAAAAAGAAAAGAAAAAAAAAACAATGTCAAGGATGCACAGAGACATCATTCTTTTTAGTTTAAGAAATTTACTGGACACAAGATCTCAATTTGCAGTTGAGTTGATCAGATGAAACCGTAAGTTTTATACTAAGTTATTTTCTTGCACTTCTTGCCTACAGTATTTATATTATTTGGAAAGGGTTATTGGACATTAGGTTTATAAGTCCCAAAAATTGTTCTTGAGGCCCAGAGAATATAGCTGGTGGTTAGTTCCTGTGACTTGACCCAAAGTGTTGTGAGTTCAATACCAGGATACAGCTGTGGTGAACAAGTAACTTGCAGGGTTAGAGAAAGATAACTCATGGCTTCTAATCGAAGATTTATGCAAGGAAGGAGGATGATATACCCCAGTGATTGTAATAAAGGGTTTGGTTCAAAATTCCTAGCACCTGAAGAAGGCCGGAGCATACAACGGCCGAAACATTGTACAAATGGCAACAAAGATGAGGACAGTAGTCAAGCGAGACAAACACTTCTTGTCTGTTGAACTCTTCTGATGTTAATCACTATCTACTATCTCTATGATTACTTTATTCTTTTCACTGCTAATTCTTCCATACCCATTACCCCCCCCCCCCCCCCTCCCCCCCCCCCGTATCTTAGTGGCTTTACTGCCTTGCTTGGGGTGAATTCAATTTAAAAAGAACATCACGTGAATGACGGCTCGAATAACAACGACGACCCCCACTCAAAATGAGCATACCACGTTTTATCCACTCGACCTGGCTACCACTCATGTGCTCAGCACAGTAAATATAAACAGCTACAAGCAACACCAATTCTGTTTACCATGAAGTGCTGTCCGATTCTCTATCTGACCGACGCTCACCAATTTGCTGTCGCTACACTCCCTTACAAAACATACACCCGACTCTGGCCCATTTAGGTCGCCAAGGTAAGTCACTGCTACATCTACCTATAATTGTTTGCATAAAAAATTACATGGGATCAAATCACACATCCATATTCAATGCAAGTGATATCAGATTTGTATCCAAGAGGTCAATTCAGCATTATTTAGCTTCCATTGGATATGGGAGCAGATCAACCACCAGTATCCTCATGTTATTATGATACCACCAAACACAACATCTCACTTTGTACCTGAGAAGACAGATAATATGGCCTGATGTGCCACATTTGTGTTAGGTTGATGGTTGGGTTTGGGAGTAGTGCAGACCCCATATGGCTATTTTTTTTTTTAATCATCTCACCCCAAACAAGGCATTCCACTGCCACTATTGCGCATGGAGCTACATAGGGGAAGGTAAAGAGAAGGAGTGGTTAGACATAGGGAATGTCAGGAGGAAGGTGACAGATGAGTAAGGATAGCGAGGATGAGGGTTAGGCAGATGGGAAGAGTGCTTGATAGAATGGGAGCAGGTTAGTGTGTTAGGAGGTGTCTATTGACCTTACATTTAAACTCCTGGAGATTGTAGCCGTCAGGGAAGCAATCGTTTGGAAGAGAATTCCACAGTCGGGAAGTGCGAGGAAAGAAACTGTTGGAGTAGAAGTTACGGCTGCATTTTATCAGTTTCGCTGTAAAAGGGTGGGATCTAGTTGCTAATCTAGTATCTCATGCAAATTCGTATTTAGGGGGCACCAGTGATCTAAGTTCATCGGAGCAGAAGCCGTGAAAGTATTTATAGAAGAGACACAGGGAAGCCACGTCGCGACGGTGGGAGAGAGACTGCAGGTGGTCTGCCAAGTCGGTATCTATCACATTACAGACCCTCTTCCGAACCTTATCGAGAAGCCCGAGGAGAACAGCAGGGGCACCCAACCAGATATGGCAGCAGTATTCAATGCACGGGCGGATGGTAGATTTGTAAATGTGCAGGATAGATTTAGACGGAAAAAACTTCCGGGCCCTACACAGAGAACCGACTTTCATAGCAGCGGATTTAGCAATGGATTCGATATAGTCATTCCATTTGAGGTCCGCTGAAAGTGTGAGACCAAGGAGGCGTAGTGTTTTACTCTCTGGGAGGCAAGCCTGGTCCATGCTAATGGGAGGTAGGTGAGATTGTCGATGATGGTTAATTGAGAGTAGCTTCGTTTTAGAAGCATTAAAATTTACTAGCCATTTCTTACCCCAGTCCAATGGACCTAAGTTAAGAAGTTGCCATGAAGGCTGGTTGTGATTCTATAATAGTTTTGAGGTCTATCCACATGATAGGCAGCTACTTCATAGCCATTTACCCCCATTCATGGACTGTATCTACCCCATCAACTATGGATTATTCCAGCAGGATTATGTCATCAGTTGCCCAGAATTGGTTCAAGGAGCATTCTAGAGACCTGAGTTGCCACTATGTTCACCTGACATGAGTCATAATGAATTTTTATAGGACGTAGTGTACTTATAAACATCAGGTAGATTTCGACAACTATTGAGGCAGCATGGTTCATCATCTCTTTAGAGATTTTTCAACCACTTAAAGAATTGATTTGATTTTTAGCAGATGCACTAGAGGGAATCCTGTATAATATTAGATAGCTAACCCAATAACTTTTAGAATGTCAATGTATTTAAGATGTAGTGAACTTAAGAAAAAAAAAGAAAACAGTTGAATTGAGAAGAAATGTTAGAAAAAGTTTTTTCAGTTTGAATGTTGTTATATTAATGACACCATAAACTTTTCATGGCTTTCATGTTCAAGTGCAGAAAAGTTTTATAAAAGCTGAAAGTGTTTTAACCTTTGAGTGAAGTTGATTATTTCTTTCTTCCACTTGTTTGAAATCTCTTGAAAATCTTTTTTTAGGTAAGAATTTATTGCTGCCCTATTGTGAATCTAGTGTCTGTTTATCATATAATCTTAACTATTGCTATAATCCAGACACGTATCCTCATTGTTATTTTTATTTCACTGCTTCAATCAATCTGTTGTTTGGCTGTTGCCACTAAAAGGGAGAAAATTTCAAACTGTGAATGAGATTAAAGATAAAGTAATGAGGCAACTGACATGGCCCCTGAAAAAGGATTTTTCAGCCAGGTTTGAAATGTAAAAGGGTTATTTAGTTAAGTATCATAAGTACTTTGAAGAAAGGAATATTAAAAATACTTTTGACCTAGGTAGGCTAGGCATTTTTTTGTATATTAGATACTGGATCATTTCTGGATATTTCTCTGTTAGCAAGTTATAAAAAACTACTTCTAAGTACTTCTTCATCCCCTCAACAAAAATAACACAATTTAAAATGTTAATGGAATTGAAAGCTAAAATTACCTAGTTTATATTGAAATTCATAAATTTCACTCCTTGAATACAGATATTAGGTTTAAAGCTTAAAATATAAAATAAAAAAATAAATAAAAAGAATAAATTCATCATGGTCTAGTGGATTAAAGTATTGGTTAAAACAGGTCTGTTCTCTGGCATTTCTAAGTTCAATCCCTGGGTCACATAGTGCTGAAAAATGGCATACTCTGGTTCAGGGGAAAGTTGAAATGAGTTATATGGAAACAAATCAGAGCAATCTATCTCCCTGGATTGAATAAAGGGTCTGGTCAAAAAAAATTCAAAGAAGTTTACTGAGTACCATGAGAAACATCTGAAGAAGACTCAAATGTGAATATAACAAACCAAGTTGGACAGGCTGGTATGAATAAGCTCGCTCTCTCTCTCTCTATATATATATATATATATATATATATATATACACATATATATATATATAAATAAAAAGGCAGTCTGTGTGTGACTGTTCCCTATACATGCCTACATTTTTTAAGCTACGCATTCAAACTTTCTAGGGACACATATCTACAGGGAAGCCAGGTCGACACATACTTTTTGAGTTTAAGTTCAGCAATTTTCCCTTTTGTACTGGCCAATGGACACGATTGTTTACATTTGCTGCGATAAATATCTAAGATCTAGGATGATTGTTGAATTACGTCACAGAAATCCAATCACGTGTCAAATGCGACCAAAATATTTTTTTTATTAAAAATAAAAATGAGCCTTTTTATTCTGACATGCGACTAAAATATTTTTTTATTAAAAAAAAAAAAGAAAAAAAGAAAAAAAAAGCCTTAATATTTAATTTTTATTCCGACATTTTAAAAATTCATTTGGTCAACAAAAAAATGTGAATATTTTTCCCCATAATTTTGAAACAAAAGAAATATTTTTTTTTTTTTAAAAAAAAGTGTTTTTTCAAACAAAAACAAAATATGTAAAATAAAAAGTAGCATCTTCTCCTACTACAAAAACGTTCTAAGTTGCACGGGCAACGCTGGGTTATGATACTAGTAAAGCATAAAACTAAAATTTAATGTTTGTGAAAAAGCTTTAAATGGTGACATGGAAAAACCAGTTCTTTTTAATCATTGAGTAGGCTTGAAGTTTACTCTTGATATGAGAAGTATATACAGCAGAAACAAAAAACTGAGTTAGTCTATGGTAGCAAGCAAACAGCATTGATTGGAAATGAAAAAGTTAATTTTTTGTTGATATGGTTAAGAGGAATAATTCAAACATTTACCTTATCATTCAAGATTAGTTCTACTTGCTGCTATAAGCTGACATGTAAATTATGAGAAAAAGTAACTAAAAATGAAGATAAAATTAATAATACAGATATCATTTAATCTTGTTTTAAGATTGAGCATTTTGATAATCCCTTTTGTTTTACAAGGCAGCATGTAATAAATCTTTAAAAGATTGGTAATTATTAGTGTTAGCAATTAATTCACACATTTTTCTTTTTATAAAGCTATTCAATAATGCCAGTGTCAAAATGTTTTAATAAATAAATAAAAATTTGGTGCAGAAAAACTGTTTGATAGATTCAAAATACAGCCAGTGATAATATCTTTTATACCATGTGACATTCGACCATAGGTGATCATGGCTCTCCAGATTCAAAGTTGTCATTCTCCAAGATTCTTTTTCTTTATTTCTGAATTACCACGAGTTCTTGAATAAGATGAGGAGAGGGAGTTTCTCCATGGATTTCATTTCAAAGCAGTGATGGCTCGCCATTGATTCCCCTTTTTTTTTTATTATCACTGAATTGCCATATCTTTCATGAGAAAGACAGAAGAATAGTTTCTCATCTTCGAAGTGATACTATGGATCAGTCAGTTAAGTGCCATGCGTGATACGCTTTGGGTGATCATGTCTAGAAAGAGACATGACTGACTGGGCAGAAGATTATCTCGCAGTAGGTTGCTATTGCTTTCCACGGTAGACTGATTGCCAGCCAAGGCTATAGAACACAATCTGTCTTATTATTTCATCCATAACTGGAGGGAAGAGATGGATTAATATCTTTCTTAAGGGTATTTGTGCATAAGTGAATGCAAGGAATTTAACTGGAATTTGAACTTGGCTCCCTGATTTGTCATTTCAAGTCAATATCTACTGCACCACAACGCACATCTGATAATATGGATACACATTTAATAATACATAAGTGAAAAGTTTCTTACTTTTACTGAAAAAATTTAGTATGCTTTAGAAAAAGTCTATTGAAAATTATCTTGGAATTTGTTTTAGTGAATTCAATTGACATCAATAAATTTCTTTTTTTTAATTAAAATTAAAGAGTATAATTATTTATTCTTTTACAAATATTCTTTTCTGTCTGATTCAAGTAAAACAATTGCTACTAATAAAACATTTATTTAACATGTCCTGTGTTTGTAATAAGCACTTAAAATAATTTTGGAAACATTGAGTGGTAAATGAAATGCTTTGGGAGTATTTGAATTAAAAATTTTTTATGTAATTAAATATACCTAACATATGATCACTGGTTTATCTTCACTTTTAAATAATTGCAAATGCATTGGATATATTTTCTACCCAAGTATTGTTATACATACCGTTATCTATTATGACAAGTAGAGAAAGAATTCTTTTAAATCATTAAAAATAAAAAATATCTTCCAAGTGATAATATGGATCAGTCAGTTAAGTGCCATGCGTGATACATGCTTTGGGTGATCATGTCTTGAAAGAGACATGACTGACTGAGCAGAAGATTATCTCACAGTAGGTTGCCATTGCTTTCCATGGTAGACTGATATATTTTCTACCCGAGTATTGTTATCCATACAATTATCTATTATTACAAGTAAAGAAAGAATTCTTTTAAATCATTAAAAATAAAAAATATCCAAAGAAAGCCAATACAAAACAAAAAGAAGCAAAAAAAAACAAAAAAAACAACAAAAAACCTATTTACATTATTCGAACTATTGTCCTCATCTTTGCTGCAAAAAAAAGTAGTTTGATCTCCTATTGGTAATGAGAAGTTTCCTTGTTATATTAACACAAGGAATGTTTCCTTATAGCCAGTGAGTATAGGGCTGATTACATAATTGGTTTTAAATGTTTAGTGGATTATTTTTGTTACATTGAAAGGACATCGTGGCTCTAGCAGAGAGAGAAACTTAACATGCAACTCTACTTTATTCTGATTCTAACCATCCATCGAATTAATAAATTTGAACACATCACACTCACCTAAAAAGATGGTCCACTGCTTCTGGAGAAGCTCCTTTATGTAAAATATATTTTGAAAAGGACTTTTTGCACATTACCATTGATGGATAGTTAGAATTTAAATATTCTTTCAAATACATTTGTTCTGGAAAAAAAAATAATTAGAATTTTTTAGGTTGAAAAATATTTAAAAACAAGATTAAAAGTAGGAACTTAAAACCTATTTAAAAATACAATAGAAAGTGAATAGAAATACATCAATTTAACTTTAAGTGATGAAAAGGTCAAATTGAAGTGATGAAAAGGTCAAATTGAAGTGATGAAAAGGTCAAATGTAAAATAATGAGGAAAAAATGTTTGTGCAACAAATTCAAGGAATAATTAAAAAGGCTATATTCGTTGTTCACTTCGATATATTATTAGAGACATCATTACACATGTAATATTGATGGATATAGGTGCATCAATAAATCCATAGCCTAATGATAAAAAAGAGCATTCATTTCACACCAAATCTATTATCCCAATGCTTCTCCATTAATTATATACGTCATTATACAATGAATATTTCAGATCAAAATTCAGATTTCAGGATATGGAAATACAGATAAATCTTTTTTTACATTACTTTCAATGAAAGTTGCTAGCTTTTTTATTGTAAATCATTTAACACCTATTCAATCAAAACATTTGAAAATTGATGATTCAAGAAAGTGTAAAACATTTCTAAGATATTCCTCCTTGATAAATTCATCTATTACCAAACAAAATTGTACTTTACTGCCTATAAATCACACAACTTGTTAGTCTATCAACCATGTATTGCTTATTTCCCCTTTTTAAGTCCTCCTTGATTTTGTTCTCCATTTAGTAATAAAAATACGTTAATCTCAAAAATATATAAAACATTTTTAAAACATTTTTCAACATTGCACACTGATTAATCCAAATACAAAGTTTATTTCAGTACAGCAGTCAATATCATTGAATTTTACATCATGAAATTTCCAATTATTACAAAATAAAAATTTAAAAAAAATTAAATCGACTATATTATAATGATCCAATTTCTGTTCGAGAGCGTGTTTGTTACTTTAACAGAAAATGTGGCACATCATAGCAAAATGCTCTAACATGAAGAATAAACCAATTTCCAGTCAAATTTGAAATTGAATAAGTGTAGGATACGCACTCATGCTCACTTCAAGAGCAATGATCTAATATTTGTATATTACATAAGCTTCCAACATTAAAAGAGAGAAAAAAAAAAGAAACAAAACATTACTAATTACAGCATAATGTGATATTTTTATTTTGTAAAAAATAAAATTGTTTTTTTTTTGTTCTTATATATTATTTTGTGGATATCACTATTTGTATGCAAGAATTAATCTTCATTTTTTTTTCAAAACTATGAGAAAAAACAGTTTATAAATTCTAAGTATGTACATATAAAAACATACAATGCCAGACTTTGGTGATTAGGAATTAAAAGTACAAGTAAAGCTAACTAATATTTAAATGTAGTTGAAAATTCTTGACATTGAACTGAACAGCCACTTTCGAAATTTTAAGCAAGTTAGTAAATATAAATTTTTGTTGAGAAATTTATCATGGAGATTTAGTAATAAAGCAAACACCACATGATAAAAATAATATTTTCATTTTTGTTAAAAGTAAATTATAAAGAAAAAACATTAGAAAAAATTGAAGAATAACAAAAAAAAATTTGTAAAAATAAATAAAAAGATAAATAATGGAGAATGCGAAAAGCAAAAACAAAAAAAAAAGATAATGCGAAAAGTGGAACAAAAAAAAGATAATGCGAAAAGCAAAAAAAAGATAATGCGACAAACAAAATAAAGATAATGCGACAAACAAAATAAAGAGAATGCGACAAACAAAATAAAGAGAATGCGACAAACAAAATAAAGAGAATGCGAAAACAAAATAAAGAGAATGCGAAAAAACAAAATAAAGAGAATGCGAAAAACAAAATAAAGAGAATGCGAAACAAAATAAAGAGAATGCGAAAAAAACAAAATAAAGAGAATGCGAAAAACAAAATAAAGAGAATGCGAAAACAAAATAAAGAGAATGCGAAACAAAATAAAGAGAACAAAAACAAAAATAAAGAGAATGCGAAAACAAAATAAAGAGAATGCGAAACAAAATAAAGAGAATGCGAAAACAAAATAAAGAGAATGCGAAAACAAAATAAAGAGAATGCGAAAACAAAATAAAGAGAATGCTAAAAAACAAAATAAAGAGAATGCGAAACAAAATAAAGAGAATGCGAAAAACAAAATAAAGAGAATGCGAAACGAAATAAAGAGAATGCGAAAACAAAAAAAGAGAATGCGAAAACAAAAAAAGAGAATACCAAAAACAAAAAAAGAGAATGCGAAAACAAAAAAAGAGAATGCGAAAAACAAAAAAAGAGAATGCGAAAAACAAAAAAAGAGAATGCGAAAAACAAAAAAGAGAATGCGAAAAACAAAAAAAGAGAATGTTAAAACAAAAAAAAAGAGAATGCGAAAAAACAAAATAAAAGAGAATGCGAAACAAAATAAAAGAGAATGCGAAAACAAAATAAAAGAGAATGCGAAAACAAAAAAAGAGAATGCGAAAACAAAAGAAGAATGCGAAAACAAAAAAAAGAATGCGAAACAAAAAAAAAGAGAATGCGAAAACAAAAAAAGAGAATGCGAAAACAAAAAAAAAGAGACGTTAAAAACAAAAAAAAGAGAATGCGAAACAAAAAAAAAAGAGAATGCGAAAAACAAAAAAAAAGAGAATGCGAAAAAACAAATAAAGAGAATGCGAAAAACAAATAAAGAGAATGCGAAACAAAAAAAGAGAATGCGAAAAAAAAAAAAAAAAGAGAATGCGATAAACAAAAAAAAAGAGAATGCGAAAACAAATAAAGAGAATGCGAAAAAACAAATAAAGAGAATGCTAAAAACAAAAAAAGAGAATGCGAAAAACAAAAAAAGAGAATGCGAAAAACAAAAAAAGAGAATGCGAAAAACAAAAAAAGAGAATGCGAAAAACAAAAAAAGAGAATGCGAAAACAAAAAAAGAGAATGCGAAAACAAAAAAAGAGAATAAACAAAAAAAGAGAATGCGAAAACAAAAAAAGAGAATGCGAAAAAACAAAAAAAGAGAATGCGAAAAAACAAAAAAAGAGAATGCGAAAACAAAAAAAGAGAATGCGAAAACAAAAAAAGAGAATGCGAAAAACAAAAAAAGAGAATGCGAAAACAAAAAAAGAGAATGCTAAAAACAAAAAAAGAGAATGCGAAACAAAAAAAGAGAATGCGAAAACAAAAAAAGAGAATGCGAAAAAACAAAAAAAGAGAATGCGAAAAACAAAAAAAGAGAATGCGAAAAACAAAAAAAGAGAATGCGAAACAAAAAAAGAGAATGCGAAAACAAAAAAAGAGAATGCGAAACAAAAAGAGAATGCGAAAAAACAAAAAAAGAGAATGCGAAAACAAAAAAAGAGAATGCGAAAACAAAAAAGAGAATGAAAACAAAAAAAGAGAATGCGAAAACAAAAGAGAATGCGAAAACAAAAAAAGAGAATGCGAAAACAAAAAAAGAGAATGCGAAACAAAAAGAGAATGAAAAACAAAAAAAAAGAGAACGTGAACAGCAAAACAAAAAAAAGAGAATGTGAAAACAAAAAAAAAAAAGAGAACGTGAAAAGCAAAAAACAAAAAAAAGAGAAGGTGAAAAGCAAAAAAAAAAAAAAAAAAAGAGAACGAGAAAAGCAAAACAAAAAAAGAGAACGTGAAAAGCAAAACAAAATAAAAGAGCAGGTGAAAAACAAAAGAAAAAGAGCAGGTGAAAAACAAAAGAAAAAGAGCAGGTGAAAAACAAAAGAAAAAGAGCAAGTGAAAAACAAAAGAAAAAGAGCAAGTAAAAACAAAAGAAAAAGAGCAAGTGAAAAACAAAAGAAAAAGAGCAAGTGAAAAACAAAAGAAAAAGAGCAAGTGAAAAACAAAAGAAAAAGAGCAAGTGAAAAACAAAAGAAAAAGAGCAAGTGAAAAACAAAAGAAAAAAGAGCAAGTGAAAAACAAAAGAAAAAGAGCAAGTGAAAAACAAAAGAAAAAGAGCAAGTGAAAAAACAAAAGAAAAAGAGCAAGTGAAAAACAAAAGAAAAAGAGCAAGTGAAAAACAAAAGAAAAAGAGCAAGTGAAAAACAAAAGAAAAAGAGCAAGTGAAAAACAAAAGAAAAAGAGCAAGTGAAAAACAAAAGAAAAAGAGCAAGTGAAAAACAAAAGAAAAAGAGCAAGTGAAAACAAAAGAAAAAGAGCAAGTGAAAAACAAAAGAAAAAGAGCAAGAAAAACAAAAGAAAAAGAGCAAGTAAAAACAAAAGAAAAAGAGCAAGTGAAAAACAAAAGAAAAAGAGCAAGTGAAAAACAAAAGAAAAAGAGCAAGAAAAACAAAAGAAAAAGAGCAAGTGAAAAACAAAAGAAAAAGAGCAAGTGAAAAACAAAAGAAAAAGAGCAAGTGAAAAACAAAAGAAAAAGAGCAAGTGAAAAACAAAAGAAAAAGAGCAAGTGAAAAACAAAAGAAAAAGAGCAAGTGAAAAACAAAAGAAAAAGAGCAAGTGAAAAACAAAAGAAAAAGAGCAAGTGAAAAACAAAAGAAAAAGAGCAAGTGAAAAACAAAAGAAAAAGAGCAAGTGAAAAACAAAAGAAAAAGAGCAAGTGAAAAACAAAAGAAAAAGAGCAAGTGAAAAACAAAAGAAAAAGAGCAAGTGAAAAACAAAAGAAAAAGAGCAAGTGAAAAACAAAAGAAAAAGAGCAAGTGAAAAACAAAAGAAAAAGAGCAAGTGAAAAACAAAAGAAAAAGAGCAAGTGAAAAACAAAAGAAAAAGAGCAAGTGAAAAACAAAAGAAAAAGAGCAAGTGAAAACAAAAGAAAAAGAGCAAGTGAAAAACAAAAGAAAAAGAGCAAGTGAAAAAACAAAAGAAAAAGAGCAAGTGAAAAAACAAAAGAAAAAGAGCAAGTGAAAAACAAAAGAAAAAGAGCAAGTGAAAAACAAAAGAAAAAGAGCAAGTGAAAAACAAAAGAAAAAGAGCAAGTGAAAAAACAAAAGAAAAAGAGCAAGTGAAAAACAAAAGAAAAAGAGCAAGTGAAAAACAAAAGAAAAAGAGCAAGTGAAAAACAAAAGAAAAAGAGCAAGTGAAAAACAAAAGAAAAAGAGCAAGTGAAAAACAAAAGAAAAAGAGCAAGTGAAAAACAAAAGAAAAAGAGCAAGTGAAAAACAAAAGAAAAAGAGCAAGTGAAAAACAAAAGAAAAAGAGCAAGTGAAAAACAAAAGAAAAAGAGCAAGTGAAAAACAAAAGAAAAAGAGCAAGTGAAAAACAAAAGAAAAAGAGCAAGTGAAAAACAAAACTAAAAAGGGAAAGTGAAAACTAAAAAAAAAAAAAAAAAAAACGAGCAAGTGAAAACTAAAAAAAAAAAAAAAAAACAGAGTAGAATAAAAAAAAAAAAAGAGTAGAATAAAAAATAAATAAAAAAAAGGAGAATGAAAAAAATATTCCTACAGGAACAAATACTTACCAAGATTTTCAAATTTTGCTGATTTTAAGAGTTCCTCAATGGCATTTTTTGATTGGTCATTTGTCAGATCAACCCCATGACTTTCTGTCAAACCACTAACAAGTATTGGAGATTTCTTTGCAGCTGAAGTCAATACAAACAAATGCTTCAATATTTGGCCACAGAGGAAACTTCTGGTTTTAGTTATTACTGTAGTTCTTAAATGATACAGAGATGCTAATTTGTGTGCGTTATGTGTCCCTGATGCAAAAATATCTTAAAAGAGACAGTAACTTTCCCATCTGTGCATCCCAGGGAAACATCTAAAATTTCTCATGAAAAGTGATACATTGCACAAAACCAACTCGTAACAGTTATGATATAGTAAAAGAAATTTTATTAATTTGCTGTAGTAAATAACGACAAATTTCATTTGAAATGTAACTAATATATTCTGTGACCAAAGGCAAATCATTTATCAAGAGAACTGCATACTGACGATAATTAGTACATGAATATTTTTTAAACATTTTGTATTTTTGCTGTTAAAAATATTTTTTAAAACTATGAATGCAAAACATTTTAACTAACAAATGGAGACATTTGTATTTAACATTCAGTTCACTGTTCAAATAACATTTAATAGGACTCAAAAAATGTCTTCAGACAAAACAAATTTTCCTGTGTGAGTTGGTACAAGCTAAACAGAGGCCAACAATTTTAATAATTTTAACTAATTAACACCGCATAGACCATTTGATGTTATTCTTTCAAGTACTTTTTACTAGTTTTTCCTTTCTCTTACCTTGGGTGGTGGGATGTGTGGGTGAAATGAAATACATTCAGTCAGTTAAGTGCCATACGTGATACACGCTTGGGCGATCATGTCTCAAAAGAGACATGACTGACTGAGCAGAAGATTATCCCGCAGTAGGTTGCCATTGCTTTCTGTGGTAGACTGGTTGCTGACCAAGGCTATAGAACCCAATCTGTTCTGTTATTTAACCCATAACTGGAAGGAAGAGATGGATTAATACCTTTCCCAAGGGTATTTGCACGTAAGTGAATACAATGGATTCAACTGGAATTCGAACCCGGCTCCCCGGTTTCTCGTTCCGAGCCGATATCCACTGTACCACAACGCACATCCTATTTTCTTGGTTCATTTTTATATTTTTTAGTTCTGTCATAATTCTCAAAATTTAACTGTGATAAGTGTCAAGACTGTTTTTGTCTTAAATTTATTGAATCAATTAAAACACAAAACAAAAATATTTATGTCAAATTTAAAAATTTTTTTTAGTCATAATTCTTTAAAAATAAAAAAAATGTTATATCAATTTAAGCGATTTGGCATGATTAAAATTGTTTTTTGGGATGATGGTATAAAATTTTTTTTTAAAATCTGTACAACAGCAATTTGTCACAATAATTTATTAAAAAACTTTAGTTGGAAAATATTGAATTTCCCAGAACCTACCAAAATACCACCTGTCAGTCCTAAGAACTCATTACCTTAAAAACTTAATCAGCATCACTGAGATAATGAATTCATTTGAAGCATGAATATTGCTTGATTTGATGCAAGTCAAAATGTAACTCAGTAGTATAAAACCATAAGCTTGGAAAAACTGAGGTTATATTTTCAATGCAGGCTAGGTTACTTTAAAACTTTAAAAGAAATTAAGTTAAAAAATAAAGTTCAATATTGTATTTGTACAATTTGTAATAGTTATTTAATTTCTAAAACCAGTATTTGTTGAGACAAATATGATAGTTGATTTTCTAAGCAACACTTAGATGTGGCACAAGGCAGAAAGTTTAGGGCACCCAGTGAGGATCAAACTCACTACTCAGTTGTAATGTGTTCTAGTGCGACAAACTTGATAACCATTACACCACGCCGAGTTGCCCGACAAACATATGATAGAATTAAAAAGCAAGTTGTAATATTTGCAGTTTAATTAAAAAAATATAATCACTTACATATCAAAGCCTACAGTCCCCTGCATTATTCATTAGTATTACTTCCCTTTCTAATGTACATGGCAGTTCTTCCACTGCTGTAGTATTTTTGTTGTTACTATAGCAGAGCATGACAACACAAGTGCATATTATTGTTTGATGCTTGAAATTGCTTGAAAAGGTGGAAACATCTTGATGAGCAAAACAAAGTTACCAACAAATGTTAAGACAGGACATAACAGCAGGCAATGGTTAATCTCAGTAATCTTAATCTAATCTAAACTTATTTATAAATGGAACTTTGTCTCTGTGTGTGTCTGTTACGTATAGATTCCGAAACAGCCAAACCGATTTTCTTGAAAATTTACACAGTTGTACTATAAGCATCTGCGAGTGTTCTTAGCTAGGTTTTGTGTCAAGGTACTCCCGATAAATATCGAAAATTGATAATCGAAAAAATCGGGTTATAGAAGGAGTGGTCCGATTTTAATCAAATTTAATACACTCATAGACAAAGACATAAGAAACAATATTCAGAAGTTTCAAGGTTGCAGTTCTTACAATAGTGCAGAAAAAATCGATAATATATATATATATATATATATATATATATAAAAGGCAAGATGTTTGTGTGTGTGTCTCTATTTATCTGCTTGTATGTCTGTATTTTTTTCAACCCTTTTATTTTAGTTTTTGCTTTGGGTTTTGCGCTAAGTAGGTATAATTGTAGTGCTTAGTCTCAGCCATGATATGATTTACTCAGGACTTATTTAGCCTTCAAAATTCAGTTTACGACAAAAAAAAACTTATTTGATATCGATAACAGGAAATCAAAATTTGACTTACATCCATTCATTTTTCTTTCAGTCTACGGTTTTGCTTTAACTGGAAACAACTATTGCTTTTTAGTCTTTCATGCCAACGTCCAAAGAGTCTGAGCTCCAGGACCATGGATTAGTTTTAAAGCTTTCATTACATCTGAGCAACACCGGGCTATACTGCTAGTTATATATTAAAATCAAAGCAGACATAGATTCATCTGCTAATGTTTGAATCTAATCAAGTGTAATGAAACAAGTTGAGTTATAAATCTTTCAACCAAATTACCTCTTTAATATGACAATTACTTGATGAGTGACAAAGTAATAGTAGACATTATAGTGATACTGGCAAATTAACATGCCTAATTTGCATAAGTGCAAGAGAGAGCCTATATAACTCGTCACTGAGAATAAGTTAGGGAGATTAGTGACTGATTAGTGCTAAACCTCACTTCACATCAATGGCGTCGCCGATAGGATACCATTTGTCTCTAGAAGATCCAGATTTTGTAGATACATGGATTCGCTGTTTTTCTGCCAGTGTGAGAACTAAAAAGCTGAAAGACAACAAGGAGAAGGGAGGCGAAAATGAAATTACGGATTTATTTTTGGCTGCAGTGGGATGCAAGGCAATAATGAAAGTCTCCACCATGGCATATCCCACAAACTTGGAAGACCTGACTTTCGAGAAAAAAGTCGGATTATAAGGAGAAATATGAAACCCAAGAAAAGATTAGTAGTGGTGGAAAGAACGAAATTCATGTCATTGATACAAGAAATTGACGAACCAATTATAAAATATCTACACTCTCTACAAAATGCAAGTAGATATTGTGAATTTGAAAAACCTCGGACAAGATGGACAAACTATTGTGGATGACTTGATTCAATTAAGGTTAATTGAAGGTATGTGCAATGCATCACACCGATATAAAATAATGGAACAACTACAAATAGGAAATATGTCTTTAAATACATGCATTGATTTTATGCAATAACAAGAATTAATACAGAAATACAACTATTATAAAAGCCAACCCAGCAAACAAATAAAAAAATTTCCGTATTGTGGATGTGATTATGAAATAAAAAATTCAAAAATGCCTAGCATTTGGAAAAACCTGTAAAAATTGCTTAAAAAAAAAAAAAAAAAAAAACACTTTCAAGCAGTATGCAAAGTAAAAAAAAAATGTTGAAAGAGTTGAAGAAAACAAAATTAATATGGAGGTCTTTATATTAAAAATAAGAACATAGAAAAAATTGAACAAAAGAAAAAAAAAACATTATATTAATGGTTAAAATTAACAACTACAATTTAGATATGCAAATGGATACTGGGATTGAAGTAACGCTGATACCAAAAAATCTTTGGGAACACATTGGAAAGCCACCCTTACGAAAGAGCAGTTTACAACTCCACCAATTTGATGGGTCGGTCATAAAAACTTTAGGATACTTTGAAGGGTTCCTTGGAGTTAGAAGGTAAATTTGAAGTAATACCTATAATTGTCACAAGTTGTAAAAAGAACCACAGACTTCTAGGAAACAACGTGCTTAACATAAATTTTACTAAAGTAATTAATGAGATAAAAATGGAAAACACTGGAAAGTTAAAAAACTATAAAATGAGCTTAAAATTAAAAGAAAATGTCTCCCCTTCTTATTATGAGGCATGAAAAGTACCAGTACATTTGTTGCCATTAATAGTAACAAAACTATGAAAATTAATAGAACAAGACCTTTTTGAACATGTTTCCCCTGAGGGTAGCAAGTGGGCATCACCCATTGTAGTGTTGAGGAAGACAGATGGTGATTTACGTTTTTGTGGAGATTACAAAATAGGCATAAATCATAAAATCTGTTCAAATTCGTATCCCATACTGAATGTTAAGTTGCATTGCATGCACTGGCAGGAATGAGCGTTTTTGCAAAAATAGACTTAAAAACAGCATACCACCAAGTACCGATAGACGATAACTTCAAAGAAGTAACCACAATAAATATGCCAATAGGGTTACTGAGATGGAAAAGAATGCCATATGGAATAAAAACTGCAAGTGTCATATTTCAAAGGGCCATCAAACAGGTTTTAAGAAATATGAAAAATATGATTTGTTACCAAGATGATATATGCTTAGGAGCCACTAATGAAATGGAATTAAAGAAGAAAACCGACATAATCTTGAATAGATTAAAAAATGCTGGAATGACAATAAATAAAAAATATGCGTAAGCAATTGTAGTAACATATCTTTTTAGATTATTCCATTTCAAAAGAAGGTATATCCCCAGACAAAGCCTTGATAGAAAAAGTAGCTACACCTACAAATAAGAAAGACCTGGAGTCTTTTTTTGGATTGGTAAATTTTTACAAGTGATATTTACCAAAATGCACGGACTTGACTGAACCGTTTGCAAATTTAAGGAAAAAGAATGTAGAATTTATTTGGTCAGAGGAACAACAAAAAGCTTTTGACAGATTAAAAATAATTATGGCAAAGAAACCAATAGTGAAAATGTTTGAACAAAAAAAAAAAAATTAAATAAAAAAAGGACGTGACGTTAACCACAAATACAAGCGAACATTCAATATTGGGAATATTATCACAAGAAGGGCATCCGAGAATGTATTTATCAAGAAGACTAATGAACGCCAAATTTAATTATTAAGGTATAGAGAAATCGTGTGGACAACTACTAAAGCCCGATAATTTTTAATTAAGAAAAAATTTCTGTTAAGAAGTGATCATAGACCATTAGAGTTTATATTTAACCCAAGGAAAGAGTTACCTAAAGTCCCGACATCGAGGATACTAAGATGGGCAATAAGGTTAACGGCATTTGACTTTGATATAGAATATGTCAAAGGAAATTCAATTCTACACGTAGATGCACTATCAAGATTGCAATTTTATAAGGAGATGAAAGATAAAATAGAAGAATTTAAAGATGCATTCTTACATTGGGTAGAGACTGATGTTTTTTCTTTAGATAGAATGGCTGCAGAAACTAGACATGATCCAGTACTAAGTAGGATATTATCAAGAATAAGAAAAAACTGGCGAAATTGTTCTAGAGTGGAAAGACCCTACAAAGAAATAAGACAGAAATTAACGATAGAACATGGAGCAATCTGTAATGGGAATCTGGTAGTTCTCCCAAAAACACAAAGAAAATTGGTAATAAAAAGTGTACATGACGATATACATTGTGGAGTAGCGGCCACACAAAAAAGGATAAAATTATAAGCATGGTGGCCCGGATATTCAAGAGATGTTGAAGAATATATAAAAAGGTGCAAAAATGTAAAGAATTAAGAAATTTTACAGATACTACTTTACATTTGTGGCCCAGAGAAGTGGAGCCATGGAGTAGGGTGCATATGGATCATGTGTATATTCATGGAGTGGGACTTAATTCTAGTAGACTCTTTTTCAGGCTGGCCTGAAATAATCTAGGTGCCAGACAAGAAAATTTATGTAATAAAACAGATTCTAAGGGTCATATTTTCCAGAAATGGCATAACCCTGTTATCTGACAATGCACCAGAATTTTGTGATGATGATCTTAATTTATGGTTAGAAAAAATAGGATGTAAACCATACAAGACACCCCCATATCACCCTCAGTCGAATGGGTTAGCGGAAAGAATGGTGCAGACTGTAAAAAAGGGACAAAAAGCATGCTCTCAGCAAAAAGAAAAAGTAGAAATTTGTCTACCAAGGCTGCTTTTAAGCTATCACACAATACCACATGCTGAAAGATTAGTAAGCCCATCAGCATTAGTGGGAAGACAAATTAGAGCTCCACTAACAATGTCGTATTCTACAAATGAAAAAATGTAGTACAAAAAGAACAAAGAAGCTAATCCGGAAAGGGCAGAATTTATCATGCAAAAAGGCCACCATACAGCTATAATAAATAGAGAAAATGGCAACAGTATATCAACCCATGCAGATCAAATAAAGACCCAGGGTGAATATGAAGAGCAAAATGAGGAAGAAATGGATACGATTCCGTCCGTTAATGATTCATTAGAACAACCATTACAGAATGAAACATCAGAAGAAGAAGTAATGCAGGATCAAGTGGGCCAGAATGACTTGGAAAGTTCGGACGAAGATCAAATAATGCAAGACAATGCAGATGATTACAGATGTGCACGGGACAGATCTCAGTCTCCCAAAGAAAGAAATATGGGAGAGGGAGAAGTAGAGCAAAGTAATGAAACTATCATGAGAAGAAGTACAAGAACTACTAGAGGTATAAGACTTGTTTCAGGGAGATGTAGTGACACTGGCAAATTAACATGCTTAATTCGCATAAAGGCAAGAGAGAGCCTATGTAACTTGTCACTGAGAATAAATTAGGGAGCTTAGTAACTGATTAGTGCTAAACCTCACTTCACATCAGACAGACATCTTATTCATAAGATAAGCTTAAGGGTGTAACTACAGAAAATAGCATCTTAAGAAAGCATTGAAATTTCACCCCCTGTCCAAACATGGTGACACTTATTGTACTTTTAGATAGATTTACCATAATATCTGCTCAAAAAATACAAATCTAGTTCAATAATAGTTACAACTGTTAACTGCCTTGCTTTCACTAATAAAAAATTTGTTTATGATGTACGTAAATTTTTTGTCCAGTTTTTCCTCTTTCTGTACTTAACAGAGTCAGACAACATGGAGGCTCTTAAATATGGTCATACAACTTCCAGTAGTGTATTTTGAATATTTTATACAAGCTGTATAACAAACATGTCATTCTAGGGATTCTCATTCATGGGTGCCATATTTGAAGAAAATTATCATTTAACTGCTTGTGGGTAGCTTGTCTTTCTTTTAAATTGATTTTGCTACAAGTAGTGAAGCCACTAAGTCACAAAAGGTTACTCAGAATGGAAGAACAAAAAAGAAGAGTAATCAGGAGGACAGTAGATAGCAATTGACATTGCCTTTTAATTTTTTGCAAATTAAAATTGACTGGAAAGCATGGAGCCAGGAAATGGTTCCACAAGTGAGAAGTGTGTAAAAAAACTGTTTGCATAGAATTTTCAGTTACATTTAGCCAGCTCTACTGTAAATTGAGGAGATTTTGTTGCCAGTCTAATTAAATTCAAAGAGTCCAGGCACCACAGCAAAGAGTTCATCCAAACAATTAAACATCTGACTTTAATATAAACTGATCACTGGTCCCACCTTCAAGTAATACCCAGCGCACACACGCCATACCTGCTCTACCTTAGTTATACCACTGGACAAGTCTGCTATGATACAAGAAGAACTTCTTAATCGTTTTAAAAAAAGAAAAGTATTTCAATCATTTTGTTGCTTGTGGGAATTTGGAAAAAAGAAAACGCAGATTCACATAAAACTTAAAATCTCATTGTCTATCATGGGAACTTACTCAGCTCAATTATGAAGGCCAATGACAGACATAAATTTTTCAATGCTTACCTGACTGCCATTGCCTTCATTCGTGCTTTCTTCACACTTAGCATTTTTTACATTACTACTACTAGTAATTTTGGTTGCTTACAATTCAGAAATTTAATTCTTCCAAAGACTTTAAAATTTAAGTTATTTTTGGCAAATTTAAATGAATTGTCAGAAAAGTTTCTTACTTCTCAAAAATTTCTGTATAAACATTTTAAGTGCTTTTTTTGTCATACATCATGATACAAAGTTCACATGAATTTTCTCCTCTGGACATAGCTGCAAAGAGTTGACCATAATATATCCTTTTGAATAATTTTCCAACATTTATATCAATAAATTAAGCAAACTTATTTTTCCCTTGTTTAAATAATTTAGTACCGTTTTAAGAAAATCTAATTAAATGGATTGATTTATTTAGATAATTCAATAATTTTTTTTTTTGGTTCCATTTAATTAATTTGTAGTAATGTGAAATAGAAGCTAACAACAATTCTTATTATGAATGCTGTATGTTTTTTAACTTACAACTGAATTTAAGGCAGAATAAAATCCTTTCTAACATAAAACCTGTCTATGGCAGCTAACACATCTGAGAACAAACTAATTTTACATTCTTGGCAAAAAAGAAAAAAAAAAGCCATTTTACTGGATTTTACCTTCTAGTTTGAGGACTATGTCATAAGGCTCTGGACCTAACAGTATGGGTTCTTCAGATGCCAAATCTTCTTCCATTTCCTGAGAATTCATCCATTCAATAATATCATTGGGAGACTGGAAAATAAACAACAAAATCCATTAAACAAAATCAATGGGAGATAAGAAAACTGAAAAGAAAAAAACAAAAAAAAACAAACTAAAATCAATATTTATACATCCAATGATCAACACCATTTCTTTTTATGTGCTTCATTCCCTTCAGTGCATAAGTGATCATAGCTATCCATGAATTCCTATCTTTTGTAGATCAATGCATGATCTCTGTACCATCCCTTCATGTTCTGTTATCTATTTATATAAGCTCCTTAGTTAGGTTACTCACTGTTTTCCTATGCTTGTCAGCTTCAGTATACCCTGCAAGTGTCATATTCTCCAAGTCCCATTTCCTTATTATGTACCCTAGAAAGTCCAACTATTTGTTTCTGATCCTAAGCACAGGTATCATTCTTGTTTCAATGTTCCTTAAAACTTCCTCATTGATTGTAAGCTCTATCCATGGTATTCTCAGAATCTTTCTGCACCAGCACATGTCTCATCTTCAGTGAAAAAACTGTTTAGCATTTTTTTTTTTTTTTTATAAGCGTTTCACCCCGAGCAAGGCATGTCACTGCCACTACTGCGCAGGGGGCTACATAGAGTGGAGAAAGGATGATTAAATATAGAAAATGTCAGAGGGTGGGTGATAGGCGGGTAAGGATACCGAGAATGAGGGTTGGGTAGATGAGAGTGTTCTGAGAATAATTGGGAGTTAGTGTGATAGGAGGTGTCTATTGACCCTACATTTAAACACCTGGAGATTGTAGCTGTCGGGAAAGCAGACTTGTGGAAGGGAGTTCCACAGGTGGGAAGCGCGAGAAAAGAAGCTGTTGGAGTAGAATTTACGGTTACATCTTATTTGTTTAACTGTAAAAGGGTGGGACCTAGTTGCTAATCTAGTATCTCGTCCATCAAAAAGGAGGATTGATATTACATAGCATTTTAAAAAAAAAATTATATATATCTCAAACATCCCAACAGTTTTTCAGACTATTGAACACATTTGTTATTTTATTTCAGCCCATCAAGTCTACTGGTGAAAAATCTGTATAGAAATACAGAGGTTCTCTTGTCTGGTAAGAGAGAAGAGTTCATAAGTTTCAAATAATAGCTAAGAAACACTGGTGTGAGAGGAGAACATTAAAGAACCAGCAGATCAGGCCAATTTAATTTTCTTTGCTCAGCAGAAACAGAATTAGAGAGCATACATGTGTGTACAAGATGCAGAAAATGCTATCATTTGTGCGACTTCCATTGCTGCTAATGATCCAAGCCAATTGGTTTATTAATCAATATTTTATTTCTGTTCACTACCAATTACTAAATAAAAATAAATAAAAAATAAAATTCTAGAGACTAATCTTTTCCCTTATAAACTTTACAATTTATAAAAAGCTGAAGATTAGATTGGCTAAAACATTCTGACACCATAAATGAAATTTTGAAATGCTAATGATTTTTCTGAAAAACTTACACAATGCCATGAAAAATGCCTATGACAGAGAGAGTATTGGGCTAGGACAGAAAGCAGAATCAAATGAAAAGGCAATTTCTCCACACAAACAGAAGAAAATAAACATCAAGTTTGAGTTTGTTTAGTTGATTTAACCTGGTGACTTCAGTCTGGAGGGGCTTACGGCCATATCACGTTGAATACACCGGTTCTTGGTTGATCACCGAAGTTAAGCAATGTTGAGCCTGGTCAGTACTTAGATGGGTGACCACTTGGGAATACCAGGTGCTGTAAGTGTGTAGTGACAGATGTGCGTTGTGGTGCACTGGATATCGGCTCAGAAAGAGAAATTGGTGAGCCAAGTTTAAATTCCAGTTGAATATCCTGCATTCACTTAAGCACTGGTACCCTTGGGAAAGGTATTAATCCGTCCCTTCCCTCCAGTTATGGGTTAAATAACAAGGGTAGGACTTAGGGACCCTGCACTTAAAAACAAAACCCAATGAATCTTGATACTCGAAAAGAAAAAAAGTATTACTAAACACAAAACTTATATAAAAACAACAATAAATTGTTGAAAGAAAAAAAAAAAGGTATTACCAGCAATAAATAAACAAAATTTAGTTGGCTATAAATGACCCGCCGAGGTTGATATGCCATAAAAACCAAAACAACCCAAAAATCAGTCTAGATACCATCAATTAAAAAGTTTAAAAAGGTATGTTCTGATTTCCTGAGGTTTCTTTCATTGTTTATACGTAGACATGGCTTTTGATTTCTTCACAACCTGCATACTAGAAAAGACGAGCTCAACCAAAGAATTTGCAAGAACTAACGCCAAAAGTTTGGATTTCAAGTTCAAATTCCAAGCTAGTCTCACATTTGCTGTCACACAAATGCCCTTTTGGAAGATTATCAATCTGTCTCTTCCCCCAACTATAGATTAAATAGCAGAGCAGACAGCATTCTCTAACCTTGGGTGGCAACCAGAAGGATAACTGAATTCTGAAGAGGGATGATCTAGACATGATTACTGCCATAGCTGCAGTAAATGTGGTGCACATCCAAGCTTAATGAGTTACAGGCCTCGTATTCATCAGTATACAAGTAGACTGCAATACAGAGGAAGCATTATGCAAAGAACTATTGGTTACTTAAATATTTCAATTTATTCTTTGCAATATACGAAATTAAATTTTAAATTAAGACATATTGGAATGTTATGGACAGGTTGTTTTATCATTTTAAATTTTGATATGACAAATGGAAAAGTCAAAGAATAAGTAATGATGTGTGTTGTGATGTAATGGATAACAGACTGGAATGAGAAATCAAAAAAGCCAAGTTCAAATTCTAGTCAGGTTCATTATATTCACTTACACACAAACACCTTTGGGAAAGATATGGATTGCAGAACAGATTGGTTCCTAACCAATAGATTGAACTCCAATAACTTTCATGCACCACTTGGACATCAACCTCAACAGATTTTTAATTTCCCACACTACGATGGTCTTCACTCCACAACATGCACAAGTCCAAGAACATATTGTCATTACCTTCATGTCATTCTTTGTCCATGAATGGTAGATCTTGCTTACAATCAAGCAAGAGTTTCCAAAATTAATTAAAACCTTCATCACAGGTAACACTGTGACCACATTAATAGATTACATGTAACCTAGATGAGGATGCCAAAAACAGTGTATGTTTCTGTGTGGTTCCCCATCCTGGAAACATAATCATTTCTTTTTGGTGGCCCAGACAGTCTTTTACCATGTGTTTGAGCCTGTTATCTCAGAGCATGTGATCTTAGCACTTTTTCTAGTTCTGTTTGTACTGCTTCTATAATTGATCCCACTCTTGTCATTTCATTCTTCAATACTGGCTTGACCAGAGTCTACAATTGATTAATTTTTATGGCATCAGTGTAATAGGAGGATTAAAAAAGATGTCTGACATGGTTCAGGAATTTTGCAACAAGTATATATATAATATAATTATATGGTTATGTCAATTTTTCATTGCTACATGGAAATTTCTATGTTTCCAGATTAATTCTCATCATCAGGCAATGCTGGTGTGGTTGTGTAGACGATTTACATATAAATGACAAATACTTTCGGTTTACTGTGAATGTATGTGGGTGTTTTTTTTGTGTGTGTGTGTGTGGCTAATCAGAATGGAGATTCACTTAGGGGTTTGACCCCAAGGAATTTCTGTGCTAACCAACTTTTTTCCTCCTCTTTTTTTCTTTTTCCTTGATCCTATTCCTCTCTTGTCTGCTTTCCTTCGCATTTATCTGATCTTATCATTTTCCCTTCAGTTTTATTACATTTGATGTGATATTTCTTCTTGGTAGTACCAATCCCCTTAATCCCCCTAAAATGAACCATGTTCATTATGCTTATATGAAAAACTATTTATTACTAGATCCCTTAAAAATAAAAATTTATTAAATAAACGTAACGAAATTAATGTTATATGTAGACATTGTAAATTATTCACATTAGAAAAGGGATAAAACCTAAATTAAATAACATGTTCACTGACGAATTAGGTAAAAATAAAAATGAAAATAAAAATAAAGCCAAAGATAGAATAAGTTAGTTGTTCTTTTTTTTAATAATTCCCCCCTTTGTATCAGGATAATAAACTTTACAGCAAATTGATAGATGGAGCGAAAAAACAGCAGTTTGAGGTTTCGTCTTGGAAAAAATCTTTTCTTTAACAAATAGACTAAAGGGAAGGGGATTGGTACTACCAAGAAGAAATATCACATCAAATGTAATAAAACTGAAGGGAAAATGATAAGATCAGATAAATGCGAAGGAAAGCAGACAAGAGAGGAATAGGGTCAAGGAAAAGGGAAAAGAGGAGGAAAAAAGTTGGTTAGCACAGAAATTCCTCGGGGTCAAACCCCCAAGTGAATCTCCATTTTGATTAGCCACACACACACACACAAAAACACTCACATACATTCACAGTAAACCGAAATTATTTGTCATTTAAATGTAAATCGTCTGCACAACCACACCAGCATTGCCTGATGAAGAGAATTAATCTGGAAACATAGAAATTTCCATGTAGCAATGAAAAATTGACATAACCATATAATTATATTATATTAAGCTCTATAATACTCATTATATTGAGCACTGTTTATAATAAAATAAATGCCAGAGCAATCAAAATATAAAAAAAACCTTGAGTCCTCTTCACTTGGAAATATATATATATATATATACTAGGTCCCACTTAGGTATGTTGTCAAACAGAATCAACAGCTTTTGCAGCTGTGCCAAATATATGTTAACAGATTCCTAGAATCAAGCATTGTGTTATGAATTGTTCATACACTATGAAAGAGTCAGTGGTAAAAAGCTGTGTACAAGGCAACACCTTGCGGTTCTCATCATTTACCTCCTTTCTGCTTAAATGCTGATAGACCATGAACATACTACCTAGACATAATAGGAGCACTCATTTGACCATCTTTACTGCACACAAGCTATGCACTAATTCAGCTTTCTTGATCCAGTTGATAATAGACTGATAGGAACCAGAGCCATGAAATTGTGGTAAATGATTCTGGTCAAATTTATTATTATCTGCTATCATCCAGAACAGTCCTTCACAATAGTCCAAGTCCTTGTGAGTGATCAAAGAAGTTGCTACAAATAACAGTCCTTGCCACAAATCATCTTGACAGAAATATAACATCACCGTGATCAACATGTGCTCCAGTCAAATAGCATGAGGATTTTTATTCCCTTGGGATGTCAATCATTAGCTGATTTCAAAGAATTTGCATTTGTGTGTGTATAGGTATCAAAAGATTAATTAAAAATAAATAAATAAAAATGCATACTCTCTTTTCACAATGAGAAATCAACATAGATTTAACCCAGAATTACTTTGAGTAAGTTCATCAATTCAACATAATAGCCAGATAAATAAATTGCTTAGTTCAAGGGTCATTTATCATTCACTCAGATTTTGAAGCCCTGAAAATGGTACTGTACAACTGGAGGTTTGATTCAGCTTCTGAAAGGTGACCTACACACCTAAAAGTATTGGGATTCACAGATTCACACACCTGTAATTAATGTATTCAACTGTTGTAAGCAGGAAAATGTTATCAGGGCTTTTCATGCATGTTCTTTTGTGTTAGAGCTTATTGTTAAAATCTCATATGTGAATTGAAAGAACCTTCACCACAAATAGCGAGTGGGTGATTCCAGAACCCCCTCCAAAGTGTGAGACTATGGCTGTTGAAATCAGAGATATATTTCAGTCAGTTAAAATTTTTTTACCAAACCACCACTGAAAATAAGTAAGCCTGGCCATCCACAAAAAGTCAGAAAATAAAAAAAAACCAAAGATAGGAATGTAGCATTTATAAAGTACCTTCTAAGTTATATTGTCTTGTTCCATCTTGTTATAAATGAGTAAAGGCCTGTTATTTTTTAATTATTTTTTTTCTGTTTAATATATATATATATATTTTCTTTGCAGCTTATTTAAAGCCAGAAAATATTCTCAGAATTCTTTTGCAATAATAATGGCTTAATGATACACGTCTTACTAATTAACCCATAGCTGGGAGGGAGAAAAGGGGGATTCATATTAGGACCTTCACTAAGTTCTTGCTGATTTTTCATGAAAAGTAGTGTCTTATTTACAAAAATTAGTAAGAAACCTGTCACTGAAAGTATTGTCCATTGCTAGCCACTACTTTTTTCCATCTTTATGGCAGCATTTGAATTCCACAGCAGAAAAATGACATGTCTTTTGAGGCTAACCACAAGTCAACCCATTTTTTGACATTTTTATAAGAATGAAAGTGCTGCTCAGCCAGGCCAAGTGCTATCAATCAAAACAAGTGATAATCAGACTAGGCAATGTCTGGTGAATATGGTAGGTGGGATAGGACTTCCCATTTAAGCATTTCCAAGTAAGTTTTCACCCATTTAGCAAAATGTGGCTAGCCTTGTTATATTGCAAAATTACTTTGTTGTGTCTGCTTGTATAGTAACTGTTTTTTCTTCAATGCTCTACTCAAACGCATCAATTGTAGTTGATAGCAATCTCCCATGATGGTTTTGGTCAGTTTAAACAGCTCATAATAAACAATACCCAGCTGACCCCACCAAACGCAGAGCAGAAGCTTTGAACCATGAATATTCAGTTTTGTCACTGACGTTGATGCATGGTCACACACAACCCATGATCTTCTACATTTAGAGTTATCAGAGTGTATCTTCTTTTTATTGCCAATCACAATATGATACAAGAAACCTTTCTTCTTTTGCCATTAAAGCAGCTGTTCACACATGACCAGATGTTGTTCGATGTTTCTCGGCTTCAACTTGTATAGCACTCAATGTCCTTGCTTTTGAATTATTCCTAATGCTTTCAAACATTTTTTAAGCTAATGTGTGATCAACTCCTAATGATTCTGCAAGTTCAGCTTGTGCCTGACACAAGTCTTCATGAAGTAATGCCTCCAATTCTTTGTCTTTAAACTTTTTTGGTGCACCAGAGACATCAAAATCATTATTTTTGAAGCATCTAAGCCCATCTCTACATGTTGTTTCTGACAGAGCATGGTTACCATAAGTCTTAACAAGAATTTTCTGTGCTTTAACTGCAGATTTTTTTAATAAAGTAGTGCAGTAAAATTCCCCACAAATACACTTTCTTTGGCAAGAAATCTGACATGTTAAATGCTATGAAAAACAAAGTTTTTTACACTTTGGTGAAATGATATATGCTGAATTTCAAGCTTGCATATAGTACTTCCTTATAGATGTGTTACGATCTGAAACTACATGCACGCAGTTCTGTGAACGCCATCTGTTAGAAAACAACAAGAACTTATTCATGGTCCCAATACCTTCTCTAATGATATTTACACTTAAGTGAATATAATGAGTTCAATGGGAATTAGAACTCTGCTCTCCATTTAACAATTCCAAGCCATTATCCATTACACCACTTGCACATCAAAGCTTACAGCACCTGGTATTCTTAAGTGGTCAACCATTTAGGTAATGAGCAGGCTCAATGTTGTTTAATTTTGGTAATACAACAAGTGTTTCAACATAACGTGGCCATAAGCCATATAACATGTTATAAAAATTGACCATTACAACAACATGAAATTTTATTAAATCGCAAATTAAGTTGATAAAATATCTTTTCTTTGTATAAATTCACAGCATCATTGACAGAGCCTTTTCCCTGTCACTTCTCCGCCCTTTTGAATGTAAAAATGCAAATAAAATTTAAGTCCAATGCCAGGGTGACCCCCACCTCACTCTCTCTCCCCATTGCAGAACCTTCCCATTGCACTTAAATTCAATCTGAAGGATCTCAAAAGAAAAGGGCTAAGGAAACTGGACAATTTCTGGAACAACCTGCATTGCACCACCTTAATTATGACTAACCAGCTGTTGGCACAGGCTAGAGGAGAAAGTTAGAGATTATAAACCATCATCAAAGTAGCTCTCAATGACTTTCTAGGATTAAATAACATCCCTCAGGCAAGACACACACAAGATTTTGGTTTGATAAATTTTTCAGCATTATGTACATATTGAAAATTTTGATCAAACACGAATGGTTAAGTTAGTTGTTATTTCAACTAAGTTATTTCAACCCTATTTATTAACTTACTATATAGTAGTAATGGTCAACCAGATCAGCCTATATCAAAGTGTCCCCAGATAAGGTGAGTTAAATGGCATGAAACGATTAAAAATGTCTGGAAAATGTGCAAGAACTACCCATCCTAGCTCAATAGCATTTACTGAATTGTATTTGTAACATTAAAATTTAACATACTGGAGGTGATTTTGCTTGCAAAGCAAAACTTTTATCTTGCCACTGCAAGTGACTCAGATCAATTGCAAATTGTGTTGTCATATCCTGCTATGGCAACAGAAAATGACTTGAACTGAAATTTAGGAGAACAGTTGAAAAACAAGTAGCCTTGAAAAACAATGTAGTGGAAAGGAAAGTAGTGAATAATGCAGAGTGTTAAAAGATTAAAAAAGATTAAGATAAGCATTGTCCTGAAATAGATAAAAAATATCTCCAGTCAGCTTCCTTATTTTTCCATTTTACTGCCTTCTTCAAAAAAGTGCAAGTTGCTCAGTTGAATACTAACAGTTACATTCACTAATAATTCATAATTTTTTGGCTGAAACCTACAAAACTTTGCACTCCAACCAATAAATTCCATTTAGGCTGAATTGGTGAAGGGGATTTTGGATCTAACCTTAATTTCTTTATGTTGAATTAACCATCTGGCATTTAAAATGACTTCAGTATGAAACAAGAGAAATATAAGTGTTTAAATGTTGACCAATATTTCTTTCTGTAAGATTATATAAAACTTATTAGCTTCAAAATTTTTCATAAATCTTTTAAATGATGAACTACAGTTGACACTGAATAAGCAATAAACAGGATAAATTTAAAAGACACTTTTAAAGATTTCCCTATACAAAGAGAAACTTTGGCATTCTCCTAATTAAAAGAAAAATATCAGATTTTAATCACTCTTCACTTATTAATCCCTTAACTGCAACAGAAATTTTTTACTCTGCAGTTCAGTCAGAACTGTTATGATGAAAATTCCTGTCACTCAGAGGGAATGGTTTTAGAATACATTCAGCACACAAGTATATATTTAGATCGGCATTGATACACCACTCCATATATTATGAAGATAGTTGCTTATCAACTTGGTTCTTTGAGGTAGCAGCTTCAACCTCTTGGTATTTTAACCTTTACTATTCCAATGAATTTTTTTCTTGAAATGTATCAAATTTCACACAATCCAGGCACATTTTTATATAATGATTCTGAAGGAACAGTTGCATGACTAACTCATCCTGATTTACATGAGTAAAGCCAAATTTACACTAATACACAGACAGGCAGGCATATATATATATATATATATATATATAATGTGTGTGTTTAATTGATACAATGGAATTTATCAAGATATCCTGGTGCTGTAGAGTACAGGATATACTGGCTTAAAACAGATATGATTCATAAATGCCTTTATGTCACACTGACATTTTAATTATTCATTTTGCCCCAATTATATACTTTAATACAAGAAACACTGTGATAAATTTCATAAAAAAATTTATGTAGAAAAAAAAACAAAACAAAAATAAATGACATTTCTTAATATGTCAAGCTCAATCCTGTTAAAAAAAAAAAATTGCTATATTTGAACCCTGACAAAATACCATCTGCTTTTGTTAGCAATGTCATATTTGGTTGTTTGCCTTTGTTATTTTGAGACATACAAAGGCAGAACCTAAGTTTATCATCCATTAGTTTTTCTTGCATACCAACTGGATTTGGATTATACTGTTAGTCTGCTATTACAAGTTATTTTATAAGACTACTTATGCTTTCTCATATTAAATTTTAACTAAAGAATGTACATTAACTGTCAGCACAGACAGTGGAATCAGGTAAGCAGAGTTTGAATTCCCACCAAGACAATTGCATTAACTTTTACAAGAATGCCATTGGGAAAAGTGTGAATCCATCTATTCGTCTCAATTATGGATTAAACAGCAGGGTGGATTGGGCTCTTTTGGTCTTGTGTGGCAGTCTAAACTTTGAATTCAAAAGCACAGAGAAGACAATGGGGCACTACTCCACTATCTTTCCCAGGAAGCATGGAAATTAATAGATAATAAAGAAAAAGAATCTGGAGACGGGTGATCACTTACATCCTGAAGGAACATTGATATTTTAACAAGTAAAAATAATGCTGCTAATGTACACTTTTAATACTGGCTGTGATTTTTCCCTCTCCATAGTTCCCATTTGATGCATTTGTTTATCAAAGTAAAAAAAGAAAATACCAAGAAGTTTTCTTTTATATTGATGTATAGAAATAATACTGACAGAAAGGATTCATGTGCACCAGTGTTAATATGCAACATACCACAAAATGCACATATTTGCATCATATAATGGTGAACCTATTTGGAACAGTCTTTCACAAATTGCATCTTTTGTTGCTTTCTTTAGGTAAATTCACTGTGCATACAAGCCTTCCTCAAGTATGTGTTTGATTTTTTTAAAAAATTGAACCTTATTCTGCTTGGCATGTATTCCTTCCAAAACTTATCAACAATGTTTCCATATGCATAGGAAACCCCAAATGAAGTATTTCTTTACAAAACTATGAAGTTATCATACTTGGTATCTCAGAACAATGTTCAACTTTTAAAAATAAAACTGACTGAGAGTGTACAATGTTTGAAATGTCAAGTAAGAAAAGAAAAGAGAATGAAACAAAACAATACAAGTAGAAGAACTTGTTGAAAGACATTCTGTCAAATACGGCATTTATTATAAATCCAAAAAGGAATTAGAAATAGCAAGACTAGGGAAACTTTTTTAATAGATTCTGTAAAAGTTTAAATTTGGTTTTCCAGTCTCATTATCTAATAATCTACCTGATGTATGACAATTTTTAGATTTGCATATGGATTTTGTTCATTAAATGTAACAACAATTCTCAGACAGAGGTAGTATAAAACAAAACAAAAAGTAAAATTAACTGATACAGTCATATAGTAAAAGAAAAATAAAGAAAAAAAAAGTAAAGTGCCATATATGATACACACGGCCTTTTTTGATTCATGACTAACTAGGTAGATTTTGAACAGTGGGATGCTGACTTATTTTGCAGGAGACTGGTTTCCAAACAAGGCTAAAGAGCTCAGTCTGTTCTACTATTTAACCCATAACTGGGTTGAGAAGAGATGGGTTCATACCTTTCCCAAGGGTGTTTGTGTATAAGTGAATGCGATGAACTCAACTTTCCAATTTTTCATTTATAGCTATTATCTATTACATCCCACATCATTAGTCCTATAAGAGCTGTTACATTTACGATATAAAACATGTATGCAAATGCAACAACTATTATGGGAGAGTGATAGTATTTTTTTCTTTAATGTTGGAGAGACTAAAAATAAAAATTATATATATATATATATATATATATATATATATATATAGTGTGTGTGTGTATGCTTGGTTAAATTTAGAGTTTAGAATTCATAGTTTCTAACATTAACTCATAATTTTTTTTAAAAATAAATTCTAATTTTTACTGTAATGTGAAATTAATAATCAATTAGTAATACTGATTTCTATTTTAATCAAACATTAACACACCAATAAATTGTTTTTAGCATTTGCTGTTATGTTCTTCAAATTAGAAATTACTTATATTCTGATTGATCATCACAGACTTTGTAGCAGTTTTAAATAAATATTATTCATTCTACTTTATATTGAACACTTTTTTTGAAGAATAAGGTTTTCTTTTATACAGAATTTGATTCCATCCATACCTACCCTATATATGTTTATATATTTGTGTATTTAGGCAGCAAATTTTCTTTTAGAAATGTCGAATTAATTAAATTCGAAATATTATGTCTGCTTATTTTTAATAAAATCCTTTCATAATCATGGATAATCTTTCGTGTACTGTAATTGAAAGATGTCAGAAATGAGCTGTAACATTGACAGATGATATTATCATTCATTTCTCAAGGTACCCAAGTACTTTCAATCTCTTTCTGAGATCATCTTCAAGGGTGTGAGTTATGGTCACAAAAAATAACTGCAAAACTGTGTTGCTAAAAATTACTGTAATTTTTTTTTCCGCTTCAAATATAACGGTCGACAAATTGCTAGTGTTCATTAGAACGTGAAAATTTTGTCTAACCATTCGTCCATTTCTAGACATCTACAACAACATTCCTGTCTACACTCACAATATAAAAATATAATGATCAATAATACAACTATCCTACACCAAGAAAACAAAAGCAAACTAAAGATTCTCAAGGCAATATTCATTAAAACATTAAGCCATCAATTAATAGACTCAGCTATGAATACTGTAGTAATGTTCTAAAATGTTTGTAAAAAGAACAGCTTTTTCATGCTTTAACATGTGCATGACCATGACATTCCAGCATATGAAAAAAAATTCCATTTTGGATAATTTTCACATTCTAATCGTATTTACTAAGTCTCTGAAAAAGCTTGTTAAAGTGAAACATTAGATTAAAGACACTTTTCCCTACCTGTTCTTTACTTATTCTATTCATCTTTCAATCCATATATTCGACTTTCTCATATATATATATATATATATATATATATATATATATTGTTTTTCTTTAATCTGAAGTGGAAGAGTAGGAAGGTAACTTCCAAGAACCTGATCCTAATCAATATTAAAAATTTTTAACATTAAAAAGTGATGCAGGCAGAGAGCTCAATGTATTAAGAATACAGAGCCAATATAAATTAGTTTCTCTAATCCAAGACCTTTGAATTTTGAAAATTTTCTCTAATATATATATATATATATATATATATATATATATATAGCCCTAATTTGTATTATTTTATTTCATTTACCAATTAAGGCTGTACCTTAACTTGAGATATTTAAAGATGTTTTTGAAAGTACAGAACTTGATAATAGATATGAAAGTGTAATGCCTAATAGTATTCAGCTTTACACTTAAATCTATTATCAAGTTTTGTAGTTTCAAAAAAATCTTTGAGTATCTTAAGATACAGCCCTAATTTAATTGGTAAATTAAACGATACAAGTTAGGGCAAAAAAAAAAATATATATATATATATATATATATATATATATATATAAATAAGCAACTACAAAACCAAAAGTCCTTGCTGTGTTTTATTTATTAGAAAAAGGAAAGGTATACAGCAAATTTAACATACTTTTAGTCCTTAAAGTAATCCCATCAGCATCCAGAAGTCTTTGCCAATGTATCTCCAGCTGCACAAATGCTCCTGGCAGTAAAGATCAGAGAAAGCAGCAAAAAACAGACTGTCACTTGTTTGTTTATTTCCAACAGTGTGTGGGGTAGCCACTTGCTCAACTTGTATGCCTTTCCATATGTAATGCAGATGAAGTCTGACTCTTTCATCAGAAACCTGAAATCATTCAACAAACTAACTAAACTGTTGTACTCCTCTATGGCTGCCTTCAGGGCTTCATCATTCAGTACCTGTGGCCGACCACTGCAGGGTTCTTCAGAAAGGGACAGATCTCATCTCCTGACCTGAACTTTTGGAAGCAATGTCTGGCGTTCGATTTACCTCAAAGGTTTGACATAGTCGACAACTTGAGGGGGCTGTGGAAAAGTCAAGCACTTTAAAATCAAAGACAATGCCAAATGAGCTGCTTTGACACTGCCATGTTACCTTGCAATATTTTTTAATTTCAGTAAATGTGATATCTTAAAAAATATTTAAGTCATTCAACCATTTAATATTAATCAGTTTTGGATAACCATTTCCATTTTTCACTCAAGAAAAGTTTTATTTCTTCTAGCAATTCCACAAACCAATTTAAGACTTGGCCATGGATTAACTATCTGACATTGTTGTACATAACGTTGTGTGCAACGTACCTATGTGTAACATTTGAATTGGCGTATCAGAAGAACTCAAGAAAATAAACATTTGTATTATTCTTCATACTTACCTGTTAATTACAAAAATCAAAGAGAAAATAAAGAAAAGGTTACCTCCATGTTTTCAACTTCATTGTCACTATCTTCCAATGTTTCACAAAGGTAAACCACATGGAAAGATAATGGAAAATTCTGAAGGCGACGGATATAACTTTGGATAACTCCTAGTACTTTGCCAGGATTTTTCACATACTACAAAAGAAAGAAAAAAGAAAACGTATTAATATTTTCTTGAAATGAAAGCAAAATTTAAAACAAATACAAAGTGTATCCCTTAAATAAAATATGTAGCATTCTTTGAATAAAAAATTGTTAAAAATAAACCTAAAAAGTTAGTATAGGAACTTTGGTGCCAGTCACTAGGACATGGATGGCGAACAGTTAGAGTTGTCATTTTTAGTACTTTTAAATTTGTTGTAAACATAAATGGGTCACTCATATACTTGCCTATATATATATATTTTTTTAAACGAGGAACTTGTTGTTGTATCCCAGTTGGTAATGTTTTAATTTGAGGTTCATATTTTATAGTCTTCAGCTTAACGCATGCAGAACTTACATTCATACCAAGACAATTCATGCGGGGGGGGGGGGGGATGAGTTTATATAGTTCATGGAAGTGTTTCATGTGGGTAGGAAGAATCAAAAATTGTCAGCATTATTCAGACCATATTTTTCATTAAGGCAAAAAAGTTAGGCAAGAACTGCCATTCTCCAAGAATGTTCTCAGCCCTACTTTCTAAGGCCATTTTCTTTCGTTACGTAGGCTAATGATCTTACTAAATTTTCTAAAAACTTCAGCTTAAGGCCAATTAATTTTGTCTTCCACACTGCATTTTCTTGAAATTCTACTAATTCTATTTCCAGATTATTAGAATGAAGCCAATCAAACATGGAAAGGTTAACATCATGAAATTAAGTAGTATGGGCGGAACTGGGTGAATTGTAAGGTGGTATCTAGTTCTTAGAATTGAGAAATCTCTTTGAAAGTAAATGCTTAGCATTATTTACTATGGATGAATACTTTTTGAGTCTTATGCACTGTCAATTGAAAAATCTTGAAGTGCTTCTTTAATAATAGAAAATATTCCTACTTTTCTTTCAAAAGCATTAATATGCCCAAATATTGATGACACAACACTTCCATTACCTTGCAATATTTTTTAATTTCAGTAAATGTGATATCTTAAAAAATATTTAAGTCATTCAACCATTTAATATTAATCAGTTCTGGATAACCATTTCCATTTTTCACTCAAGAAAAGTTTTATTTCTTCTAGCAATTCCACAAACCAATTTAAGACTTGGCCATGGATTAACTATCTGACATTGTTGTACATAATTAACACAAGAAACTGATTGTTAACTTCATTCAATAGCTTAGTGAATTGATGTTTGTTAAGTGCATGAGCAGCTATAAAATTCCCAATGAAATTCAACTAAATTATGTTTTACTTCTTGTTTCAATAACTGAACAAATCCAGTATTTTTTTCTAATAATGCTTGGAGCGCCATCTATTGTCACAGATACAATATTTCCAAGCTTAATGCAAAATTCAATAAACATCTTCAATTAATACATAATCCCCTTTAGTTTTCTTCGAAAGTGTCATCAATTTGATTAGTTATTCATTCATTATATTGGATTTTCTGGAAAGTTCATGCCAATTTTTAAGGAAAATTAAAACACAAAACAAAATCATGTCATTAAATATTTATTCATTTAAATATGAACTATTTTGTTGCACAACCTTTCTTCATTTTTCCTTCAACTTCCCAGAATTTTGGTGGTTTCTCAGTAAAGAACTTATTAAGATGTTTTTTTTTATATCATCCAAAGGACTAAACTTTTTTACCACTGAGATTATTTTGCGAGGAACTGAACAAATGAAAATTCAACAAAGCAATGTCAGATTAATATGGTAGGTGGGGTAACACATCCAAAGCACACAGCAACAGTTTTTGCTGGGTAGCCAAAGAAACATGAGGTCTGGCATGTGATGAAAAACACCACCTTTGCTGTTCACCAATTCTGGGTTTGTTTCTGAAATTGATGCCTTTAGTTTGTCCAGTTGTAAGCTGTACTTTTCAAAATCAATTGACTGTTACTTGGCAGAATATCATAGTAAATGATTTCTTTCCAATTCTGCCAGATACAGAGCATGACATTCTTAGAATGAAAACCTACTTTTGGAGTGGCTAAAGTTGGCTTATGTCACTTACTCCAGGATATTTTTCACTGGACATTGTTGTAAATAATCCACTTCTCATCACCCGTCACAGCTTACTTCAAAAGGAGGTGTATTTTCATTATGTTTATGCAGCAAATCAGATAGAAATGTAATCCAAAAAATTCTTTTCCCTTAGATCATGTGGTACCCAAACATCGTAGTGATTTGAGTACCCAAGCTTCACGGAAGTGCTCATAGATGGTGGATTTTGATAAATTTACTGTTTGTCAATTCTCGCATTGTGTCATGCATGTTTTTCTCAATCAATGTCTTGATTGCGGTGTCATCTATAGTAGGGGTCATCCTGAGTGTTTTTCATCAATAAGGCTATAATCACCAATAATTTTTTTAAAACCCTAAGTATCATGTTTTTTGAGGCAATCCCTAATAAAATGCCATGTACAATAAAAGGCTTCTCAGTATAACCAACTTCCCAAAATATGATCACATATCCAAACATCAGAAATGTTTTTTGAAGAGCTTCTTCCTTGGGTCAACAACTTTTCAGCTTCCTTTCATGTGTGCATTTATATAAGTAGGTAAAGTAGCTATTCCATAACTTCTTATAGCAAAGTGAAATGAATAAAATTATGTTTTACTAGCAGTATAGCCCGGTGTTGCTCGGGTGTAATGAAAGCTTTAAAACTAATCCATGGGCCTGGAGCTCAGACTCTTTGGACGTTGGCACAAAAGACTAAAAAGCAGTAGTTATTTCCAGTTAAAGCGAAACTGTAAACTGAAAGAAAAATGAATGTAAGTCAAATTTTGATTTCCTGGTATCGATATCAAATAAGTTTTTTTTCGTCGTAAACTCAATTTTGAAGTCTAAATAAGTCCTCTGAGTAAATCATATCATGGCTGAGACTAAGAACTACAATTATACCTACTTAGAGCCAAACTCAAAGCAAAAACTAAAATAAAGGGCTGAAAAAATACAGACATACAGGCAGATAAACAGACACACACACACAAACATCTTGCCTTTTATATATAATATATTATCGATTTTCTGCACTATTTTAAGAACTGCAACCTTGAAACTTCTGAATATTGTTTCTTATGTCTTTGTCTATGAGTATATCAAATTTCATTAAAATCGGACCACTCATTCTATAACCCGATTTTTTTGATTATCGATATTTATTAGGGGTACCTCGACACAAAACCTAGCTAAGAACACTTGCAGACACTTATAGTACAACTGTGTAAATTTTTAATAAAATCAGTTCAGCCATCTATAGGTAACGGACACACACACACACACACACACACACACACACACAAAGTTCCATTTATAAATAAGTTTAGATTAGATTAGATTTAGATTAGATTATCTAATCTTTATTATTGGTGAAAATTTGTCAGTCATTATTCAGATTATTTGTAAAAACAAATTCCATTTGTGCTTGGTACATTATCAGTGAATATGGATAGTAGAAAATATATTAGAAAAAAAATTGCTTCCTCCTACCCCCAAGGCATATAAATATTTTTCTTGCCCATGTGTTAAGTGATGTTGATAGTTTTTAATGCAATATGTCTCTGAGTCCCACAGTTGGTGATTTAGGTGTGTCCCTAGGAAATTGTGAAATTCAATTGGTCCCGACTAAAGCTTTTTAATAAATTGTGGGTTTAAACAGTCAGGTTACAGACTAAGTATTTTTTCATTATCATCCCAAAAAACAATTCTAATCATGCTAAATCATTTAAAATTGACAGAACTTTATTAATTTAAAGTTGTTGTATTTTTTTTTTTTGATTCAATAAATTCAAAACAAAAACAATATTTACACTAAATCACAGTTCAATTAAAATACTTTATATTTTGAGAATACTGATGGAAAATGTTTTTTTTTAAATTGACAGAACAGGAGTTATTTTTTTTTTTTTTAAATTAAATACAAAAATTCAATACAAAATCAGCTTATTTAAGAAACTATATTTTTCGAAAATTATGAGTTTTTTTTTTTTTTTAACTAATTTAAAAAAACAGTATTTACACTTAATAGACTAAACTATCGCCTGGTTCACACTCCACCCACATCTATTGAACAGGTGAAGAGGCTCATCCCTTGTTCCCTGTTTAGGATGTGGTTTCCGGCTTTCTCTTTTCCATTCTTTTTACCCTTACGTAGCCCACTGCACATCAGTGGCATTATCGCCTTGCTTGGGGTGATATTAAAAAAAAAAAAAAAATCACATTTCAATCATGAAACTATGTTTTTTGAGAATTATGATGGAAAAATCTTTTTATATTGATAGAAAAAAAGGTTTTTTCAATTCATGTAATAAATTGAAAACAAAAACAATGTTTACATTTTCAGTAAAAAAAAAAAAAAAAAAGTTTTTTTTTTTGAGAATGACAGCACAAAGTTTGTTTTTTTAAAATTAAATACAAAAATAAATCATAAATACCCCCACCCCTCAAACAACCAAGAAAGTGCCCGGTAAAGTGATAGTGAAGTCTATTTCATTCCACCTACACATCCCACCCATCAATAAAAGGAAATAAGTGAAAGAAAAATCTTGCAGAAAGTAATTAAAAGCACATCAAATGATTAATAGAAGTTTATTATTTAAAATCATAAAAATTATTGGCCTTCCTACAATCTGTACCATGCAGGAAAATTTATTTTGTCTAAAGAAACTTTTTGAGTTCTGTTAAATGTTATTTAAACAGTGAACTGAATGTTAAATACAAATGTCTTCACTTGTTGTCTATATAAATAAAACTAAAAGTGTGTGTGTATGTGTGCGTGTGTATCTTCACTGATTTTTATTAACATACACTTCCACATTTTTCATCCAATTTGTTTTAAAACTTACACACCCACTGCAAATTTATTATTTTATACAATAAAGAAAAATAAATTACATGTGGCCCTTCAGTTTAATTCTTTGTTTTAATTTCTTATTTTCAAGTTGTTTTATTTTTTGTTAAACATAAGTTCAATGCAGTAACTTTTACATGGAGAGTAACTCTTTAAAAATATACACGAGTTTTAATGTCTGCAGATATGGGTTGTATAGAAAGAATGAGAATTCTTACTCTTCTCATCCCATGCAAAACCGAGTACTTACTGCTTGTAGTTTTATTAAGTACATTTAAATGTTAAAAAAAAAAAAAATCTGTGTATTACCACTAATATCTAGTTCATTTGTCAAATGATTAGTTACACTGATTTTGTGTAATATAGTGATTTTCATAGGAAATTTCAGCTGCATCCCTGGGATGCACAGATGGGAAAGTTACTGTCCTCTTTAAGATTATGTGTCAGGATAAACAGCATCTGTGTTAAAAAAAAAAGTAAAACTTTTTAGTCTTTCACTAAATTAGGCATCTACACAGATTTGCCATACCTAAAGTTTAAAATGAATTTTTTAAAAATGAAAAATCTTTCTAAGCATTTATTTTAGTTTTAATTTCAAGCTAATAGATTAAAATTTAATATTTTAAATAAGTAAAATACTTGGCTGTATTTAAAAACTAATTTAAATTGACTTGAAGGAGTTTTTGTTTTGACCTTGCTAACCATTACTGATCTTGGCATCATTTTTAGCCATCTGTCATTGCAATATAATTCTCTTTATTAAGGAATCTCCCAAAATAATATACTTTTCTAAATTTTTATTTGAGGAATATGAGCTGAATTAAAGTATAATTAATCTGATTTGAAACCAGTATCATTTACTTTGAATTTAAGACATCAGAGAAATGCATTTTTTAACAGTGGTACTGTTTATCTTGACGGCTTTTTAACAGCTCTGTGACAGGCAGATTTTTATCTGATGTTGTTCTACAATGGCTTTACTTGTTAATAAATGATTTAAGAATAAAACATGAGAGCCATTTAAGTATTCAGTAATCTTAAAAATTTAAGAAAATATTCTCCATATTATTATAAAATTATGGATACTGCCCGGCTTTATATTTACTATAGTTATCGCTCTTATTTTCTAATAATGTTGTGTATGACCAACTGTATCTAGAAAAATTGGTACATTTATACACATACAAAATTCTTTTAAAAATATTGGTATTTGATGATTTGTCCGCTTTCCCCATTTATGATTAGTAGATATAGTTTTTACTAATAATTTTACTAATAACATCTACAAGGGTGAGATCAATACAGAATTTTAAGATTTAAACCTTGATAAATTACGCTAATCAAAATTTTTAAAAATAAGGAAAACAATTCTTGTAAAAATTCAATATTCATAAAAAATTAAATAAATCTCAAGACAACAGTGCCCTTAATATATATCTCATTTATAAAAGCAATTTTCTAATTAAATAAGGTCTTAGTTTTATGGCATTTTTTATTTTACAATTCAGAGTAGACTTTCAGTAAATGGGGTTTCTGTTTGATAAAAAAATATTGAGGACTCCTGCTTTTAACCAATATAAATACAAATTTCTCAAAATTTCTTAAAATTAAAGTAAGTAAGGGTTACAGATGTAAAAACAAAAAACAAAAATAACTTCATTCAATTGTGAATAAGTCTTGAAAGTTTTAAAATTCAACAATTATTTGACCTTTGAAAGAATTTCCAAAAATGTGTTTTTTTTTTTTACTTAAAAAAAGACAAGACACTAAATTTAATTCTTGGCTCCCCTGCAGACAAAAGAAAAATAAAATTTTAACCCTCTAGGGCCATTCGTATCATATTTGATACAGTATGAAAACAAGCCTTGAAAGAAATATTTTCCTGAAAAATTTTTTAAGAGAAATATTTTATAAATTTCAAATGAAAGCAGTACTGACTGCTCAGTCAATGAATACCAAATGTTTCCTTATAGGGAAATACTGTATCAAATATGATATGAATGGCCCTAGAGGGTTAAACCCAGTTTTGAACATGCTAGAAAGAATTAAAAATTTAATAAAATAAAAAATACTTTGGTCTTTCCTCTTAATAATAATAAACATTTTGACAATAAAACTTAGTTTTTATCACATTTGGGGCCTTTTTTCATCATAATATGCTCTTTTTTAGAGGTACCTAAATTAAGTTTTTCGAATTAAACAATGTCTTTACATATCACTCAACAAATCTTGTGCTTAACTAAAAAACAACAACATTTTAGGCAAAATTCAACTTTATTCATCAACATAGTGTATCACCTTAGGAGACTGATTCCAATGCTTCTCTAAAAATTAGATGCATATTTTGAAGAACAATTTGTCTTTGGCCTCAAAATATGCCTCATATTTTGTTAAGTGCCATTTGATAGTTAGTACTTCATAAGAATCATATGGGTTTTTTTATTAGTGGTGCCTTCTACATATCAGGCAAAGGACATATTGAGTAATGTGTTAGTTTCATAGCATTTTACAGGATGTCCTGTTTTATAACAAGAAATTATGGATTTAAATTTTCCAAGAAGTTCTCACCATGGGCTTCAACTACAGCCTTCAGACAACTTTAGACTCTCCTGCAACTCTTCCAGACAGTCTCCTTGTTTAAATTAGTCAATGCTGCCATAATCCTTGTCCTTGGTTCAACTTTGGTATTACAAGAAGTTTTGTTGATCTTTCACTCAACTGTGTCGCACACATAATAATCTAGGTGATAAGGGTGTTGTAGTTTGTGGAGTTAAGTGGTGAGATGTAAGGAGCAATGTAGTCACAGAAATTGTCTGATAGCCATGACTGGGTTCTCCTGTTTGTAGAGTCCTGTTGCAGCAGCCACTCTCTTAACCCTGCAAAGCAGTACCTCCTCAAGGAACTTGATGTAGTGCTCTGTGCTGAGTGAGGCCTTCACCAACAAATTCGAAAGTTCTTTTCCTATCAGAATGATCAGATTGAGTTTTCGGATTTGACATACCTTCGTAATCACCATGAGACTCATCCAACTCTTTCCGAATCTTCTGCACTGTCCTCAGATTGCTACTCAAAAACTTTAATGTTTATATTCAAGCTTCTGACACAAATGCCAAGCAGTACAGAATGCTATTTCCAAATTTCAGATGGAGTGAATTGTGTCATGGTGCTCTTTTTCTCACAGATGTTGGCTAACTGACCCTACTATACCGTGTAGTCAACAAAATAAAAAAAAATAAGGGCATGTGTGAAATTAAAATATAAAATGGCAACAATTTAGCCATCGCATCCTGTATAAATAAAATAAATATAAACTTTAATAAAATGAATAAATAAATATAATAGTCTTCCACCTTCTTGATCCAGGGCAGCACTATCTCCTCAAGAAACTTGATGTAAATCTGTGTTGAATCTGAGACACTGTGGAAAGATGAATGGAGACATACTATCACCATTACTCCAAACACCATAATGTTGCATGGATATCACCCTCAGTACATATTTTGAGGATACAGAATTCTCTGCACTGCCCTCAGAGTAATACTCAAACACTCTGAAATGTTTATATTAAAGCTGACATGAATGCCAAGTACAGCATACAGTTTTCGAAATTCTGGCTGAGAGAATTGTGTCATAGTGCTTCTTTTTTTCACAGGCAGTGCCCAACTGACCCTACTATACTGGGTAGTTGACAAAAGTAAAAAAACAACACACATGTGCAAAATTAGAAATATAAAATGACAATTTACCCATCACACCATGTACATCTGTCTTGGGTCGGATAGAAAGTTCATAGTATAGTTTCAATATGCGGTGTTTAAACATGTGATTTCACTCATGAAAGACATACGCATTCTGATATATACTACATCTCTATGTAATGGATGTTTCTAGTGAGGTAGAAACAAAATTTTCTATTTTTATTTTGAAGTTAAACATTGAAGAAACTGAATGACAAAGTGTTTTTCTGGTCACATGTTTACACTAGAAATATTTTAAGGAACTCTTAAACTGCAATTGTGAATAATCAACATTTAAAAGTAAGATATAATATCTATGAATAGGTGCATCCTCCATTCTTTCATGAGATTGGAGGATGATCATGAAATGCTTTTAAACAAAAAAATGTTTAGCCAGATTTTGTGAAGGGGGGGGTCATGCTCAAGATCTTTTCAGCAACCCCTTCATATAATAACAAATGGTTTATTTTCACCTGCTGTACAAGATTCATATGGCTATACTGTAATGTATTCAGTATTTAGGAATGTAGTTCTTTGCTTTTCAGTTGTGGCAGAGAATAATTGTTGAATTATTTAGTGTTAGGAGTTCATAGGAAAGATTTCAGCAAGTATTCTTCAAATGTGATGTAATATTCAAGGTATGTATGTTGGTAGATTTGTATGTTTCAAGGAATGACAACTGATTTGTTTATCTGTGTATTTACTTGTATAGACTTGCAGCAGGCTCCAGATATGACTTCAGAAATAGATTCTTGGCAATATATTTGAATGAAGGGGAAAAAATATATTGAATGTTTCACTTATAAATTCTTGCTTGAACATGCTTCCTAGATCTGATAAGCTTGACAAAAAGCATTGGTACTGTCCAATGTTTGACATTCAAACAATCAAAAAGTGTGTTTTGTCAAACAAAATGGATAAGAATTGAACTCTGTAAGGAGTATTAGTAGAAATTATTCATATATTCAAGTAACCAAAGCAGCTAAATAACTCCTGCTATATCGTTAAACTGAGACCATCTTGGCACATTTATAATGTATCCATTGGCAAAAAAAAAAAAACATTTAATCATCTGTTTAACTTCTTCATATACAATGAGAGTTCCTAAATTCCTTGATAGAGAGTAAAATTATCTCTGAATTATCTCTAAGAGTGTCTGTTTTGTTAACTGTTGTTTGTTCATCAATGAAAAATAGTGGAACTGACAATGTATAGGCTCTTCCCAATATGGATCCAAAATTATCATATGCACCAAGCAGTCTTTTTAAGTCACTTTAACATCCTTCTCTCTTCAAAAAAGAACATCCCTTCTTAAGTTCTATCAACTAAATATGCATCTCTAAATAAAACAGCTTAATAGGGAGGATGTTGAATTATCATAATATACATTTAATAAAATTAGGATATATATAAGAATTAATGCATTTTTAATCAAATAAGATATTATCGATTCAGGAAGATAAATTTTTAAATGCATTTTCATCAGATTTATAACAACACAAATTCTTTTAGGTAAAGAATTATTAACTTTTATGTGATATGAATCTTATATGGCAGTGTGCTGGACAATTTCCTCATAGAGGAAACTTGAGATAACAGATGTGATTCTACAGAAGGCTGCTGAGAATACCATGGATGGTGCATGTGAGCAACAAGGAAGTTTTAAGGAAAATGGGAACAAAAAGAACACTTATAATCCAAAAGAGAGCTGAAATTTCTGGGAAGCATAATGAGGAAAAGGCTTGAAAAATTTGACACTCACAGGAGATGTTAAGAGCAAGAGGAACAGAGAGAAACAATGAGTAATCTAAGTAAGCTTGTGTAAATGGAAGTAGAGAGTGGACAGTAAAAAGACAAATATTACTAAGAGCTACAAAAGATAGGAAGATGTGGAAAAACATGACATCCTATGTCCAGAAAGGATCTGACCCATAGAAGAGTTTTTAAAAAGGTGGATTTATAACAGAAAAGTTTAGTCTTTGTTCTAACAGTGGTAGAATGTAAGTGGAGATGTTAAAAGTGATTCCTTTTATTATGATAAAAGGGGATACTTTAATATCTTCCCATTAAAACACTTGGGGGGGGGGGTAAAGTGACTATCCCCTTTATTTTTTTTTTTTTCAGTTTATCTTGATCATTTACTGTATGAGTAAGTTTGAACAGATTTATAAACTGTTCTGGTTGAAGAAATGGTTATAACAATAAAAAAAAATTAAGTAAAAGGTTAAGAATTAGCACAAGCCCAAATGAGGAAGGTTAAAGAACATAGCAGCTGAAAGATAAGATACTCTTGTAAATTCATGGAATAATGATAAAGTCTATTAACATTAACAAATATAGCAGAAGGATTTTCTTGAAATGTGAAACAAAGAGAAACATGAAATCCAAGCATTGTTTCTTTAGGGCAACCAAAAAAAAACAAAACAAAAAAAAAACAAAGAATAAAGTCTCAGAATAAAGTTTCACAGTGGAGAAAAAAATTCAGTCAGACTGTGGTAGACTAAAACAACCTTACTTGAAAACATACATTTAAAAGTCAGTATTTCACTCAATGATAATTTCAATATAAGAGAATAACAAGATAATGAATCATTACAGTATTAGAAAAACTTGACTTTCTGCCCAGGTATCAGGTCAAGTATTTTAGCAGATACTAACTTTAATTAATGGAAGGAACCTGGAAAAATTAAAGCTAAAATGAAAAAATCCATAGATGTCACAAACTGTTTCATTTTATATTGAACATGAAAATATTCTTATCAAATAAACACTTGTTATACAAAAATGTATCAACTAAGAATTTTGTAACCTACAGTAAATATTAACTATTGTCACCAAGTTTAAATTTGTCTACATGTAATATTCTTGAAGCTATAAATGTCTAAAGTTCATCCAAAGTTTTATTAAGTAAAACAAAAAATACAGTGAAATTTCAAAATGCTCAGATTTTAAATTTATTAAAACTTAAGATATTGATCTAATAATTGATATTTATCAATAAATTTGATCAAGAAACACCTGTGAATTTTCCAATTTTTCTGAAGGTGTTATTGCCCAATTTGAGATGGAGGAACTTTTATGCATTTTGGTGGTACCTAGATAAAACTGAAAATTTCAAATAAAGTTTATTCCACTGTGTGTGTGTGTATATATATATATATATATATATATATATAGAGAGAGAGAGAGAGAGAAAATTAATTATAATAACTGAATATTTACCAAGAAAAGTCATCTATTTTTATTCTATGAATTTAGTTTATCCTAATTTTTATGAAAAGGACTTTATTTTCTCCTTGGAATTTAGGTCATTTTCTTCAAAATTGAAGTTTTAAAATGGAAGCTAGTGAAGTGATTTGAAAATGAAGGTTCAGTGAATTCTATTTTGTAATCGATATCATGATATCAAATGTTCGATATACAATATTAATTATAGATTCCCCTTGATATCACATGTAATTTTTAATTTGAAGGATGTTCAGAAAAAATGCCTAAAGATATTAATTCAGTAAAAAAAATTATGCAATATATATGGAAATTAATTTTTCTTTTAATTTAAATAAACACTAAGCTATTAGACTTCAAATAAAATTTGAAATTTAAGTTCAAAGACAACATTTAAATTATTTAAAACACGTTTTTCATTTGTTTTTTTTTCTGAAGTTCATGGCTGTACCTAATTAAGTTTGTATCTTGATTTTGTATCTGGTTTTATATAAATAAGTGCATAATTTTAAAATAAAGAAAAGTTTATTTTGTTGAGTTAAAAACTGAGGTCAGAGCTTACTGAGTAGTTTGTGGTGTTAATACAAACCTAGTTGCACTAATGAAAGACATGTTACTTCAATAAATAAAAAATACACACACACAGAATTTAATTTTTCTTTGCAAAATTGGATCTGCTTAAAACCTTTTGAATGTTAATTTCTCCAAAGAAACTAAAAGGTCATTATTTAAACTAAACACACTCAAAATATTTTCTATATGCCATGACCCTTCAGGATGCTGGCAATCATGGCTCTTCACAATTTCTTGTGTTTTAGTAAATTTTATCTTTTTGTTATCTCTCCTAAACCCTGTTCTACCAACCATTTACACAAGCTTGTTAGGTAGGTTAAGCATTGCTTTCCTCTGTCCATCAATATGTCTCCCAAGTATCAAATTTTCTAAGCCCTCTTTTCTCATTATGTGATCTAGAAATTTCAACAATAAGTGTCTTTTTGTTTCCATTTTCTCAATGGTATTCTCAGCATCCTTCTGTAGAACTACATTTCTGTTGCTTCAAGTGCAGGACAATTTCCTCGCAGATGGCAAAGAGCCTTCATATGTGAGGAAATTGCCCAAGATTCAATGTCATATAGAAGGAATGATATTATGTAACAGTTTAGTGCTTTTTCTTTGTTTCTAACAATTTTCCCCCGTTTTTTAATATTTTGATTAGATCTTGGGAAGAATCTTTCACTATCCCAATATGCCTTCAGGTTTCAGTGTTGAACCATAGAAATTTATATAGGAAAGCTAAATTTTCCCTAATTTTACCTCAGGTTTTGTATTGCAGACATTTTGATAAATCTTATTTTAAAGATTGAAAAAAAAAAAAAATGTTGTAAAGATTTTGACTGAAAGTGAAAGGTAAAAAACAAAGTACTGAAATAAGCCAACAACATCTTTCTTTTAATTGCATGTGAGTTTGGAAATGTCACAGAACAAAGTAAAAGGCAATAAACAAAAAATATAAGAAAAAGTACTTTTTGGCCATATCATGTTGAAACACCAGTTCCCATACAAGGAAAAGTTTAACACCATTTAGGAATACCAAGTGCTGTAAGCTTGGATGTCTAGGTGATGTAGTGGATAATAGTTCAGTATTGTTAATCAAAGATCTGAGTTCTAATTCTCATTGGGTTGATTATATTCATTCATGTGGTAAAGGTATGAATCCACCTCTTCTCTTCTAGCTATGGGTTAATTAGTAAGACTGGCATCACTAAACAAAAAAAAAAAAAAAAAAAAAAAAAAATTTAGGCCAACTGCTAACACAAAAAAAAACAAAAACAAAAAAACAAATGGCTATTTTGCATTCAGCAAATCACAAGGAAGGGAATATTAATGATAAACAAAACTAAGAGACATATTTTAAAACGTAGTCATTAACCCAGAATAATGGTATTTCCCAATGTCATGCATCTTTTTTTTTTTTGGCTTTTAAACCACTTATTTTCCATCTACAATTCTGAAAACAAAGAACAAGGATGTTTAATTTATTTATCCAGTGAAAAATGTGTTAAGCTGACATGTCTATTCACATGATGATTGTTTTAAGATTTCAGATTTCAGATTTCAGATTTTTGTGCATAGGGAAAGAAATGTGTGAACTACCTGTTCATATAAAATAAAAAATATGAAATATACCTGGTCCCTAGGAATCTGTCAGACAGTATCTCCTCATTGTACTGAATACTTCAGTGGGTATAATCTAACATTTTTGATAAAAGTGGACAATTTCTGACCACAAAATGTAATAGTGTATGGAATCCCCCCCACCCACCCACGCACACACACAAAACTGACCTTGTGTTATATTTGCTTGGTGGGGAGATGAATAAATAACTAGTTCATAACCTCCAATCAAGACCAATTATATTTAGTTATGCACAGGAACTGTGAGTGAAAGGGCATGGAATACCTGAGTCTAGGTGTTAAAAGCCCCCATCTCTGTTGTAGCCAGGTATTGAACTCACAGCTTTTGGGTCAAGTCACTGGACACACTGCTCACTGGATAAAAGCATTGGTTGAATTCAGTGACTTGATTCAAAAGGGGAGATAACTGATACTGAGACATCCAGAAGATGCATGGCATACAGAACTAGAACAGTCTACCCCAGTGAACAAAATAAGGGTTCAAATTGAAATTCCAATCACCTGAAGAAGGCCAGAGTGAACAACAGCTGAAACATTGTAAATATGAAAATGAGGACAACAGTTCAAACAATATAAATAGTGTAAATAATTACAATACTTCATCTTAGAAATATAAAAACAATATTAGTACTATTTTTTTTTCTCTCTCTATCTCCTTAGAAAAATGTATTGCTGGTAAATACCTTTAGTATCAAAATGCATTGCTGGCACTGCTACTATGGAAATCTATTTTTAAACTTTCATAGTGTTGTGACCCCCATTTAGGGGGTTCACTATTTGCTCATAGCTGGAACCCTAACAGATGCTACTACTCTGGGTCAGATTGAACCTGGGAACAACAGCCATTAAGAGGTGGTTCCACACTCATCAAAACCTCTAATTTTCCCGAGACAAGGGCTTATTAAAAGCTTAAATATCAGCTCATGGGCTCAAAATGACTAACTCAGATAGTAAAATGTTTACTATACAAACTGAAAAACCCATCTCCAATTTAAAACAGCAAAAATAGCGTCAATTTTAGAATTAATGAACAAATGTATTTTCCTACTTGGGAGGACTTTTTATATTGTCCTTGTCTTACATCACTTTCTATAAAGACAATTTAATTATGAACCTTGGATTTATTTTATCTGTGTGTGTGTGTGTGTGTGTGTGTGTGTATATACTCACACATTTTGTCACTAATGTATGTGTCCTCTCTTATAAGAAAACAGTGTGATGACTAAAAAGAATAACAATTAAGTCATTAAGTGGGTCAGTTACTTTCCTTGACTGGCAAATTTCTCTCTAAAACAATAGCACTGTCATTAGAAAAAAAAAATCACAAAGGGGGAGAGGGAACCCTACAATTTCAGCTTAGAAAAATGTCACAAATTTGGTATCTGGAGAGGAAAAGCCACATTTAAGTTAAATAATATTAGAAAGGAATAAATGACATATTCACAAAAGTCACATTTAATTAATATATTTTGAAGAAAATTAGTTCTTTGATTTCCACTCCAATTAATAACACAAGATTCAACATTAACACTTTAAAGGCTAAAGTTCATGAATCTAACTTCTTTTCTTTAAATAAAATTAAGTGTTTTAAAACAATCTCTAGGCAGGAGTTAGAGCAAAATGAATAGATTAAAGGCACATAGCCAAAATACATATTAAAAATGTTGATCAATTCAAAAACAGAAAAATGAAATAAGTAAAATCGAACAGCAATTTAAAAGAAAATAAATCTGTCTTGTCTCATTTCTAGAAATGAGTTTGGCTGTAATGTACACAAATTTTCTCTTCTACTCAAATGAGTAAAACAATGACCTTCTGTGTGAATCAATTATAATTGTATTCCTTTTGATAGTGGATAGAGAAAATCCAGTAGAGCATAAGACGGAAAGAAGTTCTTTCTTTGTTAAGGAAAATATATTTGTCTTCTTGGAAGAAGAGGAAAAAATAGAAGATTCCACCTCTCAGTTGCTCCTGTTATAAAAGCAAATAATTTTGATAATTTGGAAGAGATGAATTCAGTAGGGTAACAATGAACAGCAAACATGCATTAAAATTTGACATTGAATAAACTCACATTTTAGTCCAAAGGGATAAGCCAACCGATTTGAGGTTCCACCTAAAGTAGATTCTGCTGACTTTGCATTAATTACCTTCTCTTAACAAAAGGTATGAATCTCCTTTACCTAACTTATCTCCCAAAATATGACCCTTGATTTAAAAAAAAAACAGGACACCAAACAAAATAACATAATAATGGAATAACATTGTCAATCAAATATGACATTTTATGGGTAAACTTTTGAATGTAATTCTAAAGTTAAATTATCGTATTTACTGGCATACGAGATGAAAATAACACTAGAAAACTTTGTCCAATGCATACACTGGTATTATCACTGTCATCAAGGTTTGAAATGGACAGCTTTAATGAAAGTCAATTAGGTTTGAGATGCTTCCCCAAATACTTTTGTGCAAACCAGGCATGAGCTATGCCACATCACAAGCTGGGCCACACTGCTAAAATGATTGAAATTAATTTTTTATAATAGGTACCTCATTTTTACTAGAGAAGACCATATATGTAAGCATATGTCTTAGAAATGAAGGAAAAGTTTTTTTTGGGGGGGGGGGGGGGAGAAGATATTTCTATAGTTAAAAAAATTGAAGTCTTGGTATAATATTATTGCCAATGACAATATGATAAACACATGTAATTTATTTCTAATTTATTTGAATATAAAAGCATTTCTTCTTTAAAAGAAAAAATATAAATATTTCTGGTTTCAAAAGCAAAAAATGCTTAAACACATATGACCTTCCTTAGTGAAAAATTGGCAACGGTTTAAAATCCTGATAACATTTTTTCCCAAAGCTTACAAAATTCACAAAACATTGTACTGTTTATGATATACATGATTATGTGAGTGAACAAGTGAGAATGAAGTAAAACAAAATTATAAGTGTTATTTTCCTTATGGAATTAAGTGTGCCATTCAGAAAGATCAAACAGGCTGCAGTCTGCCCGTGACTGGTGTAAATCATGAGATTTATGGGGGTGGAAGAAAAAAAAAACAAAAAAAAAAACAAAAAAAACAAAAAAACAGATATAACATTTCTAATTAACCAGATGTTACCATATATTTTATAAGGGTCATAATTTACTTTGGGTCCAGACAAAGTATGCTTATAGTAAAATAGGCTTAAATTAAAGTTTTGAGCTAATAAAAATCTAAGTAACAGAGAAGAATCGGGGTCTTTTCCATACTTTAATTTTAATTTCCACATGGAAATGACCGATATAACTTGGAGCTTAGTAAAAACAGCCAAAGCTTACAACAAAGTAAAATATGCACATTATGCTAGGAGCAAAAATTGGCTATTAAGTTGTTCCCAGACAAAAATGAATTCTAAAATGAAAGAACAGAAATTATGACCAAGTGTAACCATACCAACAAATACCTATTAGGATTGTGGTGATACCGATCAAAGCGAGGGACCAGATGTTTGCCCTCCAAGGACCAGAAAACAAATGACCAAAACTAGTCTTTGCGCACTCAGCTTCACGCATATGTTCCGGCAGAAAACCAAAAATTAATTAAATATCAAATTCCTGTTCATGAGCCTACGCAAATTTTATTTATCATCCAATGGGAAGCCCAGAATTAAATACGGGTGCAAATTCCCAAATGACTTGTTGGGACCCACCAAGACAAAATAAAAAGCCAAAACAGAAAGCATCGTCAGTTGAGAAAGTATGAGCATAAATAGCACGTTCCTTGACCTCACCAAGCGATCCACTATGCTCGCCTCCTTTCCCTCTCATCTTCTTCTTCACTGTCCCTGAGCTACTTATCCGACCAAAGGGGCGGATACATCAAAGACGTTCCTAACTGACAAACGCTCCCACATACATACGCACAAACTCTCTTTTCAGCATTCATTGCCATGAACATTTTAACGTCCTTTTGAACCCGTCCTAAAGACATTACTTAATTTGTAAAAAAAACCTTAATTGATATCTGTGTATATATAAATGTTGTTTCTATACTCAATTTGATTTTCTTGTTTTATGACCCCTTTTATAACTTATAGTTAGGCTATCTACTAATGAGGCCAAATTCAGTTAATCTGATTTTGGCACACAACTACTCTTCACTAGAACGGATAACCCACTATAGGATCATACAATAACAGATGAAAGTGTTCTAAGACCTTTAAGTAGCTTCTCCTAATTTTAAAAATTGTGCATTCATAAAGGATCCCTGCTATATGAGTGTCTGAAAAACAGTAAAATCAGTTATTGTAAACCACATACGACACCAAAAGATAGAAACCTAGGTTGCGAAATAACTTGTTTCCAAATTAATTAATATATATATATATATATATTAATGTGTGTGTGTGCTGGGGAAGAGAATTTCTTAAAATATTTCTGATAACCAAATATTTTGGAAATCTAGATCTTATACTAGTATTTTTATTGTACTTGCAGTTATGAATATAAGTATAACCTATTAAGTTCATAAATATTGAGTTTAACTTTTACAGCCAACTGGTGGCTATTGCTTATACTACAAATCTAAATGTCACATTTTTTTTTAAGTGATTGAAAATAATAAAAATAAATATAAAAAAATGCAGTATCAGCTTTGGTTTTGATAAAGAAAATTTTCATCTAAACATTCACAAGTTAAGAAAACAGCTCACATGACAGACAAAATATTGCCCCAAATTAGGATTATAATTGTTTTAAATTTAAAACTCATTAAAATGGGGGGAAGGGGGATTTTGAAAAATTAATATTGACAGGGAAAAGGTCTCAATAACTGCAGAATATTTGATGATCATAGATCTAGCCATCCTCAAGTTACAAGATGACAGACTTACAGAGGGGAAAAGAAGATATATATAAGGAATATGACTGACAGTAGTTTGCTCAGGCAATGATACACATCATAGTAAAGGATCTGTACACATCCGTTGTAGACGATTAGAAGAGATTATTCAAGCTACAAGAAACCACAAAAACTATTAAAAATTTACATTAACTTCTTGAAATCAATATTATATAATAAAATTTTCATCACTGCATCTGATTTATTTGGTTTAAGTGAGGTGGCCAAAATCTTTTGCACAACCATTTTTGGGACTAGTCTTGCATCTTCCATGCTCCTTCAGAAACCCTGCTAAAATACAATAACTAGGTGTAAAAATGAATCCAATATGGCCAAAGTTTCATCTGTAGACAGCAGAAAAAAAAAAGAAATCCACTTATAAGATGGCAGTTACTAGAAATTTAAAAGTTTTAAAAATAGTTAAAAACATTTGCACAGTACTGTACAGCACTTTTAGAAATATCTGTTAATAATGCCAATTCTTAATTTTTGTATCTAATCCAAGATTTTGAAGTTGGTTCAAAGATGTCAATTGATTTTTTATTAATATCTTTACTATTGTTACTCCAGTCCTCTAGCGAGCACTTTCTTGATAAAACTTCTGCTCACCTTGAAATATATTGAAATCAAGCAATTTTTGTGTATTATTATTACAATATTTTTCAATTTGTTCAGTTAAATCAAAGATGTGATGTTAAATACAAAATCTATGAAGCACAGGTAAGATGCATTTACTTATTCAAAATTTATTACTATAAAAATAAAACACATAACCTATCAGAGTGTGTATTGTGCTGTAATGAATATTGGCCCAGAATGAGAAATCAGAAAGCAGAGTTTAAATTCCAGTTGAATTCATTACATTCACTTAAATAAATGCAAATACCCTTGGGAAAGGTATTACTCAATCCCATCTCCATCAAGCTATGGGTTGAACAGCAGTAGAGATTGGGTTCTATAGCCTTGGTTGGCAACTGGTCTACCGTAGAAAGTAACAGTAACTTACTGCAGGAAAATCTTCTGCCTAGTCAGTCTCAAAAGATACATGATCACCCAAGCGTGTACCACATACAGCAATTAACTGACTGACCCTAGAAGTACTACTTTTCCACAGTCATCATCAAAATTGATGCACTTGTTACATTCGGTGCACAGACATTGAACTTAATAAATTCCTGAGATTGATCCAAATTCAGCAATATTAAAGAAAACTTAACCTTTAACAGTATACTAATATCTAATTGCCAAGTACGCAAGTTTTTAACTACCATTTTCTTTTCACTAATTCAAGAGTGTGTAGTACTCATTTGCAATCATGTTAGAACAACAGTAGTTTGTTTGCATCAAGTCACTTTTATGTGTGAGAAACTTTGGTTTGCTCCTACAATCTGGGTCAGTCTTTCCATTCACATATCTCACATTTTTCCATGTCTATTTGCATTTTTTCTTCCTATTCTTTCAAAATTTTGGTAAACTGATGGACTGTTAATGCTTTTCCCATACCTCTGCTCTTTGCCAGTCTTACAGCTCAAATTTGTCTATATAGAAACCCAACATGCCAACTTGTCACCAAATGATCTACTGGCATGATTTGACTATTCATTTACATTTATAAAAAAAACCTCCTTTTACAATGACATCACCCATTCTTCCACTTACAAAAATTTATAACTGATATTGTCAAAACTGTTCTTATACAACTACTGGCAAATATGTCTAGGTAAAAAAAACAAAAAACAGACCATTGGCTTTGCCAAGGTTTTTTTAAGCCTTTTCTTAAATTTATTCTGCATAAGAAACCTCACCAATCTAATGGAGAGGTTTTTATATAAGCAACTTCATCTCAAAAAGTTTTAGAGATATTTTATTCTTTTTGACAAAGGGAAAAATTTATTATTTGCCATCATTTTCACTCAACTTGGCTAGTATAAATGGGTGGATATATTTACTAAGTTATCTGTAAGTTAATATCCAGGTTAGATTCCTTCAAACTTTTAAACCCATCTAATTTCTTAAAAGCAACAAGCTTTCTTAATCCATTCTTTTTCCATGTTTAATTTCAATAATCTTTAAATGCAAACAAGTCTTCTCTCATGTTTTAACCCAGGTTCTATACCATAAAACCAGACCTTTTGACATTTAATTATTTGCCAACCATGGTCAAAGCATCACAATTTAAAGGACATAATTTGTTCTTTGACAAATCCAAACTGTCAGCATCAAAGCTTTTAGACGTTGAGACTATTAAATAAAACAATTTTTTGTGGGGTGGGGGGAGTCATTAGTAAGTGAAACTGCAGATAAAGCAGAATCATTGTAGTCAATTTGATGTATAGTATTATCATCTAGCTGTAACTAAAAAATAGAGATGACATTTTTCTGCTTTCATAATGATATGTTAGCCTTAAGTGTAAAAATGATCAAAGATACCTAGTCATGTTAACATCTTTATACAAAACATAATAGAAATCAACAAGAAAATATGGTAAGTTATTCAAATGGCATAAATTAGGTTGTAAATTTACCTGGTCACTTATCTGATATAGTAACGAAGATCCATTTAATACCCATGGGAATTGGGTACATAGAAACTTTCAGCAAAGTTGGTGTTGAAATGCTTGAATGCTGATCCAAAAACACTAACATACCTTCAATGTTTTTTTAATTTCAATTATGTAGTGATAGTATTTTGAAAAAATGTGCCCCCTTTGATAAAACTGGGTTAGACTCTTGTGATCTGAAGATTGGACAAAAGTGGCAATGCTCAGGGTCTTCACAGTTGAAGGAATACAAGATTCAGAGTTAGGGGTTTTTTTTTGGGGGGGGGGGGTTCTCCTACAAGGTTATCAATTCTTTGGGAGTTATTTAAAGCCGAAACATTTTTGGGATACTAATAATATTTCTTTATTTTGTCAGTGAATGTGGCATTAAGAATTTTTTTTAAGAACATTTTTTTTCAGATACAATCTTACTATTTAATCCATAGAGAGAGAAGATTGATTTATATCTTTCCCCAAGGATATTTGGGTGTAAGTGAATGTAACAAACTCAATTGGAATTCAAACTCTGCTTTCCAGTTTCTTATTCCTATTTATTGGAGTAAGAAAGACATTTTGATAATTGACCATCTTCAGATGAATCAAACAGTTAATGCAAAATCCTACAACTTACTGTGCTAGTTAAAAGAGGCAGTAAATGAAAAATGATTCTTCAAAACTGTCTTGTTAATCTCTCAGGATGTGCGTTGTGGTGCATTAGATATCGGCTCGGAACGAGAAGTCAGGGAGCCAAGTTCGAATTTGAGCTGAATTCATTGCATTCACTAACGCACAAATACCCTTGGGAAAGGTATTAATCCATCTATTCCTTCTGGTTATGGGTTAAATAACAGGAGAGATTGGGTTCTATAGCCTTGGTCAGCAACCAGTCTACTGGAGAAAGCAATGACAACCTACTGCGGGATAATCTTCTGCCCAGTCAGTCATATCTCTTTCGAGACATGATCGCCCAAGCGAGTATCATGTATGGTACTTAACTCAGTAGTAATACTTGCTTCTTTCTGGTACTTGGTCTTTCATTTTGTTGTTCATACTAGATAAAGTAGATTACTTGTTATTTTTCCTCACATCATGTGTATCTGGTGTGGCCAAGCATTCTTTCCACATCAGGCATATCAAAATGTTCAGCTTTCTTTTTTTTAATCATATCACCCCGAGCAAGGCGATAACACCACTGATGCGCAGGGGTCTACGTAAGAGTGAAAAGATTGGAAAAGAGAAAGCTGGAAACCACATCCTAAACAGGGAACAAGAGATGAGCCTCTTCACCTGTTCAATAGATGTGGGTGGAGTGTGAACCGGGCGATAGTTTAGTCTATCTACTCCAATTGAAAAAAAAAAAAAAAAAAGAAGAAACAGTGAAAAGATTGGAAAAGAGAAAGCCAGAAATCATAACCTAAACAGGGAACAAGGGAGGAGCCTCTTCACCTGTTCAATAGACGTGGGTGGAGTGGGAACCAGGCGATTCTCTCTAATAACTGGTTTCTTTGTAGTTCCTATTCTCTTTAAAACTTCCTCATCCATTGCATGCTCTTTCCATTTGTTGCTCAACCACATTTCAGTTACTTTAAGTCCTTATATTCATTTGCGATATTTTCTGGTTTTCACTGCCATAGAAAATGACAGATATTACAAAGTAGGCTAATATTATTCTTTTTGTTGCTAATGTTATTTTTCAACCCCTAGATACCTTACTTAGTTTCTGAAGAGTATATTTCACTATTCATTTGTGCCTTCAGATTTTTGCATTACTCTGCCTGCATAATTAAATCCGTATACTTGTTTGAAGTGGATGTGTCTCGAATGTGTAAGTAACCATTTGGGCTCTTTTTTGCTCAATATCATGCATTCTGTCTCTTGATTAATTGTTAGTAACTACTTTGCTTAACTGTTAACTTTTGAATCCACTCTTAAAAACGTTACTTGTATACTCTCATATCTTGAATAAAAGTAAAGAGGGATTGTAATAAATGAGGTATAGAAATATTCAAAATTTAATAAGTAGGTGATCGAGATTTAAAGAGGGTGTAGAATTAGTTTAGTTTTGATTGAGTTTAAAAGATGTGAGAGGGGTTAGAATAAGAGCAAGAGAGTGTTGGTATTTAAAAAAAAAAAAAAAAAAGTGTTGATTATTACTCATTCAAGAGTAGATGTTACCGAGGTCATACCTGCCAATAATTAAATTTTATGTTCTCTAATTCTCTTAAAACCATTTTAGTTTCAGTTAGAATAGACACATAATTTTGTCAACTATTGTTTGATGAACTTTCAGTTAAACTTTGCACATCAAAACAGAACTCAATCAAATAATTTTGGTGTTCTATCTGCAAAGGTCAAAGGTTCCGTTTAGCTCGTATTTATTTCTAGGAAAAAATGTTAAATAATTTTATATGCTTTCACACAATAAGAGTTTGGTTTTGATAGAAATCAGAATTTTGAAAAATGTTGATTTTTTTTTTTTTTACTTTTCAGGTAAATTTTAATTTCATAAAATAATTAAGTTTTAGTCATATGCACAAATGCAGTTGTTAAAACAATACTAGCCAAATACCCATTCTACAAATAGAAAAGTTGTCATAGAAGTTCTCTTACAACTTTAAAAATTTCCGTATAAACATTTTCAGTAAGACATCTGTTTTATAAATCTATTTTTGTCATTACGTTAAGTACACTTAAATTTCTTGCTCTGGACATAGTTGCATAGAGCTAACATGAAAACAAGCATTTGAATATGTTTATCAGTATTAATAATAATGACTTTAGGAAATTTACTATGTTTTCGCTTGTTTAAATAATTCTGTATAGGTTTTTTTAAAAATCTATTTTGATTTATTTAGATAATTCCAAGATTTTTTTTCCAATTCTCTCTGACTAATTTGTAAAAATGAAAAATATCAGATGACAACAATATTTATGAAAACCAACATCTGAACTTTAACAAGGCAGATATATAAATTCTTTCAAATACAAACATTAAAAAAAAAAAAAAAAAAAAAAAAAAAAAAAAAAAAAAAAAAAAAAAAATCGCAGATTAAATATTTATTAAGACATACTTTTAAAAATTGAATTGTTTTACAAATTAAATATTATCACTTATACCATAAACACCATTTTTAGTGATATAATAGATAGTATATTCATTATTTAGCGGGATGGGCTGGGCAGTTTTGTTCTACTGATGTAAAATGAGGGCGGGGACAAAATTTAGCCTTACTGTTGTGGAGTAGTTTTTCACACTGAAGGTTATAGTCATGCTATGTTGGTTGCTAATCGACATAACATACCCAAAATGTTAGGAACTTGGTAATCTTCCACTGAAAGTTGACGCCTTAGTATTCAGCTAACTGCCAACTAATATCAACTGCCTAGTAGTTCTACTGAACTCCAATAGAAGTTTAAAAAACTCCCATGAACTTCCCAGGTACTTCTTGTTAACTCTTATTAATATAGGAGGGAAAGTCCATTATCCGAGGAATAGGTGTGTTTCCCCATAACACTTAGACAAATTTATATAAAAAAAATAAAATAAAAATCTTAAGGATTCATTTTAATCTCAAAACCTAATGCTAAACAGAAACTTCAAAACACAGTTTACTGATGCTTCTAATGAATACTGTACCAGCCAGAATTGTGTTTGCTTTTGTTAAGTTTGAAATATTCACTTCACAATGTTTTGACTTGGTTCCAAAAATTAAATGAACTGAACAAGAATTGTGATTCATGTATCATCGTCATTAATGACAAATATAACAGTTATCAGATCGAAAGATTAATATTAGTAGTTACTAAATCTAGCCAATCTCTTTATTGAATTTGACAGGTGAAAATAAATGTCACAATTGTTAATCTACAGAAAGCCTGAAAAAAAAACAAACAAAAAAAAAACAACAGTTTGAATTTAATATTTTGGAGTGCTTAAATTTAAATGAAAAAAAACAAAAACAAAAAAAAAACAACCCATTTTTAAAAAATATTTATTCAATTTGGAAGAGATTAAACACTGACAAACCTCTATTCAAGTGAAAAAGAAGTTATTGCAATGATATAATCATTGTTTTGTCATTCTTTGCATTATTAAAGAATAGAAAATGAGTATCTCTGATGAGGCAAGCAAGGCAGCAAAGAATATTAAAATGGTAGAAGAAAAAAAAATAACGATGTTCAGTTGACAAACAAACAAGAAGAAAGGATGACACACGGCCCACACATAAACTCAAGAGATTCAGATTTCAAACCAGACATTGAAAGCAGGTAAAAATGTTAATAAAAAATAATAATATCATGGATGGAGGCAGATAAAATTTAATGGTTAATATTAACAAGAAACAAAATGGCACACTGTATAATTTGTAAATATCATATTCTGTATATCTAAAGAGTTGTTAAAAAGTTCTTGGCCCAACTCACTTCCTAATTCCTGAATGTTATTTTAATACTGGATTTGACAAGAGGATTTTCTTGTCTTGTAAGCAAAGCACCAATTTGCAGGATCCTTGCTTTTATCTTATTTGTTTCTGATCATTGATAGAACCATGTTAATGTAGTGTTTTTAGGTGTTCAACTTTGGGCTGTTATGAATTTCCAGTTCCAGAAGCAGAAATCCCCATAGAAGTGCATAGTACAAAATACTAGATGACAAGTGACCATCATGCTCAATTGAGAAAAAGTGATTTGCCAACTTCCAGGGAGGAGGTTTAGAGACTTAAGATGTAGCACCATCTGAAAGACATCCAAATAGATTCAACTTTTGAAGTTCTTAATCATATTCATGACCTAATTTGGGTTGATTGATAAAATTTCAGCCAAAAAAAGTTCCTGACAGACAAACGATACTCAGGGAACTATTGATAAAACAAGGTTACATCACTATAATCTGGAAACCAAACAACAGTCTATGCAGTTGTAGTACTCGGGTTTTCTACAGAAAATGAAATTCAAGATCTAAAGTCAGGCAGAAAGATCATGGAAGCTATTTTGATGATTGGCTTTCTTTAGTTGGGCCAAACAGTTAATGCAGAATCTTATCATGCTAAATAAAATAGGTTTTTAAAGAGAAAATGGTAAGGAAACTTGTGGAAAAAGTGTTCTCTTTTTGCAGGTCAATGCACTTGTTTATATGGCAGACTAGTTGGTAATATTTCTTTAAAGTTTGAATGCATGGACCAAACACCCAATTGCTCCATTTGATTATTCCCGTTTCAAATCCTTAAAAGTTTGAAAAGAAAGAAATTTTGAATCATTTAGAGTGCTCACAAAAGCAGAGCAGTATTTCAATGACAAAGCACCAGAATTTGTTTTTGGAACAATCATTCTATTTTTGGATGGTCACAAAAACTTCTCAGCACCCTCTTGATATACCCTGAAAAGTTCTAACTTATTTTTCATGAAATTGGATATGGAGAATGCTTTTATTAACCAACCCATGTTGATTATCATATGGTCATGTTGTAATGTTTAATATTAGGTTTTGCCATTTTTGGCTATCCATACTTTAACTGCCTTATGCTCATAAATCTAAGTGAACTTTCATCATGCTTCGGTAATTGATTCAACACCCACTTGACCTTTGAACTGAGTTTTTTAACATGCTGTATACAAAGATATTTTCACTATATTTTAAATATTTTTGTTTTCAAAAAACTGTTAAGTAATAATTAAATTAACTAATTTTCATTCAAATCTATGATTTAAATTTGGACTACTCTCCTTATTGTTGTTATCACATTTCAGACATTGTGTCCATTGGCCTTCCTCAGATGTTTGTCCATCAAGTTAAGCCTTTAGAGAGTTTTTAACTGGATACTTTATTTAATTTATAGAAGTTCATTGTTTTAATTCTGCTGTAACTGAGCAGTACTAAATAAAACAAGAGAAATGTAGACTTGGACTGCAGAAAAAGAACAATCTACCTGTCAATTAAATAAAGTGTTCAGTTCAAAATTTCACAAAGGTTACCCAGATTGACTAAAGAAGGCTGAAGAACACAATAGCCAAAACATTGTATTAATAACAAAGATCGGGAAATTCCAAATGTAAATAATGATCACTCCTATTCCAGAAATTCAGATAATAATTTTCATTAAATTCCATATAATGGCTATTTTACTTTTTGAATGATGTCTTAATCACATTCATTTTTTAGAGTTGGTAAATATCAATCATGGTTATAATTAAAGTTAGTTTTCAACAATAAATTAGCATTAAAAACAATCTAAAACCTGCTTTAAGTCTGCAAAAGTAATTTTTATTTTTTGTGGTTAAATTTATGGTATTTTATTCCAGTTAAAACTAAAATCAAAAGTTCAAAGATGTTTATTTTGTGCAATGTGTCTAAAATTTTTTTCAGAAAAAGTTTGTGGTCATTATTAAAATTTGTTATGATTTTTGGTAGGTAACTAGTTGAGGAGAATTATTTTTGAATCATACTATCTTATGCAGACATTTTGAGTTGTTTGCAAAATAAGAAAGGTGTATTTAGTCTACACACCACAAAAAATAAAATGTAAACAAATACAAGTGGCAGGTTATGTGTGTGGTACAAAGCAGTAAAAACACGGCTTTAATGTAAAATATTTTTCTTTTGGAATAAAGATTAATTCCTTAAATGGGATTCAGAATTAATCTAATATATAAATGTACTTGGATTGTGAGAAAAAGTTTAATAGGATCTTGTGCAGCTCAAGGCATTGCCAAAACAAAAGTAAAAAAAAAAAAATTATTCACATTAACGAACATTGAATAGCAGCAAATCACAATTTACTACACAAATCAGATGATACACATGTAAATTTGTTATACTTTTTCCATATTAAGTAAAAAGAGGTTTTCAAGAAAAATAATGAATTGAAATTGATTGATTATACAAAATGCTAGTTGTTGCAAATTGAATAGACTTATGGATATTGTTTACATTTGAACTAACATCCTCATCTTTGTTATCATTACAAAGATTTGGCTATTGTGCCTTTCAGCCTTCATTAAGCACCTGTCAAACTAGGCAACCTTCAGGAAAAGTGACACTAAAACCTTTGTTTAAGCTACAAATGCCAATTAAACATATCTAGAGATATTGTGTGTATTTCTTTTGATAATGCATCCTGAGTAAGACAAGATATCCATAGACATCAATAGCCGCACATGAACAGTCTACTCCTGTAGATTAAATAAAGAGTTCCGTTTGAAATACCCACATCGACAGACACTTGAAAATGACCAGGTGGCATGACAAGCCAAAATTTTGTGACAACAACAAAGATGATGACATAAGTCTGAATGTAAATAACAAATTATGAAAGTTCATGCTAAAAATTCAAACAGAAACTTATGATCAATTTAATTCCATTTCCATAATAAGAAAAAAAACCCAATTGGTTTACAATTCAAGCATGACAAGCAAAAAATTTTAAAAGGTATGGACTGATAATCTTTCAAAAAGGAAATTCTAGATAGAGGAGGTACATTAACAAGCCCACAACAAATATTTTACACTTCATTCAAATGGTGAACATTAATCATGTAGAAAACATTTTCCCAGCTCAAAAATTCAGCTAATAACTATATGTGAAGCTATGGATTTATTAATTCATACTTATAATTGTTTTTTCTTTCTCACCTACAGATGCTGGCAATTATGAATACAATGAAAATATACTTTAATGTTTTGCTGAGACTATTTTTCAACATGTTCCATCAAGAATCAAACTTGGCATACAGGTAATATTAACAACTCGTATATATATATTTTTTTTTATAAAAACTTAATTTTTGACTGCTTGATAATTGCAATTAAGATAGCTTTCATAGGTATCACTGTAGAAATACTTAAATTGTTCTTTTGAAAAAACAAAAAAACAAAAAAAAACATGTAAGCAGTGAAGATGTTTTAAGGAAACTGGAAACAAAATACACACATAATTAGAACTGGGTGACATTTCTAGGACACAATGAAGAAAAAGGACTTTGAGAATTTGATACTCACAGGTCATACCGATGACAAGAGGGGCAGAAGTAATGATCGAGTAACCTACTTAATGAGCTTGTGTAAATAGATGGCAGAACAGGGACTGGGAAGGAGACAAACATGACTTAGGTCTACAAAGAAGAAGTTGTGGAGAGCCATGATCATCATGTACTGAAGTGATACTGCACCCAGAAGAAAAAGATTGTCATTCCTGTCTGTTGGATATAAAAGGGTAGGTTGGAAGGTTCATTCAAGATTAATTTGTTTTTGGAATTAAAAAATAAAATGAACAGGTTAGAACAATCAGACAAGTTGGAATAATCAAAAAATGGAAAATAAGATAAAAATGGAGTTGGCCTGGAATAACAGTAAGTAGAAAATAAGACTAAAATTTAATTTGCCGGCTAAGCCCGTCTAACTGGCACTAAGTATCAGAATTCTATCTACCTACGATCAACAAAGTGTCACTCTCTTGGAACTCATATGCAGGTTCAGAGTGTAGTTAGTTAATAATAATTAATATCTGCTTCATTTATTCTGTCATGTTTCCATACTATGGTGTAGGATGCAGAGCAGTCTTTTGCATTTAGATCATGGCCTAGCAATGAAAGTGGACTGGTCAGAAGGATTCCAATCATCGTGTAGCACCTCCCCCATTGAACCATTGAGACTAGACAATTTTTGTTTTTTTAATCTATCTAGGTACCCCATGAGAAACTGACCATATGACACATACTAGGAGGTGGTCAGTCAGTCAGTTAAGTGCCATGCGCAATACACGCTTTGGGCGATCATATCTCGAAAGAGACATGACTGACTGGGCAGAAGGTTATCCCGCAGTAGGTTGCCATTGCTTTCTGCGGTAGACTGGTTGCCGACCAAGGCTATAGAACCCAATCTGTCCTATTATTTAACCCATAACTGGAGGGAGACGGATTAATACCTTTCCCAAGGGTATTTGCGAGTGAGTGAATACAAGGAATGCACTAAGAAATGTTCAGCCGACAGATATTAAGAAAAAGAAAAAGAAAAGTTGTGTTACTGTTAGCAAAAGACTTGGTCATAACCAGTTTTAAATTCTAGTGTGAAATTAACTTCTATTCCAATAAATGCAATACCCGGAACTAAAAAAAAAAAAAAAAGTTTATACACTGGAAGTACGAATAAAAAAAAAAGATAAGAGTTTCAACTTTCAAATCAGAATCAGTATCGTTTTTTTCTATGAATTGACTGCTTCTGATGTTCTACAATATCAACCATAAGAAAAAGAAAAAAACATTTTGTTGGATAAGAATCGATTTAAAAATATTCCCTACCTAATTTTATTATTTATTTATTTTAATTTTAAAAATACGAGCTACTCAAGTTGACATGGGGAAAGGAGAAACATTCTAGAAATTTTTAAACTAAGAGAAATGGCTTTATCAAACTAAAGAAAAAAATGGAAAAAGATGCTATTCTTTCTGCTCAAAATTTCCTGCTAAGACGACCATTTCCCCAATTTAAGATTTTTTTAAGAACATGAATAAATGCTGGCACTTTTACATTTTTGGCAGTAAATGAGCTTTTAAACTTAAACTCACAAAAATAAACAAATTAAAAACTATTGCTTTTTTTTTTTTAAATAAAATTGTTGGTACTAATCATTTTAGTAAATTTTTTAATGAATAAAATATTTATTGTGAGAGAATTCAAAAGATTAAGAAAATGTGTCTAACGTGATAAAAAATAAATAATAGACGAGAGTATTGTATCGAAAAGAAAAAAAGGTTGATTTTTTTGTACAACAAATTTCTACACTGAAAGGTTCTTGGCCTGACTTCACAAAAATCCAAATTTGGAATTTGGATGGTTAGGAGGACCAAAAATTCAACCTAGGTTGGTGTGACTGTGGCTCATTACCACAAAAAAGAAAGAAAGTTGAGGGAAACAAGTTTTAATTAACATTCAGCATTCATATCGTCCACAAAGTAAAAAAAAATTTGTTACAATTTTAATATGTTTTTGCTACAACTGATTAAAAAAAAAAAAAGTCGGAAGATCGTTGCTTAGAAGTGAAAATAAGAAATGTTATTGTTAAATAGATACTCATATTTAAAATACACGCTCCAATTTTATTTTTAGGGAGTATTTACTAGAGAAATCTAGAAAATATGCCCTCCGACAGGGTTCGAACCTGCGTCTCCCTTTTGTATGAAAAAAAAAAATCTCAAATACACCACCGGATATAAAATATACACAAGTCTTTAAAAATAAATAAAAAATAAAAGAAATTATATAACAAATTAACTATTACATTTTTAAAACAAAATTGAATTGAGTTATGAATGTGCTTTTTTATTTGTTTTTTACTAATGGAAAAGCAAACAAACAAACATTGAAAACTTTTTGTAGTTTTTTTACTTAAATTCTTTTAAAAAATATCGTTCGTTTTGACACCAAAAACGAGTAAAAAATTACTGAGTAAAATACTCAATGCTGTCCAAGTTCGGCAATTTTTACAGAATAAATTTTTAATAAAATTTTAATTTAATACCTAATTAAAAAATCACAAACGAACGAAATTTTAAATGAGAACTGATTCAGATGGGAAAAGAATTAACTTTGAACATTGTTAAAATAAATAAAATGAATTTAAGAAGTTTGTTTTGAAAAAAAAAGGGAGATTAAAAAAATTGAAATTATAAAAAAAATAAACAGAACAGAAAATAAATGATGAAATGATTACCAACAATTTGTCAATTTTAATTGAATTAAAAATGGTCTGATAGGATCAAGTAGTAAAACTGTTTTTAATATTTACCTTTTCCAATAATCTGGAGATAGTATCATTTAAATCCTCGTCAACGCGCCTTCTGCAAGTGGGTAACCAGAATCCGTGGCTTTTATGATCGACCAGCAAATATTTATTGTCAGAGAACCTCGGAATTATTACACTGACAATTTCTGAAGAAGGATTTGCGATAGACATTTTTTTCTTCTTATTCCGGATCCAGTCGACGAAGACCACTTGAACAAATTTAGATTTTTCGCACAAAAAAACAGGTATTATCGCAAGTCCTACAACAACCTTAAAGCTGTGTAAGAGAATTATTAATTACAGAATATTTTTTCTGACTAGAGTTTTTATTTTTTGTAATTAATAATAAAAAAAATAATTTATTTTTAGAGTTTTATGTTATCAATAATTTCTCTCTCTCTCTTTTTTTTTTTAGTTTTAAGTAGCATCTGTTGTATAAAAAACAAGTACTTTAAAATAGTTGGTCTCTTTATAGCTAAACAGGATCATAACAAGGCCGTTTACAAAAACAATAACAGTTCAGGACACGAAATAGCAATATCATTAAATGCAAAAATAAAAACAACGTTAAACTGACCTGACATATTTCAAAAACATTATCCACACCATTGTTTTTAAATTTTAACTAAAAATAAAATCTACACTCCATTCTTCTTAGCGTATGCTTTTCTTCTCCGTATCTCAAAATGTGCGACGTTTGGATTTTTGCTAATTCGGTCGGGTCGCCAAAGAAATTAATAAATAAGTAAACATAAATAAAGCAAAAACGACGAAGAGTCCGAGATACAAAAATATCAAATTATTCTCAAATACCCTATTCCTTAGTTATCCATGTCTGCTTTAAGTCGTAAACCACATCCTGTTACAAGAAAATTAAATAAAAAATAAAACGTCCCCAATGAAACAGCATGGACGCATGCACGAGTTTGAGGCACTCCTTAATAAAAAGAGTACCTGCGCCAAGAATGCAAAATGGAAGTAATTTTCAAAATATGGAAGATCAGATGAGATACAATATCTGATATTTACAAACCAGGATTATGTTGCAAACAGAAATATCGCATTTAAAATTAATTAACTTAATTATTACAAAAAATGAATATTGCAGACTAAATAATATCTAACTACATTGACAGAAAATCTTAGTCTTTAATGAATAATTGCTTAATTGGTAATGATAATAATAACATTTTTTTTAAAGATTAATTAATTATTACAAAAATAAATAATGCAGGTTAAATAATCTTACATTGACAGAAAATCTTAGTCTTAAGATTTTCTGTCAATGTAATTAGATTATTTAACCTGCATTATTTATTTTAGTAATAATTAATTAATCTTAAAAAAAATTGTTGTTATTATCATTACCAATTAAGCAATTATTCATTATTCATCTTTATTAAAATTTAATTTCATTTAGTCTAAATGAATGCGTGGGGATTGAATAATAAACACAAAATTAAAAATTAAAAACAAAATAAACACAAAAAAAAGAATAATAATCTACCAAAAACTTTCTGGCAGGAAAGACCATCTGTGCATGTGCAAGAAAAGAGGGGCTTCCTAGTGCCAAAAAGAAACAAAAAGAGAATGGAGTTCTGTTTTTTTAGATTGGACTCTTGACTGGAGAAGACATACCTTTTGCCTTGGGAGACATTTCCCCTTCAAAAGATAATTTTATTGACTGAGTTACAACTAAGTCCTAAAAGTATTTCTAGTGTCTCTGTCTCCTTCTTTCCTTCATATCTAAATCTAATCTAAACTTATTTAGAAATGAAACGTTGTCTCTGTGTGTGTGTATCCGTTACCTACAGACTCCAAAATGGCTGAACTGATTTTCTTGAAAATTTACACAGTTGTACTATAAGTGTCTGTGAGTGTTTTTAGCTAAGGTTTTGTGTCGAGGTATCCCCGATAAATACTGAAAATCGATAATTGAAAAAATCGGTTTATCGAAAGGAGTGGGCCGATTTTAATCAAATTTGATACACTCATAGACAAAGACATAAGAAATGATATTCAGAAGTTTCTAGGTTGTAGTTCTTATAATAGTGCAGAAAATCGATAATATATATATATATATATATATATTAGTCATCCACATACAAGCCTGTTTCACTGAATCACAGCTCATCAGTGTGGCTAGGCATATCCACTTGCTTCTGGCTGGGATCGAAACTCGACCAATTTGATGTCAGTCAGAGTCTCTACTCCCTAAGCCATCAGCGTATGGGGTCAGAGAAGGGAAATTTTAACATCTTGTATGTAAAGCAGCGTATACAGATGCCAGTCACCAAAAAAACTCAATTCATTTCTGAAGAGTCACCCATTATAGCCAAAGTGGAAACTGTTTCAAAATTTGACTTACATCCATTTATTTTTTTTTCAGTCTACGGTTTCGCTTTAACTGGAAACATTTTAGTCTTTCGTGCCAATGTCCAAAGAGTCTGAGCTCCAGGACCATGGATTAGTTTTAAAGCTTGCAACGCCAGGCTATACTGCAAGTATTTTATAACAACTTATCTTCTGCCCAGTCATTCATGTCTCTTTCGAGACATGATCGCCCAAGCATGTATCACATATGCAATTAACTAACTATGTGAGCAATGAGAAAAATTCCACACATATTTGAGGTTCAAATGAAAGAATTTTTATATAAAAAGATATTTTAATACAACATCATGATTGTTTCATATTTTTATACATTTCTTATCAGTCAGTTAATTGCCATACGTGATACATGCTTGGGCGATCATGTCTCAAAAGAGACATGACTGACTAGGCAGAAGATTATCCCGCAGTAGGTTGCCATTGCTTTCTGCGGTAGACTGGTTGTCGACCAAGGCTATAGAACCCAATCTGTCCTGCTATTTAACCCATAACTGGAAGGAATAAATGGATTAATACCTTTCCCAAGAGTATTTGCGTGTAATTGAATGCAAGGAATTCAACTGGAATTCAAACTCGGCTCTCCGATTTCTCATTCCGAGTCGATATCCACTGCGCCACAATGCACATGGTAGACTAAAACTAAACAACACCAAACCAAAACAAATCCAACAACTAATAAACATAAATGTTGGTACCCCATAAATGTTAATTATGATCAGAATTATCTAAGATATTCCTTATTATTATTATTTGTTTAAATTTTTAATTATTACTATTATGGTTATTTATAATGAACAGTTTTTTTTTTTCCCCAATAATTATCAATTATCAAACTGAACGAAAGAGTTAAAAATTAGAGATAATAAGGCTATAAAAAGATCAGTCAGCCAGTTAAGTGCCATACATGAAACACACTTGGGCGATCATGTCTCAAAAGAGACATGACTGACTGGGCAGAAGATTATCCCGCAATAGGTTGCCATTGCTTTCTGCGGTAGACCAGTTGCCAGCCAAGGCTATAGAACCCAGTCCTGTTATTTAACCCATAACTGGAAGGAAGAGACAGATTAATACCTTTCCCAAGGGTATTTGTGCGTAAGTGAATGCAATGAATTCAACTGGAATTCGAACTCGGCTCCCCGATTTCTCTTCCTGAGCCAATATCCACTGCACCACAACGCACATCCTAGGATATAAAAATGTATATAATAAAAAGTAATGCAAAATGATATAAAAATAATTAAAGATTAAATAAAAAATATTATAATAGATTAGGTTTGTTTATTATACACTTTTTTGAGAGGAGTGTTTAAGAAAACATTTATTAAAAGAACAATGGTAAGTACAAAATAATAATAAGTAAAAGATAATAGTAATTCCATTTATCCACTTCCTTCAAATCTGAATGAGCAGAGGAAAAGATAGAAAAGAATTTGCAAGTCTAAGTAAAATTTTCTTTGGACCAATGAAAACCTTAACTTCACAGAGAATGGTCAGTGAGCTTAGAAAAAAATCAGAAAAGATTTGTGACCTTCTGTGAAATTTTGTTTGGGCCAATGAAAATCTTGACTTCACAGTGATTGGCTGGCAAGCTGAGAAAAAGCTGAACACAAATTCATAAGGCTATGTGAAATTTTGTTTGGGCCAATGAAAATCTTGACTTCACAGTGATTGGCTGGCAAGCTGAGAAAAAGATGAACACAAATTCATAAGGCTATGTGAAATTTTGTTTGGACCAATGAAAATCTTGACTTCACAGTGATTGGCTGGCAAGCTGAGAAAAAGATGAACACAAATTCATAAGGCTATGTGAAATTTTGTTTGAACCAATGAAAATCTTGACTTCACAGTGATTGGCTGGCAAGCTAAGAAAAAGACAAAAGATTTGTGAGCATATATGAAATTTTTTTTGAACCAATGAAATCCTTAACTTCACAGAGCTTGACTGTCAAGCCGAAAAAAAGACGAAAACAAATTTGTGAACCTATGAGTAATTTTATTTGAATCAACGAAAACCTTGACTTTACAGAGATTGTCCAGTGAGCTAAGAAAAAAAAAATGAAAACAATTTTTTGAGACCAATGAAAACTTTAACAGAAATTAGCTATTGCACCTAAAAAAAGAAAGAAAAGAAAATAAGCTACGTGAAAATCTTTTTTAAATAAAATAAGAAATAATTAAATTAATAGAAGTGTATCTGAAGTCATGTGAAAAGTTTAGTTTCTGTTCATGCATTTGGCATTCAGATTTTTGACAGTGTCAAATTACTTGCCAATTAACCAAGCATTTATTAATGCAAAGAACTTCATTTCAACAATCCAAGAAAGCTAAGTATTTCAAACTATCTTTTACTTTTGAATATATTAGCAATATAGCCTGGCGTTGCTCAGGTGTAATGATAGCTTTAAAACTAATCCCCAGTTCTGGAGCTCAGACTCAGCCTAAAGAATATTTCTGTGAAGTTTGGTGAGAATCGGATAAAAATTGTGGATTTGTATAAAGGATATACAGACAGATAAACAGACACACACACAAACATCTTGCCTTTTATTTTTTTTTTATTTTTTTTTTTAATCATATCACCCCAAGCAAGGCGGCAACGCCACTGATGTGCCGGGGGCTACATAAGAGTGGAAAGATTAGAAGAGAGAAAGCCGGAAACCACATCCTAAACAGGGAACAAGGGATGAGCCTCTACACCTGTTCAATAGACGTGAGTGGAGTGTGAACTGGGCGATAGTTTAGCCTATCTACTCCAATTGAAAAACAAAAAAAAATGAAGATTGGAAGAGAAAACCGGAAACCACATCCTAAACAGGGAACAAGGGATGAACCTCTACACCTGTTCAATAAACGTGGGTGGAGTGTGAACTGGGCGATAGGTTAGTCTATCTACTCCAATCGATTTTCTGCACTATTGTAAGAACTGTAACCTTGAAACTTCTGAATATTGTTTCTTATATCTTTGTCTATGAGTGTATCAAATTTGATTAAAATCAGACCACTCCTTCTATAACCCTGATTTTTCGATTATCAATTTTTGATATTTATCAGGAAGTACCTCAACACAAAACCTAGCTAAGAACACTCACAGACGCTTATAGTACAACTGTGTAAATTTTCAAGAAAATTGGTTCAGCTGTTTTGGAGTCTATAGGTAACGGACACACACAGACACACACACACAAAGTTCCATTTATAAATAAGTTTAGATACAACTGTATTTCCCTTTCTATGAGCAATGAACTCTCTTACCTTTGTTTGAAGGCTTTTTAATATTATTTTTGATTATCATTTAATCTATTGTATGAACATTTCCTCTTCAAATCTACAGGATTAGAGGTTTATCCCTTATTTCCTGTTTAGGGTTGGCTTTCTGGTTCCTTCTAAAGTTTTCTCATTCTCTATCATTCCCAGTAGCCCCTTGTGTCTTAGTAGCATTCCCACCTTGCTTCATGTGATTGTTTTGTAAATTTTGTATTTGGTGCTATTATTATTTTTCATGTCATTTAATAACTGTAAATTTCTTTCAAATTTTAACACTAGTTCCTGTACAACCACTGAAGTTAATAAACATTGAGCTTAGATGGATGACCACTAAGGAATACTAGATGGACTTGGATGTGTAGGTGGTGTAATGGATAATGTCCTGGAATTAATTATTAATAGATGAACCATGTTTCAATTCCCATTTCATTCATTATATTTACTTATGTGCAAATGCCTTTGGGAAAGGTATGAAGCCATCTCTTTCCCCTCAACTATGGGTTAATTAGCAAGACTGGTATCACTAAACCCTTATCATGTCAAAATAAATTCTTACAATCTAAAAATGTTTTCTGGCTTTAAATGACCTATAAAGGGTTGATAAACCATAAAAAATAAATTAATCAATCATAAAACTAACCTGGGTTAAAGAATATGTTGCATGGTTTGATATGTTTCCAACTTCTTTTACATCTCATGTTCCTTTGGGATGTAGATGATCATGACTCCCCACAACTTCCTATCCTTTGTAACTCTTAGTAATGTTCGGTTTTTTTTTTGTTTTTTTTTTTGTTTTTTTGCTATTCCTCCCTGTTCTATGATCCATTTACATAAGTTTGAGTTTAATTTTTTTTTCTTTTTAATGGCATATCAATTCCTTGTGGGTTATTTAAAGTCACAATTTTATTTTTCGTAAGCTCTGGTAATTTTAATTTTTTTTTTTTACTATTTTTTCTAATGTATTTTTATATTTTCATGTCATGACTCCAGATTGGGTGTTCACTAATTGCCCATAGCTGGGACCCTAACAGGTGGTACCACCTTGGGTTAAACAGAATAACAGAATTAAGAGGTAGTTCCATGCTCCTTAAAAACCTCTTCATCAGAGGCCTTGCTGTGAAATGTAGTTTATTGTCAGACTCAGAATGACATAAGATTGGGTATTTATCTTTAAGTGACCACCATTAATTCAAAAAGTCAAGCTGCAGGAATTTCTTTGAATTTTAAAAAAAAGTTAACTTTGTATTTTTCTTTTTTTTCCTTGAAAGTGATCTGGAAATTCTACTTATTTTGTTTGTTGCTAATTTGCGTTGTTTCTCTAGCTCACCACCCGTTCCCAACTGCAAAGAGAAAAATGGAAATTTTATTGTTTATATTACAGTTTCTCTCAAGTTAACTGACTTCTAGACTCTTTGAAATCAAAATAGTGTTTATATATATATATAAATATTTTTTTCCAATAAAACTTCAAAAATTATATAAGTCATATGATCATTTCTGTGAAGTATGTTCACTTTGTCAACAATCTATTTATTATGAAAAAATATGTAAAGAAACGGGTTAAATCTCATATATTTTAAATTTATTTGTTTAAACATTATTTTTAATGAGTGTACCCCAGCCACCAAAAATGATGGCAAAATATTTGAGAGGATTATTAGCTGAGCATGACAGAATGAATATATATATATATATATATATATATATATATATATATATATAGACTAAACAATCACCCGGTTCACACTCCACCCACGTCTATTGAACAGGTGAAGAGGCTCATCCCTTGTTCCCTGTTTAGGATGTAGTTTCTGGCTTTCTCTTTTCCAATCTTTTTACTCTTTTCTTTTTTTTTTTCTTTAATTGGAGTAGATAGACTAAACTATCGCCTGGTTCACACTCCACCCTCATCTATTGAACAGGTAAGTGAAGAGGCTCATCCCTTGTTCCCTGTTTAGGATGTGGTTTCTGGCTTTCTTTTCCCTTTTCCAATCTTTTCACTCTTACATAGCCCCCTGTGCATCAGTGGCGTTACTGCCTTGCTTGGGATGATATGATTAAAAAAAAATATATATATATATATATATATATACACACACACATACACACAGCAGTCTTTATTATTATAGAGAGGATATATACACTACCAGCCATAATTAATAGGCCACCCAAGTGTTTTAAAAAAATAATGTATTTCATACTATTTTTTAGTATTTATTGCCAAATAAATAATTATAAATGAAAATAGAATGGTTCTTTTGTTAATACTGCACAATAACATGTGCATCAAATGAATTTATAAATATTTAATAATTACCTATATTGCAGTTTCATCAATGAAAGAATGAAGAAAATTTTAGTGTGATTCGGACGAGTTCATCTTTGCTCTCTTGCCTTGTAAAATTTTGCAAAGTAATAATAACAAAAGAACCATTCTATTTTCATTTTGAATTCTCCACTTGGCAATAAATACTAAAAATAGTATGAAATACATAATTTCTTTTAAAAACCTGGGGTGGCCTAATAATTATGGCTGGTAGTAGATATCCCTCCTGTCACACTTCTGGAGAAAGAGACACAAATATTTACACAAATAAATACACAATGATCTTTATTATAATAGAGAGGATGGATACTCATATTTGAGTAAATGCTCTGTTTTTATTACTAAACAGTATATTTATTTATTTACATCTATCTGCCTGAATATTTCGAGGAAGCTTGTTAGAAAGATATGCATTCTCTGGCAGGATTCGAATCTGTGTTGCCTAGCGAAAACAATTCATTCGATCTGACATGCCTTAGACCATTTGGCCACAGAAGACTTCCTGATCAAACAAAGCCCAAATAGTGCTTTCAAACAGACATTTCATCTGATGCATCAACAACAATTTTCTAGTAACTGATCTAAACTTATTTATAAATGGAACTTTGTCTGTGTGTGAGTGTCTGTGTCTGCTACCTATAGACTCCGAAACGACTGAACCGATTTTCTTGAAAATTTACACAGTTGTACTGTAATTGTCTGTGAGTGTTCTTAGCTGGTTTTTTGTCGAGGTACCCCCCCCAATAAATATCAAAAATTGATAATGGAAATTGGGTTGTAGAAGGAGTGGTCCAATTTTAATCAAGTTTGATACACTCATAGACAAAGACATAAGAAACGATATTCAGAAGTTTCAAAGTTGCAGTTCTTACAATAGTGCAGACGATCGATAATATATATACATATATATGTATATATAAAGGCAAGATGCTTGTGTGTGTGTCTGTCTATCTGCCTGTATGGCTGTATTTTTTTCAGCCCTTTTATTTTAGTTTTTGCTTTGGGTTTGGCTCTAAGTAGGTATAATTGTAGTTCTTAGTCTCAGCCATGATACCATTTACCCAAAGGATTATTTAGCCTTCAAAATTAAGTTTACGACGAAAAAAACTTATTTGATATCGATACCAGGAAATCAAAATTTGACTTACATCCATTCATTTTTCTTTCAGTCTACAGTTTTGCTTTAACTGGAAGCAACTACTGTATTTTTGTTTTTCGTGCCAACGTCTAAAAAGTCTGATCTTCCAGGACCATAGATTAGTATTAAAGCTTTCGTTACACCCGAGCAATGCCGGGCTATACTGCTAGTACTCCAGTAAATCTTTTAATCGCAACAAAATTTCTTCTGGTTAACTGGTGAAGTGTTGTGACTATTAATTATGGATTGAGTTGGTTAGTTTTACAACATTTTTTGGTTATTTAATGTGGAAATTTGCAACTGTCATCACACAGTATTCCTATCCTTCTCTTGTTCCTTTCTAACTGGTTCGTCTTCCTCTTCTCTCTCTTCTACTTAATCTTTTTACTCTTATGTAGCCCCCTGCACACCAGTGGCATTACCGCCTTGCTCAGGGTGATACGATTAAAAAAAACAAAAACAAAAAAAAACTGTAACATTTTCACCTTTTAACACTCGTAATACTTTGAATTCATACTATTTTTCCACATGCAGAAGGTTATAATCTTGACATATCTTCCAATACAGATATTCCCTAACCCACATTGAAATTCATTTGTGGCTAAGTTAGAGTACCCAAATATTACTAGATCTAATTAGATCTACTAATATTTAGTAGATGTGTATAGTGAAGACTACATATGGAAGGTTATTCATGGCTTTAAATAACCTGTAATGGGTTGATAAATAGTAGAAAACTCATCAATCAATCAATATATTGAAATTAATTTGGAACTCTATTAAAGCACCCTGATATTAAATGGTCAGTACACATGTATAGTGACATCTACATATGGAAGATTATTTCTTGGAAATACCAGGTTAAACCACAATCTTCTCCTTGATTTATGCTGGACTTTTCAGTCACTATAGCCTACATGAATCACTTTTTTTCATGTGCAACAGCATGATAGTTCTGATTATAACAAATGTCTATTTGTGTCTACTCGTAATAATTGTAAATGTGTACTCAAATAGGCAAAGTCGTTGTTTGCTAATAGAATGAGGCACTGTATAGCCTTTGATAAATTTGGTTCTTATAACTATTGGCAGATCTGTAATAGTGTGTTAAATAAGATTAAGTCTTTTATTTCACGTATTCTGCTGATAAATCAGAATGTTTTGCTCATAAATTCTTTTCCAATTCTACTCTTGATTCATCTGGAGCACCTTTGCCTGGCTTTCTACTGAGAAGAGAATTTCTATTTTCACTTTGATTCATGTATCCCCCACCCCAGAGCTCTATCCTTGGACATACATTGTTTGTAATTTTGATCAATGACCTTCTTGATGATGTTAGTTCTCAACTCAGTATCTATGCTGATGACACAACTATTTACTTTTGTCTTATTAGTAAGTCTGATTGGTTAGATAAGGTCAGATTGGTAGCTGATCTAAAAAATGACCTACAATCTGTTGGGAAGGAATGGCTTGTTAATTTTAATGCTATCAAAATAAAACTACACTTTTTTAATTGTCTGAATGAACCCTTTTTACCTTCCATCATCAGCATGGTTGATGCTAACCTCCAGGAGAATAACTAACATTTTCTACTGACATGAAGTGAAAAAATTATATTGAATCAATTGCTAGGTCTGCTACTTGAAAAGTTGGTTCACTGTTTCGTGCTAGACAATTTTTCTTGCCAGCATCTATCTTAAATATTTATAAGTCTACTTTTTGTCCTTGTTTTGAATATTGTTGCCACATCTGATCTGGTGTTTCTACTATATATTTAGAGGCTCTCGATAAAATCCAAGGAAGAATCTGCAATGTTATTGGTCCTGACCTAACATCTCAGCTTCAGTCACTTTGTCACCGCCCTAATGTAGTTTCCCTGTGCCTTTTCTATAATTACTTTCATGGTATAGGAATTAAATCCTATATATATTTTTCAACCAATAAAATCCCATCAGAAAGTTTTATAGGATACACAAAAAGTAGAATTGCACATATGCAAAATCAGACCAAAATCACTGAAAACAAATTTTGAAGAAAAAAGATCAAAGCAAATTTTGCGAGTCAGTGTGAAAATTAATAATTCTGGATTCTGATTGGACAAAAAACAAGAAACAAAACTTTATGACCTGTATCATATTTCTTACCACCTAAAAAATAGGTTTGCGATTGAAGCTGATCATGTGATTCAAGATGGTTTCTCAATTGGTTAAGAAGTCAGAAGGGAGCAGAGATCAAATAAGACACCACTATGATGTAACAAGAAAAATTTCAAACCACTGAATTGGACACATGTCCCGGTGACACACATATGTACTTCCTCACCATGTCATGTGCTGCTTTCCGTCATCTAACTGCTTAGCCAAAATTTTTAAAAAAACCTTATTGTGACTAACTGGAAGAAAAGAGTACTTATTGTAATTTATACTTATTTCTATGATGACACATACTAATGATCTCCCTTTGTTTATTTAGAAGTATATTTTGGTATTGAAATTTAAAAATTTTAATTTTTAATTTTTTTTTTTACTTGGGCAGCAACTTTTCTTTCAAATATCTTTCATTGAATATGGCTATGGCCAACAAGGAAGATTTAATTAACATTTTATTAAGTTTTCCCAGCATCCTAACATTTTTCTGTTTTGTTGGAGATAAGGAATATAAAAATTGTCCATAATTTTTACCATTCCAAGAACTTAAAGAAAATTCCATTTGAAAACATAAAATTCTATATAAATAACAATATCAAAAACATCTTGCTATTAGAGAGTCACTATATATCAAACATTTCTTTCCTAACATCAACCTTGGAGCTTGGAATGAACACTTTTTTTTCAAAAACAAAACAAAATAAATTACTATGTAACAGTCAAAACATGAGGAAAAAATAACAACAGCATAGACATAAACACCCTGGAAAATGAATATAGAAATACCTAAAATCACTTGGAACGATAAAAATTATAAACAGAAAGAAATTCCTTATCTCCTTATCTCCAACAAAACAGAAAAGTGTTAAGATGCTAGAAAAACTTAATAATAAATTAATTAAATCTTCTTTGTCAGGCATATTCAATGAAAGACACACACACACTCATGCACACTCACACACACACACGCATGCACACACACACACACACACACACACACACACACACACACACATAATTATTGTAAAGCTGTTCATCCCTTATCCAACACCAAGACATTGGAGTACTGTGTATTATGAAGATAAAGAATCCCTCACTTTTCATGATACATATGGTAAATTCTGGGAAGCTCAATGATACATTTATCAAATAATTTCATATTTTTATTTTGTATTTAATATATGAGATGTGCATAATTAAGATATGAGATGCAGTATTGAATCATTATTAAATGATTTCAGTTGGTCCAGCAAAATTGGTAAGCCATCATGGTTCTGGAACCAAGGGCATTTGAAAATCATGTGATCTATTAGTTAGATCATAAATTTATTCATTAGTTGTTTGGAGCTTCTTCTAAGCTGGGCAAAATTCCAAACATACTACACATCAGTAAGCCAAAGATAAAAATTTTAAAAAATCTTATTCAGCACACCTGTTCAAAACTATCATAGAGCTTAAGGGTTATGTAAGTATGCGTATTGTTACATGTTGGAAGTTGTATGGAATGTTATGGCTATTACTACTGAATTGGTTCTTTTGCCTAAACATCCCAAAACTTGTTGAATAGCTTTCGCTGCTGAAATAAATAGGCAAAGAGAAAAGGAAAAAGATACAGAGATACTAGAGGGACAGTTTGGATACTGATTTTATTTTTGATTCCAACGACCTCTTGTTGGGGAAATTCCTTCCCGAACAGTTTGGCACGTCTTTACCATCCAAAGTCCAACAGAGAAAGAGATAGTTTATTTTTGGCACCAGGAGGCCTCTCTTTTTGTGCATACGTCAATTGTCTTTCCTGTCAGAGAACTCCTGGGAGATTTTTATGTTTATTTTATTTTGTATTTTTATTTTATTTTGTAGTTTTTATTTTATTTAGTGTTTTTTTATTTTATTTCATATTTTTATTTAATCCCTACAGTTGTAAGAAAAGAAAATGATTTCAAAACAGAGCTAAATCACAAACAGATATTTAATTTACTAAAAACACAAAAATAAAATATGTACAAATATACAATTGTAGCATTAAAAACAGAAAACAGAGTTTACTGGCAAAGTGTTACAAAGGAAAAGGGAAGGTGAAGGAGTCAAGTATCTTTACCACATTAAGGGCTAGCTAAGTAATCTAAGTGCTACCACTGGAAATCCTCAAATGTGTGTATATATAGAACAATTTTTAGTTTGGTAAATGAAAATAGTTAAAAATTATATTTACCAGGTTAGTTCCAGAAAGTCCTCTTTTTGGGTTTTGTTGGTTTGGCAACTTTTCATAGAGATTCTTTTGGCTGGATACAATAATCCGCGAATCAAAGCCAGAGTTGATAATGCCAGAAATTCCCTTTTAACAACTGACAACGTTTTTTCAAAAAACTTATTTTTATAGGGGCTAGCACCTAATTAGGATATTTCTCGAATTATCTTGAATCATCTAGATTTTTCTTGAATATACAGGAATAATCTAGAATCTTCCAAATGTTCTATTTCTAATTTCTCTATTTTACAACTACTTCACGAATGAAAACTTTTTTGTTTTAACAAATAGAACTCAGTAGAATCCCTTATTCTAAATTTTAACCTTTTTGTTAACTTTATTAATATTTTCCTATATAGAAATGCACCCTTGTAACAGTATACAGTTTGCTTATCACCAAACTGTATACTTCTTTTCCAACCTGAAGACTAACGAAATCCTGTGCTTTATGAAGACAATGTTAGATGGGATCAGTTTTGGTAGACCTGTTGAGATATCTATCAAAGACTTTAATAAGAGAGATATTTATTTAATTTAGATTTGTAATTGTTATTCCTAGCCATGAGTTAAACAGCAGGACAGACTGGGTCTTATATACAGCCTTGGTTGACAAACCAGTCTACTTTAGAAAGTAATGGCAGCCTACTCTGGGAATTATTCTGCCAAGTCATGAATTGAAAAAGGACAAAGCAGGCATCATGTATGGCAGCAAAACAAAGAAGTGTTAATATTTTAAAGATACGAGATGTGCATAATGTTAGAACATGTCAAGGGCTTACAGCCTATCACGTTGAATACACCGGTTCTCGATCGATCACTGAAGTTAAGCAACGTTGAGCCTGGTCAGTACTTAGATGGGTGACCGCTTGGGAATACTAGGTGCTGTAAGCGTATAGTGACGGATGTGTGTTGTGGTGCAGCGGATATCGGCTTGGAAAGAGAAATCGGTAAGCCGAGTTTGCATTCCAGTCAAATACCCTCAATTCACTTAAGTACTGGTAGCCTTTATGGGTTAAATAACAAGGGTAGGACTTGGGGACCCTGCTCTTAAAAACAAATCCCAATGAATCTTGATACTCAAAAAAGAAAAATGTTGTAAAAATAAAATAACCTTACCCAAAAATCATTGGTTATGTCCTTAAATGATCCCATAAGGATTGATAGGTTGTTAAACCTCGAAACAAATAAACAAGAACATATCAAATTTATCAACAGATAAATGCTTACATTTCTAATTAGAACATACTTCAAGCTATCTCTTTAGAAAGAAAGTTTAAAATTACTTAATTCATGTCTGTTTTGAATCCCTATGAAAATGGAAGATTATAAGTTGCATTTTAGACGCGTGATGCTTTTTTTATTACTGTAAAGTAAAAAATGCCTTGCAAGCAACAAAAAGATATGTGTTGTGTACAGTGAAGGTGCTTTAGCTGACAGAACTGTATGGAAGTAGTTCACTAAGTTTAGAGTTTGTAATTGTAGCCTTATTGATGAAGAATGATCAGGCAGATCCCCCAACCAAAATGACAACCAAATGAAGACTGATTGAGAACAACCCATATTACACAACATGGAAATTGGCAGAAATAGAAAATTTATCAAAATCCACCATCCATGAGCTCTTAGTGAAGCTTGAGTATTCAAATTTCTATAATGTTAGGGTACTACATAATCTGAGTGAAAAGAATCTTTTGAATAGCATTTCTATCTGTGATTTGCTGTATAAAAGCAATGAAAATGTACCCTTTTTGAAGCAAATTGTGATGATCAACATTTACAACAATTTTCAGTGAAAAAATTTACCGATAAAATGCAGCCGTAACTTCTACTCCAACAGTTTCTTTCCTCGCACTTCCCGACTGTGGAATTCTCTTCTAAATGATTGCTTCCCCGACGGCTACAATCTCCAGGAGTTTAAATTTAAGGTCAATAGACACCTCCTAACACACTAACCTGCTCCCATTCTATCAAACACTCTTCCCATCTGCCCAACCCTCATCCTAGCTATCCTTACTCATCTGTCACCTTCCTCCTGACATTCCCTATGTCTAACCACTCCTTCTCTTTATCTTCCCCTATGTAGCCCCATGCACAATAGTGGAAGTGGAATACCTTGCTTGGGGTGAGATGATTAAAAAAAAAAATAAAATAAAAAGGTAAGTGACATAAATCAACTTCAGCCACCTCAAAAACAAGTCTTCATCCTAAGAAAGTTGTGCTGTGCATTTGATGTGATTGGAAAGGAATCTTGTACTCTGAGCTTCTGCCAAGTAACCAGTCAATTAATTCTGAAAAGTACTGATTGCAACTGGACAAATTAAAGGTAGCAATTTAAAAAAAATGACCAGAATTACCTAACAGGAAAGGTGTAGTTTTCCATCAAGATAATGCCAGGCCTTACATTTCTTTGACATTTAATAAAATTGTTGCAGCTTACTCCACCCGCCATGTTCATCTGACACTGCTCCTTTGGAATTTTTATCTATTCAGGTCCTTGTAAAATAATTTTAATGGAAAAAATTTTAATTCTTTAGATGACATAAAAAAAACCACCTTAATGAGTTCTTTGCTGAGAAACTATTAAAATGCTGGGAAAACAAAATTTGTCGGTTGAAAGAAAAATTGAGAAAGGGTGCAACAAAATGGCTCATATTTAGTTGAATAAATATTCAATGGTACAATTTTGTTTTGCATTTTCATTTCCCTTAAAAATCAGTATGAACTTTCCAGACAAACCAATAATTATGATGTGACCTCTGTTGATTTGGCAAAATGAATAATGATTCAACATTGTGTAGTATGTGATTTGCTCCAAGATATCCCAGAGGTCTGAATTAAATTTAAGGTCAGTCTAAGAGAGGTTCATCTGTGGTGATCATAATATGTACTTGGCTCACCCTAAGAGATTCCAAAGTAAACTTTGTACTCAATGTCATATCAGAGTATCAAAAGATTCAGGTGCATCAGAAGACTGACCTGAAAAGGAACTTCACAGCCACCAGGTGCGGAATTGGGCCACAAAGAATGTCAGTGGCTGCTCTGACAAAAAACAGGAAGTCAACCCAAATGAAATTAGATTTTTCATTTGTTTTTTATGGCTTATCAACCTTTTTTAGGTTATTTATAGTTACAAAAATTACACAAAAGTATTTTGAAATACTAAAGAATAAATTTATTCAGTAAAATCGTCATTGGCTTTAACCACAGAATCCAGACGACTTCAGATTCTTCTGCATCTCTTCTGGACGGTCTCCTTGTTTAAATTGGTGAATGCTGCCATAATCCTTGCTTTCAATTCATCTTTGATGTTGTAAGGAGTTTTCTTAATCTCTTACTTGACTTTGCCAAACACATAATAATCAAAGTTAGGTGGCCAGATATAAGGGGTGATGTGGTCACAGAAATTGTCTGACAGCCATGACTAGATCCTCCTGCTTGTGTGACATGGTGCAGAGTCATGTTGTCAGACACAGAGTCTTTCAGCAGTCACTCTCTTGACCCAAGGCAGTACTACCCCGTCAAGGCACTTGATGTAGGCCTCCGTATTGAGTCTGAGACCCTCACCAATAAACTCATGAGTTCTTTTCTTATCAGAATGATTAGAGTGAATTTTCCAAGCTGATCTACCTTTGTAATCATCATTAGACTCATGCAACTCTCTTTGAATCCTCAGCACTGCCTTCAGATTGACATCAAACACTCTGAAATATTCATATTAGAGCTTTTAGCATGAATGCCAAGCAGCACAGCATTCTGTTTCCAAATTTCTGACACAGTGAATTGTGTCATGGTTCTATTTTTCTCACAGATGGTGCCCAACTGACCCTACTATACTGTGCAGTTGACAAAATTAAAAACAGTAAAAATATAAAGTCGCGACAATTTACCCATCGCACATTTTATGCATTTGTGTGTGTGCGTATATCATGTGAGTGTATGTGTGTGTATTTTATTACTTCAAATGTTAGTTTTTGTAGAAACTGTATTTGAGTAAAATATCATTTTTTTAAACAGTTTTTATTTCCTCTATAAGACCTTGTATTCAAGAAAACTTTATAAAGAAAATGTAGCTTCTTTCTTTATAACTCTTTCTTTATTTTTGAATGAACGGGCCTGTAGACAAAATAAATACTGCCTTTTAATTAAATGCAGGTATCTAATAGAAGTAATAATAACAATAATAATGTCAGAATAAAAATAAAACTCTAAATGTCATAAATATAACATTGTAAATGTTGAATTTAAGCAAAAAGTTGGAATTAAGTTCAAACATATGAAAATTTTATCTTATTATTTAAAAAATGCTACCTTTGTTTAAATGTATAATTGTCTAGGTTGTTTTTTTTCATGCATGTTTTTTTGAGATTAGTGTAATTTTATGTAGACCAAATGGTTTGTGTGAAATTTGATACAAATGTATGTCTTTTTCAGCTCATCAGTTAAAATTGACCAAAATTTGTAAAGGATTTATTTCCAGTTTATGGAAAATAATTTTTTCATATACACTGATCAATAAGAAACGCAGTCTCGAACTCTAATAACATCCTGAATGTTGGGGCAGAGATGTACAGACTTCTGTATAAATAAGGCTCAGGTCAGTAGATATGAGTAAAAGATATTACAACAGTAAAGAAAACCTTTTAACAGTAAGGAGAGAAAACCTTTTGAAATCAAGTAGAATAGAAACAGTAAAACTGTGCAGTAGCATTGGACATTTTGAGAGCCTTTGACAGGATTTGGCATACAGGTCTTCAAAAGCTGAAAAGTTATAGTGCCTTCAGACACATTTTTGAACTGATCAAATCAGTTCAAATCATTAAATGAAGGTTATCCTGAGCTGCCACTCATCTAGATTCTTTCCTCCAAACATGGGCTTCATCTTTGGTCTTACTCTGTTTTTAACTTTCATTAATGACATTCTCGATGACATCAGCTTGGTATCTATGCTGATGACACAATCACTTTTACCTCGATAGCAAGGCTGATCAATTCAACAAGGTCAAAATGGCAGCAGGTGTCCAAAACAACCTCAAGGCCATCATTAACCGAGGCTTGTTAAATATAATGCCTCCAAAATTAAACTTCTCTTCATTAATGACTAGCAGTACAGCCTGGCGTTGCTCGAGTGTAATGAAAGCTTTAAAACTAATCTATGGTCCTGGAGCTCAGACTATTTGGATGTTGGCACGAAAGACTAAAAAGCAATAGTTGTTTCCAGTTAAAGTGAAATTGTAGACTGAAAGAAAAATGAATGGATGTAAGTCAAATTTTGATTTCCTGGTATCGATATCAAATAAGTTTTTTTCATCGTAAACTGAATTTTGAAGGCTAAATAATTCCTCTGAGTAAATGGTATCATGGCTGAGACTAAGAACTACAATTATACCTACTTAGAGTCAAACCCGAAGTAAAAACTAAACTAAAAGAGCTGATTTTGATCAGAGCCAGTAGGATATTGGGGTATCGATTTTCAATATCGAAGTCAAATAAGTCATCCAAGGATAGAACTGCAACCTTGAAACTTCTGAATATCGTTTCTTATGTCTTTTTCTATGAGTGTATCAAATTTGATTAAAATTGGACCACTCCTTCTATATCCCAATTTTTTCGATTATTGATTTTCGATATTTATCAAGGGTACCTCGACACAAAACCTAGCTAAGAACACTCACAGACGCTTATTGTACAACTGTGTAAATTTTCAAGAAAATTGGTTCAGCCGTTTCGGAGTCTATAGGTAACGGACAGACACACAGACACACACACACAAAGTTCCATCTATAAATAAGTTTAGATTAGATCTGAAAGACCTCTCTCTGCCTTCCATCAGTGTGGTTGATGCTAAACCCCAGGAAAGTAACTTGTGGCTTCTTGGGCTAACATTCTCAGCTGACATGAAATGGAAAAACTATATTGAATCCATTGCTAGGTCAGCTGATAAAAAAGTTAGTTCACTGTGTTGTGTGAAATGATTTTTCTCTCCAGAATCTATCCTACATATCTATTAGTTTACCATTCATTCATGCTTAGAATATTGCTGCCACATAAGGTCTGGTGCTATTTACCTGTTATTTATCTTGAGATACTTGACAAAATCCAAAGAAGTATCAGCAATATCATTGGTCCTGATCTGGCAACTTGGATTCAGTTACTTTCTCATCCCCGTAAAGCAGCCTCTCTGTGCCTTTTCTATTAATATTTTTCATGATAATTGTTTGAATGAGCTCTTCACAATGGTACTTAGGATTTAAGCAGGGTACTCAACACACACCGTGGATGTGTGTTGTGGTGCAGTGGATATCGACTCAGAACAACAAACTGGGGAACCGAGTTCGAATTCCAGTTGAATTCCTTGCATTCACTTATGCACAAATACCCTTGGGAAAGTTGTTAATCTGTCTCTTCCCTCTAATTATGGGTTAAATAATAGGACAGATTGGGTTCTATAGCCTTGGCTGGCAACCAGTCTACCACAGAAAGCAATGGTAACCTACTGCGGGATGATCTTCTGCCCAGTCAGTCATGTCTCTTTCGAGACATGATCGCCCAAAGCGTGTATCACTTATAGCACTTAACTAACTAGAATGGTGTCTAGATCTCATCAGTTTACAATTAAACTGGCTAAATGTAGCTATAAATTTTATGCTAAGTTTCATTTCTCAGATATCTCGCTTGTGGAACTCCCTTCTGCCAACTCTGCTTCTTTCCAGCCAACTCTAATCTGCAAAAATTTAAATGCAGTGTCAATTGCTATCTACTGTCCTTCTGATTACTCTTTTATCTTCCCACTCATTATTAACTATCAGTATAGCCCGGCGTTGCTCGGGTGTAATGAAAGCTTTTATATATATATATATATATATATATATATATATATTAATTTTTCTGCACTATTGTAAGAACTGCAACCTTGAAACTTTTGAATATCGTTTCTTATGTCTTTGTCTATAAGTGTATCAAATTTGATTAAAATCGTACCACTCCTTCTATAACCCGATTTTTTCGATTATCAATTTTCAATATTTATCGGGGTACGTCGACACAAAACCTAGCTAAGAACACTTGCAGATGCTTATAGTACAACTGTGTAAATTTTCAAGAAAATTGGTTCAACCATTTCGGAGTCTATAGGTAATGGACACACACACACACACACACACACACGCACACACACAAAGTTCCATTTATAAATAAGTTTAGATAGATGTTTCTGTTCCTAATTCTTCCACACTCTGTTATCTCTTGTGTCATAGTGGCTTTAATGCCTTGCATGGGATGATACTGATTAACAAAAGAAGATACTTCTGAGTGAAAAAGAAGTTACAGTTGGTTGCATAAAAAAGGAAGTTATACAAATGCTGTGAGTGTATGTGGTGGGTGGGTGGGTTTGTAAAGTTGACGCTAACTAGACAGCCTATGTGTTTGGCGAGAATGTGTGAGCATGTGTAACACCGTCAGAAAGACAAACAAACCTAATGCAATTAAACTAGTGGACATCATTCTTTGGCTTACGGCCATATCACGTTGAATACATCGGTTCTCGCTCGATCACCGAAGTTAAGCAACGTTGAGCCTGGTCATTACTTAGATGGGTGACCGCTTGGGAATACCAGGTGCTGTAAGCGTTTAGTGATGGATGTGCGTGCTTACGGCCATATCACGTTGAATACATCAGTTCTCACTCGATCACTGAAGTTAAGCAACGTTGAGCCTGGGCAGTACTTAGATGGGTGATCGCTTGGGAATACCAGGTGCTGTAAGCGTTTAGTGACGGATGTGCGTTGTGGTGCAGTGGATATCAGCTCAGAAAGAGAATTCAGCGAGCCGAGTTCGAATTCCAGTTGAATACCCTGCATTCACTTAAGCACTGGTACCCTTGGGAAAGGTATTAATCCATCCTTTCCCTCCAGTTATGGGTTAATTAACAGGATAAGACTTCAGGACCCTGCCCTTAAAAACAAATCCCAATGAATCTTGATACTCAAAAAGAAAAAAGTATTACTAGACATAAAAACAACAATAAATTGTTGAAAGATAAAGGTATTACCAGTAATAATAAAAAAAAATTTAGTTGGCAATAAATGACAGGTTGATATGCCATAAAACAAAACAACCAACCAAGCAACATCGTTCTTTGTACATAAATCCTCCCATAAATGTTGGTTGATCCTTTGCAAACGACGTAAAATAAAGTCTGGTTTTATTTCAGCCCTGTTATCTGGTAGACCAAGCGATCAACAGTCAATTGTCAATTCGAATGATTCATTATCATGAGAAGAAACCCTGCAGCAGTTCCAAGACATGCCAGAACCTCACCTTGAAGTGATCTTCAGTTTGCTGATCTCCCTCATTATTATGATTGATGAGTTAGACAGATCCTCACATGAAAACTCTCTACTGTCAATTTAAACTCACCAGAAAATTTTTTCCTTGCACCAGGGCATGCAAATATTATTAAGTAAAAAGAATAATATACACTGAACTAAAAGTCGCAGGTACTTCATTTACACGGCGTAAAATAAACTGTCTGCTTTCATTTCAGTCCTGTCATTTAGTAGACCAAGCAATCCACAATCATCAATGTGAATGAATTATTATGATAAGATATTTTGTAAGATGATTGGTGCTTATCAGAGCTCAGCAATCATCTTAGAGAGCCTATAACTTTGCTGAGTTGGTTGGCAAAACAACGGCTCATTCAAAACAGCTGACGTTACAAATGACATTGCAAGCCATTTGGGCTAAAAATGCAACTCATTGTTATTGCTCGCACTGAAAATCATGTAAACATTATCAAAGTGTCAGAGATGATTCATTCTTTGCTAACAGCAGGTTGTCACTAAAGCAACTGAACTGTTATGTCTTCTGCTAGAGTTGCAACGTAGTGCAGAACAATATCTAAAGCATTGTTCACATTGCATCTTCATGAATTTATGTGGCTTCAGTGGTACAAGAAGCCATACTTTTTTCATGAGATATACCATCAGGATATCATTATGTGGATCCTGCAGTACAAGAACAGTCCCATGTTTTCAGCATTTATTTCCCACATCGTCCATCATTACCTGTTGGAATAATGTTCAACTGCAATAAATGTATGTACCTTGGTTTTATTGATTTTATTCTGTTCAGGGAATAGCAGTGTATTTTACAGTGGTTAAGTGAATCTACATTACAACAGTGGGAAAGTAACTGAAACTGAGGTGCCAGGTCAGAACAAATAACATTGCAGCATCTTTTATGGAGATGATTAAAAGTGTGCAGTTAAGTTCTGAATTTTGAGTTTTCCTTCTCTTAGACTGCCACCTAAGGCCAGAGAGCTTAATCTACCCTGCTATTTTCCTGGGGTGTTGTTCACATCATATCTTCATGAATTTGCGTGGCATAAATGGTACAAGAGCAGGCCTGGGTTTTCAACATTTATTTGCAGCATAATTTACAATTACTGATTGTAATAATATTTAATTCTAATAAACATACATACCTTGGTCTTTTAGATTTCTATTTAATTCTAATGAACGTACATACCTTGGTCTTAGTTTTTGATTTAATTCTAATATACATACATATCTTGGTCTTATAAATTTCTATTTAATTCTAATAAACGCACATACTTTGGTCTTATAGATTTCTATTTAATTCTAATGAACGTACATATCTTGCTCTTAGTTTTTGATTTAATTCTAATAAACGTACATACCTTGGTCTTATAGATTTCTATTTAATTATAATGAACGTACATATCTTGCTCTTAGTTTTTATTTAATTCTAACGAACGGACATACCTTGGTCTTATAGATTTCTATTTAATTCTAATGAACACACATACCTTGGTCTTATAAGTTTGATACTGTTCAGGAAATAGTAGTTTATTTTATGCTGCTTAAGTGAAGAAGTACCAAATGTTAAATATTTGAAGAAGGCCACAGAATGAATGGTGATTTTCTCAGCACAGCTTAGATTTGGCACAAGGTCAGAAATATGGGCATCCAGTGCAAATCAAAGTCACTACTCAATTGCAATGATTCTATCGAGACAAGCTTGCTAATTATTACACCACATCAAGGTGTCCAGAATGATTTTCTATGCACAGTTGAAAGTATGGGGCACCCAAGGAGGATCATACTCATTATTCAGTTGTAGTTGATCTAGCAAAACAAGCTTTTAACCATTACACCATGTTAAAGTGCCCTGAAGAATGGCCTGAAACATAGTGATAAATGAGATCAGTAGTCAGAAAACATTTGGAATTTTACAATTACTGAATTTTTTTTTAAGTGGGCCATTTCATCAGAGTGCTGCATGGGTGGTAGCCACTCCACAACAATTATAATTCCCAAAAAGTCATTGTAATTCTCAGAAAAAAAAAAGAATCTGTGGAAAGTCAGGATCACTTACATCCCGAGGAGATATGGCATTAAAAAACAAACAAATACTTTCAATAAATTATTGAAGTAACCACAAGTTTCTCTTTAATCATAGTAACTTAAACTATAAACCAATTTTGTGCTATAAAAAGTGTAGTATGTGATTCGTGACAGAAAATACCAGAGGCCTGAATTGAATTTAATGTCCTTGATCTAAGAAGAATTGATGTGTGGTGGCCCTGAGATATAATGAGCACACTATACATACCAAAGTAAGTTTTGTGTTCAGTGTCACTTTAAGAAGTCAAAAAGACCTAGGAGTGCCAAGTGTTGACATAGGTGGTAACCTCATAGCCACCAAATGCAGAATTGGGACTCATGATGTCAGTGCGTGTACTAGCATAAAAAATGTCAACCCAGCTGAACTTAAGATATACACACACAAGACATTCGGATAGCAGCAAGTTATATAAACACCCTACTTATGAGGGGAGAAGAATAATCCTTCACATCATTGCAAGAAGATTGAACTTTTGAAGAAAGATCTGAAACGATATACCCATGATTTGACTGGTGTTAATGTGATGAATTCCAGAAATAAATAATTATTTTACAGATGGAAAATTTAGTCTCATGTTCTTATCTGACAATACTAACATAAAGTTATAGGAACAGCATATGAAATGCATTTTTAAGAAAAAGAGCATTTCATACAAATTTGGAAATAAATGTATTATTGTTGAAACTGTCACCCATTCTTTTTCTTTTTAGTACCATTTAGGCTTTCTTTTTTATATCAACTTGCAGTACAACCTGCAAATTCTGAAAGTTTATTTTTTTCTAATAGAGTATTAGTGCGGTCGTATTACTCACACTTTAGATGAAAGAGAAAATGAGACTGAACTAAAATATTCATAAAGTAGCTATAAAAATATTTATAAATATTTTGGCCTCATTGTACATCCATAACTGTAAAAGAAACCAAATTGCGTTTAATCAAACACGATATTGTTGAATGATGACCGCTCAAGTTCTGTCCTAATTCGACTAGTCAAGCCTGTGCAAGATATGGTTCAAATCACGGGCATCAGCACGAAGCTGATAAAAAGAAGAAAAAAGTTTGTGGTTGGATGATTATCTAAAGGGAAATGGAAACTTATTAATGTTTGAATGACTTTAAAAAACGTTTTTCGATCGAGAAAGAAAACAATCGTTATATTGCGTAACTTTACTTTTAAATCCTTATCACGCAGTATTAGCTGTAGTAAAACTGCTACTATTTTTATTTTTAAGATGAATAGTTTTCTTCGGTGTGTTATTTACTTACTTCTTTGTAGCAATAAGATTAGCATTAGCTCTATTTTGCATGGATGTGCGTTTTGTGGTACAGTGGATATCGGTTCGGAACGAGAAATCGGGGAGCCGAGTTCGAATTCCAGCTGAATTCACTTACGCGCAAATACCCTTGGGAAAGGTATTAATCTGTCTCTTCCTTCCAGTTATGGGTTAAATAGCAGGACAGATTGGGTTTTATAGCCTTGGTCGGCAACCAGTCTACCGCAGAAAGCAATGGCAAACTACTGCGGGATAATCCCCCTGCGGGATAAGCCCAGTCAGTCATGTCTCTTTCGAGGCATGATCGCCCAAGCGATCGTACGGCACTTAACTGACTATTTTGCATCCATAGAATCATCACGACAGAAGACCAACAATAAAAAATAACTAAAATTCTATCTATATGGCATTTCTACTTAAATTTCAAGATTTTTCATCATGTTTTTTTTTTGTTTAGTTTTTTTTATCCAAAGCATTAACTTTTTTTTGCTGTGTTTTTAAATCGGAATTTTCTTTCTTTTTTAAAATAGAGTTTCAATGGGGAAAAATAAAAATCGGAAAGTACTTTTATACCAAATATCAAATGTGGACCTGCGCGTACATGTTAGTTAATTTAATTAACATTTAATACTCGTGATCTTTAATTTTTACAATTTTTCTATAAAAAGACCCTCTCTAAACAAACAAGAAAAATAATATCTTGATTTACAAACTATACCACTCAGCCTCTGTGAAGTGAACATTGAGTGAAAGGCGAAGAAATATGTTTTTAAAACACTTGTATTCGTTGAAATCATATACTAGGGAAAGGTATTCTAATCCGTCTCTTCCCTCCAGCTATGGGTCAAATAACGGGACAGATTGGGTTCTATAGCCTTGGTTGGCAACCAGTCTACCGCAGAAAGCAATGGCCAAGCTACTGCGGGATAATCTTCTGCCTAGTCAGTCATGTCTCTTTCTATTGTCGCGTGTGGGTCCGTATTTGTACGACAGTCATACCCACCCCACCAAAATAAATAAAAAAATCAACTTTTTTATTTTTATTTTTATTTTTTTACACTTGAGAATTTGAATTGAATTGCTTTCTAGCCTCATCGCATCGGTTTATTCTCATCTCTAACCCACAAAGTGAAACTAAAATTCATAATCTGCTGAACCACGCATCCTTTTTCGGCTGTGAAACGTTTCCTTTTTGTTTTGTTGTTGTTTTATTTTTTAATTTTGTTTCTGGTTTGCATTTCCTTTCAATTTCAAGAGGTTGATTGCCAAGCAATGAGTGAAAAAGTTGCCGTAACGTTCAAGGAAGGCAATTGCCAGCGGATATTAAAAACAAATAAAATAACAAGAAGAAACTAAAAAACAAACAATTATACTGAAGTGTTATTTCTAGACTAAAAAAGTAAGCCTAAAACAAAACCCCAAAAAAACTGAGTTATTTTTTTATCACTGAGGTCTGTTTGTTTTTAAAACACCGTAAAGAAGAATGAGAGAAGGAACAGATAAAAAACGAAAATAAAAAACAAAAACTAAATATTTATTTTAGTTTTTTTTTGAGTTTGCTGATTTATTTCACTTTGTTCACGTTGTGTAATTTATTTTAATAATAATAATAATAATAAAAAAATTGACCCATTCTCATATTGCGAATGCAAGAAAAAAGCGTAACGTCAACGACATTGCGATGTTTATGGTAAAAATAAAAAAATAGATGTGTGTGTGTGTGTGTTTTCCGGCAAAGTAAAGCTTAAAGAATAGTTCTTTGTTGAAGCATTATCGATTATTATTATTTTAGTATTGCCTTGTTATTACAGTTCTGAGAAATATCGTTCTGTGGCCGTTCATAAGCAAAAACCTTAAAGAAAAAAAAATCTGGCAAATGAAATTACACTTTTGCTTTCCTTGGAAGCCTACCTGCCTGCTTCAGTATTTCTCTCTCTCTCTCTCACTCACTCACTCACACACGCAGGGCTATATAGCGATGTTGATTACTCTGGTCAAGCGAGATATTTTCATGTTGAAAGATTTGTGTGTGTGTGTGTGTGTGTGTGTGTGTGTGTGTAGTGATTGTTATAATGTTATTGTCTGCAACATTTGGTTCTCTGTGGACTAAAACATCTCTATGTGTTGTTCTTACAGCATCTCCCCCTCCCCAGTTAAAGTTCACCCGATACAAGGTTCAGAGACCTTCCTGGTGAAGAGTGGCATGTGATAAGAGGAGGTAGAAGAAAGTGAAGGTTATGAGAATCTGGAAAAGGCTGTAGCGAGAGACAAACGTTATCTCCCTTTGACCAAAATACAAAAGAGCAATAAAAATTAATTATAAATATTCACGAGAATATAAAACAGTCACGTGATCTGACAAGACATTGTTAAACGAGGAAAGTCAATCTTTCTCTTTTAGCTCTATGAAGTTACAGTATTAGGCGCACAATTTTGGGTTTTTAACAAGCAGATAGATAAGTACAAAATTTACGTTGTTTTAGTTACCCAGTCTTTTGCTAGATATATATGTAAACCTTGTATTACGAATATCAAATATATATATATATATATATATATATATATATATATATATATACACACACACACACACAAGTGGTTTTACATTATTTACATTGTTTGGAATTCGAACTTGGAACGAAAAATTGGGGAGCCGAGTTTGAATTCCAGTTGAATTCATTGCATTCACTTATGCGCAAATACCCTTGGGAAATTAATCCGTCTCTTCCTTCCAGTTATGGGTTAAATAACAGGACAGATTGGGTTCTATAGCCTTGGCTGGCAATCAGTCTGCTACAGAAAGCAATGACAACCTACTGTGGGATAATCTTCTGCCCAGTCAGTCATGTCTCTTTTGAGACATGATCGCCCAAGCGTGTTTCATGTATGGCACTTAACTGACTGACATTGTTTGGACTATTGTCCTCATCTTTATTGCCATGGTTACAACATTTCGCTCATTGTATGCTCCACCCTTCTTCAGGTGCTAAAAATTTTGAACCAAACCCTTTATTATGATTACTGGGGTATATCATTCTCATTCCATGTGCAATGCTGCTTTTGGTAGCCATGTAGTTATCTCCTTTTAACTTGACTCTCTAAATTATTTGTTCAGCACTGCTGTAACCAGGTATTGAACTCACAACTCAAGAGCACATGACCCAGTGGATACAGACATGGTTGGTTCCAGTGACTTGACCCAAAGACTGAATGAAACAAATCAATAAATATTCTACCAAGTTCCAATATTTTCTAAGGGCTAAGGAGGTGATCAAAGTGGTGACTGATCGAAAATGTACCTAAAGTAAAAGGGAACAAAGAAGGAGAAATAAAAATAAATAAATAAAGGTAATCTACAATTGTAACAACAAAAACTGAATGCGGTAAAAAAGTTTCATTAGTACAAATTTGAAATTTTCCTTTGTTCCAATGAGAACTTTTAAATGAGTATCACTTCATGTTATAAAGATAGAACCTTAAATTTCTTAATCTGTGTTATAACTCAGTTAGTTTAGTGCCATATGTGATACACACTTGGGTGATCATGTCTGGGCAGAAGATTATCCCGCAGTAGGTTTCCATTGCTTTCTGTGTAGACTGGTTGCCAGCCAAGGCTATAGAACCCAATCTGTCCTATTATTTAACCCATAACCAGTGGGAAGAGATGGATTGTAACTACTCAGTAAAAAAATGGCAGAAATATTTTTTAAAAATTGGAACAACTCATATTAAAAAAATATAATGGAGAAGCTTGGTAACAAAATGGCATTTATATATTTTACAAGCATGTCTTAATCTATCAACAGATTTTTTATTGTAAATTTTAAGAATATTTTAAGAAATCACTACGTGACCTTTACTGGCAGATTTAATCTATTTAGAATTTATCTTAATGAACAGACTTATTTTTAATGTCAACAAAACAAAAAAAAAAAAACATGAATAATGCATTGATTTTATGTAAATCTTATCTGGTTACTTTTGTTCCCATGTCATTAGTTACCTCAGTGACTCATGTGGTCTTGAAATTCTTTTAGCCTTTTCTTAAACTATCATCATACACAATCTCTTATTTGTGGCAAAATACAGTGAACGTTATCCTTACAAAAAATTACTGTTATAATGTTATATCAATAGTGTTTGATAAGAATCAGTCAGCTAAGTGCCATACGTGATACATGCTTGGATGATCATGTCTTGAAGGAGACATGTCTGACCGGGCAGAAGGTTTTCCCACAGTAGGTTGCTATTACTTTCTGTGGTAGACTGGTTGCCAACCAAGGCTATAGAACCCAATTTGTCCTGCTATTTAACTCATAGCTGGAGTGAGATGTAACGGATTAATACCTTTTCCAAGGATATTTGCATGTAAATGAATGCAACGAATTCAACCAGAATTCAAAATCAGCTCTCTGATTTCTCATTTTGAGGCAATGTCTACTGCACTACAATGCATGGATGTGGGTAACAGGAAAACCTTCTGTCCAGTCAGACATGTCTTTTTTTGAGACATGATCGCCCAAGTGTGTTTCACATATGGCGCTTAACTGACTGACTTGATAAAAAAACACGACTAAATTTTCCACATATAAAATAATTGTTTATTTACATTTGGACTTAGCCAAATTAACTATAGTCAAAGTAAAGTATGTGGTTTCAGGTTTTTCTTTGAAAGTTTGAAATCTTATGGTAAGGAATTCTTCTTTTGCTCTTCTTGGTTGGGCATTTATATAGCTGTTGTTTGGATGTTTTGTATGCATATTTATGCTGGGTTAACTTCCTTGTTTATATTGTTACACACACTGACATCTTTTGAGGCCCGATTCTGCACTTGGTGGCTATGGGGATACTTTTTTCTAGGTCAACACTTCTAGGTTTTTTGACTTGAGGTTCCTAGATCTTTTGACTTTCTGAGATGACACTGAGTACAAAACATACTTTATTATCTCTTAGGGTGAATCCAATATAGAGTGAAGCCACCACAGATCAAGTCCTCTGAGATAAAATGAAAATCAAAATCTGTAATTATAACACTTATAAATGTTTTTATAGTCTAAGAATATTTTGATTCATTCTCATATATTTAATTCTGCAAACATCAGGGAACAATTGTGTCAAACAGAGGTGTTTATATTTTAACTTTAATTTTTATTTGTCATAATAATTTAATCAATTTTAAATTCTTATATATCCTAGCTACCCTGGCATATTTGTATTCAAGACAAATCACATTTGGTAGAAAATAACAATTTTATGATCAGGTCGCTATACAATGTTAAGCCAGCTGACAGAGTTAGAATTGTGTCATTGTACGAATGTCTGAGGATATCTTCTCTGCATTTGTTGCTGATCACTCAAAAACTACAATGTTTTGGGCATAGTTAACAAAACAATTCTCTGTTAAAGCAGTGTACTGAGCTGAACATTCAGACAAGTTGTGGATAAAGAAAACTTGAAAAGATGGTGTCATCAACAGCCTCAAGAAATTGAATTTGAAATAAGACATAGATTTAAATCAGTGGTTCACAACCTTTTTTACCCAATGCACTCTTTTCACATGGATTCTTAGAATGTCATTCCCCCTCCCCTGCTTTCCAAGATTGTTCAACTCAAAGCCGCATTCCAAATAATATGCATATCTTATAAAAAATCTCCATTCTTTCCATATATTAATACACATACATTTACATGAATTATTTTTGTAGAGTTTTACAAATTTATTACCAATAGCAAATATTGATAGATTTTTAAACTTGAATGTATGTAAAGTAATTTGCTTTAATTCATAACTAATTATTAAATAAACTCAAGCATAACACATCACTCAATAAGTCCCAGCCCTGACATATAGCACCACTAATAAAAAAATTAATATGATTTTTATGAAATACTAACCTTCAAATCGCATGTGACAAAATTTGGGCCCAATCAGATTATTAGTTGACAAATTACAGTTATTTAAGTGAAGGTACTGTTGCAAATTTTCAAAACAATGGAAAAATCTGAATTTTCTGAGTTGATAAAGCATTGCTTTCTGATGGAAAAAAATTTGAAGATGATATACAACTTATACCCCTGAAGGTGATATTTTAATATATATATTTATATATATCTGTCAAAGTTTGAAATTTATATTTCTTTATTGTTTCTGCTCTCCCCACACCTTTCTTTCCTTTGTGCATTTTCTCAGTTTTTCCTCTTTGTTAAGCTTAGACACAATGTAATCGATATGTATATATCTGTCTACAATTTACTTTCTGCCTAAATTTAAAATTTCTCAGTTTTAGTCGTTTCCATTGGCTCTTTTCTCTCAGTTCTTCCTCTCTGATTTTCCTTTTTGTTTTTTTTTTCCTCTGCTGTTTTCCTCTTTCTTTTCCATTTCTTGATTTCTCTTTTTGTTTTCTCATCTTTTCTAACCTCTTTCTTTTCTTTAATTCTTTTTTTAATACCCTCTTACCTCATACAAAAAGATTTCCAAAAATAAAAGTAAGTGTTTTTTAAAATTTTCTTTACAAATAAAACATTCATTACCATCATTATTAACTACCCGATGAGACATTGTTCTTTCAATGTCAAAACAAAATGTACAGTTTTGTAGTAGCTTGTAGATGTTCTAAAGCATTATATATATATATATATATATATATATATATATATATGTTTGTTTTTAAAATAACTTTAATCCAAAAGAAAAAGTAGGAAGGTAAATCCCAAAGACCCGATAAAGTAAATTTACTTCTGCATGTGAATTCTTAACCTTCAAATTTTTTTATTTCTTTTTTATTTTTATTTCATTTTGAAATGTGGTAGTTGCCGATGAGATGTGAAATTTCTCTCTTAGGGATTTCATGTTGAAATGATCATTCAACAGTTTTGAACATTGAAATTTATATATATATATATATATATATATATAAAATAAAACTTATATATCATTTTCCCTTGTATATATATATATATATATATATATGGGAAAATGATATATAAGTTTTGTTTTTATATCAAAACAATTTTAGAAAAAACTATAACAAAATGAAAAAAAAATTTCTTGTGATGTGTTTCATTCTTTAAGACTTAATCAGGGTAAGTTTTGGTTTTTTATATTGATGTAATTACATGTGAATGAAGGAGAGGGAAACCTGACATTTTAAAGTTTAATTATTTTTCTTTTAAATATGTTTGAGTAGATAGTTTATAGAAAATAAAAACTAGTATAGAAACTAAATTAATTCAGCTTGACTATATAAATATTATATAAGTTATATATATTACTAATATATAAAGTAATATATATTATTGGTCAAAATTTGTTGTGGTGCAACACAACTGAACTAAGCAAGATATCTTAAATAAAGAACTCAAAGAAAGTTCGGAGATAGTATTTTGAAAGAGTTCTGATAAAGTGTTCATTAAAGTATTGTTGAAGTCAGTCAAGATATATTATTATATTTGTTAGTAGGGATTTATAACAGTGGTGATGAGGAATCAAAATTTATACAGAATAGGAAAAAGCAGCTTTTTGCTTCACCACACATGATAACAGTGACAAGAAATTAGAACCATGTTGGTGTAATGTTTTTCTTTGCTGTGTGTTAAAAAAAAAAACAACAACATTCTTAAAGGTGGAAGAATTATTAACCCAAGTGGTAAAGATGCAACAACAACAGTAGTTGGTACTCCAGAGATAATATCAAAATCTATTCAAAATAATTTAGAAGAAAATGGAAAATTCTCCAATTTCTTTCACTTCTGATATGGTGGCAAATACGATAGCTGAATACACATAAAAATTCAGATGATGGAATTACCTATTTTGCTGATTTTAAAAGATACGAGCAAATTTACAAAAAAGAATGCAGTGACTGGGAAGACGAGAAAAAAAAAACAAGATTTTTGTTGAGAAAGTTAGCACCAGTAGAAAATGAAAAATACTGTAATTTTGTACTACTGAAAAATCCAGGAGAAATTTTCTCTGAAGAAACAGTAAATATTCTAACTAAATTTTTGGTGAGAAAAGTTTGTTATTCAATAATTGTTGGAAGTCTATGAATCTGACAAAAAAAGAAGGTGAAGATTTTGTCACATATGCTGGAATCATTAACAAGGAATGTAAAAGATTCAAATTAAACAAGCTGATTCCTAATATGTTCAAAGGATTAATTTTAATTCAAGGGTTACTTGTGAAAAAAAGAATGAAATACATGTTAGAATCCTAACTAAACTGGAACAGAATAAAAATTTAACACTACAAAAAATACTGGTTAAATGTCAGAGAATACTAAATCTGAGATGTGAAATGGAAGAAATAAGAAGAAAAACATGGATAAAGTAAAATTAATCCATGTTTCAAGTGTGGAAGTTACATCTTAAAAGCGACTGTTCTTTTAAGAATTTAAGGTGCTACTAGTATAGAAAAGTAGGACATAAAACGTCCCATAGTAAAATTAAAACAAGGAAAAGTTTTCACAGACAAAATTTTGTACACACTGTTATGACAGAAAAAACTTCAGAAAACTAAATAAAATTTAAGTATGTGAAAATTAATAATGTGAATACAAAAATGTAAGTAGACACTGCTAATGATATCGCAAAAATTAACAGTACCACATGGAAACAAAATAGAAAACTTAAACTTTTCATGTCCAACTGTAGGTTTGATTTTATTTTTAGAAAATTTTTTGACTGGACTTTAAATAAGTTAAAACCTAATAAGTCACTTTTTTTTTCTTTCCAAATCTTTCACTTTTTTTCTTTTCACTTTTTTTTTTTGTTTTCAATTGGAGTAGATAGACTTAACTATCGCCCCGTTCACACTCCACCCACGTCTTTTGAACAGGTGAAGAGGCTCATCCCTTGTTTCCTGTTTAGGATGTGGTTCCCGGCTTTCTTTTTTCCAATCATTATACTCTTAAGTAGCCCCATGCGCATCAGTGGCATCACTGCCTTGCTTGGGGTGATATGATTAAAAAAAAATATTAAAAAGAACTTTGAAATCACATTTGGTGTATTGGGTGAGAAATTATTGGTTATTAGTGAAATGATTTCCAACATTTCATTTCATAACAAGTGTGTATAAGCTAAGGCTTATGTGTTAAAAAATACCAAAAACTTATTCAGTTCTGACTGGATGGAATTATAGTGGCAATAGAAGGCTGACAAGGAGATACAGCAAAACAGATCTCTCTGCGAATGACTGTACATATATGTGTGTGTATATATATATATGCGGTAGGTGCAGGGCATTGTATTTAAGGAAACAGTCTTTGATGTATTTGCTCCTTAGGTCAGTAAGTAGTTTTGAGACAGGGACGAAGGAAAAGGGGTAAGGGAGGCGAACATAGTAAGCAGCTTGACTTGGGTCAAGGGAGCTACTAATTACAGTCGTCTAGTCTCTCTCCAGTCTGGGTCTGTCTGTCTGGCGATGCTTTCTGTATAATCTTCTTTTTAGATCGCAGCAGATCATTTGGGGATTCACACTTGTATTTGATTCTGGGCTTCCCATTGGCTAATAAATAAAATTCGCATAGGCTCGCGAACTGGAAATTTAATATTTAATTCATTTTTAGTTTTCAACTGGAACATCTGCATGAATCCAGCTGCGCACTGACGACTTTTGGTCATTTGCTTTTTGGTCATGAGTGTGCAAACATCCAGTCCCTTGTTTTTGCTCGGTCGGTATCACCACAGAATTATTTGAGTTATAAGATTTACCTATAAATATTTATTGCAAAAATGTAAGAGGACAAGTGACCAGGTTAAAAAATCAATTTGAAAATTTAAAGAAAGAATTGATAAAATGTTTTCTGGATTTTCTTGTAATAGAAAGCTGAAAGGGAAACAGAATAAGGTCACTGTTTCTTAAGGAGACTTTTATATACTATGACATACACAGAATCTAAATCTAAACTTATTTATAAATGGAACTTTGTCTATGTGTGTGTGCGTGTGTGTGTGCGTGTGTGTGTCTCTGTTACCTATAGACTCTGAAATGGCTGAACCAATTTTCTTGAAAGTTTACACAGTTGTACTATAAGCATCTACGAGTGTTGTTAGGTAGGTTTTGTGTTGAGGTACCCCCAATAAATATCGAAACTTGATAATCAAAAAAATCGGGCAATCAAAGGAGTGGTCTGATTTTAATCAAATTTGATGCACTCATAGACAAAGACACAAGAAACAATATTCAGAAGTTTTAAGGTTGCAGTTTTTATAATAGTGCAGAAAATCGATAATATATATATAAAAGGCAAGATGTTTGTGTGTATGTCTGTTTCTGTATGTCCTTTATACAAATCCACAATTTTTATCCGATTCTCACCTAATTTCACACAAATATTCTTTAGGCTGAGTCTGAGCTCCAGGATCATGGATTAGTTTTAAAGCTTTCATTACACCCGAACAACGCTGGGCTATACTGCTGGTTATACATATATACAAGTGTCTACATGTGGAGAAATATATATCACATATATATAACGCAAAGTAAAGTATAAGGAGGAACAAAAGGCAAGGTCTTATATATAGCTGAAGATATTATTGGTCTGGGAAAGCCATTATTATGACTCCTGATTTAAAGGGCTGAATTCATCTTATGTCCCAGTGGAACATGGTCAACTTCATCTATGTTCCAGCAGAATGGCATCAATGTGCTTGTTTGCCTTAGCAAGATGTGGCCAGATTCATCTTATGTTCCAGCATGATGCAATCAGATTCTCTATGTTATATCTCCAGGATGGCTTTGGCAAGACAAACAGCTTACAAATAGAGGAAAGTAGAAAGGAAAATCTTTTAAAATTAAACAGTGTAAAAGTTTTTCTGAAGCTGGATCTTTCTGAGGTATATTTGCAAATAAAAATTGAAGTATGTAAAGGAAGAAATAAAGAAATACAAAAGAAAAGGAAGGGGACATATATAGTGAAAAGAAAAAAATGGGAACACAAAAAGCATTGGAATCAATTAAAGAAAAGACTTACTGAAGAAAGAACTTCAAGAAAGGAAGAACCTATGCAAATTCTGTATGATATTTTTGATGTGCCAACACCCCAAGTATTTGTTGAACATACAAGTACCAGAAAAAGGAAACATGAAAAAACTAGTGGTTGAAACAAAATGAAAGAAATACAATGTTCAGTATGTGGCGAACTTTGCAGAAAGTGAAGACGTGAATACTAAAAAATAAAATATTTAAGAAAATAAAATAATCTCAAAAGTGGGTGGATGTTGTAGAGTAAATAAAACATCCCCAGTAACACAAATAAACTAGACAAGACTCTTAAATAAAGAACTCAGAGAGTTCAGGGTCAGTGTTTTGATAGTGTTAGAGTACTGTTGGAATCAGTCAAGATATAATATTATAACCGTTAGTAACGAGTTATAAAAAAATTAAATGATAAAAACATCTACAACTAATCATCTCAAGTATTTTACAATCTAAATTAATTTTTAGTGCTAAAATCCAGTCCTAACATGTTGCTTTATTCTACTGTCATGTGTCTATTGGAGTAAAACTGCAGTGCCTACTGTTTAGCAACCATCAATTATACTAATATGTTATTTTTAATGCTGACATTTTTCTTTTTCTTCACATTCTAATTTGTTCTCAATGACCTGTAACAGTCTTTATATTACAGCCACTTATGTAATCTGTAACATAATGTGTAAAACTTATTTAAACAATTAAGTCAAAACTTTCATTTACTTCATTTGATTCGACATATGCCAAATTTTGATGATATATAACAAAATAAAACTCAACAAACAAAATGAAACAATCTATACTGCACCAACGGAATTTGTGTCTGGTATATATATATATATATATATATATAATAATGCTGATCTCAATTTAATCAAATATTAATACTAATGCCCCCCAAGATTATTTTTAAGTCTGCCCACATATTTTCCAAATTAGAACTTGCTTTACTCTGATTGGTCCACATTGTACATACAGCAATGCCTCCCTGATTAAAGGAGTTTTGCTTGTTTTTAACCTTTAAAAACCATACAATTTAAAATAAACCACATCATTTGACAAGATACAAGAAGTGTCGAAACAAAATAGCTACTTTTGTAGTGATATTATAACATATCCATGTTATAATTTCTGAATAAATAAATAAATATATATATACATACACATACACCAGATACAAATTCAGTTTGTACATATATATATATATATATATATATATATATATATATATATACACACACATATATGTACAGTCATTCGCAGAGAGATCTGTTTTGCTGTATCCCAGCTCATCCGTACGGTTAGGCATCTGATTGCTTTTACCCAGGATTGAAACCCAACCGAATTGGTATCAGTCAGTGGTTCTACCTTTGAGCTATGGGTGCTCGGTAGAAGGAGGCAAACTTTTTAGCATGTATATTATCATTATACATGCTCAATAGCTGAGAGTGTTCTAATAAATTGCTGAATGAATGATACGTAGATGCTACAGTAACTAGTGTTTTTCAAAGTTTACCATTCTTCCAGAGTGCTCAATCAGGGTGTGAGAGTGTAAATAGTCATCTGCAGATAGATCTGTTTTGCTGTCTCACATCTCATCAGTATGGCTAGACATTCGATTGCTTTTTACCCAGGATTGAAACCTGACTGAATTGGTGTCAGTTGGCGATTCTACCTCTGAGCTATGGGTGCTTGGTAGAAGGAGGCAGACTTTATATATATATATATGTTTCTAACATGACAAAATAAAACGGTAATAGAAAAATGACACACTTGTTGAGTGTTGGAAATAACTAGGGAATTTATTATTGTGGAAACATGAGTACAGTGAACAGTTGTGGATGTTGAATAAGAATGTGTTTATAGAGAGCATGGCAAAGTTCTGCTTGCCATGTTTGCCAGCCTCTACCTGGAAGGCCCTTCTCCTTGTCTCCCAGCAAGCACCTATGAGCTGGGGAACGGACTCCCTTGAATGGTCCAGGGGTGGTAACTTTTGACCATTTTTATGGTGATCCTAATAATATATATATATATATATATATATATATATATATATATATAATGCATAAAAAATCATATGGAAAAACTTAACCATAGCACCTTGTCTGTCATTTTTGGCAAAACTTGCATACGAGAGAGATTGCTGCCTAAATACACTATATATATATATATATATATATATATATATATATATATATATATAGTGTATTTAGGCACTAAATACACTATATATATAGTGTATTCAGCCAGCAATCTCTCTCGTATGCAAGTTTTGCCAAAAATGACAGACAAGGTGCTATGGTTAAGTTTTTCCATATGATTTTTTATGCAATCTTACAACCTTCCACTTTTCAGAATATAAATTACGTAGAAATTGTCCGAATATCCCATTCATCCAAGCATGCTTACAAGATGCAATGGGTAAGTTGTTGCAATTTTATATTTTTAATTTTGTGCATGCATATTGTTTGTTATTTTGTTGACTGCAGAGTATATAGTAGTGTCAGTTGGGCCCTGTCTGTGAGAAAAAAGAGCACCATGATGCAATTCAATCTAACATAAATTTGGAAATGAGTTGCCTTACTGGTTAGGATTCGTGCCAGAAGCTCCAGTACAAGCATTTCAGAGTATTTTGGTATCAATCTGGAAACAGTGCAGAGGATTCAGAAAGAGTTGGATGGTGATTATGAAGGCGTTTAAAATGATCACTAGTGATGGTAATGTTATGCCTCCATTCATCTTCTCACAGAGCCTCAGACTCAACACGGAGACCTACATCAAGCGTGTTGAGAAGATAGTGCTGCCCTAGGTCAGGAGGGTGAGTGCTAAAAAAACCTTATGTCTAGCAACAGGACTCTGCACCATAACACAGAAGCAAGAGAAACTAGTCATGATTGTCAGACAATTTCTGTGATCACATCACCCCTTATATCTGACCACTTAACTCCCCAGGCTCCAACCCTCTTGATTATTATGTGCGGGGCAAAGTTAAGCAAGAGGCCAACAAAACTTCTTGTAATTCCAAACATGAAGACAAGAATTATGGCAGCAGTCACCAAGGAGATTGTCCAGAAGAGATGCAAGACATTCCAAAGTAATCTGGAGACTGTGGTTGAAGTTAATGCTGATTTTATTGAATAAATGTACTTGTTAGTATTTAAAGATATTTTTGTGTAATTTTGGTAAATATATCTTTTAAAATGAGATGTCAGCATTATTTTCATTTTTGCATAAGTTAGATGACAACTCATCCATCACAATCTCTCTCTCTCTCTATATATATATATATAAATCTAATCTATCCATCTATCTATCTAAATCTAAACTTATTTATAAATGGAACTTTGTCTATGTGTGTGTGTGTGTGTGTGTGTGTATCCATCACCTATAGATTCCAAAACGGCTGAACTGATTTTCTTGAAAATTTACACAGTTGTACTATAGGCATCAGTAAGTGTTTTTAGCTAGGTTTTGTGTTGAGGTACCCCTGATAAATATCGAAAATCGATAATCGAAAAAATCGGGTTATAAAAGGAGTGGTCCGATTTTAATCAAATTCGATACACTCATAGACAAAGACATAAGAAACAATATTCAGAAGTTTCAAGGTTGCAGTTCTTACAATAGTGCAGAAAATCGATAATATCTATATATAAAAGGCAAGATGTTTGTGTGTGTGTCTGTTTATCTGCCTGTATGTCTGTATTTTTTCAGCCCTTTTATTTTAGTTTTTGCTTCGGGTTTGGCTCTAAGTAGGTATAATTGTAGCTTTTAGTCTCAGCCATGATGCCATTTACTCAGAGGACTTATTTAGCCTTCAAAATTCAGTTTACGACCAAAAAAACTTATTTGATATCGATATCAGGAAATCAAAATTTGACTTACATCCATTCATTTTTCTTTCAGTCTATGGTTTCGCTTTAACTTGAAACAACTATTGCTTTTTAGTCTTTTATGCCAACATCCAAAGAGTCTGAGCTCCAGGACTATGGATTAGTTTTAAAGCTTTCATTACACCTGAGCAATGCCGGGCTATACTGCTAGTATATATATATGAAGATCATGAGATAAACTGTAAATTTCTTTTTGAGAAATAAAAAAAATAAATGGTTTGAGTTTTATTTAATAATAAAAAAGGTGGGGTTTTAAGGTATTTTTTATTTAAAGTTCGGTTACAGTGAGAAGGTTAATTTAGTCAGATTTTAAATGAAAATTTTTTGTTTTTATTCTTTTTTTATTTTAGAAAACTGAAAATATCTTCTAGTTTTGTATTCAGAAATGTTTTGCTGGGAATAATTTTTTCCTTCAAAAATGTGTTATGGTAATAATTTTTTCTTCAAAAATGTATTGTTGGTAATATTTTTCCTTCAAAAATGTATATTTTTCAATAAAAGTGTATTTTTATGAATATATTTCTATAAAAGTCTATTTTTATACTTTCATAGGGTTTTGACCCCAGTTTGGGGGTTAACTATTTGCCCATAGCTGGGACTCTAACAAGTGCTACCATTCCGGGTCAGGGTGGACCTGGGAACAACAGCAATTAAGAGGTGGTTCCATGCTTCTCACAACCTTCCAATTAGAAGCTATGCTGCCAGATGCAGTTTACGGTCATGCCTAGAACCACATATATGTATGTAAGTGTCTGTGTGTGTATATATATATATATATATATATATAAATATATTAGAAATTATACTTTAGAACATGTACACACTAAACTACAAGCTACTACAAAATTGTACATTTTGTTTCACCATTAAAAGAACAATGTCTCATCAGGTAGTTAATGATAGTAATAAACATTTTTTTAAAAAGAAAATTAAACAAAAAAACTTCCTTTTATTTTTGGAAATCTTTTTGTACGAGGTAAGGGGGGATATTAAAAAGAGGGGAAAAAGAAATAGGACAGAAAAGATAAGAAAACAAAAAGAGAAATTAAGAAGTGAAAAAGAAAGTGGAAAGAGAAAAACACGCAGAGAAAACAAAAAAGCAAAGCGGAAAACAAGAGAGAAAGAACTGAGTGGAAAGAGCCAATAGAAATGGCTAAGAGAGAGAAATTTGAAATTTAGGCAGGAAGTAAATTGTAGGTAGACAGATATAGATATCGGTTACATGGTTTCTGAACTTAAAAAAGAGGAAAATATGAGAAAATGCACAGAGGGAAGAAAGTGGGGGAGGCAAAAAAAAAAAAAACGGTAAAGAAATATAAATTTCAAACTTTGGCAGGAAACGAATTGCAGATAGATACAGACGTTCGTTACATTGTTTCAAACTAAATCCTTTGGCATTAAAAAAAAAAAAAATGAAATCACATACACAAACATAGGTACCTCCACTAAATTTTCTACACCTAAATTTAAATTGAAACTTTAAAAATAAATAAGTTATCTTCAAGCTTTAAAATTAGCTTTAATTGAAAGTCAAGAGATTAAATTTAGTAATTCCAGTAAACAAAATACACTGGCGTATTTTAAAGCGAAATTATATTGATTGGAATCTAAAAATTTAAAGCTTTTTTAAAAAAATTAAAAGTAGCGCCATTTTTTTAATTGATCGTCAAATTTCAAAACAGTAGCCACATTCCTGTTTTAAAAATCTGGCAAAAATAATTTCATAAAACGTATATTAGAAGATAAAAACATTATACAAAGTTAAATTCATTAGCGATAATATCATAAATTTGAAAAGTAAAATAAAAAAAAATTCAAAATTAAACTTAAAAATTAAATAAAATTTAAAAATAAAAAAAAAATTAAAAATTTAAAATATCATAAATTTGAAAAGTAAAATAAAAAAAAATTCAAAATTAAACTTAAAAATTAAATAAAAATTAAAGGAAATAAATTAAAATCAAAGAGATCACAATTTGTAATAGAAAATAAGGATAAGAGATGGTTAAATTATCCAGATAGTAAGATTAATACTGTAACAAGTTTACAATTGATGGAGTTTCATACTTTGGATTTTATAATTCTAGCAGGATTGTAAGGTTAATTCTTTAATATGTTTACAATTTACTGTTTCATGCTTCTGATTCAGTAATGTCAGTCTTCATGTACTTAATTTCCATTTTTTCTTGCTGTCTTTGTTAGATCTAAGGGCGGTAACTGGTTTGTTTACGTTTATATTTTTATGAAAAAAGATACGGACAATTATACGCACAGATTTGATGTGTACTAACACACACTTATTTACCTCTCTATATATATATGGAAAAAATATGACAATGGGAAAAAAGTTATCTTGTGACGTGTTTCGTCATTTAGGACTTAATTTGTTATATTGATGCAACTTTACTACAGTACACATGCGTATGAATGAGGGATGCTGGAAATTTTTCATTTAATTTAACCGATTTCATTTAGAATCTTTTTCTTTCCATTACTTTTAGTAGACGCCCCACAATGTGATAATATGTATAATATAAAATAAAATTAATAATAAAAAGTCCCTGATAAAATCCTCCAATACAAAACTGCTGTAAAAACCAACAAAAACCCAAAGGCAGACAGGCTCTCTTGAAGTTCAAACCTAAATCAGGAGGTGATAAGCTGGGGGTAATTAATTTGATCAATGATGCTCATTTGCCTTCAGAGATCTTAAGACATTTTCCTCACACTTTTGTCTTTATTTTATTTTCAAACAGAAGAAACCAATGAGAATATACCCTTTCCCTGGTAAAAATGCATCTTTGCTAAAAAAAAGTTTCAATTTGTCTCATCTTCATTTTGTTTCAAATACTATCCGGCATTCATTCATACATGCATGCATGCATAAATATACACACACACACACACACACACACACGCACATTGATTGTTTAATACTTAGTTTTTGGTCCTAATAGGGTTAAACCAGTAGACATTTGTACTAAAAAGTGTTCAATACAATCATATTGTAGAATATTTTCCATTTTTAAACAAGTTATTTCGATACCCAGGTTTCTACCTGAGTGGTGTCTTCTAAACTTTAGAGAACTAAACAAAATTTTCAACGGAAACACAATCAAACTAAGTTATAGTTGCTCCAATAATTTAGATAGTTTCATACAAAAACAAAATGCCAGATATTTAAATAGCATTGTACAAAATAAACCACCAACAAAGAATGCAACTGCAGGGACAAAAATAAATGTCCACTTCAAGGTCTCTGCAACATGAAAGAAATAATTTATAAGGCAGAGGTACATGACCCAGATGGCCAAAACAAAATATATTTGAGCTCAACCAAAGACACCTTTAAGACCAGATCTACATTTAAAATAGAAAAATTAAAAACCAATACAAAATTGGCTAACCACGTCTGGAAATTGAAATCAAAATATGAAAAAGACCCAGACATAACATAGAGCATTGTAAAAACAGCCAAGCCTTACAATGGTGGACAAATATGTAGACTGTGCCAAGAAGAAAAATTAGAAATTATGATATATCCAAATAAAGATGAACTGTTAAATGAAAGAACAGAAATTATGACAAAATGCATCCACACTAAGAAATACCTCCTAGGTTCATACAACCATGGGTGAAAACGTCAAATTCGTTTTAATTTAAACAATGTGCGTTCATAAATTCCCTGCCACATGAACATTCAAATAAAACACCGTTACAAGAGCATTCTTAAAAAGAAAAACAGTAAAAGATAAAATTAGTGATTAAAAATCGCCTGAAGACACCACTCAAGATAGAAACCTGGGTAGCAAAATAACTCGTTTAAAAATGGAAAATATATATATATATATATATATATATATATATATATATATATATCCCAGTGAAGAGAATCAAGTTTTACAATTCCAAGTTCTCTGGCATTTACTTCTTTTTTTTATAAAATTGTAGAGCATAATATAATTATATAATTAAATTTGATTTTTAATTAAAGATACATTGCAACACAAAAATTTCTATGCTTCGAGATTTCTACCTCATCATTAGGCAATGTTAGATCACTGTTGTGAAAAAAAAAAAGATTTTGTAAGAATAATGGATACAAGAATGGAAATAGGGTCTAGACAGGAGTTAAAATAAGTTGACACTTTGACCTTTATGACTGAAAGAAGAAATCATGTATTCCCCAAAAATATAAATTTTTTTTCAAATTTAAAGAGAATTTCTATTCTGATTAGTTAAAGTGAACACACATAAATTTTTTGTCTTCCCATATTTATAAATAACAAGCGTATTGTTTCTTATATTTAAGTGAAAATCAGTTTCACAACAATGATCCTGATGACGAGGTAGAAATCTCAAAACAGAAATTTTTGTGTCGCAATGTATTTTTAATTAAAAAAAAAATTAATTATATGATTTATATATATATATGACAATTTACACTCTCACACCTGATTGAGCACTCTGGAAGAATGGTGGACTTTGAAAAACAGTAGCTACTCTGGCATGCATGCATCACTCATTCAGTAATGAATTAGAGCATTCTGGCTATTGGGCGTGTATAAGAATAATATACATGCTAAAAAGTCTGCCGTCTTCTACCGAGTGCCCATAGCCCAGAGGTAAAATCACTGACTGACGCCAATTCGGTCTGGTTTCAACTCTGGGTTAAAAGCAATCGAAGTCTAACCGTATGGATGAGCTGTGATACAGTGAAACAGATCTGTTTGCAGATGACTATATATATATATATATATATATATATATAAAACTTAATTAATGCGGAGACGTTTGTAATTTAACTGAACAGAGTTATGCTGACTAGGAAGTTTTGTGAAGACATTATTGTGATGTCTTTGTTCCTCAGGGCTTTTTCTTCACTTGCTGCTGCTGCTTTCCAGCCTTTTTCTTATTTATACAAAACTTGGTATAATTTAATATCCTTGTATGTGAGTGTTCCTACAGATAGTTAATTGTTCCCATACCAAGATATTAAATTACGTGGGGTGTAATGAAAGAATTGTAAGAAAGAAATTTTATAAGAATACAAGAACATTTAGATTTTGGGTCTTGGACATAAGGAAATATAAACAGAAGAAAAAACAATAATTTGTCTTTCAGATTTAACAAAAAAACCAACATTATTCTCACTGATATACCAAACAATACAATAAAATTATATTAGAATTTGTGAGTATGGCTTATTAGGAATGAGGGTCATAGTAGTTTAGGTTGAAACCAGGAAAATGTAAAGCTTAGCCAATTGTATGAAACTGCCATAATTTATCAAATAAAGTATTCATATAAGTGTTGAACCCAAAAGAGTCAACTTATCTCTTCAGTTTTCACAGTCATGGACAGTTACTAAAGTGCCATACGTGATACACACATAGGCAATCATGTCTCGAAAGAGACATAACTGACTGGGTAGAAGATTATTAGTAGGTTGCCATTGCTTTCTGTGGTATTAACAAAATGTACACCTGACCTTATTATTTTTAGTGCAATGGAGGGGTGCTCTCTGGATATCAGTTCTGTAGCCATCAACTGTAAAGTGTATTTTTAAGCCACATTTCTGGAAGATGGCAGGAAGTTCAATTGCAAGTCAGTCAGTCAGTTAAGTGCTATACCTGATACATGCTTGGGCGATCATGTCTCAAAAGACACATGATTGACTGGGCAGAAGATTATCCCGCTATAGGTTGCCATTGCTTTCTGTGGTAGACAGGTTGCCAGCCAAGACTATAGAACCCAATCTGTCCTGTTATTTAATCCATAACTGGAGGGAAGAGACAGATTAATACATTTTCCAAGGTTATTTGTGCGTAAGTGAATGCAAGGAATTCAGCTGGAATTCAAACTCAGCTCTCTGATTCCTCGTTCCGAGTTGATACCCACTGCACCTCAACGCACATCCAGTCATGGTAGAGTGTCAAAACATTTTGCAATATCAGAGGTCCTAGAGGATGATGCCCTTCTAGGAGCTGTGTGGTCTGACATGTGTTCATCTCCAGTTTGCAGATTGAACTGGTAGATAACTGGTAAAAATGGTCACTGGGGCATCGCAGGAGGTAACTGAGCCAGAGATCATGGTGGAGATTTGAGTGTAGAGATCGTTAATATAATTTTTGTACTAAAACACTGACAAAAATCAAGGTGGTAATATAAAGTATTGTTTTTATCCACTGGAGAACAAATAATCATGTAATCTCTAAAGAGCAAAAGCAATGCTTTATATAGGATGCAGCAGAAATACCTCCCACATAATGGTAAGATATAAGCTAGATGGAGACACCATTGCGAGGTATTTCTGTCACATTCTGTATGATCACCTTGTCTTTCCTCAGGGTATTAATACAAAAAGGAACACAAACTTGACAGGAATTTGTATTTACCTGTTAACTCTACATTTCAGACACATAACAGTTACACTGTTCACACATCCTAATGTTTACTTAGTAGCTGCTAGTCTGGATTGATCGTTGGCACAGTGTGGAAAGTGGATTTGGCAAGCTGAGTTTTTTTCCATTCTTCCATATGTCTTCTCAATAGATTACTTTCTATTTTTTCCTTTGTCTTTCTCAATAGATTAATTTCCATTTGTGTTTCTCAGTATATTAATTTCCATTTTCCATTTTTCTATTTGTCTTTCTCAAAAGATTAATTTCCAGTTTTCCATTTGTCTTTCTCAAAAGATTAATTTCCAGTTTTCCATTTGTCTTTCTTAAAAGATTAATTTCCAGTTTTCCATTTGTCTTTCTCAAAAGATTAATTTCCAGTTTTCCATTTGTCTTTCTCAAAAGATTAATTTCCAGTTTTCCATTTGTCTTTCTCAAAAGATTAATTTCCAGTTTTCCATTTGTCTTTCTCAAAAGATTAATTTCCAGTTTTCCATTTGTCTTTCTCAAAAGATTAATTTCCAGTTTTCCATTTGTCTTTCTCAAAAGATTAATTTCCAGTTTTCCATTTGTCTTTCTCAAAAGATTAATTTCCAGTTTTCCATTTGTCTTTCTCAGATTAATTTCCAGTTTTCTTTTTGTCTTTCTCAGATTAATTTCCAGTTTTCCATTTGTCTTTCTCAGATTAATTTCCAGTTTTCTTTTTGTCTTTCTCAGATTAATTTCCAGTTTTCCATTTGTCTTTCTCAGATTAATTTCCAGTTTTCCATTTGTCTTTCTCAGATTAATTTCCAATTTTCCATTTGGCTTTCTCAGATTAATTTCCAATTTTCCATTTGTCTTTCTCAGATTAAAGCAAACTAATTTTTTAGCTGACCCAATGCATGCCCATTCATGCATATATAAAAGAATCTTTCCATCTGAGTCTCTTTCACCTTATTTCTGTCAAGAGATCTATATAAATAGGTAAGTAGATAATTAAATCAGTAAGTCCATAGCTTAACAATGAATTAAAAAATTGGCAACAAAAAGACAGAAAAGCGACAAAAAGACAGAGGGTTAAAAGGACAATTTTCCCCCTGACACAACTGCTATTTTAACTCCTTTCACTTCTTGGCAAAGTTTATTGTTTTTATAAGTGATGATTAGAATTGTAGTAAAGTCTAAACATGATGAAATTGAATTAATACATTTTTTGTTCTTGAGAATTTATAACCAAATTATTAAACACTATTAGACTGTTTATTTACAAGAATAATTTTATATTTACAGCATTCTAAAAACTAATACAATTTTTTAGTTTAAATTTATGAACATTTACCAAATTATTATAATATGTGAACCAACTACAAGGAAATCTTTATTTACAATTTTGTAAGGTTTGAATTGCTTAGCAATTAGCCAATGTTTTGCTACACATTTCAATAAGGTCCAAGGTTGCTAAAAACGCATTTATTTGAAACAACTAATATGAATTTTAACTATTGTCAATGAACTTAATTCAGTGATGAATATTAAACAAATAGATTAAATATTATAGAGAAAATTTCAAATGTAAATTCAGCAATAACTACATGTCATGCTATAAGCAAACTTTGCATATTTAAACACTGTATAACTCAAAAGATAGATATAACGAGGGATGGTGAGGAAATGAAAAGATAATGATAATAAGTAAGGAAAAGACAAGGCAGTAAATAGAATGAGAGATAAAGAGGAAAAGTCATGACAGCAAATATTACAAGAGGGAGTAAGGAAAAGACAAGGCAGTAAATAGAATGAGAGATAAAGAGGAAAAGTCATGACAGCAAATATTACAAGAGGGAGTAAGGAAAAGACAAGGCAGTAAATAGAATGAGAGATAAAGAGGAAAAGTCATGACAGCAAATATTACAAGAGGGAGTAAGGAAAAGACAAGGCAGTAAATAGAATGAGAGATAAAGAGGAAAAGTCATGACAGCAAATATTACAAGAGGGAGTAAGGAAAAGACAAGGCAGTAAATAGAATGAGAGATAAAGAGGAAAAGTCATGACAGCAAATATTACAAGAGGGAGTAAGGAAAAGACAAGGCAGTAAATAGAATGAGAGATAAAGAGGAAAAGTCATGACAGCAAATATTACAAGAGGGAGTAAGGAAAAGACAAGGCAGTAAATAGAATGAGAGATAAAGAGGAAAAGTCATGACAGCAAATATTACAAGAGGGAGTAAGGAAAAGACAAGGCAGTAAATAGAATGAGAGATAAAGAGGAAAAGTCATGACAGCAAATATTACAAGAGGGAGTAAGGAAAAGACAAGGCAGTAAATAGAATGAGAGATAAAGAGGAAAAGTCATGACAGCAAATATTACAAGAGGGAGTAAGGAAAAGACAAGGCAGTAAATAGAATGAGAGATAAAGAGGAAAAGTCATGACAGCAAATATTACAAGAGGGAGTAAGGAAAAGACAAGGCAGTAAATAGAATGAGAGATAAAGAGGAAAAGTCATGACAGCAAATATTACAAGAGGGAGTAAGGAAAAGACAAGGCAGTAAATATTGTAAGTGGGGAAGGAAGAAAAGACAAGGCAACAAATACTGTAAGCGGGAATAAAGGAAAAGACAAGGCAGTAATTACTGCAAGGGGGAATAAGGAAAAGACAAGGCAGTAAATACTGTAAGAGGGGAGTAAGGAAAAGACAAGGCAGTAAATACTGTAAGAGGGGAGTAAGGAAAAGACAAGGCAGTAAATACTGTAAGTGAGGAGTGAGAAAAAGACAAGGCAATAAATACGGTAAGTGGGGAGTAAGGAAAAGACAAGGCAAAAATACTGCAAAGAGAAGTGAGGAAAAGACAAGGCAGCAAATATTGCAAGAGGGAGTAAGGAAAAGACAAGGAAGTAAATACTGTAAGTGGGAGTGAGGAAAAGACAAGGCAGTAAATACTAAAAGTTGGGAGTAAGGAAAAGACACACCCCACTTACAGTATTTACAGCTTTGTCTTTTCTGTACTCCCCACTTACTGTATTTATTGCTTTGTCTTTTCCTCACCCCCTGCAGTATTTGGCTGCCTTGTCTTTTCCTCACTTTCTTGCAGTATTTACTGCCTTGTCTTTTCCTTACTCCCTACTTACTGTATTTATTGCCTTGTCTTTCCTTACCCCCACATACAGTATTTACTGCCTTGTCTTTTCCTCACTTACAGTATTGCAAATATCGCAAGGGAGAGTGAGGAAAAGACAAGGCAGCAAATACTGAAAGGAAGAGTGAGGAAAAGACAAGACAGTAAATACTGTAGGAGGGGAGTGAGGAAAAGACAAGGCAGTAAATACTGCAAGGGGGAGTGAGGAAAAGATAAGGCAGTAAATACTACAAGAGGGAGTGAGGAAAAGACAAGGCAGTAAATACTACAAGGGGGAGTGAGAAAAAGACAAGGCAACAAATATGGCAAGAGAGGTTGAGGAAAAGAGAGGGCATCAAATAAAGCAATAGAGGATAATGAAAAGACTGAGAAGCAAATACAGCAAGTGAGTGTGAGAAAAAGACTGGACAGTAAATACAGCAAAAGATGATGATCAAAATACTTAGTGGCAAATGAGAAAAAAACAAGGTAGCAAATACTGCAAAAGAGAGTGAAGAATAGAGAGGGCAGCAAATACAGCAATAAAGAGTGATAGAAATACTTGGCTGCAAATACAGGAATAGAATGGGAGGAAAAAACTGGATAGTAAATACAGCATAAGTCGATGATGAAAATACATGGCAGCCAACTGTGAGAGAGTGTGTGGAAAAGACAAGGAAGCAAATATAATAAGAGACAGTGACGAAAAACTAGGCAGCAAATACAGCAAGAGAGGGTGAGGAAAAGAGAAGGTAGCAAATACTGCAAGAGGAATCAAAGAAAAGAGAGGGCGGCAAGTATAGCAAGAGATTGTGAAAAAAAGACTGTGAAGCAAATACATTAAGTGTGTGTGTAGAAAAAAGTAGCAAATACAATGATGTGGACTTAAATTAGGACTACCAATAATAAGACAAACGCCAATGTAAGTTTAGACATATATTAGACAAAACAATACAAAGATACAAGATATATAGATAGAAAAGCCAAAAGAGAATACTGTACTGTAAGTCAGTCAGTGAACATTACTAGAGTCTCCACAGAGTCTCAGCAACACACTGAGCCTTAATAACCCTCGGTTACAAATAGTCCTATGACGAGTCCATTATCTTATGTGGGTAATACTCCACAACATACAACAAGATGAAGAAAAGACAGGGGGGGGGGTAAGAGGGTAAAAAAAAGAGAAGACAGCAAATACTGCAAGAGGGAGTGAGGAAAAGACTGGGCAGCAAATACAGAAGGAGGGAGTGAGAAAAAACTGACTAGCAAATACAGTAAGAGAATGTGAAGAAAATAATAGGCAGCAAACAGAATGAGAGAGAAAAACAAAAAGACAGAGTAGAAGATGCCAAAAATAAGAGTGCAAGAAAGGGCAACAAAAAGGAGAGAGAGAGAGAGAGAGAGAGAGAGAGAGAGAGTGAATGTGTAAGAAGAAAAGACTGTCAGTTAAGAGCCATACATGATACATGCTTGGGCGATGATGTCTTGAAAGAGACATGACTGAGTGGAATTAATTAAGTGATGGATTAATCAGTCAGTCAAGTGCCATATGTGATACACGCTTGGGCAATCATGTCTCTTTAGAGACATGACTGACTGGGCAGAAGATTATCCCGCAGTAGATTGCCATTACTTTCTGCAGTAGACTGGTTGCCAGCCAAGGCTATAAAACCCAATCTGCCCTGTTATTTAACTCATAAGTGGAGGAAAGAGATGGATTATTTATTTGTGTGCATGTAAATGCGAAGAATTCAACTGAAATTTGAACTCCACTTCCTGATTTCTTGTTCCGAGTCAATATCCACTGCTCCACAACGCATATCCTATTTATGATAGAGTAATACTTTTCCTAATTGTATTTTTCTTATCCCCATATGTTTTTAGTATTGGCTTAATATTTTTATTGAGACTTTCTTGGAACAAAAAAAATTCAGTAATATTGCTAATATTTTTTTTTCATAAACGTTATTTTCCTTATCGAAATTTTGCTTTACTCGCTACCCGTATTATTATTAAATTATAATCCCAAAGATGCCGTTTTTCTGGTTTTTTTTTCCCTCCCTGCTAAAAAAACAAAGCTACATTCACTACTTGAGGCTCAGGAATTTGGTTTGACAGTTAAACTATTTGATTATAATTTCCGCATCTTATTTTTTGTTTATACAAAGCAACTGCATCAGATACAGTTGTATAAATGCTTTGTTATAGTTCTTTTTCCTATGACTCTTCCAAATAGTATGAAATACGATTTTGTAGTAATTTAGAAACATTTTCAACTTCACATTTGTCTCTCAGTTAAGGGAAATATCTGATACACACTTGAGCGATCATATCTTGAAAGATTTCCCACAGTAGGTTGCCATTACTTTCTGCAGTAGACTGGTTGTCAACCAAGGCTACAGAACCCAGTCTGTTCTGCTATTTAACTCATAACTGAAGGGAGAAAAGATGGAAGAAAAGACAGTGCATAAAATACTGCAAGAGAGAATGAAGAAAAGATAGACGAGCTAATACCATGAAAAGTATTGAGGAAAGAAAAGTTGCATACATGAATGAGAGTGAGAGAGTGTAGCTCAGTAAAATGTTTGAGAGAAAAAATAAAAAACAAAAGAATGTCACTTTACATTAAATCATTCTAATTTCTCATTAGCAAATTACCCAGGACAAAGTGATTTTTATGAATTTCACATTCCCAATTAATCTTTGTTTATTAATACATTTTTTCAAACTTATGATAAAACATTTGCATTTTTTTTTTTTTTAATCATATCACCCTGAGCAAGGCGGTAACGCCACTGATGTGCAGGGGGCTACATAGGTGTGAAAAGATTGGAAAAGAGAAAACCGGAAACCGAATCCTAAACAGGAAACAAGGGATGAGCCTTTTCACCTGTTCAATAGACGTGGGTGGAGTGTGAACTGGGCGATAGTTTAGTCTATCTACTCCAATTAAAAAAAAAAAAGTGAGAAGAGAAAACCGGAAACCGCATCCTAAACAGGAAACAAGGGATGAGCCTCTTCACCTGTAGCGGAAGATTTACTATTAACATATTTTCTTACTTGCTGACTTTTATGAAAAAATCAGCTGATGGTTTACAAAGTTTTTCGAAGTATGAAAAAAAAGTTAGTTAAATGACAAAATCTAAGTTGCTGTATTCCATAAAAGAGGAAGAGAAGAAAATTCAGTTGATATGGAAGAATAAAAGTGGTTTTGCATTAAAAAAAAAACAAAAAAAAAACAAAAGAAAACAAGAAATATTGCTATTATTCCAGAAGATTTACTATATATATATATATATATATATATATATATTGTCATTTGCAGACAGATCTGTTTCGCTGTATCATAGCTCGTCAGTACAGTTAGACTCTGACTGCTCCCTAACCCAGGCTCGAAACCCAACCGAATTGGCGTCAGTCGCCAACTCTACCCCTGGGCCATGGGGCGTTCGGTGGAAGAACACAGTCTTTTTTAGCACATATCATATTATGCGCCCAGAGTGCTCCAATTCATTTTTAATGAATGAGCTATGTGTTCACGCTAGAGTGGCTACTGTTTTTCAAAGTCTACTCCTCCTCCAGAGTTGTGAGAGCGTAAATATTGTCATCCGCAGACAGATCCGTTTCGCTGTATCACAGCTCATCAGTACGGTTAGACTCCGATTGCTCTCTAACCCAGGCTTGAAACTCGGCCGAATTGGCGTCAGTTGGTGACTACCCCTGGGCCACGGGGCGTTCGGTGGAAATATAAAATAAAATTCAAAATCGTTGTTTATTTTATTTTATTTTATAATTGGCTCTGTAATTTTAATTACATTGAGCCCTCCACCTGTATCATTTTTTAATATTAAAATATTAATATTAATTAGGATCGGGTCTTTGGGATTTACCTTCCTGCTTTTCCTTTTGGATTAAAGTTTTTTTTTTTAAATATATATATATAAGTCTTTTTTTATATACCATGTCCCTTCAGAATTTGGTTGATCATGGCTCTCCACAACTTCTTAGAAATACTATTTCTTTAAGACTGATTTTCAATGAGGAAAAATATTTTCTATCTGCATCATGATGAAACACTGGTTCCTGTATGATCACCAAAAAGTTAAGCAATGTCAAGCCTGGCCAATATCTAAATGGGTGACTGCTTGGGAATACCAGATGTTGTAATCTTGGATGTGCAGGTGGTTTGATAGATAATGGCTTGCAATTGTTAATTAGAGAGTAGAGTTCCAATTTCAGTTGGATTTGTTATTTTTACTTATACACAAATAAGCTTCTCCCCCCATTAATTTGCAAGAAGTGTATCACTAAACTATTATTATCCACCCCCACAAAAAAAATTCTTATAATCTAAAATATATTTTCTGGCTTTAAATAACCTGTAATGAGTTGATAAGTGTTGGGGAGCACCCCTTTTTACACAATAAATGGACTCGTCTAAGGTGTACAAATAATTCTGCCTATACAGAGAACAGCAGTGGTCGGAGTTCAGTTGAGTAGTTGGACCACTGCTCAGTAAGAAGATAGACTCATTACCTGGACTTACTTTGTCACTACAAGATTGTATATATTTGATTCCTACTAACAGTATTCCTGAATGACTAACCCGTATTCCAGGTTGTATATATCTTGTTCAATATATTTACATTTTATATCTCCCTATCTGTTTTTGTCATTATTATTTTGTGTGGTTTCTAAACAAGAATCCACAACAATTTGGCAACAAAGAATTCGAACAAGTTCACGCAGAGAGAAAAATACGTTTTCCAAGTCAGTTGCCCACAACAATTTGTTGACAAGTATTTCAAACAAGTTCATGTGGAGAGAGAAAAAATGTTTTCAATACGTTTTTGAGGATTCAAACAAGTTCACACGGAAAAAAAATATGTTCTCAAGTCAGTCGCCAAACAACAATTTGGCAATGATGAATTCGGACAAGTTCACACGGAGAGAAAAAATATGTGTTTCCATATCAGTCACCAACAAGCAATTGGTGACAAAGGTTTTCGAACAAGTTTACACGGAGGAGAAAAGATGTTGTCACATCAGTTGTAAAGAACAAATTAGTGACAAAAGAACGCAAACTCATGTATAACACCAAGGAACAACAAATTAGAATCGAGAACCTCAAAAATCACATAAGAAGAGTTGACAACATCAAATTGGCAAAGCAGATTTGTGCACAAGTCACACAACAAAATTGTGACGAATCTTTTTCCCTGAATCACTTTAACAAAGTGCACTACAAATTGATTCGAACAAGTCAACCACAAACAATTTGGTGACACTATCACAGAGACACAGAGAGATATAAAAGTCAGAATTAATTGTTAGAAAGCAATTGCTAAAAATCAAACCCCTCACGGAATTGAAACAGCAGAAAAATGGAGGACTTTCAGAAGGGAATACTGGAAATCATTAAGAGACAAATGGAAATGCAAAATAGAAATAAAAATAAAAATGCAAAAGAGACAAATGGATATACAAAAGCAAATTGAAGAGAAAGAAATTGAAATGCAAAAGGCAAATGAGGAAATACAATCACAATTACAAGAACTGCTATTGAAATTAACAAATACAGCCCTAGAAATGATCACGGAAAAGGAGGAGACATTTTCACAAGATGTGGTGTGGAATGCTATAGAAATTTTGAAATACTCAGTTGAGGAAGATAAAAATTTTGGAGAGTATTACAGGCGATATGAGGATATTTTTAATCACGACTGTCAGCATTGGAGTGAAAAGAAAAAATTACGACTTTTACTCAAAAAATTAGGCACAGACGAACACACTATGTTCGTAGATTATATTCTCCCTAAAAAGACGAACGATTTAATGTTCAATGAGGCAGTGACAAACCTCAGGGAGCTATTTAGCCCCAAAATCTCGTTGTTCCATAAAAGGCAGAAATACCTTAATCTCAGAAAAGATGAAAATGCTATCGTCAACAAACACTGTGGCGATTCTAAGTTGTCAGAGCTTACCCCAGACAATTTCAAATGTCTCATATTAGTCCAAGGACTAGTTACTGCTAGAGACAGCGAAATGAGAAAACACATGCTGACCAAACTTCAAAACAAGCCAGGTCTAACATTATAAAAATTGTCAGAGGATTGCCAAAAATGCCTCAGTATAAAGAAAGATAGCAAAGACATTGAACAGTCAGAAGTCATGCACATTCGAAAGGTAAAAAAATATTTACATTTTGTACCCTCCTCACAAGCAAAACAAAATTATAATGACAAAGAAAAGAAATATAGAACTACGTTTGACAAGAATCCAATAAAAACAAGCCCCCACTTCTCCATGTTGCAGATGTAGTGGTTGGCATTGGTGTAAAGATTGTTTTTTCAAATATAAAAATTGCCGAGAGTGTGGTAAGATGAGCCACAAAACATCGGTATGTAGAAACAAAAACAAACCCAGTAGAGTAAGATCTGCTAGTGTGAAAAATAATAATGAAAACACCAGAAAATACACTGAAATGGAAATTTTGACCAAGAAGATCAAATTGCTATTGGATTCAGGGTCAGATCTTTTTTTTTTAATCATGACACTCTGAGCAAGGCGGTAACGTCACTGATGTGCAGGGGGCTACATAAGAGTAAAAAGATTAGATAGAAGAGAGTGAAGAGAAAGACGAACCAGTTAGAAAGGAGCAAGAGAAGGAAAAGAATACAGGTGTGATGACAGTTGCAGAGGTGGAGCGAAAGGAAAGGATATCCAGGGTGGTGAAAAAAGAACTACGGTCAAGTGGTTAAGAGATGAGTATTGACCTTGCATTTAAATTCCTGGAGGTTGTAGCCATCAGGAAAGCAAGAATAAGGAAGTGAGTTCCACAGGCAGGAAGTGCAAGAAAAGAAGCTGCAGGAGCAGAATTGTCGTCTGCATTTGGTTGATCTAACTGTGAATGGATGAGACTCAGTTGCCAGTCTGGTTGCACAAGTAAACACCTGTTGCAGGGGCACCAGTGACTTAAGTTCATTGGAGCAGAAGTATTTATAGAACAGACAAAGGGAAGCCACATCCCGTCGGTGGGAATGTAGCTGGAGTCAAGTCGGTACCTATCACATTATTAATTCTCCAAGAACACTGAGATGAACAGCGGGGGCGCCTGACCATTTATGGCAACAGTACTCTATGCATGGATGAATGGTTGATTTGTATATATGCAGGATGGATTCAGGCGGGAAAAACATCCTGGCCCGACACAGTGACCCAACCTTCCTAGCAGTGGATTTAGCTGTTGACTCAATATAGTGGTTCCACTTGAGATCAGAAGAGAGGGTAAAGCCGAGGAGGCACAGTATATTGCTTTCGGAGAGACTCGCTTGGTCCATGCTTATGGGGTGCAGGAGAAGTTGCCTGTGATGATTGACGGACAGCAGCTTGGTCTTAAACGCATTGAAATTTATAAGCCACTTCTTACCCCAATTCACCACAGAATGTAGATCCCTCTCAAGATCAGCAGCGAGATTATGTTTGTTTGGCACACTGGGTTTCTTACTGATGCGGGAGTAAATTGTGGTGTCATCTGTGTAGATGCCTACTTGGCTCTTGATCTCATCTGGGAGGTCAATTATGAAAATGACGAAAAGCGTCGGGCCTAGGATAGAGCCCTGAGGGACACCAGCATTTGTACAATAGGATGTGGAGGTATGCCTATTCAAAATGACCTTCATTATGCAGTTATTTAGGAAAGATTGGATCAGATTTAGCAATTTTTTTTTTTTATAAGCGTTTCACCCCGAGCAAGGCATGTCACTGCCACTACTGCGCAGGGGGCTACATAGAGTGGAGAAAGGATGATTAAATATAGGAAATGTCAGAGGGTGGGTGATAGGCGGGTAAGGATACTGAGAATGGTTAAACATAGGAAATGTCAGAGGGTGGGTGATAGGCGGGTAAGGATACCGAGAATGAGGGTTTGGTAGATGAGAGTGTTCTGAGAATAATTGGGAGTTTGGGTGATAGGAGGTGTCTATTGACCCTACATTTAAACACCTGGAGATTGTAGCTGTCGGGAAAGCAGACTTGTGGAAGGGAGTTCCACAGGCGGGAAGCACGAGAAAAGAAGCTGTTGGAGTAGAATTTACGGTTACATCTTTTCTGTTTAACTCTAGTTGCTAATCTAGTATCTCGTGTAAATTCGTGCTTAGGTGGCACCAGTGATCTAAGCTCATTGGAGAAGAAGCCATGAAAGTACTTGTAGAAGAGGCACAGGGAAGCCACATCACGCCGGTGAGAGAGTGGTTGTAGCCGGTCTGCCAAGTCAGTATCAACCACGTTACAGATCCTCCTTTGTATTTTGTCAAGAAGCCCAAGAAGAGCATCAGGGGCACCCGACCAGATATGGCAGCAATATTCAATACACGGGCAGATGGTAGATTTGTATATGTGCAGAATAGATTCAGGTGGGAAAAACTTCCGGGCCCTGCACAGAGAGCCGACTTTCATAGCAGCAGATTTGGCAATGGATTCAATATAGTCATTCCATTTGAGGTCCGCCAAAAGTGTAAGGCCAAGGAGGCGTAGTATTTTACTCTCTGGGAGGTTAGCCTGTCCCAGGGAGGTAGATGCGATTGACTATGGTGGTTAGTTGATAACAGCTTCGTTTTAGAAGCATTGAAATTTACTAGCCATTTCCTACCCCAGGCCACTACGGATTGGAGGTCCTTTTCAAGTACGGCAGCGAGGTTTGCTTTGTCGTCCACACCTGGTTTTTGATCGATTTGAGATTAGATTGTTGTGTCATTGGCATACATGCCAACTTGGGATCTAATGGCGTCGGGAAGATCATTAATGTAGATCAGAAAGAGAGAGAGAGAATTGTCTGGTTATACCGTAACCCCATAGCTTGCATAGAAGGCCATCGTGCCAAACCATGTCAAAAGCCTTGGAGATGTCCAGAGCAACAGCAACAGCATGAGCCTCGCCTGACTCATCAAGGGCCTGGAACATGTACTCTGTAATGGTCGTTAACATGTCAGCCGTGGACCTGGCAAAGTGAAAGCCGTACTGCCTGTCAGAGAAGAGTTTATGGGAAGTAAGATGCTGCACTAATTCAGCATTAATAATGGCCTCGAACACCTTCCCGAAAATTGGTAGAAGGCTGATAGGGCAATAGTTGGATGGGTCTGAGGGTTCACCAGAGTTCTTAAATACAGGAACGACAGAAGAGGACTCCCAGCATGTAGGAAAACAGGAAGCAGAAAGGCAGTAGTTATACAGTTTAGAGAGGACAGAGGAGAGTTCAGGGGCACATTTCTTAAGAACAATTACTGGGATTCCATCACCAGTGCTTACCTTATGGGGGTCAAGTTTTGATATTACGTAGGATACTACAGTCGGGGTAATGTGTCTATCATACAGTTTAGCCTCAGTTCTAATAGGGAAATCGGGTGAGGGTACTCCGGTTGAGTCAAATGTGGAGTTGGATGGGAATCTGCAAGCAAAGCACTCAGCCTTGTCTGCTGATGTTGTGAGGACCTCAAATTCATTGATTAAAGGAGAGATAGAGGATTTGTTATTGTTCAGCATCCGTTTGCATCACCACCAATAGTCCTTGGAGCTGAACTTGTGGTCAGCTATGCGCTGTCTCATTCTCTCAGCAAACAACCGCTTGGCTTCCTTCAGGATTCTCTTGCACTTATTACAAGCAGACGTGAATGGGCGCCTATTGTGGTCAGATGACTGTCTCCAAAATAGTTGGAAGTAGTGGTTCCTGTGGGCAATGGTGGTTGACCAGGCAGGAGAGAACCATGGAGAGGAATGAGGTTTGAGACAAAACTTCCTAGTAGGTATGACGGCATCAATGCCAGAGGCACAGTCATCGACTGGGAGATCGAACACTTTTTTTCAAGGGATGTTGCATAGGAAATCGCAAAAGGCATCTCAGTTAGTTCTTTGGTAGCAGTAGGTGGTTCTATAGGTAGGAGGCTCCTGGTGGGAGTGAGAGTGGAGAGAAATATTAAGAGAGACATCATGGTTGGAGTTGCCGAGAGGGCAAAGCTGCGAGACTTGGTTGGAGTCAGGTGCAGAGGTGAAGCATATATCTAGTAGAGAGGCGTGTCCAGAGGGAGTGCTTGGAAAGTGTGTGGGGAAGTCCACTACTTACGTAAGGGATTGGGAAATGGCAAAGTTCATGGCGTGGATGTCAGCTGAATCAGTAACAGAGTTTTTAAGCCACTCAGCATGATGGGCGTTAAGATCTCCAAATACAAATATGTGAGCGAATGGGTGGTAGGAAGTAGCCTTATCTATATTGACAGAAATGCTGTCTAGAAGGGAGCAGTTGGGAGAGGAGGGGGAATGGTAAAAAAAGAAAAGATAACTAAATGAACTGAGAAGTGACAGACGGAGACATACATATTCGTGGTCAGGGGATTTGAGTGATGTCATCCTAGCTACAGGGAGGTGTTCACTTACATAGACCCCTAGCCCATGCATATGGACAGTGGAATCCTTCCTTAAGAGGGGAAGATAACCAGGATTTGAGAAGTCAGAGGAGGGAGTTGATGAGTTGAGGTTACTCTCACAGAGCACTAGGATGTCAGGGAACTTTTCACGGAGCAAAGCTTCTACACTACAAAAGTTAGTACAAATGCCCCAGATGTTAGTAAAAGAAATGTTAAGGGATTTTGGTGATTTGAGTTTGGCTGGTTTAGGATTTTTCTTGATTCTGTTTTTCATGTTATGGTTTGTTAATAGGGAGGGACCTTGAGTAGAGGTCACAGGTGGTTATTATCCATGATCTGTGCTGGGAGGAAAACTGGTTTGGGCTGCATCAAAATGTGGCCTTGGGGTTGCTCACTGAAAGCGCTTGCAGGGACTCCTATCCATGCACAACATGCCACTACAAGAACCCCGATATTATACAACTGTTGATCAGAGTGGCCACTCTTGACACTATGCAAGAGTTAGGGCTCTTAACTACCAGTCGGAAGCAGCAACCAGGAAACTGCCAACTTGGTACCCTCACAAAGATGAGACGTTGCCACTAACCAAAAACATTGCAGGAAAATCACGGAAGCACCAATACTGAGGTCTGAGAAGAAAAAAGAGAAAGCCGGAAACCACATCCTAAACAGGGAACAAAGGGTTAAGCCTCTACACTTGTTCAATAGACGTGGGTGGAGTGTGAACTGGGCCTTACAATAATAAATTTACAAACATGGTGAAAGTTGAATAAACCAACTATGTTAAACACTAAAAATATAGCAAAATCAATAACAGAAAAAAGGTTTAAATTGGAATAGTATGCCTTCATACTCTTTTTCAGGGTATTTGTACAGAAATGAATATGACAAACCTGACTGGAATTGGAGCTCAGCTCTTTGATTTCCAATTTTTTTTTTATAATCATTTCACCCCAAGCAAGGCAAAACGAGTCGAAGAAAAGATAAAAGAAGGATGGGAATCAAGGAGATGCAAGATTGGAATTGACGTTGCATTTAAACTTTTGGAGATTGTAGCTGTCAGAGAAGCATGCAAATGAAGGGGAGTTCTAAAAATGGGAAGTGCAAGATAAGAAACTGTTAGAGTAGAAGAAGAGATTACATTTAAATATTTCAACAGTAAAAGGGTGGGACGTTGATGCCAATCTAGTAGCAGTCATAAATACATGTGTTCAGAAGAACCAGGGAAAAAATCAGAGCAGTTGCCATGAAAATTTCGAGCCATTATTTATTATACCACTTGCACATTCAAGCTTACAGCACCAGATATCCCCAAGTAAGTCACACATCTAGGTCCTGACCAAGCTCAACATTGCAATTTCAGTGATCGTATAAGAACCAGTGTTTTCAACAAGCCAAAAAGAAATCTGCTGTTGTTTGAAGCTTTTCTGTATAAATTTTTTTTCATGCTAACCAAAAGGAAAAAATTTTATCCAAAACTGTCTTATTCTGTCTGTTAGTAAATCTTGCTTCAATTTTGAAAATACAATTTTATCTAATATTCAAGAATGCTGTGAAATGGAAAGAGTTATCATTTTACGGATCATATCATTATCTGTTCCATAAAAGAATATTTTGCAGACTCATGTGAGTCTGGGTAACAAAGACACAAGACATGGGATTTGAACAAACAACAATTTTAAACCTGTCTCCCTCTTTGTAGGAGAAACCAGCATTTGATCTGGTGTGCTTTACCACTTGGTTAAGAATAACATCACAGTACAGAAAGGCTCTCTATTTTCCCTCACAAGCATATTTTTCTTGCAAGCCTATATTTAATCAATTTTGCATTTGAAATGTAAATAAAGCAATTTCTAAAGAGTTAATGGATTTATTTTTAAACCAACGCTTTTATTACTTTAAACATTATTATAGTGGATACTCATATTTGAAATAGATGCCCCATTTTATTTTTACTTTAGATAGTGTGCATAACATCTGAAGTGTAAGGAGCTGGTTAATGTTTCTTTTGTTCGGCCTTGTGTTAGACTTAACTGAACTTCCTACAGTTTACAAGTTTTATGTTGAATAATATTCATCAGAAGGGTTTTCATCAGAAGGTTGGTTGTGGACAGTTGGAATGTGTGGATTTGTGTAGAAGAGTGGAATAATAAAATATACACTTTGAATGTTAAAAAGAAATTTATTTGATGTGTGTCAGCAAACTGCCTCCTCTGAAATGACTGCTGTGACCGGTTAGAGATCATCCTTAAATATTCAATCCAGTCATGTGGTGTGGCTCACTGTGCTCTTTTCAGAGTTCCACAGTCTCTCTGCATTATCTTTCCTTTCTGTAAGTAGAACATTAGCTTGTTTTCAAATATTTTTCTTGGAGTACAAAACTGAATTATTGCAGTAAAAACAGATATATTAAAATGAGCAGTCAAAGACTGCAAACCTTTGCAAAAGCAACACCAGCATCATCTCAGCAATTAGCAAGAGATGATTATTTACTATTATTAAAAAAAGTGCGTTCAGAAAATGTAGAGATGTAAATCAATCTAGGGGAGGTCATTCAGTGTTTGACATGTGAAATATACAAAAATATTAGTAAAAAAAAACAGAAAAAAATCCAAAATTTATCCCATATCGGATCAAACCCAAAATCTAATCAGTTTGTGCCAGTCATGAGACCCATTATCCCTGAAAGTTTCATCTGAATTTATCAAGCATGTCTTGAGATATCTTGACCATGGACAGACAGACAAATGTGACTAAAAACAATACCTCTGTCTTAATGCAGAGATGTTAAAGAGCAAGAAAAAGAACATATATTTATATGTATGTATATATATTCATTTTTTTTTAAAATCATTTTACCCCAAGTAAGGTGGTACCACCACTGGTGCACAGGGGGCTACATAAGAGAAGAGTGAAAGTTTAAGCAGGAAGAGAGTGAAGAGAAAAACAAACCAGTTACAGGGTGTCGGAGAAAGTGCAAGAGAAGGATGGGATTACCAGTGTAAAGACACTTGCGAGGGTAGAGTGAGAAAGGAAAAGAACAAGATACACAAGGTTATGGGTAAATGACGAGAAAAGGACTGGAGTCAAGTGGACAAGAGATGGGAATTTATATTGCATTTAAATTCTTGGAGATTGAAGCCATCAGGGAAGCAAATATATGGAAGGGTGTTTGCCAGAGGGGAAGTGTTAGAAAGGAAACTGTAGAAGTGGCGGCTGCATTCAGTTGATTTAACAGTAAAAGGGTGGGGACCTTGTTGCCAGTTTGGTTACTCGAGTAAATTCTTGCGGAGGGGCATCAGTGAGCTAAGCTCGTTGGAGCAGAAGTCATGAAAATATTTGTAGAATAGACAGAGAGAAGCCACATCCCACCGGTGAGAAAGTGGCTGAAATCAAGCTGCCAGGTTGGGACCAAACACGTTACAGATTCTCCTCTGGAGCCTGTCAAGAACCCTGAGATGAATGGCAGGGGTGCCTGACCAGATATGACAACAGTATTCAATAAACAGTCGTATGGTTGATTTGTATATGTGCAAGATGGACTAAGGTGGGAAAAACTTCCTGGCGTGACACAGTGACCCAGCCTTCCTAGCAGTCGATTAAGCTATTGATCCAACATAATGGTTTCACTTGAGATCAGAAGAGAGGGTGAGACCAAGGAGGTGCAGAGTATTGCTTTCAGAGAGATTCACTTGGTCTATGCTGATGAGAGGTAGGAGGGTCTGCCTGTGGTGGTTGACAGATAGCAGTATTGTTTTAGAAGCATTAAAATTTACAAGCTATTTCTTACCCCAGTCTACCACAGAGTGGAAGTCCTTCTCGAGAATAGCAGCGAGGTTATTTTTGGCCACCTCGCCAGATTTCTTACTGAGGTGGGAGTAAATTGTAGTGTCATCAGCATAGATGCCTACTTGGGATTTGATCATGTCAGGGAGGTCATTTATGAAGATCAGAAAGAGCATCGGACCTAGGATAGAGCCCTGGGGTTCACCAGTGTTTGTGTGGTAGGATGTGGAGGCATGCCCGTTCAAGATGACCTTCATTATGTGGTTTGATAAGATAGATTTAATCAAATCAAGCAAGCGTCCAGTGATACTATAAACCTGTAGCTTGCACAGAAGGCCAGTATGTGAAGCCCTATCAAATGTTTTGGGGAGATTTGGGGCAACAGCTCGAGCTTCGCCAGACTTATCAAGGGCCTGGTATATGTACTCGGTATTGGGTGTGAATATATATAAGTATAAGGTAGGTGTGGATGGAATAAAATTCTGTATTCAAAGAAACACTATTCTTACAAAAGTGCTTAATATAAAATAGAGCGAATAATATTTATTTAGAATTTATAACATGAATATGTTGTAATATCACTACAAAAGTAGCTATTTTGTTTTGAGACTATCTGTGTATTATCAAGTGATGATGTTTATTTCAAGTTGAAGCATTTTAAAAGATTCAAAATTAGCCCAACCCCCTTAATCAGGGACGCATTGTTACATAATGTGGACCAATCAAAATAAAGTAATTTCTAATTTGAAGAATATGAGAACAGACTCTAAAAACAATTTATTGAGGCATTAATATTAATATTTGATTAAAATAGAGATCAGCATTATTAATCGACCATTAGATCCACTTTACTTTATTTTTATTGCTAATTTTAACTTCTAAGTTTCACAAAGCATTAGATTTAGGTTATTTTAAAGTTATTAAGATATTTCACGAGGAGAAGATATGGATGCACGCATATACAAATCTATAGACATCCACATATGGACAAATAGATGAGTACATACACATACAAACAGATATTGGTATACAGATACATGTACAGATGAATATACCCACACATATATACATACACAAATTTTAAAATTTTGTTTTTATTGATGTGTCAACTTATCTGTTAAATTTTAAAGTTTAAAGCCAGGTTTAGAAAACATCTGTAAATGCTACAATATTGGATACATGTAAAAGTGAATTTGTAAGATAGCAAGGACTTGGTATTAATACTGGCCACATAGTCTATGTAACAATGCCTCCTTAATTAAGGGTGTTTGGCTTATTTTTTAATCTTTTAAAAGTCTTCAACTTAAAGTATCATCACTTGATAAGACACAGGTAGTATCAAAACAAAATAGCTACTTTTGTGGTGATATTCTAACATATATTATGTTATAAATTCTAAATATATATATATCAGGGCAGATGATTGTGCTTAGCATAAAACAGTGTGTCACCCCTGAGTGTTGACTTCAATGTTCAGTTTATATATATATATATATATATATATATATATATATATATAACATAAATATATTATAATATCACTACAAAAGTAGCTATTTTGTTTTGACACTACCTGCATAACACATCACATGAAAACTTTTTTTCTACTTTGTCATACATTTTTTCCCCCAATATATATATATATATCACTGACATGATGTGGCTTCCCTTTGTCTTTTCTACAAGTATTTTCAGGCATTTGCTCTGACAAACTTTTTTTCCCCCTGGTTCCCCAACCTCATGTATTTGCTTGCGCTACTAGAATGCCATCAAGGCCCCACTCTTTTACCATTTAATTCTAACATACACATTTTTTACCATTGAAAGAGTTAAATTTAACCACCTCTTCTATTCTTTCTGTAGTAGACTGGTTGCCAATCAAGGCTATAGAATCCAATCTGTTCTGCTATCAACCCATAGCTGGAGGGAGAAGAGATGGATTTATACTTTTTCCATAAGTAAATGAAATAAATTTGAACTCAGCTTTCCGATCTTTTCATGCACACATGTGTATAAATTTAGCTGAAAAGAAGAAAAATATTTAAGAAGGATTTATTATAAAGAAATGTGTATGTGAGAGTTAAAATCTAGTAGCCTGGGGAAAAAGAAGTTGTCCCTAGCAGGGACAAAGCTTGAGTTGATTCTGCTACATTTTGGAACAAAATAGAGGTGAAAAGATTATGTTTGTTGTTTTATAGTCCTGAAATGGTGTCACCTCGTTGGTGTCTTGGCACACCAGGTGGAAGGATATATTTACCTGGCTTTCTTACTAAGGCAAGATATGAAACAAGGTTTTTTTTTACTTGGGGAGCACCATAAACATGTATCTATATAGACAAAAATTGTACCCACCACTACTGTCACACTGATGTCAATATTATATTGACCTCTTCTTCTTCTTTTTCTTCTGTGTGTCCTGTCCCTTCAGGACTCAGGCGATCATGGTTCTCCACGTCTTTCTATCCCTTGTGGCTCTTAGTATGTCTGCTCCTGTTACTCCTGGCAACCCCCATTCCGTCATCCACCTGATCAGGCCCTGCAAATATGTTATCCACTGCCTTCCTCTGTCTCTCTTTCCTTCCATCTGGCCAGTCAGTATCAGGTTCTCCAGGCTCTCCTTCCTCATTGCATGTTTCAGGAACTTCAGTTGTCTCTTCCTGAAGCCCAGTATTAATTTCCTTTTTGTTGCCATTCTTTCCAACACCTCATCGTTGCTTGCATGATATCCACGATATCCGCAGCATCCTTCTGTAGAACCACATTTCTGCTGCTTCCAGTTTTGTCCTCATTTTCAATGATATTGTCCAGCATTCACTTACATATTGAAGAACTGACATCACATAGCAATCCAGCACTCTTTTCTTTGTTTCTAGCGAAATTTTCCTGTGTGTTAGTACTTTACTCAGCTTCTGGAACACGTCCTTTGCCATGCCAATTCGCCTTTGGATCTCTGTGTCGCACTTTCCATCTCCTGTTAGAACACTTCCTAGGTATTTAAATTTTTGTACTTGCTTGATTCTGGTATCCCCCACCTGTATTTGGCATTTTGGGTTGCACCTTTTGCTGATGACCATGCATTCAGTTTTTTTAAAGTTTATTTGTAGTCCTTTTTTGTCACTCTCCACTGCTCACTTCTCTAAATGCAATGAGGAAAGTGCTGCTACAGGGTTGGAATATCCAGGACTGGGCACCTTCTCTCGTCTAAAATGAGGAGAACAGTCTAATCCAGTTATGGTGAAAAGCACACTCTTGTACCAGACCATGGAGGCAATTTCCATCAAGTATGTTTCTATAGCCTATATATTATGGATTTATTTATAGATGAGAATGTATGTCACACTTTATTTGAATAATAAAACCTGAAATCTGTCAAACATTTTTTTTTATAAGGATAAATATTATTACCTGAAACTCACAATATATAGCCAGGTTCACACTTCTTCCCCATCAGTTGAACAGGAGTAGGGGTTTATCCCCTGTTTCTTGTTTAGGATTGGGTTTCCAGCTCCTTCTAAAGTCTACTTTAGCTCTATACTTTTAATAAACTATGAAACTTTATTTACTATTTGTTATTTTTCTCCTAAATTAGAGTAAATAGGTTTGCCTATCGTCTAGTTCAAACTCCTCTCTGGTCTTTTAAACAAGAGTAGAGGTTTATCCCTTGTTTAGGACTGGGTTTCCAGCTCCTTCTAAAGTCTGTTTCAGCTCTATATTTCTATTTACTATTCATTTGTTATTTTTTCTCTTAAACAAGAGTAAATAGATTTGCCTATCATCTAGTTCACACTCCTCTCTGATTTTTTAAACAGGAGTATCCTTTGTTTCCAGTTTAGGATTGGGTTTACAGTTCCTTCTAAAGTCTTCTCATTCTCTTTAATTCCCATTAACACCTTGTTTGTTAGTGTCTTGCATGGGTGAAATGATAAATAAAAATGTATAGAAACCAAAACAACAATAAAAAATAAATAAGAACATAAACAAATATTGTAGGAGTAGGTTACCTCCCTTAGACCTGTGGTCACGTGGTATGAGTAAAATAAATAGCACACTTTCAATCTCTTTTCTGTCATAATATGCATTTTCTGAACACAGTTGCTATCCAGTATGTAAATAATTCTGTCACTACCACCAAACAAACACACTCGCAGGCACTTACTGTTTCCAAAAATTGTAATTTTTGTGAAAATGAATTTTTTTTTAAACCAAAAAGAAATGTGTGTGTGTTTATGTGAAAATTTTGGCTTTTAGTTCAGCTTAAACGAATGGTTGCCATAAATACTGAAAATATTTAACAAATATTAGTTGATTAGTATCAGTTTTACTTCTATTGCAAAAACATTGATTTGTATAATGTGACAGTGTATGACAATGCTAGCAGACTCTAACTGAAATTTGAGATGTGTACTTATGGTGCAGTGGATATCAGCTCGAAACGAGAAATCAGGGAGCCAAGTTTGAATTCCAGTTGAATTCTTTGCATTCACTTACACACAAACACCCTTAGGAAAGGTATGAATCTGTCTCTTCCCTCCAGTTATGGGTTAAATAACAGGACAGATTGGGTTTTATAGCCTTGGCTGGCAACCAGAAAGTAATGGCAACCTCCTGTGGGATAATCTTCTGCCCAGTTAGTCATGTCTCTTTCGAGACATGATCGCCCAAGTGTGTGTTATATATGGCACTTAACTGACTGACTTGCAATTGAACTTCCTGCCATCTTCCAGAAATGTGGCTTAAAAATATACTTTACTGTTGATGGCTACAGAACCGATATCCAGGCAGCACCCCTCCATTGCATTAAAAATAATAAGGTCAGGTGTACATTTTGTTGATATCAGCAGAACTCAATAAGACCCAGCTTATTTTGGAATTGTGTGACCCATTTCTTTTATGTGACATGTCCTTTCAAGATGTAGGTAATTATAGATCCTCCACATCTTCCTGTCTCTTGTTGCTCTTAAGATATTTTCTCTTGTTACTTTGCCCAAACCCTGCTCTGCCATCAAGTATGTTATGCATTACTTTCCCAACTCTGTTTCCCTCTATCTGCCCTGTGAATATAAGATTCTCCAAGTCTGCCATTTTAATATGAATAAATGCACGTGGTAGAGGGTGACGAAGAATTTTGCATGCCAAGTCGATATGCTGATATTTGGTGTTTTTCAACAGTTTTCTTCACTAGGTTCACTGTTAAACATTTTGTTTAATGTCGTGGCCACCAATCACATGGGGGTTCCAATAAGATGTTGGTGCTTTCTTTGAATATTGGGTTTTCTTTGAACAGTGTGGTCACCATGAATTGTGGCAGTGAAAGGGTCTGAACATTGCTTGTTGTGTAATGATGTGAGTTACTGCAAATGTATTTATCTGAAATACTGTCTTCAGAGTGCTGTTAATTTTAGTGAGTCAAAATTGTTATAGCATGCTCTGGAAAAGAATATTCAAAGATGCCAGCGACTGAAAACTTTGATCTGCAAAGTTGAGTTGATTGCTGGTGAAATGATGCTTTGAATGTTTCGTGATAACATCAGAAGATTTTTATAATGTTGATTTTTCTTGGAGTTGCTGCTGTCTCCAGAATCAATAAATCAAACTTTCAGATGTCTTAGTCATTCTTGAAAAAAAAAAAAAAAAAAAAAAAATCAACGTTCAGTTACATCACATCCTTTGGAAAGACTGAGGAAAATGAGTATAGACAAAGATTGCATTTCAAAGTAGCCTGGTAAGAGAAAATAATTTGGGAGTCTGTTTTTGTAATCACTGTGAGGTCACTAATCAAATGTGGTGGGCTCATCAGGCAAGTCACCACATTAATTTAATTTTGATTAGAAAGACTCAAGCAAGAAGAATAACAAAAGACTTTGTTACATAAAATATATATATTAACAAATGTACAATCAAACAACGATGTGAAACAAAGCATGCATTTAAGTAAGAAACATTGAATTAATCAAGAGTTGCCTTACTTTGACTGCAAATTAAAAGTTCAGTGAAAACAGAATAAATGTTCATGAGTGTTCATGATAATTGTTCTTATTACATTACTGTTGGAAAGTATGTTGTTGAAAGAAGCTTCTAGTGAAGGTGTAAAAATTATTATCAGTGTGTGTGTGTGTGTGTGTGTGTGTGAATGAGAATAGCGCATTGTTCCAACTGCCAACTGTTGTGGATTTGTTTAGCAGTTCTAGTCTCACTGACAAAATGCCTGAAAAATCTTACTTAAATAGGCGACTGTGGCTCAGATTTGTTGTGTGGGAAAAATCATTCTTCATACACAAACGATCTGATTGGTTTTCATCAACCAATCAGCGAGTGAGCTTTGGGGAGACTAAGGAAGCTTCTGCGACTAAATCTTCTCCCAAAAGTGAACAAATTTGACTATTTAAAAATAAATCGATTTTAAAATTGTCGCATTACTGCGATTTGTAAATTGTCTATAGTGAATGCATTAAAGATTTATTAGCCAATGATCATTTGGCATTGTACATGTGGTTTGTGTTTCTATGTATGTGTTCATGTGTAAGTAGGTTCACACAATATGGAATGGAATACAGGAAACTACACAAGGAAATAAGGAGCAAATACAGACAGGCTAAAGAAAACTGGCTCAATGACAAATGTGCAGAAATAGAGAGATTGAGCACGACAAATAAAAAAGATATGCATAAAAAAATAAACAGAGCTCAATTCAATCTTATTTAAACACACACGGAGACCTACCAAACCCTATCTGGGACATACTTGTTGACAACACAAACATCATAGCATCATCCACAGGCAAAAAAAGACTAAAAATTATGGAGGCTTTATTGATGAAAAAGAAAAACCCAACACTCAATAATATCAATTATGAACATACTAACAACTTGCTTACTGTGTTTGGTACATAACACATACCACTACTCTACATCATACATTATACCACATACATTCTGTTACATGTAAAATAATATTCATTCTCAAAAATGTCTAAAAGGTTTTTTTTTTTTAATCATTTCACCCCAAGCAAGGCAGAACTGCCACTGGTGCGTAGGGGGTTACAGAAGAGGTGAGTCATGACAAAGAGGAAAAGTTACAGGTAAGTTAGAGAATGAGTGAGAAAAGGATGAGAATACAGGTGTGAAGGCTGCATGAGAGTGGAGTGGAAAGGAAGAACATGATACAAGGGTTGTCAGGGAAAGGATGTGAGTCAAGAACACAAGAGATGGCAATTGATTTTGCATTTAAATTCTTGGAGATAAATATTTTGAGAAAAGAGAAAAAAAGATTTACCTACACAAAATCCTAAAGTGGTCAATGCCTCTAGAAAATATATATATATAGTCATTCGCAGACAGATCTGTTTTGCTGTATCACAGCTCATCAGTCCAGTTAGACATCTGATTGCTTTTAGCCAGGATTGAAACCAGACAGAATTCACATCAGTCGGCAATTCTACCTCTGAGATATGAACACTTGGTAAAAGGAGGAAGACTTTTAGCATGTGATATACCATGTACACATATTCCAGTAGCTAAGAGTGTTCTAATTCATTACTGAATGAACTGATGCATAAAAAATATAAAAATAAAGAAATGAATATTTATTATAAATTATACTTTAGAACATTATATATATAGCCAAAAGCACAAAACATTTGGACAATTTTTATATAACTTATGTTCTCAAAAGAAAGAAAATCATAAGATCACATGAAAAATTACATAAAACACGTTCACACCTTTTTCTGTCATTTTTAATGAAGCCTGCATAAAAATATAAGGGAACTAACAGAACAAAAGACATACTCAGTAACAGGATGCATAAAATCCAAGAAATGAATGCTCGTATTAGAGAAAAAAAAATAATTCAGTGATAGGATGAATATTTCGGAGATCTCTTCCATGACAAGAGAAAGCAACTGACAATATACAGTAATACCAATAGACCAGAAATATTAAAAGCTGAAGTGGAAGCTGCACTGGCCAAATGGAATAAAAACAAAACAGCAGGACCACACGGTATTGTAATAATGATGCTGACAGCCTTAGATGAATTTGGCTTAGGCAGTATTACAGAAATAATAAATGAAATCTACAACAATGGTGATATACCGGAAAACCTAAGCAGATCAATTTTTATAGCACTACCTAAGAAGCCAGGCACAAAGAAATGGGAACTCCACTGAACAATCAACTTAATGAACCACATAAAAAAGCTTCACACCTTTTCTGTCAATTTTAATGAAACCTGCATAAAAATATCAGGGAACTAACAGAACAAAAGACATACTCAGTAACAGGATGCATAAAATCCAAGAAATGAATGCTCGTATTAGAGAAAAAAAAAATACTTCAGTGATAGGATGAATATTTTGGAGATCTCTTCCATGACAAGAGAAAGCAACTGACAATAAAGCTGATTGTTCAGTGGAGTTCCCATTTCTTTATACCTGGCTTCTTAGGTAGTGCTATAAAAATTGATCTGCTTAGGTCTTCCGGCATATCACTCATCATCTGGATTCTGATGAACAGAGCACACAGCAGAATCAGGCCAGAGATCGAATATGAACAGTGTGAGTTTGTCAATAACACCAGAACAAGGAACACAATATTTATGCTCAGAATGTTATTGGAAAGAACAATACAAATGCAGAAGGATGTGCACCTGTATTTTATAAACTACACAAAGGTATATGCCACAAAGATGTGTGAGAGGTGCTTGGCAACCTTGACATATTCAGGAAGGACATCAGAGTAATCAAGAACCTGTACTGGCTGCAAACCACCTCATATGAACAGAAAATGAATTCAGCAAATATACAAAAATAGAAAGGGATGTAAAACAAGGATGTGTTTTCCCATTGGATCTATTCAACCTGTACACCGAAACAATTCTGTGAGAGCTAGAAGTCCTACCAGGATTTGTCATTGACGGCCACAATCTGAACAATATAAGATATGCAGAGGATATAGTGCTGATAGCAGATACAGAAAGGAAAATACAGGACTGTCTACAGAAGGTAGCTATGGAAAGTGAGAAGAAAGGGCTAGACATAAACTTTAAAAAAACCAAATACATGGTCATCAACAAAGAAAGAAGCCTAAAATGTCAACTACAGGTCAGAGATACTAAAATCAAGCAGGTGCAGAAATTTAAATACCTGGGAAGTGTGCTGACAGAGGACAGAAAGTGTGACACTAAGATCTGAAGGTGCATTGGCATGTATGGAATGTTATGGCTATTACTGCTGGGTTGGTTCTTTCACCTAAACATCCAAAACTTGTTGAATAGCTTTCACTGCTGAAATAAATAGGCAAAGAGAAAAGGAAAGATACAGAGACACTAGAGGGACAGTTTGGACACTGATTTTATTTTTGGTTCCAACAACCTTTGTTGGGGAAATTCCTTCCCAAACAGTTTGGCATGTCTTTACCATCCAAAGTTCAACAGAGAAACAGGTAGAGTTTATTTTTGGCGTCAGGAGACCTCACTTTTTGTGTATGTGTCAGTTGTCTTTCCTGTCAGAGGACTCCTGGGAGATTTTTATGTTTATTTTATTTCGTACTTTTATTTTATTTCGTAGTTTTTATTTTATTTTGTATTTTTATTTTATTTAGTGTTTTTTTATCTTATTTCGTATTTTTTTAAATCCCTACACATGTTCAAGGATGCATTTCAAAAGCTAAGCAGAGTATTTAGAGTTTGTTGGAAACAAAGAAAAGAGTGCTAGACTGTTGTGTGATATCTGTCCTCCTATATAGCAGTGAATGCTGGACAATCTCATCAAAGATGAAAGGGAGATGGGGTTCTACAGAAGGATGTTATGGATACAATATATTGAACATGTGAGCAATGACAAGGTTTTGGAAAGCATGTAAATGAAAAGGAAACTTATACTTAGCATCAGGAAGAGACAGCTGAGGCTTCTGGGACACTTAATGAGTAACGCAGACTTGGAGAATCTAAAACTCATAGGACAAATGGAGGGAAAGAGACAGGGGAAATCAGTGCAAGACATACTTGATAGGCTTAAGCAAATGGATGGTGGAGTGGGGTTTTGGAGAGATACCAAGAGGAAAAGTGTTAAGAACAACAAGTGGAAGTCCGTGATCGCCTATGTCCTGAAAGGAAACAGCACATGAAAAATATGTGGACCACCCCTTTACGCTGTTAGCATAACGGTGTGAAGAGGTGACCCACTACAACGCCATAAAAAAAAAACAAAAAAAAAACAAACAAAAAAAAACAACGTGACTTTGAGTCTTGTACCTTAGTGAGTGAATTATTCCACAAGCTAATAATTATAAAAGCTATATGATTATAAAAGCTATATGATTATAAAAGCTAATAACGGTTTGAAAGTTAACTTCTTTGACATTTTCTTACTAATTTGTACAATACTGGAGGACATTCAATCCAAAAATTTAGCCGACCGGAAATGCAAAGGAATATTTAAAGACTGAAGAAAAACTTTTTTTTTCTACAGAATAGCAAAGTGACCACCTCTGGTTTGGGGGTTGGGGTGAAATCCTTCTAGTTTTATCTTTAATTTTTTTTATTTTAATTTTTAATGAATGAATGAATGAATAATGATGCCTATCACTATATATCGCTGAATAAAAACTAGAGAAGAAAGGAAACTTTTTTAATCCTAATTTTATGTATTTAAGTATTCTTTAACTATCGCAAAAAAGATTACTACTGTTAAACCTTTTAAACATCTATTAAAAGAAATATACTAAAAAAAGAAGAAAGTAGTTTTAAACCACATGCTCGTCGCAATGAGTCACATGATCAGCAAAAGCGAAAAGGAAAGGAAGATAAGAACACAAGATGGTGGTAGTAGTAGTAGTAGCCAATAGAGACAGAGAAGGCTGATAGAGAGGGAGAAAGTGAAAGATTAAGATAAATTAGAGAGGGGAAATTTATATGCGAATAAGGCGTTGTTACAAAGAAAGAAAAAAAAAGAAGCGTTTTTTATTGAATTTTGTTTTTGTCTACGTAAGTAAACAAAAACTTAAATTTAATAGGAATAACAACAACGGAGCGAGGATGTAAAGTTTTTCGGAAATATATTATTTTCGGGATACTTTTTCCGCTACCATCTAAGTAAAATTAGTTGGTTGGTATTTCTCAAATAACGGATATTGTAAGGTGGGTGGTTACTTTAAAAGCTCAGCGGTGTACAGAAAATTGTCCTTTTCTTTGCATTTTTACTTTAATTTCGTCTTTGGATCGATTAAAAAGATGCAATGACATCATCCATATTTTTCCGTGTCCTTTTTTTTCTACAATATTCTGTGAAAACAAAAAGCGCTAAAAATATTTCATAACCATTTTGGATTGACTTGCACTTCTTGACTGTCATTACTGTTCATTACTTTTTTTTCTTATAGGGATGCTTTTTTATTGAACTGATTATAGTAGAAGTATTATCTGGAAAAAAAGAAACAAGTTGATATCAGCTTTTTTTACAATTTGTCATTTATCCATCAGAAACAAAAATCCGTCGAGAAATAATATCGTTCGTAATTTGAACTTGCGACTGTCACTACACTTTACAAGTCACTACAAGAATACACGCAATTTATTATTATCGTTTTTGAAAATCATCCAAAGAAAGAATCCAAATTGGATACTGATTTTTAATTCTTGGGTGAGCACATATCATGAAACTTCCCAAAATTACATAACGAGGCTTAACAAGAAAAACGAAGCAACAAAGTAAGAAGAAAGTGAAAAAAAAACAAAAAAAACAAACTCTTAACTTCTGAACTTAAATCAAAATATTAAAAAAAAAAAAAGATTTAAAAACCACTACAACAAATTCTGAAGATAATAAATTTTTATTGAAGAAAATATAATTCATTTCACTTTGCTTTCTCACGATCTGTTAAAAAAATGAACTTTCTAACATGTGTTTTTCTGCTTTTTACGCAACTGTTCGAGCCCTATCCAATTGGGGGTATCCTCCGTTTTAATCGAGGTAGTTACGATCATTATGCCATCTATGCAGGACTAGGCAAAGTTTACCATTACAGTGGAGAGGCTGATACCAAAACTCACAGTGATGCTGTCATCAGGTTGGAAAAACTGAGCAAAGTGGCCGCCGACAGTCCTGTTGTTCTTGATAACCGACATGACGCCGACACAGAAACTTTTGGCACATGTGAAATCATTAGAAGAGCCGAATCGCGACTTGGGGAAGAGGAATACGACTTGCTCTCCAATAATTGTGAACATTTTGCCAACTGGTGTCGATACGGCAAACATATGAGTACACAGGCAGAGTCCAAGCTCTCTTCTGCCACTAGATACGTCCTGAAAACGGAACTTTGAAGAAAAAAGAAGATAAGAAAATGAAAGCAATAAGCATTTTTATTTTTTAATTTATTCAACTTTACTTTATTTCATATTTTTATTTATTTCATTAATGAATGCCAGGTTTGTTCTTGCTTGTTTATATGTTTATTTCACTAATTCCAGATTTGTTTTGAGATGTCATTCAATAATCAACATTTATTTTTGTCATAAAAATAGATTTCGAATTCCTTTTTATCTTATTTCGAAAATTGTCAATAGTGTGTGCTGAAAAAAGTCAACACCTTCAGAGGCGATAAAAAGGATAATTTTGTTGACTTTAAGTGTTCGCTTTTGAAAATAGAAGTTTCATGACCCATTGACATGGTAAAAAAAAGTTTAGTGTAAGTCACTGTAGTGTCTGTACACACTCTCACACACTATATTGTACACTGTGTACAGTGTACACTGTTTTTTTCAAACTTATTGATAAAAAAATGAAGTGTCGTTTTTTAGTGTACTGTAAAAATTCATTCCAATTCTTTTTTTAAGCATCAAAAAAAAAAAAATCCTTGAGTGAAAAACTAAAACTTAAAAGTTGTTTTTTGTATATTGCAAAACGACCCGTAAAAAAAACAAAAAACAATCAAGCCAAAAACATAAGAGAAATATCAATATGTTCCAGAAACTGTTTTGTTTTATCAAAATTGCAAGCTAACAGGGGAAATTATAAAAAAAAAATGCATGAGAAAGTTTTCGATCAATGAGTCGACCCCCACATTTTTTTTAGAATCACGTGTTTAAGTTTTTTTAGTTAAATCAACGAAAAAGTAAAAAGCGAAATAAAAAGGGGGAAAATCCCAATTTCCTTGCAGAGTCGTTGGCAAATTGTTTTTTCTCATTCATAATAAATTTTTAAATATTTATCAATTTCTCAACAAAAAGCGTTATCGCCAAAAACTAGTCCGTTAATGTTCATGCTCTTTAAAAACAATTTTCTGGCACACAGAATAAGTTTTGTTTTCTGGCCACTTTTCCCACACATGAGTTGTATTTTTTATTCCCTGCCTACATCCTTTATTTATTGATTATATCATATAAACAACAGTATTTTGTTTCAAATTGAGAGAAACAAGTAAAAAGTGTTCAGATTCACTCCCGTAAAAAAAAAAAAAAAAAAAGAAAATATATAAATACAATCAATTTTATAGTCTCATATTCACACAACGAAAAGCAATTAAAAAAAAAAGATTACTTGGCCTAAACAAGCGTTTAAATCCCTTAAATCTGGATTTGCTATTATCATTTGGCCCATATGAAGTTTTGCTTAACTAAAAAATCAAATGGGAGACTGCCGTAAAAAAAACAAACACCTGTCGCTTTTTTTCATTTTTTAAATGGCAGGAGGGTAGCTTGTTTGTAAAAATATGCAAAGCAAACTGCTGTGTAGTTTTCAATGCAATGCAGTTAACACAACAATGAGATTAAGAAGCTTTTTAAAAATATATTTTTATACTGTGTATTTTTATTTTTTTTTGTATAACTGCTAAATTATTATTATTTTTTTTTTTACTAATGGGACCCTAGCTGATTTCATTTGTTTTGAAAAAGCAAAACCAAAAAACTTTTCATCTTATTTTTTAAAAAAGTTCACTCAAAATAAAAAATTTTCTCATCCTTCAAGTTTGAACTTTTTAATTTAAAACTCAAAGTGAATTTGTGAAGCTTAATAAAATTCACATTGAAATTTAAAGAGAGTACAACAAACAAACAAAATAAAAAAAAAGCTATTGCATTTTTTTTTTATATTTAAGACTCGACAACAGTCAATGTCAAATTGTCAATAATTGTCAACATATTCATTCGCTTATCTGTGACAGTAACAGCAAATTTGATTTTCATGTTGCAACAAAAGACAATTAGTAAACATTTTTTTGTTTGAGGATTATCCAGGAAAAGACATGATGAATCTCTCTGTAAAAAGCCGGAAGGCATGCCAAATAAAAATACTGATGATCTACTTGTTGCTGTTTTATTCAGCTAAGTTTGGTGCCAGAAACGGTTGGAGAATTGAATGTCAGTGGTTAACTACTGCCGCCACAACAACAGGTATTGTTTCAAACAATCATTAGCAATTTTGCATAATATTTAGCACTTTTTGTATAAAGCCACTTTTAGAAATAAGCAGGCCCAGAGGAATGGGTGGGGGGTGTTGACGTCATGTCCAGATTTAATTTAAAAAATTTTTTTGAGGATCTCCCCCCCCAAAAAAAACAAAAATGTTTTTAATAAAGGAATATTAAGATATTAATGTGACTAATTTAAATTTGTTTACTTACAAAGTGAATATATTAATTAAACACATCGTGTACTTTACTGTGTACTAACTGGGAGTAAAAAATTAAATGTTGATTATGTTCCAAAAACTTTTCAATAAGTCATAGTGACAATAAGGCTGAGTTGAAGTCTTAATCAAATTTCAAGAATAACAACAAAAAAAAAAAATGACTTAAAGCCTAACTAAACATTAGGTTTTCCCCCCCTTAAAAAAAAAACTCTTACGTTTCTTTAATAAATTTTCTTTTCTGAAAGATTTTATTTTAAATTCACTATAACTTCTTGTCATAAAATGCCAGTACTGCTTATTTGGTCATTTATCATTAATTAGAAATAAAGCTTTTTTGAAGTAGACATTATGATTAACTTTAGCATTCAATTATAAACTCTAAAATTGAGTTTCAAAATAGGACAATATGCCAGATGACAATTAAAAAACAAAGTAGTTTCAGTTGATAAATCATAGAACAAATAATTTGAATACACACAACACAAGTCTTCATTAATTTTTGTATTTTATCACTACAAAACCCATTTTTAATAATAATAAAAAGAATGTAAAAAGTCTGTTTAATTAAAATGCAGAAAGTTTAAAGATTTTTATTTTAAACCAAAGAACTTTGGGAAAACTTGTACCTGCAAAGAAACTGTGTCAAATGGACTTTTTTTTTCCTTGACACCACTTTTATTTTAACTAATTTCTATCCTTGGCAGTGTTTGTTTAAAAAAAAAATGATGATTAGAATTGTAATGAAATCTACTACTAAACATATAACAGTGAATTTATACAATTTTGTTGTTCATTAGAATTTACAACAAAAAATATTAAACACTGTTTAATATTTATAAGATTGTTTAGTTATAAGAATGATTTTATATTTACAATGTTCTAAAAACTAATGTAATGCAATATTTGTCATTTACTAAATTAATTAAATATGTGAGTCAGCAATAAGGAAATCCTTATTATTTACCATTTTATGAAGTCCGAATTTCCAACCATTCCAATAAATAATCTAAATAAACACTCAAAGTGGTGATTATTTTTGTTGTCAATTCTCACTTTCACATGTTTAGGTTTTATTAAAGTTCTAATCATCACTTTTTAAAACATTGTCAAGGAGTGAAGGTAGTTAAAATAATAGTGGTTTCAAGGGAAAAACTGTCCTTTTGATGTTTCGTGTTTTTCTTTTTTTGACTATGAAAGTCCAAGTTTGAACATTGCATTAAATATAAAGCTTATTCTTAATAACAGAAAGTTTATGAACGTGCCAAAAATGCTTGCTAGTAAGTTGCAGATAACACTTGTATGACTTTTGTTGGTAGTGTGGCTTAAAAAATGGATTATTTAAAGATAATTTCCATCTTTGACAATGTCATAAAGAACTGCTTTGTAATTTGTATTTTATTCATGTAAATGTTGAAAGTGAATAATTGGAAAAAAGGGACATAATGAATATGTGATTCAAAACTTTTTCCCTCCAGAATAAAAATACAAGCAATAAATTCAGCTGTGATAAATGTTTTGTTGTCATGTTTTTATTTGAATGAAAGTGCATACGATTTGTGTGACTGGGCTCTTGTCTCTTGCTTATCACAAATGGTTATTATCTAAATAAATAAAAAACACTGCATAAGTGTGTGCATATGATATATAGGTGTGTATATTCTTATAGATGTGCATATAGATGTGTATATTCTTATTCCTTTAAATGTTATTTTTAGTAGATACTCATATTTGAGTAGAAATTCTATTTGTTAATTAAACAGTCACTCAGTTAAGTGCCATACATGATACACGCTTGGGCGATCATGTCTCTTTCGAGACATGACTGACTGGGCAGAAGATTATCCTGCAGTAGGTTGCCATTGCTTTCTGTGGTAGACTGGTTGCCGACCAAGGCTATAGAACCCAATCTGTCCTGTTATTTAACCCATAACTGGAAGGAAGAGACGGATTAATACCTTTCCCAAGGGTATTTGAGTGTAAGTGAATGCAATGGATTCAGCTGGAATTCGAACTCGGCTCCCCGATTTCTCGTTCCAAGCCGATATCCACTGTACCACAATGCACATAATTTATTTATTTTTGTCTGTCGGTCCAAATGTTACAAAAATCTTATTAAAGAAAACATTGTGCTCTCCAGCAGGATTCAAACCTGCGTCCCATATATGTATAATTTAGGTACCTCCACTAAATCACTAAAAAAAAACAAAAAAACAGCATAGTATGAAGAAAAAGGTCTCAAACTTAATATAAACAAACTTTTTTCCATCAAAATGTTTCTCTTATTATTAAGAAGAAAGATCAAAGTGTTTTTAAATTACTTTTCAAAAATTTTTAATCCTTTCTAACACATTCGAAATTTTGGTAAAACTTGTTTTGATTTGAGTTAGCGGGTAACCAAATTGTTACGAGAGTTTACAATGGAAAATGTAATACTACATAACTCACTTTTTTTTTCTGGTGACGAACACATTAATTTGGAAATTCTTGCAAAAAAAACGAATAATTGTTGGATTTTAATGAAACTTTCAGAATTTATTTACAAATGAATGAAATTATTTTGAAAATCAATATTTAAAAAATTCATTGGTAAAAACAATTTTTTTTTTTCTTTTTTTACATCTGTTACCCATTTCATGTAAATTCATGAAATTTCAAGAAATTAAATTCTGAAGGCAAAAATGGTTTTATTAATTAAATGCAAGAATCATTAGGGAATGAAAATCATATATTATTTTTTAAAACCATTTGTCTCCTTTTACCAAAAATCTGCTCCTAAAAGTAAAGTAAAAAATGTTGTAAAGCTAAGACATTATTTAATTAGATAAACTTTTAATTACTGTAATAAATAATATAAATGCCAGACATTTCGATTAATAATGAAATTTTAAAAGAATTGTTTTCATTTTTGTTTTTTTTAGTTATAATAATTTATAAAGTTTTAAAAATATTCCCAAGACATTGTAGACATTAGGTTGGCTGGTTATATAGTGAAGATTATATTTACTTATTGAAAATTGAAAAGTTTAATACAAATCAACCAGCTATTATATTTTTAAAATAACTTTCAAATTTTTTTTTTATGCGTATTTGAATTTTTTTTTTTTTGTATGGTAATTTCTCTGTGTATATTAAAAGGTCATGTGTTTCAGAGTTTCTTCCCCTTACCAGAAAAAAAATTTGTACAATTATATCACTTGTGATTGCTATACACTTATCTTATTTCACATCTGTCAAAACATTTCAATTATGGTGGAAAGGTTAAGATCAACTTTGTATTAAAAAATAGTTTTATTCTAAATATCATGCTATAAATAAGTAATAATTGTGTAAATCAGATTAATTTAACATTAAATTTGCTAACTGTTCAAAAATAATGTGTCACAGATGTATATTTTGTTTTTACAAGATTTTTAAAACCAAAAATTAACTTGTTTACAAATCTGTCGATCACTCAAAAATGGTTGAAAAATTAAAAATACAGCACAAAATTTTAGATTCCAATCAATATAATTTCTATTTGAAATACACCGGAGTATTTTGCTTACTGTAGATAGTAAATTTAATCATTTAGCTTTCAATTAAAACTAAAATAAAAGTTTCAAGAAAACTTTTTTATTTTTAAAAATTAAATTTAAAAGTTAGTTATCGAAAATGAGTGGAGGTACCTAGACACTGTATATGTATACACATCATCATCATCATCGTTTAATGTCTGTTTCCATGCTAACATGTATTGGATGAAGTTTTCTAGATGGTTCTTTGTCAGGCTGCCTGATTTTGTGTAAGGCCTAGCTGTAATTTCAACTTCCTTAAATAGTCTTTGATAAACTGGGTCCATGTTTTACATGGCCTACCTATCATACATAATTGAACTATCATGAAATATTGAAGTGAGTTTTACAGGTGTATGCCTTTACAAACACCAACCAGTTTAGGAGACTGGAAACTGTTTTTTATCAAGTCGCCATCTCCAGGAAGATTATCTTCCAAGGTTAAAGAGTTCAGCCTATCCTATTCTACAGAGTAGGTGTAGAGTTTTTTGTCTGAGAGAGTTCCTTCTCTTAGACAAGTTTTTATCCAAAGCTAACAACACTTACCCAGCCTAAGCAGTTTAATATCATACTTAGGACACCTCTTACACTATTTTCCCTCAGCTAGTACCCTAACAGGTGCTATCACCTGGGTCAGGGTAGACCTGGAAACAACAGTAATTAAAAGGTGGTTCCATGTTCCTCAAAACCTCCAAACTCCTAATCAGAGGCCTTGCTGCCAGATGTAGTTTATTCTCAAACCCAGGACCAATACACATTATATACTAGCAGTATAGCCCGGCATTGCTCGGGTGTAATGAAAGCTTTAAAACTAATCCATGGTCTTGGAGCTCAGACTCTGCCTAAAGAATATTTGTGTGAAGTTTGGTGAGAATCGAATAAAAATTGTGGATTTGTATAAAGGACATACAGACAGATAAACAGACACACACACACAAACATCTTGCCTTTTATATATATATATATATATATATATATATATATATATAATTGATTTTCTGCACTATTGTAAGAACTGCAACCTTGAAACTTCTGAATATCGTTTCTTACGTCTTTGTCTATGAGTGTATCAAATTTGATTCAAATCGGGCCACTCCTTTTATAATCCGATTTTTTCGATTACCGATATTTATTGGGGGGGTAACTCGACACAAAACCTAGCTAAGAACACTCGCAGACACTTATAGTACAACTGTGTAAATTTTCAAGAAAATTGGTTCAGCCATTTCGGAATCTATAGGTAATGGATACACAGACAGTTTCATTTATAAATAAGTTCAGATAATTCAGTTTGACATTAAACTGACTTAAATTCTAATTCCAGCAAACTAAAATTGCCAGAAATTGTCAAACCTCTGATTACTGGCAATGTTTGATAATGACTGTAGTGACAATTAAATGTACTTAAATGTATAAAAATGGACTTTGCTCATTTTAACATTTTGTATCCTGATGTAAAATATTTCAAAAGTTGGAAAAAACTATATCAAAAGTTATGACAGATTTTGTTGGTGTTATTCAATAAAACTAGTTTGGATGAATTCTTGCTGCCTCTCTCTATATATATATATATATATATATATATATATATATATATATATATAGTCATCCGCAGGCAGATCTGTTTCGCTGTATCACAGCTCATCAGTACGGTTAGACTCCGATTGCTTTTAACCCAGAATTGAAACCAGACAGAATTGGCGTCAGTTGGTGATTCTACCTCTGAGCTATGGGTGCTCGGTAGAAGAAAGCAAACTTTTTAACACGTATATTATCATTATACATGCCCAATAGCTTAGAGTGTTCTAATTCATTGCTGAATGAACGATGCATATTTGCTAGAATAGCTACTGCTTTTCAAAGTCTACCATTCTTCCAGAGTGCTCAGAGTGTGAGAGAGTAAATAGTCATCCGCAGACAGATCTGTTTCGCTGTATCACAGCTCATCAGTACGGTTAGAGTCCGATTGCTTTTAACCCAGGATTGAAACCAGACCGAATTGGCATCAGTCTATATATATATTGTAGAGAGCCATGATCACTAACATCCTGAAGGGACATGACATGATCCAATATCATTTCTTGCTATCTTTCAGACCATTGGGGAGTGGTAGACTGATACATATTTAAATATAAATTCTCTTGTGTCTGACTATTTTGGCTTTCATAAACCGTTTTCAAAGATTTTGTTTCTTCATTTTCAGATATTGCTTTGTGTTTTCATATAAGAGTTCATTTTTTTTTGAGATATGTATTAAGAAACATAAAATTTTGTTAGAAATAAAAGGTCAGTACACTTTTCTTTATGTAATATCAGTCCTCCTATATGGTAATAAATGTTGGACAATCTCTGCACAGATAAAGAAGAAACTTGAGGCAGTGGAAAGCTGGTTCTACAGAAGGATGTTGAGAATACCACGGACTAAACCAGTGAGCAATGATGATTTAGAATGGAAACAAAAAGAACTTGTATGAAAAAAGTAGGCTGAGGAAATTCGAGATTCACAGAAGAAAATGGCACATAACCAACCTAATGGTCTTGTGTAATTGTTTAGAACAGATTTTAGGTGAGATGGCAAAAAGACAAAATTTTCTAAGAGCTAGAAAGAAGAAGTTGTGAACAGATATGATCAACAATCCCGTTGAGATATAGAAAAAAAGATACCTTCTTCTATCTAAATCTAAACTTATTTATAAATGGAACTTTGTCTGTGTGTGTGTCCGTTACCTATAGACTCCGAAATGGTTGAACCAATTTTCTTGAAAATTTACACAGTTGTACTATAAACGTCTGTGAGTGTTCTTAGCTAGGTTTTGTATCGAGGTACCCCTGATAAATATCGATAATCGAAAAAATTGGGTTATAGAAGGAGTGGTCCGATTTTAATCAAATTTGATACACTCATAGACAAAGGCATAAGAAATGATATTCAGAAGTTTCAAGGTTGCAGTTCTTACAATAGTGCAGAAAATCGATTATTTATATATATATATATAAAAGGCAAGATGTTTGTGTGTGTGTCTGTTTATCTGTCTGTATGTCCTTTATACAAATCCACAATTTTTATCCGATTCTCACCAAACTTCACACAAATATTCTTTAGGCTGATTCTGAGTTCTAGGACCATGGATTCGTTTTAAAGATTTCATTACCCTAAGCAACACCGGGCTATACTGCTAGTACACAATATTTTTGTCAGTTGAAAAAAACAAACTTTTCATCATTTTAGAAGTAGGGTTCTGTTCATAATATAAATACATTGTCAAATTGATCCATGACTTTTAAAGAGTTATCTCCACATGTTTTTATTTATAAATGTCAAGTTTGAAACTTTGCTTACACCATTGATAAGAGTTTACTTCCAATATTTTCCATAGTTTTTTCTCTCTATTTCTTACAAGCTGAAGACCAGTCAGTTAAGTGCCATATGTGATAAATGTTTCTTTCAATCCATGACTGACTTGACAGAAGAGTTTCCTGCAGTAGGTTGTCATTTCTTTCTGTGGTAAACTGGTTACCAACCAAGGCTACAGAACCCAATCTGTTCTGCTATTCACTCCTTTTATCCCAATCAATCAGTTAAGGGCCATGCATAATACATACGTGGCCCTTAACTGTTTCGATCCATGACTGACTATACAGTAAACTTTCCGGCAGTAAAATCCTGTGTTGCATAAATTTTGAATTATACTTGTATGTGTCAGTTGATATTTTGTAGTCAGACGTAGATATTTGATTGTAGACATTTTGACAGCAGTTGGCCAAATTTATTTTTCCTTTGAAGTTCTAGGGACTGATCCCAGTTCAGGTTAGACATATCAGCATGATCCTCCTGCCTCTGCTCTGTGTGTGTGTGTGTGTGTGTGTGTGTGTATATATATATATATATATATATATATCTCAGCATACAGTGTAGATATAGAAGAATCCAAAGGAGCATCCTGTACATACAGTGGTAGGATAACTCTCTAAGAGAGCTCTAAATATATATGTATATAAATACATATAGAGCAAATATAAGGAAAATTAAGGCAGACATGTTATTTCATGGTAAATCGGAAGTATAGGCCTATTTCAGGTGAAACATCATCAGCTTCCGTCTTTATTGTACAAAGGATTTTACATGAAAAAAAAAAATCGTGTAAAATCCTTTGTACAATAAAGATGGAAACTGATGATGGTTCGCCTGAAATAGGCCCATACTTCAGATTTACCATGAAATAACATGTCTGCCTTTATATATATATATATATATATATATATATACACATTAGATATAACTTGTTAGGGTCAAGGAAGCTTCTCACTGATGGAATAACAACTAGAAAAAAGTTAAATAAAATTCACCATGATGAATTTTAAGTTTCACTCAATTTAGTTAATATTCTGATGGAAGCTGATTTCTTCTCTGGTAAGGTTTACATTGAACCTATTTTTTCTGAATGTTAATTTTTAAATATTGTCTGTAAAGCATTGCATAAATTTTAAAATATACTTGTATATGTCAGTTAATATTTCACAGTCAGCCCTAGATATTTAATTGTAGACATTCTGACAACAAAAATATTTTAAAAATATTCTGAAGTGAACATTTGTCTTCACATGGAAAGGTATCTTCAAATTCTTTTGTAGGGACAAGTAAGGGATCTTCTGATTTTAATTAAGTTAAAAGTTTGTAAATTTGTTTTTCCTTAACTTTTTAATTTTTTTTTTAATTGGAGTAAACAGAACCTACTATAGCCCAGTTCATACTCCTCCCCCTTCTTTTGAACAGGAGTAGAGGCTAATCCCTTGTTTCCTGTTTAGGAAGAGGTTCCTGGTTATCTTTCTTCTCCTCAGATCTTAATAGTGGTGTTATTGCAAGTTTTTTGTAATGCAACTATGCTCTCTTGGTCACTCTGACCATGCCGCAGTTTCTCCTTCCACTTCCCACTTGTTCCAGGAACTTCTAACCATCAAAATATCCTACTGCTATCAAAGAGCAGATTGGGACGTGTTCCATGACTTCCTTTGTGATGCCACTTGGAACAAAGTCTTTAGTCTCTCTATTGAAGACCGTTCATCCGAGGTCTCCTCTTGGTTGAAAGCAAGCATTGATGCTTTCATCCCATCAAGGAAGTTTCAACTGAAGCCTCATTCTTATACTTGGTTCTCTCCTGCTAGCTTGGTTACCATTCCCCACAGAAATCCATTTTTCTGATTTTACCAGAGTGACATGTCTGACCATAATTGGCTCTTTTTTGTCTCTGCTTTCAATGAATGCAAGTGAGTCCAAAATGATGCTAAGTTGTTGTTTGCTAACAATGAAGCAGTGTATAGCATCTCGCAATTTTGGTGCTAAAGACTACTGGCGGCTCTGCAAAAGTGTGCTAAACAACAGTAAACCTTTGATCCTGCCACTACTCAATAATTTTGAGGTTCTCACATCCTCAGCAGAGAAGACCAAGTGCTTTGCTCACTAATTCTCTTACTAATCTACACTTGACTCATCTGGAGTACCCACACCTGACTTCCTTCCTAGAACTGTGGCACAGTTGAGCGATATATACATAATCACCTCTCTAATCTCTAACATTGTTTCTAAATTTGATTTCTATAAAGCAAGTGGATGTGATAGTATTCCAGTTATCATCTTTGAGAAATGTGCTGCTGAACTCTCCCCTGTCCTCTCCAAACCCTGTAACTATTGCCCTGCTGCCTCTTGCTTCCCTACTTGTTGGGAGTCCTCCTCTGTAGTTCTTGTCTTTAAAAACTTTAGAAAGCCTTCTGACTCTTCTAACTACTCCTTTTTGGTAAAGTGTTTGAGGCTGAAATGATTCAGCATCTCTCATCTAACAAATTATTTTCTAATAAGTGATTTGCTTGCAAATTCTTTTACAATTCCACACTTGACTCATCTGGGGTACCCACACCTAACTTCTCTTCTAGAACAGAGGCTCAGCTGAGCAATATATACATAACCTCCTCTCTGAACTCTATTTTTATTTCCAAGCTTGACTCCCATAAAGCCAGTAGATATGATGTCATTCCAGTCAATGTCCTGAAGAAATGTGCCCTTGAACTCTCTTCTGTCCTCTCCAAACCCTGTAACTATTGCCCTGCTGTCTCTTGCTTCTCTACTTGTTGGAAGTCCTCCTCTGTAGTTCTTGTCTTTAAAAACTTTAGAAAGCCTTCTGACTCTTCTAACTACTGCTTTTTGATAAAGTGTTTGAGGCTGAAATGATTCAGCATCTCTCATCCAACAAATTATTTTCTGATAAGCAGTATGGATTCTACTTCGCCAGGTCTACTGTTGATGTGCTAATGACCATCACCTAGTACATATATCAGGCTCTAGATAAGAATGGCAAAGTCCTGTATCTCAAAAGTGTTTGATAGGGTTTGTCATGCTGGCCTTCTGTGCAAGCTACAGGGTTATGGTATAACTGGACGATTGCTTGATTTAATCCAGTCATTCCTGTCAAATCATAAAATGATCATTCTGAATAGGTATACTTCCAAACCCTTTCATGTGAACACGGATGTCCCTCAAGGTTCTATTCCTGATATTAATCAATGATTGTCCTGATGTAGTCAGTTCCCAAGTTGGTATCTACACAGATGATACCACCATCTACTCCTGTTTCAATAAAAAAATCTGCCTGGGCTGACAAAGTAGATCTAGCCTCTGCTCTTGGGAAGGACCTACAATCTGTGATGGATTGAGGTAAGAAATAGCTTTCAAAACAAATCTGCTCTCCTTTAACCACTACAGGGAAGCTATCTTACCTTCCATTAATATGGATCACACTAGTCTCCCCGAAAGCAATACACTGGGCCTCCTTGGCCTTACTGTCCTACTCACTCCTGAGTGGAATGAATACTTTGAATCAGTAGCTACATCTGCTAATAAGAAGGTTAGGTCGCTATGCTGAGTCAGGAAATTTTTCTTGTCAGAATCCGTCTTACACGTTTATAAATCTACCATTTGTCTGTGCTTTGAATACTGTTACCATAACTGGTCAGGTGCTCTTGCTGTTCATCTCAGGGTTCTTGACAAAATTCAAAGGAGGGTCTTCAATGTAATTGATCCTGTCTTCTTATCTTCACCACTTTCTCACGGACAGAATGTGGTTTCCTCTGTCTTTTCAATAAATATTTTCACAGCTTCTGCTCTGATGAGCTTTATTCCTTGGTGCCTTGCCCTTATTAATTTACCCATGCAACTAGATTAGCAGCCCTTTTTTGTCAAAATAGGTAAATGCAACTGCCAATTCTACTCAAGCAGTTTCTTTCCTTGCCCTTGCCGTCTGTGGAACTTTTCTGTCATTCATCTTTTCTCATCCAGTGGCAGTGTTGACTTGCTTGGGGGTGAAACGATTATAAGAATATACACCTGTAAAATCCTTTGTAAATGGATTTGTGTAAAATCCTTTGTAAAATAAAGACGGAAGCTGATGATGGTTCACCTGAAATAGGCCTATACTTCCAATTTACTATGAAATAACATGTCTGCCTTAATTTTTCTTATATTTGCTCTATATGCATTTATATACATATATATTTAGAGCTCTCTTAGAGAGTTATCCTACCACTGTATGTACAGGATACTCCTTTGGATTCTTCTATACCCACACTGCATGCTGATATATATATATATATTAAACAATAAATTTCGAATCTCCCTTATCGGGGGAATAGACTATTTTGGCAAATGTCAGTCACCTGTCTTGTGAACCCTGAACACTGGTGTGGTCTTAGTTCATGTTGGAAGTACAATTTCATCAAATGAAAGGCATGAGATGAGGGTCAGAGGAAGAGTGGAAGGATCCACTTGAATTATTTTTTGACTGTGTAAATTTATTTACATTTTCTCGTTCAGACCATTGAACAAAACAATGTAAGTGAATTCATTGTCAAAATAAATCTCAATTTATAACCGTCTAAATATGTGTTGAGTTTTTCTCTCAATATTTTATAATGCTGTGGATAATATCCATTGAGCTCTCTAATTTTATCTAGTTTAATAATTTATATCAATTGGATAAAATCTTTTGGATTATACTCTTCATCCTCACAGGTCTGCTATTCTCTTATATATATGTCATACATTGTAGTGGTGAAAAGTTTTTAAGAAAGGATGTAAAAAATATATGTCTTATTTTTGTGAATGACTTGGGACAAGAACCTTTCAGAAGCCTTATGTGTTTGTATAATTTATTATAGGTATGTGTGGCTTAGTAGTTAGATTGTCACCATTTCAGCCATCAGATTTTTTTTTTTAATTGTTTCACCCCGAGCAAGGCGGAAATGCCACTGATGTGCAGGGGGCTACACAAGTGTAAAAAGATTAATTAGAAGAGAGTGAAGAGGAAGACGAACCAGTTAGAAAGGAGCAATAGAAAGCTGAGAATGCAGGCAAGAAAATCCCTAAACAACCAACAACCCCCACACATAACCTACACGATTACTCCTCCTCTGAAGATGAAAGCCACACCCACGTGGTGACACCACCAAAACCTAAAGACAACCAGGCATTGGATTTAAATCTCAACATGGTTAATTTATCAAAGGGGTGTTTTCTTGATAATATTAACCTGGGGAGGTGATCACCCTGTGCAATACCATGGGAACCTGACTGAAGACAATAACACTGATTGGTCCAAACATTGTGAGTAAAATTGGGTAGATTATACTGACTGGAATGCAACACTAGTTGTGCAAGCACAGAGTTACAAGTTGTGGCTGAGGGTCTGTGGATGAAGACCTTGTTTAACTGCATGATTATGCACTCTCTCCCAAAAACTAAGATCTAATCAGCATAGTTGTAGTATAAACCTCAGGCTGACTCAGTGGGTGACCAGTCAGCTGACTGGGTTTATATATATATATATATATATATATATATATATATGTGGTCACAAAGAGTTTATCACTTTAACTGAGCAGGTTCATGATGACTTTAAAGTTTTTTGAGGATACAGTTACGATGTTCTCACTCTCACTTCTCAACACTGTCTACACTCTGATATTGAGGACTTTACAAGAAAAAACTGCTTGCCAAAATACATATTATCAGTAAAACCACTGAAAAAAAAACAAAAAAACAACAAAAAACCTTGGCACTAAACATTATCACAACTCAACACTATATTTATTTATTTATAAAGGAAAACTCAACACATCATTTAAATTGGTTATAAATTATAATTCATTTCAATGAGCTAAATTAGCTCATTTCATCAGACCACACAATATTCATTCCATATGGTACAAAAATTTTTATTAGCTCATTGAAATGAATTATAATTTATAACCAATTTAAATGACATGTTCAGTTTTCCTTTATAAATATCATAGTGCTCTGGATAACATCCATTGAGCTCTCTACATAAATATAACACTTAATATTTTATATTAAGTTGATCTTGTTGGATTATCCTCGCCGTTTATTAACTGGACATATATATATATATCAGATATATCTGTAAAAAGAATAAGAAGAAAGACCAATGAAAATCTTATCTTAACCAATGCTTTTTGAACTCTGAGTGATTTTATCAAGAAAAATGTAAAGATTTTATTTTGTGACAAATATTTATATACAAGAGCAAAAATGTTATTGTTTTTCAAAATTTTTAGTATAGGGGTGCTAATGAATATATATCAGGTTGGTGAAAAAGTAAGACAAGGCAAATTTGACCTAGCAAATGTCACACTTATTAAAAAAAAAGTAATTTACTTAGAAAGAAAATTGTCAAAAGTGCTGCTATTGAGTCTTATCAAAATATAAATCTGCACCACAGATTATTACCAGTATCTTTTTTCTTGACAAAATTACCAACAATGGAAAAAACAAATTTTGGAATCTCTCTCAAAATCATTCCCAACCTAAACAAACAGGAATATTTTGTGAAACTTGTCCATAAAATGGAGGATTTAATTAGCAGGACAAGATAGCTTATTTCTTGTTTCATAATTATAAGTTTTCTAAAGAACCTTATCCTTATGGATTCAAAAGCATAAAAACTGCACCAGTAATTGAAAGATTATCTGGTTTTGAAAATGATTTATTTGGAAATAATCAACATCTCTTTTAACAGTAAGAAGAATAATTTCCAAAAACACCTTGACCATGTTTCAAACATAAAAACATCAGACAGAGTATTGGTTAAGTCTGACAAAACATCTAACTTTTATAAACTATCCACTAAGGATGATGCCACTTTAATTAAAAAAAAAAAATTGAACAAAAATTATGAAAAAGCAAATAATAACTCAATTTAGTTACAAAAAATAAATACTACAATACTGAAAAACTCAAAATTAGTGACAAAGTTAGTAAACTTTGTATTAAAGAAGCTTACATAACTTTAAAAGAGCACAACACTAATTTTAAGACAAATCTACCCACTAGAATCAGGTAAGCCAAAAATTGGTAAAATCAGTAAAATTATTCTAAAATGGATTAACAACCAAACCAAACAGAACCTTAGATTACTACAGTGGACTAATACAGTCAGTCAAGTGCCATATGTGATACATGCTTGGGCGATCATGTTGCTTTCGAAACATGACTGACTGGGCAGAAGATTATCCTGCAGTAGGTTGCCATTACTTTCTGCAGTAGACTGGTTGCCAGCCAAGGCTATAGAGCCCAATCTGACCTTTTAATTCATAACTGGAGGGAAGAGATGGATTAGTACCTTTCCCAAGGGGATTTGCACGTAAGCAAATGCAAGGAATTTAACTGGAATTTGAACTCATTCTGAACTGATATCCACTGCACCACAACGCTCATCCAAAAATTGGTTTTGCAATATTAAAGATAAAAACAACTGTTCTTTAATCCGATTTGTCAATTTCAAAGACCTTTTCAACTTGGCACTGGAATTTGCCACGTATTCAAACTTCACTAAGGATGAATATAATATAATAATGGCCACCAAGACATTTCTTATCCACAATCAAGAATAATTCTGATAACCAATAATATATCACAAGGAATGCGTTAGACTCTGTGGAGTCTTCCGATCTAATTGGTTTATTTGCTCTATACAACCTCATTGTACACTATGAGATAAACACTCATGACATAGGGTTATATAGGGATGATGGTCTTATGTTAGTACAAAATTCCACACATTTTAAAACCAATAAAATAAGAAAACTAATCCATAGAGAATTCAAAAGTCTAAACCTAAAAGTAATAATCAATACTAATTTAAAAGTAGTAAACTTCCTCAATGTAACATTAGACTTAGTAAATGATACTTTTCAACCATACATAAAACCTAATGAATATCCATTATACATCCACACAAAGTCTAATCACTCCCAAGTATAATCAAACATATACCCTTCTCCATAGAATATAGAATTAGTAAAAACTCTTCTAGTGAAGAAGTATTTTATGAACACAAAGGTTTTTATAATAATGCCCTAAAGAATAGTGGCTACAAAGGCCAGGATATCAAATATATAAAAAATAATGGGAAAAATAGAAATAGATAAATCATTTGGTATACACTCCCTTTTAACCAAATGGTTAGCACTAAGTTAGGGCTGAAGTTCCTCAATTTAATTAAGAAACATTTCCCTAATAATAACCCTGTAAGTAAAATTTTTAGTAAAAATACCCTTAAATTAAGTTATAGTTGTATAAATAATCCAGAAGAAATTATTAAAAATCATAATAAAATCTTAAATCAGCGCATAAACCAAAGTAACAATAACTATCCAAATAATAAAGATAACAATAATACAAACTTATGTAATTGTCGAAATCCTAACAATTGCTCACTGAAAAATAGGTGTCTAACAAATTCTTTTGTGTACCAATGGAAATATAACATCAACTGAAAACCCAACTATTAAAAATGTTTACATTGGATCTACTAAGAACACTTTTAAACAGTGTTGATAAACGCACTTAACTTCCTTCAAAAACATCTTTTTCTGCAAATATTCAGAAGTTAAAGGATACAAACAAAACCCCCAAAGTAAAATGGAAAATTCTGGAAAAAACAAGAATCTCTAAGTTGTTCTACAATATCTGCCCTCTATGCCTGAGTGAAAAGCTACAGGTCTTAAGGTTCCCTAAAAATAAAGAACTACTGAACTGTAGAGATGAACTGACTGTTTTATGTAAATATCAAAAATATTTTTCTTTAAAATTTATTCAATTATAATGTTTAAATTATAACTTATACTACAATATAACTTAAAAATTAAAATTTATTTTACTCAAATAAATGACACACACTTATTTGTTTTTCTTAACTACAATATACCTTAGTATACTATAATTATTTAATTCTAATTCTAACCTAAACCTTCCAGCCTGTTTCCTCATAAAGTAGTACAAAATCTAAAACAACATTTCCTTAAAATTGAATTCATTGCAATGTTTCATGCTCAAATATAAATTAAATTTTTTTTTACTAAAATAAATGACCCACACAATACTTAATTAGTTTTCTTAACTGCAATATACCTTAGTATACCTTAATTATTTAATCCTGATTCTAAACTAAACATTCCAGCCCCTTTACTCATGAGGTAGTACAAAATCTAATTTAAAAAAAACCTAAGATCCAACCTGCTGTTTAAAATTATTGCTTACCCATTTAAAATTTAATAAATTACATTGTTTTATTTATAACTTATGTGCCAATATAACTTTAAAATTATTTTACTAAAATAAATGACCCATGCAATACTTAATTAGTTTTCTTAACTACAATATACCTTAGTATACCATAATTATTTAATCCTAATTCTAACCTAAACATTCCAGCTCCTTTACTCATGAGGGAGTATTAAATCTAATTTTTAAAAAAACTTAAAATCCAACCTGCTGTTAAAAATTATTGTCTACCTATTTAAATAATCTATGATCCCACTATGTATCTTATCCAGACAAAATTAAAAAGTGACATGTCTAGACACCAGGCCATCCTGCTTCCTTTTGCGACCTAGATCTTCAACTCCATATTTACCTAATTCTCATTTTTGATCAACAATATAAACACACCTATAAAGCATATTCTCCAACTACCACTCCCTAATTTTCTAAATAACCATGAATGCATCTTATATTTTCAAAATAAATCATTTTCACCATTTATGTTAATATATCATCTGAAGAAGAACAGTATTTTTCTGAAACATGAAAATTTTCGTGTAGTAATGTAATGCTTTTATAAACCATTATAATAACAAAATTACAATATTAAGCTCTACTCTTTATCGAGCACTCTTTATAAAAGCAAATGCTTGAACAGTGGGTTTTAATCTGTGTCTTCTTTAACTTTCTGATTATGCATATATATATATATACACACACACACACACACAAAAAAAATACCTTCTACTGTTTTGCTTATTAGGCATTAAATTATATCACCTCATGTCCATGAACTTGACTGACTTCATAAATCATAAGGTCTATTTTACAGAATGGATTGGGGTGTAGCCTTGAAAACTGCTAATAGCGACAAGGGAAAGGAAGTGTTATTTCTTTTTTAAATTGTAATTCACCCCAAGCAAGGCATTAAAACCACTTAGACACAAGGGGTTACTGGGTGTGGAAGAATTAAAAAAGAGAAACATTACTAAGGAGGGAGAACAATAAAAGAGTAATCAGGAAGACAGACAGTAGATAGCAATTGACATTTAACTTTTTGAAGATTGAATTTGACTAGAAAGTATAAAACTCAAAGAGAAAACTCAAAGAGAAAACTCAAAGAGAGTTCCACAAGTAGGAAGTGGGAGAGAAGAAACTTGGCATAGAACTTACAGTTATATAGTTTGTTTTTTTTTTAATCATATCACCCCGAGCAAGGCAGTAATGCCACTGATGTGCAGGGGGCTACATAAGAGTAAAAAGATTAGATGAGAGTGAAGAGAAGGATAAACCAGTTAGAAAGGAGCAAGAGAAGGATGGGAATACAGGTGTGATGACAGTTGCAAAGGTGGAGAGAAAGGAAAAGATATACAGGGCAGTGTGAAAAGAACTAGGGTCAAGTAGTTAAGAGATGAGTATTGACCTTGCATTTAAATTCCTGGAGGTTGTAGCTGTCTGGAAAACAAGAATAAGAAAGCGAGTTCCACGGGCGGGAAGTGTGAGAAAAGAAGCTGCAGGAGTAGAATTGTCATCTGCATTTGATTGATCTAACTGTGAATGGGTGAGACCCAGTTGCCAGTCCGGTTGCACAAATAAACACCTGTTGTGGAGGCACCAGTGACTTAAGTTTGTTGGAGCAGAAGCCATGGAAGTATTTATAGAACAGACAGAGGGAAGCCACATCCCATCGGTGGGGAAGTGGCTGCAGTCAAGCCGCGAAGTCGGTACCTATCACATTACTAATTCTCTTTTGGAACTGTCAAGAACATGGAGATGAACAGTGGAGGCATCTGACCATATATGGCAGCAATACTCCATGCACGGACGAATGGGTACAGCACATACAAGAAGTGTAACATTTTCATCCTAGACAAATGCAAATGCATGTCTAAAAAATTTCATCATTTTTGACAGGCACTACACTATTTTCTATATAAATGTATTGACATATTTGTTTTGCTTTTAGTGTTTCTTAGCAAAGCTCTAAATCTTAACAGCCACAAAATAAGACAAAAGAAAAGTAGTTAAAGATCACAAACCTCTGCCAAAACAATACTGACATCATCTCAGTAATTAGGAAAAGATGATTATTTACTATTATTGAGAAAAGTGCATTCAGAAAATGTAATGACGTAAAGTAATATAGGGGAGGTAATTCAGTGTTTGACATGTGAAATGTATGAAAAAATATTAGTAAAAAAAACAAAACAAAAACAAAACCCCAAAATCCCAGAAACAGTATGCCGTACCAGATCGAACCTGAAATTTAATCAGTTCATGCCTGTCATGAAGCCAATCATCCCTGAAAGTTTCATATGAATCCATCCACTGGGTCTTGAGACATCTTGACCATGAACAAAGAGACAAATGCGACAGAATACAATACTTCCGCCTTAACGCAAAGGTAAATATTGATAAGTGTAATGCAAAAAACTTGATTAACATTTTCAATAATTTTTTCTATTTTCAATTATTTATTATTACTTATATGAAAATGTACAATAATATTTTTCTCTCATTGAGGATCCATCACATGATATTCACAAGTCTCTCAAAACTAACTTCAATAACTTGCATGTGGTGGTTATTTTAGCAAAGTTTGTCTGAAGTTTTCCAACGAAGTCTTATTGGATGCTGGTCATGATGAATTAGCATCTTCCTCCTTGTTTCAGTCACTGTGTTTTCCCTACCACTCAATTCATCAGGTATATATCATCAAATCTTTTAAATCAACTTCACTCTAATTATTTTGATTTACAATGAAAATTTTGGTTACTCTTTAACACATTCAGTGGCCAAAAGATGTTAAAGTCTTACTTGTTAAATGCAAAACCATATTAATTAAACTATATCTTCCATTGTGACATACATTGCCAGCCATAATTATTAGGCCAGTCCAGTTAAAAAAAAAAAAATGTAGTTCATACTATTTTGAGTATTTATTGCCAAGTGGGTAATTCTAGATGAAAATAGAATGGTTCTTTTGTTATTATTACTTTGCAAAATTTTACAAGGAAGTCAGGAAGCCTTTGATTCGGCCAGCCAATAAGAAGAGACTAGCATGCGGAAGAGAGCACAAAAACTGGACACCAGAACATTTGATGCACATGTTATTGTGCAGTATTAATAAAAGAACCATTCTGTTTTCATTTACAATTATCCACTTCGTAATAAATACTAAAAATAATATGAAATACATCATTTTTTTTTTTTAAACTGGGGTGGCCTAATAATTATGGCTGGTAGTGTACATATCTTTAAAATATTTCACACCAAGCAAAACAGTAAGCCCTCTAAGACACATGGGCTTACTGAGTGTGTCAGATTATGAGAGAGAGAAAAAAAACACTATTAAGGACAGAGAACAATAAAAGAACAGGAATTAAGAAGACAGAAGATAATGATTGATATTACATTTAAACTTTTGTAGATCAAAGTTGACTGGGAAATAAGAGACCAGAAAAGAATTCCATAAGTGAGAAGTGCAAGAGAAGAGACTGTTAGCATAGAACTTACGTGCAAAATTTGTGCCAGATCGTCATTTGGTCCTTCATTCACTGCTTTTCCAGCAATGCTGTTTAGTTTTCAGGATATTCCTATTGATCTATTTTTAGCTTGTACCTGTCAAAGAACAAAACTTTGACACTGAAGTTGTTAAGAGACTTTAATTGCATAGGTAGGAAATATTCAAGATATTTAAAAATGCTTAATGCTTGTATTCAGCTTTCTTTATTATTTTTTTATTATTTCTAAAAATGAAAAAAAAAAACAAAAAGAAAAACATTGTAGGCAAAGGATTCTATTTCCAGACCAAAGCTGCTTGAAGATAACTGAATGTGACTGCCATTTTAAGGCTGGCAAAAACACTTATTAAAACCAAAAGAAAAATGTTGCTGGTACTCTATATAACCATACTATTATTATGTTTTTTTTTTGTGTGTGTGACCATTACATTTTGAAAACCATTGCTCAACTGATATCATGAAAGTGTCTCAGCAATATCACATCTATATATCTTCCCAATCTTTCTTTCTAGTTTTTATGTGGTCATTTCACCCCTAGCAAGGCAGAACTGCCACTGGTGCACAGTAGGGTTACAGTGAGAGAAAAAACAAGGTAAAGGGGATGTTGAAGAAAATATAATAGATGGATAGGAATCAAGGAGATAGAAGATGGAAATTGACATGCATTCAAACTTTTGGAGATTGTAGCTATCAGGGAAGCAAGCAAACAGAAGGGAGTTTCACAAACAGGAAGTGCAAGAAAAGAAACTTTTAGAGTAGAAGAGTCAGTTACATTTAAGTATTTTGATGGTAAAAGCAGAAGGCCAACATGCTAAACCTTGTCAAATGGTTTAAAGATATCAATAGCAACAGCCTGGTATATATATTTAGTGATAGTTGTTAGCACATGATGCCAATCTTGGAGCATGCATAAATACATATGGTTAAGGAATCAGGGAATAAAAGCTTGTCAGAGCAGTAGACATGAAAATACTTGTAGAAAAGACAGAGGGAAGCTACATCATGTTGGTGAAAAAGTGACTGAAGGTTGGCTGCTAAGTCAAGATTGGTTATATATCAGGTCCTCCTTTGCATTTTATTTTTTAGCAGGAGCACTTGACCAGATATGTCAACAGTATTCAATACATGGGTAAATGGTAGATTTATAAATGTGCAAGATGGATTCTGACAAGAAAAACTTCCTGGCCCAATATGGTGACCCAATCTTCATAGCAGTAGAAGCATCTATAGATTCGATGTAGTCATTCTATTTGAGGTCATTTGAGAGTGAGGCCAAGGAAGCAAAGTGTGTTGCTCTATAGGAGACTATCATCATCTATTCTGATGGCAGGCAAGAAAGTTTCTCTATGGTGTTTAAAGGTGAGCATTTTTTTTGGAGACATTAAAATTGTCAAGCCATTTTCTACCCTACTCAATTACAGATTGGAGGTCATTTGGAAGGGCAGCAACCAGGCTACTTTGTCACCCTTGGCAGATTTCCTATTGAGACAGGAATAAATAGTGGTGTCATCTGCATAGATGCCTACTTAGAAATTGATGACATCAGGAAGATCATTGATGAAGATCAGAAAAAGTGTAGAACCTAAGATAGTCTAGAAAGATGCCTGCATTTGTAGGAAAGGATCTGGAAGCTTACCCGTTCAAAACAACCTTCATTTCACCATTTGATAGAAATGATTGGATTAAATCAAACAATCATCCAGAGATATAGTAGCTCTGGAGCTTGCACAGAAGGCCAACATGCCAAACCTTGTCAAATGGTTTAAAGATATCAATAGCAACAGCTCAAGCTTAGCTGTTGTTATCAACAGCCTGGTATATATATTTAGTGATAGTTGTTAGCACATGAGCAATGGACCTGGTAAAGCAGATGCCATGTTGTTTGTCAGAGAGAAGGTTATGAGATGCCTATTTCAACACTGATAATACTTTTGAATACATTGCCAAAAAGAGGTAAGAAGCTAATAGGGTGATGATTAGAGGGGTCAGAGGGCTCCCCAGAGCTTTTAAAAATAGGAACTACAGAGGAGGACTACTAACAAGCAGGAAATAATGAGATAATAGTTCTAGAATTTGGAAAGGACTGAAGTCAGCTCAGAGGCACATTTCTTTAGATCAATGGCTAGATCTCCTCTAGTTGTCTTATGGGAGTCAAGCTTAGAAATTATGTTAGAGACCAGAGACGAGACTATATATATATTACTCAGTTGAGAAATTGGGAAGTGGAAAATTGGGTGAGGGTACTCCAGATGAGTCAAGTGTGGAGTTGGAAAAAATGTGAGCAAAGCACTCAACATTGTCTACTGTGGATGTGATGACTTCAAATTGATTGAATAGAGAAGAGATCAAGGGTTTTCTTGCAGAACTGGTAGTAATATTTGGAACCAAACCTGTGAGATGCTATACACTGCTTCATTCTATCAGCAAACTTAGCATCATTTAGGACAAAGAGGTGACTTTTGTGATCAATGCATTGCTTCGGTAAAGCTGGAAGAAGTGATTACTTTAAGCAGTGGTAGCTGAGCAAGCAGGAGAGAACCAAGGAAGAACGAAGTTTGTTGGAATTCCCTGGCTGAAATAGAAGCATCAATTCTAGCTTTCATCCAGAAAGAGACATCAGAGGTGCAGTTTTGAACAGGGAGACTAAAAACTTTGTTCTAAGGGTTATCACAAAGAAGATCACGGAATGAGTTCTAGTCTGCTTGTTGATGGCAATGTTATATTCTGCTGGTATATCCTCACTCTTTCTTTCTTTCTTTCATTCATATCCCTCCTTTCTCTTTTATCTCTCCACTCTTTCTTTCTTTCATATTTCCCCCACTATTTCTTTCTTGTACTTTTTACAAAAAGAACTAGACTTCTTAGCTGTTTATCTACCAAAACATTTCAGCTGTTAAAAAAAAAAAAAAAGTATTTTTTATGACTTATATACTTTTTTGAAACTTATTCTACCTTCTACTTTATGAATGTGCAGGTGTTGCAATGGACTGTGGCTTGATATGAGAAATCAGAGAGCAGAGTTTGAATTCATGTTGAGTGTTGCATTCACTTATGTGCAAATATCCTTAGGAAAAGCATGAATTCATATCCTTCCCCCACTGACGGGTTAAATAGTGGGACTTGTACTTAGGAAAATTGTTATTCTTAAAAAATTGATAATTATTCACTCACAAAAAAAATTATAATCCACAATATGTTTCAGCTACAAATCCATAAAAGGTTGATCAGCTATTAAAAATTTAAAATAAATATAACATCTATATCTATATCTATATCTATATCTATCTATATAAATCCATAAAAGGTTGATCAGCTATTAAAAATTTAAAATAAAGCCCAACCTTTCTTTCCATTCCTTCCCTCTTTCATGACATTCATTTTTTATTCATAATTTTCTGTGTAAACTAATTTAATTTAGTATGTGTATAATAACTATCTCCTGTCAATAACAATAATATGAATCATGATAATATCTATATAATATATAATATATATAATATCTATATCAACGTTTTTGGAATTACAAAGTAGTTAATAGCATTATCTGACTCATTTTTGTAGTTATTTACAAAATGAAGCTTAACCTGGGTAGTTTGTTAACCATAACCTAAGGGAAAGCAACCCTTGAGCTCTACCTTCAATAGAAACCATATTTTAACCTGTATATATAATAGTGCAAATGTAATTTTTATTCTCAATTCAATTACAGGTATATTTTCAGGAGAAAATTTCATATGGATTTATGAATACAAGAGGATGCTGTAAAATAATCAGTTTGGACCATTTCCTAAAATATGAAGATTATTTTCTTGCTGTAGCAAAAAAAAAAAAAAGTTCTTTTAAATTGTAAAGTGCCAATATGCAAAATCCTTGTGCATATTTGTAAATTTTCAAGATCATTTCAGATTTTCTTGATCATCTGTTGAACTGCAAGCTGTCATGAAATTCCTGTAGAAGAAAATTCCATAGAAAATTCATGAGTGTGTGATGAACACATTGAGTTACAAGTGTTCATCAGCAGGATTAGAGACAAGATTGGTCAAAGAGCAGACAGAACCTTTTTGTAGGGTCAGTGGCCAACTACCACAATGGGGTATACTAGCCAGCTAATCTATGTATGCAGCAACGGCACATGGCATCATTGGGAAGAGGCTTTTCTTCGACTGAAATTAACTGACAGGGCAGAAGGACCCCTCCTGAAAGAGGCAACAGCTATGTACCTGTGACTAATGGGAGTCTTCAATTTGGAGGACATTGGTTGTTGAGAGAGATGGGCTCCAAATTGGCGAAGATATAATGAGGGAACTAATTAGGTGCTCAGCAATCCCACAACCAACCTAGTCAGGGAGTGATAATGAAAGAAACTTGAAAAACAATTTGACTTATATGTTGAACTGCACAATGAATATGATTGGTTGGTTGTTTTAGGGCATATCAACCTTGACAGGTCATTTATTGCAAACTAAATAATTTATTTATTGCTGGTAATACCTTTTTTCTTTCAACAATTTATTGTTGTTTTTATATAAGTTTTATGTCTAGTAATACTTTTTTCTTTTCGAATATCAAGATTCATTCGGATTTGTTTTTAAGGGCAGGGTCCCCAAGTCCTACCCTTGTTATTTAACCCATAACTGGAGGGAAGGGATGGATTAATACCTTTCCCAAGGGTACCAATGTTTAAGTGAATGCAGGTTATTTAACTGGAATTTGAACTCGGCTCACCGATTTCTCTTTCTGAGCTGATATCCACTGCACCACAATGCACATCCATCACTAAACGCTTACAGCACCTGGTATTCCCATGTGGTCACCCATCTAAATACTGACCAAGCTCAACATTGCTTAACTTCAGTGATCGAGCGAGAACCGGTGTATTCAACGTGATATGGCTGTAAGCGCCAATGAATATGAAAAGAATACTTTTATGAATTTGATTTTAATTTTTAGTGTTTTTCTTTTCCAGTTTTACTTAGCTTGTCAATTCTGTGTCAGTAAATTTATTTGAGCTACTAGATTGGCAACTAGGTCCCACCCTTTTACAGTGAAACCAATCAAATGTAACCACAACTTCTCCTGTATCAGCTTCTTTTCTCTCACTTCTCACCTGTGAAACTCCCTTCCATATAATTGCTTCCTTGGTAGCTACAATCTACAAGAGTCAATTCTATCTTATCTCCTTGACTCTCTTCCTTTCCCCTGACACCCCTTGTGACTTGTTCTTCTCCCTCTCCACTCTGCTCTCATGCAGGTCTCTTCACATCAGTGTTCTCATCCTTCTCTTACTCATTCTCTGACACCCTCTGTGATCTGTTCCTCTTTCTCTTCACTCTCCTCTTATGTAACTCCTTGCATACTAGTGGCAGTACTGCCTTGCTCAGGGTGAAATGATTATTAAAAAAAAAAAAAAAAAAAAAGAATCAACTGGAAACAGAGAATAAGCTCTCAATGATATTTGAACTCCGATCCCTTGTGCTTGAGGAAATTTAATCTTAAAAGCAACTATAAAAATGATAATGAAAGGAAATGCTAGTAAAAAAAGTAATGGTTTTCAATGTTTTTGATAAAAATGAAGATGAAAGTAAACACTAGTCAAAGATTAATAGGTACCACCAAAATATATGTATTTCTTAAATGAAAGCCCCCCCCCCCAAAAAAAATGCTACCACTGCTTTTAAAAATTTACCAAAAATCGGAATTATCAGAAATTAAATTGTCCCAACTTATTAAAGAATGAATCTTATAGTGAATAGGCTATTTTATTACAAAACTTCGAAGAAATATTTTTAGTGGGTTATTTTTACCTCACATTTTGATACATTTAAAATTGGGTATCAATAACAAATATTTTTTATAGTTTTACCAAGCAAAAAATTCATGCAGATGCTATTTTACAAAAAAAGAAGGAGGTAATATGAAATCAGAATATCTTGAAAATTTGTCCCGAAACCTTATAAAAATAATTCAATAAAACTAAAAAGTTATTTTTGTGGTCATTTGGTACTTGTATAATTTAATAAAAACATTTTTTTTTTCAGATTTGACCAGGTAAAAGACTGAATACTTATTTTTGAAAAATTTACTTGTAATTTTTCAGTGCTGTTTTGAAATTATTTTGGTTGTTGATGGGAAATAATTTTATTAAATAAAGATGTGATTGAAGAATAAAAAAAGTAAAGTTTAATGCCTTTTTTGTATTACAAATAATTTAAAAATAATTCTATTTCTTTTGACAACAGTTAAATGAATTTTGTATGGAAGATCAAAGAGTAGATATTCAACAATTCTGAATTGCCTCCTTCAATTATTCCTATTAATATAAAAATAAGCATTTTACTAAGTTTCAAAAAGACTTATAAAATAAATATATATTCCTAATTTATTAATGAGATATAATGTTCAAAGTATTTGTTTGCAAATATAGGTAAAAGCAATTTCTGTATTTTGATTCTCTATCTAAACTTATTTATAAATGGAACTGTGTGCGTGTGTGTGTGTATCCGTTACATATAGACTCCGAAACAGCTGAACCGATTTTCTTGAAAACTTACACAGTTGTACTATAAGCGTCTGCGAGTGTTCTTAGCTAGATTTTGTGTCAAGGTACCGCCAATAAATATCAAAAATTGAAAAAAATCGGGTTATAGAAGGAGTGGTCCAATTTTAATAAAATTGGATACACTCATAGACAAAGACATAAGAAATGATATTCAGAAGTTTCAAGGTTGCAGTTCTTACAATAGTGCAGAAAATTGATAGTGTATATACATATATAAATCGATACCAGGAAATCAAAATTTAACTTACATCCATTCATTTTTCTTTCAGTCTACGGTTTTGCTTTAATTGGAAACAACTATTGCTTTTTAGTGTTTCGTGCCAATGTCCAAAGAGTCTGAGCTCCAGAACCATAGATTAGTTTTAAAGCTTTCATTACACCCGAGCAACGCCGGGCTATACTGCTAGTTTGTAAATATAGGTAAAAGCAATTCCTGTATTTTGATTCTCTATATTTAATTAAGTTTAAGGTGTTTATTGTAAAGTGTGATTGCAAGGAAGATTGCTACTGTTTGACCTATGAACTTGTTGGCATGTGTAATATACCTTGCTTTGTTATATATTTTTTATTTTATTTTAAGCATAAAGTAATATTTTTCCAAAATTGTTAATCCTTAATTTTACTAATTTCCTTTGAAACAAATCTCTAGGACAGATATTTGATTTTAAAGAGATTTTTAAAATGTTATAAATTTTCTATCATCATTTTCCAAATTAAAATGGTAGTTTGATGATAAATTGAGTCTGGCAATACTTTAAAATTTAGGTGTTGTCAACAAAAAATTTACAATTTTTTGTTGAAAAGTATTAAGAATTTAAAAAGTGAGTTTTTATGATTTTTTTAAAAACTTTCTTAAAAAGGTTAAATTAACATCTTCCAAAGAAACAAACACAGTTGAATTAATTAAATTCTTGAATTAAAGTTAAATTAATTACGTTTTTGAATCAAAATTGAATTAATTGAATTTTTGAATTAAAGTTGAATTCATCATGTTTTGGAAAGAAAATTGAATTAATTAAATTTTTGAATAAAGGTTGAATTAATTACATTTTTGAATTAATGTTCAATTCATTAGATTTTTTAATTAAAGTTGAATTATTAGGGTGTCCCAAAAGTTTGTAAACACTTGCAAAAAATTGAAATTTTACTCGGCAAGTAATCTAAGGTTACCAGAAAACACTTGCAAAAAATTGAAATTTTACTTGCAAAAACAACAAAAATTATTGCTCAAAATAAAGACCATCATTTTCCAAGACTTTTTGCCATCGAGCTGCAAGCTTTCGGATCTGGTCAAAGTACCATTCAGCCGGCTTCGAATCAAAGAATTCTTGACACGCTTCCTTGACTTCATCAACCGAGTTGAATCAGTGGCCCTTCAGAAAGTGTTGCATTGAGTGGAAAAGGCCGTAATCCGATGGAGCGCAGTCAGGATTGTAGGCTGGATATGGCAGAACCCCAACGCCGTCCAGCCCTTCAAACTTGTCTTTGGTCTTCCTGGCGGTGTGTGGCTTGGCATTGTCCTGCTGCATCAAAGCACACTTTCAGTTGATCAGAGCTGTGTACTTTTGCTTCAACTTTTCATAGACCCACTCAAGTTGCTGACAGTAAAGTTCAGCACTGATGGCACAACCATTTGGAACCAACTCAAAATGCACAATTCCTTCAAAGTTCCACCAAACGCACAACATGACTTTCTTGCCGAATTGATCTTGTTTTGGGACCCACGGTGTCTCTTGCCCTTTCTAAACCCATCGCTTGTCTCAATTGTGTTGGACTAGATAGACCCATTTCTCTTTGGATGTCACAATGCACTTCCAAAATCACTCGTCCAATGGATTGCTGAGCAATTGATGGCAAATTTCAATTCACCTGTTGGCTTGTGCTTCGGCGCGGCTTTTTGTGGACAAAATCAAGATGCTTCAAATGTCAGTGAATGCTTGATTTACCAACTCCAAGCAGCCTGTGGGCTACATCCGGCCCTCGAGTGAATCTTGTCATGCCTGCTACCTTACTCTGGACACGATATAAATATAGGTAAACCAAACCAAAGTTACAGTTGATAGTCTGACTATATTGCATCGAAATTAAAAAATTAATTTCTTTTTACCTGGAGAATGTGTTTTACTTTTATTTTTTATTTGTAGAGATTGCCAAAATTAGCGTACGACCTCACTTTCACTGTGAAATTGCTTTCGTGAGTGGGCATTTTTAAATGAATATAAAATAGTGTTTTCAACTGATTTTAATGGAATTTTTTTTTGCAGTACTGATTTATGAAACATTTATTTTTAAGATGTAATATTTTTTAACAACATTTCCGTCAGATATTAAATTATATTGAGTCCTTACTTTCTTCAAATACATAGAAAATTTATTCACATATTTAATAACATGGTTCTTCTCCATGACACCATGGAGCGATTCTACATAGCTTTTTGGTCCCCACTCTCCAAAAGGTTGCTGACCCCTGTCATAGATGATACATAAGTGAAGTATGAAAGAATTCAGAGAGTTTTGCAAAGAAGACAACTGCAGACTATTTTAATGGTTTGCATACAGCCATGAAAAACCAATTCATTATCTACTGTATTAGTTTAATTAAAGCTTTTAATCCTATCTACATCTTATAGTTGATACAGAAGTGGAGTATTAGAGCAATCAGAAATAGATTTACATGGAAGTGAACTGCAAACAATGTCAATGGATTCTCTGCAGACATGAGAAATCAATGTATCATCTACTATAATTTAATTAAAGCTTTCAATCCTTATCTTAAATAGCTAAGTGGAATATTAGTTCAATTAGAAGGTAGTTTTCATGGAAGACAAGGATTTTTCATGTATTACAATACAAAGTTAAAAAAAAAAGAGGAAAAAAAGAAGTAGCGTTATTTAATTGAATTATTTGTAACTGACTCAATTTAGAAATAAATGTCATTATACATTTTTGGTCTGAATAAAAAAATTAAATAGTTTGATTTACCTCCCCTTGTATGATAGATGCATGTGAACGCCTTACCATCTTGAATTGAAGAAAGAGATCAAACCAAAATCTCATTTACCGAATATATAAACTGTTGTCTAACAGTCGAGATTAAAACATTGATACCAACATTAAGTTCATAACTGACAATTTATGGTAAAACAAAGTCTAGATTCGGGTGTTACAAAATAGGGGTTATAATTCGCGAGTTAAAAATTTATCATCGTTTATTGATTTTTAAATCTTTTCTTTTAACACCCTACCATTGCATAATCGAGGTGATGACAGGTAGGGCTACCGCAGTTAGAAAGTTGTTGTTTTTTCTAAATTTATGGCAGTAAGGAATTATTACTTGATTGAAATCAGATAAAGGTAAGTTTCAATTTTAAAAATTGACTTAAATGACGTGTCAGCAAGGTATATTTTATTTTTGCAAGATTTTAAAAACAGAAATTTGGCTACTGTTTACATAGTGTTGACAGAATGTGTCAATAAATAAAAAATGGTGGGAAAAACTTAATTTTTTCGATTTCAATAAAAATTAGATTAAAATCAATATAATTTCGGGTTAAATAATACCTGTGTATTTTTCTTTCGGGAATTAAAATTTAATCTTATTGCTTTTCAATTAAAGCTAATTTTAAAGTTTAAGATTACTTATTTATTTTTAAAATTTCAATTTAAATTTAGGTATCGAAAATCAGTGGAGGTACCTATAAATGTATTTTCAAATACATTTTGATTTTTTTCGAATCTGTTATTCAGGTATATATTCCCACTTGTGCGAATGCTTGTTGGTTCCTTTTTCAAATAGAAAACGCTTTAGAAGAAGCCAAATATTCTCTGAGTATAACTAAAAAAAATAGTAATTAAAAATGAAATCAAAATTATTTTCATGATGAATTAACTTTTGTTTGATTATATTTAATTTATAAAGTTTGTGTTTGTAACCTAGATCATAACCCATTATAAGCGGACCAACCATCACTAGTGATCGTAGAACCTTGCTCTTCTTGTTCAATACATCTTTGGATGACTGCTTATCGAACTATCAGGAACAATTTCTACCAAGTAATTAAATTCTTCAGAATTTAATTTTCATTTCTTTCAATGCATTCAATGAAGAACTCGATCGCAGGTATAGTTTTTTTTTTCCAAATCAAGGTTATAAGAAATTTAAGCTGCTTGAGCGTGTCTGATGTGCGTGGTGGTCCAGTGGATATCGGCTCGGAACAAGAAATCGGAGAGCCGAGTTAGAATTCCAGTTGAATTCATTACATTCACTTCCGCGCAAATACCCTTGGGAAAGGTATTGAATCCGTCTCTTCTTTCCAGTTATGGGTTAAATAACAGGACAGATTGGGTTCTATAGCCTTGGCTGGCAACCAGTCTACCGCAGAAAGCAATGGCTTTGCAATCTTCTGCCCAGTCAGTCATGTCTCTTTCGAGACATGATCGCCCAAGCGTGTTTCACGTATGGCATTTAACTGACTGATCCTGTCTTGTCTGGTCTTCTGAGAAAGTAAAAAGTTTTTCTTCCAAATTCCGAAACGGCGAAAAGTGAATTTACTGTGGCGGTAACTTGCAAACGTAACCCTGCACACATTTTCTAATATTATAATAATCGACGAAACAAACGACATGTTATAATATAATAATGACAACTTAAATTTGTATTTCCACAAAGATACACAGAATAAGAAGAATATATCAGTGGTTGGTAATGTAAGGTGAGATTAAAAAATATTATTGATGAATACTAATAGCAAAGTTCAAGCTTGAATCAAGGTAAATACTGTAAGGTGAAATAAGGAGTTGTCTCGCTTAGACTGAAAATAAATTGGTTTTTAAAAAGATTATTTTTTGTTAAGTGTTTCAGGTTTGATTGATTGAACTATTTTGTTGAGTGAATGTCTTAGTTTGTGATAGAATATTCTATTGTGATGGAAAGTTTGTAGTTTAACTTGGAAGTCTCGGTGAGTGAACTGGCGCATTGCTGAGATGAAGCTTGGACAGTCATGGATTCGAGTTCGCGTCGCATGGCGAACGAAGTGGGCGATTGTTGTCTGTTACATGGCGAAGTGAATGAGGATACGCTTCCGGGCCATCGATATCGATCTACCTCCCCACCGAGGCAGAATGTGACACAATGCCTTTTTAATGTGGGATACAGGGGCCCTAAAGCCCGGGCGAAAATTTGTTTTCCAATATTCCTCAGACGAGACTACCCTTCGGCTGAGCCTCGACTGGGCCACTCTTTGCCCGAAGGTAGAGAGCCAGACAAGAAGATTGATTGAAGAGACGAGATCTGAAGTTTTAAATACTGTCAAAGAGGATAAGCTGAGTTAGGCGGGAAAATTATTTGTCTCGGACCGAAATTTTTATTGTATAGAATTGATCAATCAAATTGCAAGTTTTTGTAAAAATCAAACGATTGGTAAATTGTCGCTAGACTGCGATTTCAAAACTGTCTTAAGCGAGTAGTATTTGTGACTTTAAAATGTATGCAAATTAATTAAAAGAAGGTTTCTTATTTGTGAGTGGGGTACATCACATTACCTGTATGTAATAAAAGTTAAAAAGGCGTCCCAGAGATTTGACAAAAGGAAGAAAGTCGCTTCGCATTTTAACAATCAATGTTCTTAGGAGAGTAGGTGAACATCTACATCCTCCAACGTGACACTTTTGCCCAGGGCTGCTCGTCTAATTGTGACGCTTGTCCTTGTCGACGGTCGTGACGATCCCAGGTGTGACACTGCCACCCGGCTGGCCGGTTGGTTTGGTCGCTGTTGCTGGTCGTGATGATCTCGTCCGATGATGTTGTCACAAAAGCTGGTTCACAAGACGTCTATTGCAACACCGCGCCACTGTCCCACGTTGTGAATAGATCCCAGAGGTCGCGTCGTACAATTTTAGTAGGCGTCTTTCCACCCAAAGTCAGTCCGGACACTGGTGTACACCTGTGGTTAAAAATAAACACGGCAAAAAAAAAAAAAAAAAATTAAAATAAATAAACAAGATCGAACACGCCTGGAGAGTTATGAAGAATGTCTTCCGATAAAAGAAAAAAACCAAAAAACAAAACAAAAAAAAAAACAAAACAAAAAACAAAACAAAACAAAACAAAAACAAAACAAAAACAAAACAAAAATGTTTTTTTGTTTTTGTTTTTTTCTCTCTCACAGGAGCAGAAAATACAGTTGTCGGAATGCCGGTTTACAACGGAGAGTTCGTTCGTTTAAAAAATCTCAGAGCGTTCAATCCTTAAATAAAAATGTCTTTTCTAAGTTTCGTTTAAGTAATCATTAAATTTTCATTAAAGTCTTTTCACGATTTCATTAAATTTTCGTTAAAGTCTTTTCACATATTCTCTATAATCAGGGCTGTCAATTCTCTAAGCAACTTCTAAAATAACAAAGTCCTTTCAGGTCCTTATCGGAGTTTACCGAAGTAGAGCTAACGAAGAATAAGAATTTTCGATTCTTCCGTGATTTAAAAAAAAAAACCCCAAAAAAACAAAAACAAACAACCCCCCCCCCCCCAAAAAAAACAGCAACGTCCTTTCGGGATTCATATCGAAGGCGCATTATTCGACGTTAACTCTTTAGCCATAAGTTCTGTGGTAGGCGACCGGCCGTGGGTCATGGTTCCCCCAGTTGGGAACCCTTTTCCACAGTCGTTACATTTCGACTTACAGATTCTCATAGCCACTCAACTGATTTTCCTCGCCGAGTTCGGATTTTTATAACCATCCCCAATCCTCTCGGGGGATTTGGCCGACTCAAAGCTTTTGACCAATGAAATCGTTTCACCCACACGATTTGTGGCTCGACGAATGAGATATAATCCTGCATATTTAGATATTTAAATTCCCACAATCTTTCTGTTCTCAGGGAACACCTGTTGAGGGACTTTAACCTCGCCTGACTCCATCAAACCAACCCTGACACTTTGTTTTGGCTACTCATAAAATTTTAGCTTTACCTAAAATAATCCGCTTCGAACACGAAAGAAAAATAATTATATTCTACCTTTCTTTCCCCAAAATAGTTAATTGTTCTGTTTCTCGGATTTTAGAAGTACATGATAGTATTAAAATAGTTAATTTTTCTATTCCTCGAATTTTACAAGTATATGGTAGTATTAAAATAATTTTTTACATAAGTTCACATCGCGAATTACAATAAAGCACAATCAATAATACTACTAATATTAATTCCTCTCTCTCCGCTGTAGTAAAGTAAACAAAAGAAAGTATCCCCGCGGGAGATAGTGTCACAGGTAGCGAAGAGAATGAGTGCAGCATTTTTGGCGTGAAGTCCGTTTTCAGGAAGGAAACGTTTCTTTTGCATTCGGGGAAAACTTATTTGGTTTTGTTTATTTTAAACAAAGTTTTAATGTTATTTGTTTTATTTTATTTCTTTTATGATATTCATTATTATTATTACGATTATTATTATTATTTATTTATTTATTAATAATAATAATAATGTCTCTACGAGGTAAGCTACCTATTTTCCATCATTCTTGATTCCAGAAGCGTGTTAGAATATTAATTTTACCGAACCAAGATAAGGCGACGTGTGGGCGAAGACGAAGAAAGGATATAGGAAAATAAGAAGGAGAGGAAGAACGAATGTATGTCGACGAGACATGTCCGGTTCAGCGGCTTGGAATTTTTTCCTTACATTTCTGCTCCCATCTGACTGATTCAACTTTATTTATTTATATCAAAGAATATTATTACAATGGCTCGTTAATTTCTATTTTGTAAATCGCTCCCTTTTCATTGGTCAGAAAATAATTCACACTGGATCGCAAATTTGACTTCATCTTTTTCCTTCAGTACGGAGTCAATCCTTTTTCCTATTGGTCAAAATTAGATTTCACACTGGATTGTGAAATTTGTAAACAGTGAAGAGAGTTACTTTTATTTTGTATTCACTATAAAGTCAAGGGTCTTTAGGAATAGGATGTCATTTTTCATGCACATAAGTGAAAGCCAGTTCTAACAATGTGCTAAGAAGCAGATTTTCTATAAATTTCAGTCTGGAAAAAGATCGTTTTTTCTGTTAGGGTGCAGTGGATATCGGCTCGGAACGAGAAATCGGGAAGCCGAGTTCGAATTCCAGTTGAATTCATTGCATTCACTTACGCGCAAATACCCTTGGGAAAAGGTATTAATCCTTCTATTCCCTCCAGTTATATGTTAAATAACAGGATAGAATGGGTTCTATAGCCTTAGCTGGCAACCAGTCTACCGCAGAAAGTAATGGCAACCTAATACGGGATAATCTTCTGCCCAGTCAGTCATGTCTCGAAAGAGACATGATCACCCAAGCGTTTATCGCGTATGGCACTTAACTGACTGACTGGTCACCGTCATGCACATAAACGCAACAGTCGGGCGGGAATAGATAAATTTCCACCTTGAACTTTTCGGTTTTACTGAGAAGTACCTTTTCTGCCGATCCATCATATCTATTAAAGATGCACGCTTCGTTTTCATAGACCCAAAAAGATTCGTGGCAACAATGATGTTCATATCTTTTGATTGCAGGACCTTGCTTCTTTTGTTCATTTTTTCTAGCGTGTCATTCCAAAGAATCGTGAGAAAGATTCTCTCCAGGTTTTCCAATTTTTGCTCTATTCTTCTGCCTCTCGCCTTGTATTCACTTGTTGTTCATTGTCAGCTGACAGAAAATCCAGTGCATGTTTTATTTTCTTGAAACCCCCATACAGAGCATGAATGGCATCAAAATGTGCTGACGATCGTCTGTCACTAAACATGTTTAACTTTTATTTTAACTTCATTGAGATTTTCTGGAAAAAAGTTATCGAAGAGATTATTTTGAATTCGGTGTTTGATGTTATTGGTCAGGTAAATCAGAGAGAGAGAGAGAGAGAGAGAGAGAGAGGGAGAGAGAGAGAGAGAGAGAGAGAGAGAGAGAGAGAGAGCGCACGCGCGTGTAGTGGGCATTTGCGAGTGTGGATTTTCTCTCTTTTTTTGTCTGTCACACAGTGTATTTGGGCAGCAATCTCTATTTTATGCAGGTTTCATCGAAAATGATAGACAAGGTATTACTTATTAAGTTTTTATGATTTTTTTTCTTTCCAAAACAAATTATATAGGTATTGTCCAAATGTATTTTTCTGAGAGTTTTCGGCTGTTGTGAATTTTATTTTACGTGTAACTGAATATGTGCAGAGTTTATGTAAGTAGAGTCATGTGTGTGTTATATTCGGAACAGGGTAAGCATATTTTAGCCGTGTTAATAGTTAATAAAGAAATACCACAGAATAATATTATTAATAATTCCATTATTTTTAGTCTTTTTAAAAAAAATGTGATGATACTATTATGCGTGTATAGTCAACAAGTATGTTACGGATAGAGTTTGGTAGTTTTCCGTGTGTGTTTAAATGTGATCAAACTGAACTGTGTTCTGAAAGGTGCAATGTCAATCTTGTAATAGTATGGCCGATGTAATATATATACCGCAAACCATTCCCTTATTTTCCAATACAACTGTTTACTGGTCAAATTTAATTTAAATATGAAATAACTGTTTAGTATATATATATATATATATATAATTTCTGAAGATGGTAGTGTGAAGAAATGGAAACAGTGTGCATATAAAATTTCTACGAATGATGATAGTGTACTTTTTTTTTTATTAATATTTGATTAAATTTTATTGTTGAGGAAAAATCGTGTGCATCGAGAAATTTAGGTTTATGTAGGTGTCTGATTTGGTTTATTTTTTATTATTTTTATTGTCATTAACTAAAAATGAGAGAAAGAGAGAGAGAGAGAGAGAATAAGAGCAGTGATGGATTATTTTAGTTAGTTTTCAACACCTAAAATTTCCATGGATCGAACAAGCTATATATATATATATATATATATATATATATATATATATATATATATATATAAAATAAACGTAAATTTCTAGTAACTAAATATACGCATAAAAATAAACGAAAAAAAAAAAAAATCAGGGTAAATTGCTGTAGAAAAAAAACTTTCTATTCGTAAAGATTGAGAAGCTTTCATAGAAGCTTAGAATTTCTTCGTTTTCTATTATGAAAACAGAGTTACTTCCCTTACATCAAAATCTTGTAAATTGTAGTATGTCCTTTTGTATGGCAGTGAATGTTGTACGATCTCTTTAAGGATGAAGGAGAGGCTTGAGGCAACAGAAATAAGGTTTTACAGAAGTTATTCTGAGGATATTATAGACTGATTGCGTGAGCCACGTTAAGGTCCTGGAGAGTATGCAAACGAGAAGAAAACTCATACTTAACAACAAGAAGAGACAGCTGAGGTTCCTGGGACACGTCATGAGTAAAGAGGGCTTGGAGGAACAGGTCAGATAAGAGATACCAAAAAGAAAAATATTGAGAGCGACAAGAGACAGATCCAAATGGAAGTCCATGATTGCCTATGTCCTGCAGGGACACGGCACATAAAGAAAAAGTAATCATTAAAAAAAACTATTAATATCAAATGAGACGCCTAAATGATTAATTTACCCAAACTTAAATTATTTTCTCATTTCATTGCGCACACAAATTATATAAATATTTATCATTTACTTCATATCAAACTTTGAGAATAATATAACATTTAAAAATGTCACTGATCAAATATCAGATAAAATTACCTTATTTTTGAAAAACTAAATATAAACAGTTTTTAACTAACCCTTTATTGCATATTGGTTACAATTGTCACGAATATGCAATAAAGGGTTAATGCGTATATAATGTACTAGCAGTATAGCCCGGCGTTGCTGGGGTGTAATAAAAGCTTTAAAACTAATCCATGATGCTGGAGCTCAGACTCTTTGGACGTTGGCACGAAAGACTAAAAAGCAACAGTTGTTTCCAGTTAAAGCGAAATCGTAGACTGAAAGCAAAATGAATGGAAGTAAGTCAAATTTTGATTTCCTGGTATTGATATCAAATTTTTTTCGTCGTAAACTGAATTTTGAAGGCTAAATAAGTCCTCTGAGTAAATGGTATCATAGCTGAGACTAAGAATTACAATTATACCTACTTAGAGCCAAACCCGAAGCAAAAACTAAAATAAAAGGGCTGAAAAAAAATACAGACATACAGGCAGATAAACAGACACACACACACACAAACATTTTGCCTTTTTTATATAAATATTATCGATTTTCTGCACTATTGTAAGAACTGCAACCTTGAAACTTCTGAATATCGTTTCTTATGTCTTTGTCTCTGAGTGTATCAAATTTGATTAAAATCGGACCACTCCTTCTATAACCCGATTTTTTCGATGGTACCTCGACACATAACCTAGCTAAGAACACTCGCAGACGCTTATAGTACAACTGTGTAAATTTTCAAGAAAATCGGTTCAGCCGTTTCGGAGTCTATAGGTAACGGACACACACAAAAAGTTCCATTTATAAATAAGTTTAGATTTAGATTAGATTAGATTAAAGAAAATTTGTATCAATTTAGCCAACATTTAGGACAACGAGAAATATTAAAATAAAAACTTATTCCATATTTGCAGCATAATCATTTTTTATTGTTTAAATATGTTAGCATTGTTTAAAAGCATAATCGTCTAGATTATCTTTTACTGTACATTCTTTTGAGAGAGGTGTAAAAAGATTTTGTTTGATTTGTTACCTTTGCCCTACTTTAATTTGTGAAATAATGGTTTGTCTATATGCGTATCGTAATCAATAAATTCCTGGAAGCAGAATACACTGAAATGCTAAAGAATTTTCATGTAAACTTGGAGAGAACGAGTAATTCTTCTGAGAGCCTATTGTATCTTAACTAATAATAAATAAAAAGAATAAGTTTTTTTTTTAATCGTGTCACCCCAAGCAAGGCATTCCACTGACACTATAGCGCAGGGGGTTACATAGAGCGATTGGGTATAGGAACTGTCAGAAGGAGGGTGATACACGACTTAGGATGTACATAGGGAAAGAGTTGGAGAGAGTGGGTGTGAGTTAGTGTGTTCGGAGGTGTCTATTGACCTTACATTTAAACTCCTGGAGGTTGTAACCGTCGGGGAAGCAAGCATGCAGTAGGGAATTCCACAGGCGGGAAGTGCGAGGAAAGAAGCTGTTGGAGTAGAAATTGCGGTTACATTTCATCGGTTTCACTGTAAAAGGGTGGGACCTAGTTGCCAATCTAGTATCTCGTGCAAATTCACATCTAGGGGGCACCAGTTATTTAAGTTCGTCAGAGCAGAAGCAATGAAAGAGGCACAGGGAAGCCACGTCACGCCAGTGAGAGAGTGACTGCAGGCGGTCAGCCAAGTCGGTATCAATCACATTACAGATTCTTCGCTGTATTTTGTCAAGAACCCCGAGGAGAATAGAAGGGGCACCCGGCCAGATGTGGCAGCAGTACTCAATACACGGGCGGATGGTGGATTTATATAAATGCAGGCTAGATTCAGGCGGAAAGAATTTCCGGACCCTATACAGAGAGCCGACTTTCATAATTGCGGATTTAGCAATGGATTCGACGTAGTCATTCCACTTGAGGTCCGCTGAGAGTGTCAGGCCAAGCAGGCGTAGTGATTTACTCTCTGGGAGGCAAGCTAATTCCATGCTAATGGGAGGGAGGTGCGGTTGTCTGTGGTGGTTAATTGACAGCAGCTTTGTTTTGGAAGAATTGAATTTTACGAGCCATTTCTTACCCCAATCCACCACGGATTGGAGGTCCTTCTCAAGCTCATCAGCGAGGTTCGCCTTGTCACCAACACCAGATTTTTGATCGAGGCGAGAGTAAACTGTGGTATCATCGGCGTACATGCCTACTTGTGATCTTATGGCATCGGGGAGATCATTGATATAGATTAGAAAGAGCGTAGGACCTAAGATAGAGCCTTGGGGTACACCCGCATTTGTACGGTAGTTCTGGGGGGGCATGTCCGTTTAATACCACCTTCAGTGTGCGGTTAGAGAGGAATGACCGGATTAAGTCCAACAAAAGTTCAGTTATGCCATAGCTTCGAAGTTTCCGTAGAAGGCCGGCCGGCATGCCATACTCTGTCGAATGGTTTAGAGATATCCAAGGCGGCGGTTCGGGCTTCACTATTCTTGTCGAGAGCCTGGTATATATACTCGGTGATGGTCGCTAGCATATCAGCAGTAGATCTGGTGAAGCGGAAGCCATACTGTTTGTCCGAGAGGAGCCCGTGGGCCATGAGATGCTGAACGACCTCGGCATTAATAATGGCTTCAAACACTTTGCCGAAGATCGGAAGAAGGCTGATGGGGCGGTAATTTGCGGGGTCCGATGGTTCACCAGTGTTCTTGAATATTGGAACCACAAAAAAAGACTTCCAACAGGCAGGAAAGCAGGAGGAAGATAGGCAGAGGTTGTAGAGCTTAGAAAGGATAGAGTAAAGTTCAGGAGCACAATTCTTCAAAACTATGATTGGGATTCCATCCCCACCACTCGCTTTGTGAGGGTCCGGTTTTGAGATTATGCTAGAAATCAGTGAGGGCCTGATGTGGACGTCATTCAATTGGGCCTCAGTTCTAGATGGGAAATCGGGTGTAGGGTAGGGGTTGAGTGGAACGAGATGTTGACAGAAACTACGGCGTGGTCAGAATTTCCGAGAGGGCAGAGCTGTCTGGTGGAGCAAGAATTTTGGGTGGAAGTGAAGCAGAAGTCTAGTAGCGAGTCCCTCCCGTTAGGGCTATTGGAGAAACGCGTGGGGAAGTCCACCACTTGCGTAAGGGATTGGGAGATTGAAAAATTAAAGGTGTGGACACCAGCAGGTTCGGTTACAGAGTTTTCCAGCCACTTAGTGTGGTGGGCGTTAAAGTCGCCAAACACGAAAATATGGGCAGATGGGTGCGAAGAAATGGCCTTGTCGATATTGTCAGAGATGTTGTCAAGTACCGAACAGTCAGAGGAGGAGGGGGAGCGGTAGAGGAAGAAGAGATAGCTAACAGCTTAGAAGTGAGAGACGGAAGCACATGAAAGACTGGTCCAGGGATTCGAGAGATGTTACACTAGCTAGAGGGAGGTGTTCACTGACATATACACCAAGCCCATGCATATGGACGTTGGAGTCCTTCCTGAAGAGGGGAAGGTAACCAAGAACATAGAACTCAGAGGAGGGGATAGAAGGGTCAAGGTTAGTTTCACATAGGGCTAAGATATCAGGTGAGTTAGTTTGGAGGAATGAGTCTACGCTATAAAAGAAACTTTGAATTTTGATCTTGCAATAGTAATTGTGAAACTCAAATTATAAAAAGTAGACATTTTGTTGAACATGTTTGCGAGTTAAAGAAGGTTTTAGGCCTAAAATATAATCCTTCTAAGAACACCATACAAGTTGCTAGTAATCCTACTGATGAAAATGCCAAAACAAAAAGAAATATCTTATTTCAAATTTCTGGTATATATGATCTTTTATCTTTCTATTTATCTATTACAACTAAAGGGAGAATACTTGTTAGTGAGTTATGGCGTCAGAAAATGGATTGGGACTGTTGTCACTGTTGAGAATCAGAATGCTTTGGTTAGCTTATTAATTCTATTCGATCTATTGAAATTTCCCAGATGTCCTGTGAATGAAACATATCTTGCAGACTTGTACATATTTTGCGATGCTTCCAAAAATATTATGGATTTGTGGCTTATATAATTCAAAATAGAAAATATACTTTGGTTTTCGCTAAGGCAGGAATAACCTCTTTAAAATCCCAACCCTCTCCCAGTATGGAACTGCATTTTTAATAAAAATAAACTTGCAATAAATTAATATACCGTTTTTTGTATATTTTTTTTGATAGACACGTTCCTATTAAAAAGAAACTTGCAAGAAATTAACATACTCTTTTGTGTAAATTTTTTTTTTTATAAATCTGTAATTCTGTATCTAATTCTTTTTCTCTATAAATACTGTAATTCTACTTCTGAATGAAAAAAAAAAGCAAAAATGAAACTTAAAGAAATATGGAAGACCAGCAGTACAATAATTAAAAAATATATTTATGTTTAAAAACAAATTTTCTTAAACCTTACATAACCAATAATTTAAGAAAAATGTTTATTCTATACGCTTTTATTAAACTTAGTATAATGAATAAATTTGAAGGCATTAAGGCACTACCGATAGGAAATAAACTAGGTACCTCCACACATGTTTGATAACTAACTTTTGAATTGAATTTTTAAAAATAAAAAAGTTGTCTTGAAACTTATTTTAGTTTTAATTGAAAGCTAAATAATTAAATTTAGTTTTTCCAGTAAGCAAAATACTTTGGTGTATATCAAACAGAAATAATATTGATTGAAATATAAAATTTTCAATTTTTTTTAATGTTTCCTTTTTGGGCGATTGACACTTTTGTAAACAAAAGTTAATTTTCTGGTTTAAAAATCCTGCAAAAATAAAATATACATCTGTGATACATTACTTTTTTTTTTAAAAACGAGCAAATTCAATGTTAAATTAATCTGATTGATACAGGTATTACTTATTTATAGCATAAAATTTAGAATAAACTTATTTCTTAAATAGAATTCCTTTTGAACTTTCTGACCTTTCTCCTCTTTGTGAAATGTGATGACAGCTTGACAGATGCGAGATAAGTGTATGGCGATCGCAAGTGACATAATTGTACAAATTATTTTCAAGTAAGAGGAAGAAACCTTGAAACACATTACCTTTATATGTATACATAGAAATTACCATATCCCAAAAAATCTTCAAATATAAAAAAATGAATAAATAAATAAAAACTATTTTAAAAAGACGAAGACATGACGATTTGTATTAAACTTTTCAATTTTCGATTCGGAAATATAATCTTCACTTTATAACGTAATAAACTAAGGACAACAAATCTTTGGAGTATTTTTGATTTAAGTTTGAAACTTATAAATTATTAAGATTAAAAAAATTAAAACACTTCTAAAATTTCATTATTAATCGAAAAATCAGACTATAATGTCCTTAATATATATTATTTATTAAAGCAATTAAAAGCTTTTCAAATTAAATAATGTCATAGTTTTATTGCATTTTTTATTTTACTTTTAAGAGCAGATTTTCGGCACAGGGAAAATGTTTCAGAAAAATAATAGATGATTTACATTCCCTAATGAGTCTTGTGTTTAGCTAATAAAACCAATTTTCCCAACAAAAGTTAATTTCTTAAAATTTCATGAATTTACGTGAAAGGGAGGGTAACAGATGTAAAACATATTTCTACTAAGATTTTATACAAATAATTATTATTTCAAAAATAATTTCATTAATATTTGGATATAAGTCCTTGAAAGTTTCATTAAAATTCGACAATTATTTGATTTTTGTAAAAATTTTCAAATTAATGTTTATCATCGAAAAAACAAAAAACAACAAACAAAAAACAAAAACTGAATTATGTAATAAGTTTTCCATTGTAAACTCTTCTAACGATTTGATTACCCGCTAACTAAAATCAAAAAAAGATTTTTTACCAAAATTTCGAACGTATTAGAAGGGATTAAAATTTTTACAAAAATAATTAAAAAAATACTTTGATCTTTTCTATTAATAATAATATAAAATTTTGATGGAAAAGTTCGTTTTTATTAAGTTTTTTTTTCTATGCTGTTTTTTTACCGATTTAGTTTACAATGGATAATGTAATATTACGCAACTCATTTTTTTCTGGTGAAAAACAGATTAAATTAAAATTCTTGCAAAAATCAAATAATTGTCGGATTTTAATGAAACTTTCAGGACTTATGTACAAATAAATTATTTTGAAAGTACTTTTATAAAACCTTGGTAAATATATATATATATATTTTTTTACATCTGTTAAATCTTCCCCCTCCACGTAAATTCATGGAATTCCAACAAATTAAATTTTGTATCGAAAATTTGTTTTATTAGTTAAACGCAGGACTCTTTAGAGAATGTAAATCATCTGTTTTTTTAAACAGTTGGCCGTTTTTCCGAAAATCTGCCCCAAATACTAAAATCAAATATGCAATAAAACTATGACATTATTTCATTAAATAGGCTTTTACTTGCTTTTAAAAACTATATATATATTAAGGACATTATAGTTTAAAGAAAAAATATTTTCGATAAATAATGAATTTTTACAAAAATTGCTTTCATTTTTTTCTTTTTTAATTATAATAACTTATAAAGCTTTAAAATATTTTTAAAAATTCATCAAAGCATTGTCACGGTTAGGCTATTAAGTTATTAAGTGAAAATTATATTTACGAATCGAAAATTGAAAAGTTTAATACAAATCTTTGAGCCAAAAGATTTTAAAAGTAATTTTTAATTTTTTTTTGTGTATAGGAAGGTTTTTATAAGCATAGCATTTTCTGTGTTACATTAAAAAGTCACGTATTTGAAAGTTTCTACCCCTTATTGGAAAAAGTTTGGACAATTATGTCACTTCTGGTCAACCATACTTAGCTTATCACCACATCTGATTGCCATCAATCACTTCACACCTCTGTGATTAAGAAATACTTTTATTCTAAATTTCATGCTATAAACAAGTATTACTTGTGTAATTTAGATTAATTTAACTTTAAATTTGTTAATAACGTGTCACACATGTATATTTTAAATTTGCAAAATTTTAAAAACCGAGAATTCATTTTTGTTTACAAACTTGTTAAGCTGTCAAAATGAACGTAAAATGATGAATTTTGACAACTATAAAAATGTTAATATTCCAATTAATATAATTTCTATTCGAAATACACCAGGGCATTTTGCTTACTGCAAATAGAAAATTTAATAGTTTACCTTTCAATTAATGCTCAATGAAACCTTCAAGAAACTTTATTTTTAAAAATTCCATTTAAAACTTAAGCAACGAAAATGAGTGAAGGTACCTGTATTAAATAATAATTTGAATAATCGATTTACTGTTATGGAAATATTATAAAATAAAGATAAAAATTATTTTAAACTAAAACCTTGATTAAAAAAACATTTTTGACGTGAACAAAAACAGAAATTATCCAATTCTGATTTTTCTTAAAATGCGAACATTTCCCAAGACCCAAAAGCCACTCAAGATAGAGGGATACTAAATGCGGTGTGTAACATCAATAAAAGAGGAGTAGTATGAGGTGAAGATCATGTGGATAGATAACGACTGATCTTTGACTTGAGGAGGTTAAGATTGTAATGTTTAGAGAAGTATATACACTTGCGTAGCAGTTATTGGGGAAAAGCTGCGTGAAAAGTCGTCTTTCGAATTGAAATATGGGAGAAATGGGGGTAATTCAACTCTGTGGATATAACAGAGTTTCCTAGCTGTAAAGGTATGAACAGGAGGAACGAAGGAATAAAGCTTATATGAACATTTCAGAATTTTTGGTTTCAGTTTTACAGTTCAACGGTTCTATAGTTCATTTACCATTTTACGATATTTTTGTATGTAAAGGTGTGAGCTGATTTTTGTGGGTGTATATTTTCAGTTTAAACTGTACATGCGTTTGATATAGAACGAAAAATTACATTTTGCTAAATGTCGTTACAGTTGACAGGAGAAATGGAAGTATAACTGTATTTGAGAAGCTACCATATTTGTTTGGTAATGAGCGAGTTTTTTTTTTTTTATCTCTGTCCGCTTGAATATCTTTGGAAAATAGGAGTTGCCGGGTACAGGTTTGTGTAGATAAAATAGTATTCGAGTTAACTGGCTTCTTTCTTTTTATGAGCCGCATTCATGAAAATATTTGTAAAAAGGACATTAGGAAGCCGCGTCATGTCGGCGGGAAAGTTGAGATGCCAGGTCAGGACCGATTACATTACAGACCTTCCTTCGGATTTTGTCAAGAATTTCGATTGAGTTTTGTTTAACAGCATATCAACCGCTGCGGGTTATTTAATGCCAAAAAGGTGAGGTTTTAAGGTATTTTTTTAAATGTTCGGTTATAGTGAGAAGGTTGGTTTACTCAAATTTTAAGGAATTTTTTTGTTTTTATTCTTTTTTATTTTAGAAAACTGAAAATATCTTCTACTTTTGTATTCCAAAATGTTTTACTGAGAATAATTTTTTCCTTCAAAAATTTGTTATGGTAATTTTTTTCTTCAAAAATGTATATTTTTCTATAAAAGTGTATTTTTATACTTTCATAGTGTTTTAACTCCAGTTTGGGAGTTAACTATTTACCCATAGCTGGGATCCTAACAGGTGCTACCACTCCGGGTCAGGGTGGACCTGGGAACAACAGCAATTGAGAGGTGGTTCCATGCTCTTCACTACCTTCCAATCAAAGGCCTTGCTGCCGGATGCAGTTTACCGTCATACCCAGGACACAAGAATTTCGAGATAGGCGCACCAAACTAGATATGGCAGTAATATTCAATGCACAGACGTAAAGCAAATTTATAAATGTGCAAGATGAGGAAAATTGTCTAGAATGACACAGTGAACCAACTAGCCTAGCAGTTGATTCAATATACCCCTTCCACCTCATGTAAGTACTCTTGGAACCGTGTGATCTGAACTTTTTAATAACATTAGTAATAGTCACGACAGGCTTCTTGATTGATAGCAACATACCCGTATCGGCGAAAGGATTTTAGGCCTTAGATATCCGTGTACCGTTTTGATCACAGGAACTTGCTAGTTTGAGAGGTAGAAACTTGGCTCTCTCTCTCTCTCTCTTCTTGGTTTTCAACAACGAAGACAGGGAACCGTCGATATATTGACGAGCAACAAAAGTTTGCGACCGCAAAACAAAATCTCTTGGGGCATTACTACTTTGATCATTCCACCACGACCGCTAAAATGTTGTGTTCGCCGAATCAGGGTTGTGGTCAACTTCTGAAACCAGATGGATTTTTATATTACCGCATCGGTCAATTTTTGGAACTCATGAGCTTGATAAGAAATAAAATATTTTTGGAGGATTAGTATTTCAGTAAGCTTTCTGGCCCGATTTTGTACTGTTTTTCATTTTTTTTTTATCGCAAAGCTGAAGTCATTTATATATAATCATTTAAGAAAGCAAAAGTATGGAATTAAAGAATTATATTCAAACGAGAACTCGCATTCTTGAGAACACAGTAATATTGTTATATTCCATTTTCTCCAGACTCAATTTTTTTCCCAGTGCTTAACCCTTGAATTAATTTTCACGTTGACAATTTCGGATTTTATCAAACTTGATCAGAGATCATTTTTTCTTTTTATAGCTTAAAAAATACAAAACCCATTTTAATTCGATTTATTTTTACTGTTTCTTTAATCCGTTATTTCCCATTTTCATTAATTATCTTATTAACTAACATAGCTTCTTTCACGATTACAACCATCCGATCGCAACTGTTATGCGATCCTCCTAAGGGTTATAAAGAGAAAAGAAATCAATTGTAAGCCAGTCGACTGAGAAATACCAGTCCTCACGAATGCCAGCTTGTTTAGTCACCATGATTTCTTTCGTAATGTTTCATGGCAAGCAGGCGGCTACTCATCAAACGACTCGTAGATGTCACCAGCACCGGAAAAAACTAAAGTATTTATAACACATGCCGATGATGAAATATAAAACGACCTGCTAACGACCGGAAAGCAACCGGGAAATTAAATTCTTCGTGCGAACTTGTTTTCATTTATCTTTTCAGCGAATTCCCATTTCCATCTACTCTTAATAAATGAATAAATAAATAATAAATTTTTATGTTTTTTAATCATATCACCTCGAGCAAGGCGGCAACGCCACTGATGTGCAGGGGGGCTACATAGGAGTGAAAAGATTGGAAAAAGAGAAAACCGGAAACCACACCCTAAACAAGAAAACAAGGGATGAACCTCTTCACCTGTTCAACAGACGTGGGTGGATTGTGAACCGGGCGATAGTTTAGTCTATCTATTCCAATTGAATAAAAAGAAAAAAAAAGAAACATTTATTATAAACTATACACTTTAAATATGAAGATTTTTTAATCATATCACCTCGAGCAAGGCGGCAACGCCACTGATGTGCAGGGGGGCTACATAGGAGTGAAAAGATTGGAAAAAGAGAAAACCGGAAACCACACCCTAAACAAGAAAACAAGGGATGAACCTCTTCACCTGTTCAACAGACGTGGGTGGATTGTGAACCGGGCGTTCACAAAAATAAGGTTGTTGTCAGAGCGCAGAGGGAAGACGTAAGAAGTACATATTATGAAGATATGTAGGATAGATAATGGTTGACTTGAAGTGGTTAAGATCATAGTGATCGATGAAACATCCTCTCGGGAGTGTCTTACAAAATGACTGTTCTAGGGTTGGGAAGAGAAGCTACTAGAACCGAACACGAAAGGAATGAGGCTGATTTAACCCTGTCTACGTGACATGGCGGGTCCTAGCTCTGAATACAGTCAAATAATGCTGAAAACACCGGTTCTCGTTCAATCACCGAACTTAAGCAACGTCGAGTCCAGTCAATACTTAAGTGGAGATTCATTTTGGAACACTAGGTGCTGTAAGAAATCTACAATCAGAAATATTTTTCGACTTTAGATAATCTACAAAGGATTGCGCTCTGACAGCAACCTTATTTACATTCGTCCATGCATTTAATATTGCTGTCATGTGTGGTCTGATGTTTCTGATATTTATTTAAAATTGACAAAATTAAAATTGATAAAATACAAAGAATCTGCAATATTATTGGTCTTGACCTAGCATTTCAATCACTTTCTCCACTGCCGTAACGTAGCTTCCTTGTGCCTTTTCTATAAATATTTATGGTAATTATTCTAGTGAGCTTTCTTTTTAAGCCGTAAAAAATCAGTCAAACCTAGCTCTGAAGATGTAAGCTGGTGTAACTAAAGCGTATAGCTCTGTTTAAACATTTGTCATAAAAATAGCGCTGGAATAACAAGAGGCTAGCAACGTTTCGTTTGAGGGAAAAATAAGAATGGCTGGACAGTAAAGGTTGGCTCAATGCAGCCAATATATAGCAGAAACATTCCTTAAGTTTGAAAATAAACTAAAAACAGCCCAATCCTTATTTTATTATTAAATTTACTTCATCTTTTTATAGCGTATTTCTTTTGTGAGGTGTGGAGAAACTGTTTGATCATCAAGGCCGAAAAACAAAACAAAAAAAAAACAAAAAAAAAAACAAAAACCAGAAGATATTTTAAAATTATATATATTAAAGTACACAAATATATGTGTGTGTGTGTGTGAGTGAGTGAGTGAGTGAGTGAGAGAGTGAGAGAGAGAGAGAGCATAGATAAAAAGAAAATATTACTTTTTGTTGGGGATCACCCCTTTTTACAGATAAGAATGGACTCGCCTGATGTGTACATATAATCCTACCTATACAGAGAACGTCGTAGTTGAGTAGTTGCAAAGGAGTTGTAGAGTTCCTTAGTAAGGTTGGTGCAGAGTAAGTTGGAGTTGTTTGGATATAAACTCATTACCCGGACATACTATTTCACTGCAAGACTGTATATAGTGATTTCTATTAATAGTATTCCTGAATTGACTAACCCGTGTTCCAGTTTGTATTTCTTGTTCAATATAACTTTTTCTCTCTCCATATCTGTTTTTGTTATTTATTATTTTGTATGATTTTCCACTCGGAATCCACAACACTTTTATAGTTTCCCACTGTCGTGACATGTGTTTCTCTTGTTTTTTTATAAATATTTTCATGGCAATTGTTCTTATTAGCTTTCAGTTCTGGTACCTCGACGGTATGAATTTAAACATATTATATTGGCTATTAAGTCTCACCGATTTATTGTTGAAATAGCTAAATATAACCGTAAGTTCTATTGCAATAGTTTCTTCTTTCGTACTTCTCGCCTATAGAATGCTTCATGTTTCTTGCTTCTATGTCATCCACGATCTTAAAAAAAAATCAAATGGAACACCAATCGCCATCTTCCGCCTTCTTGAATCCGGTTCTTTCATTGTTTTTTTTTTCTACTCACTAGCATCTTCTCTTTTCTTTCGGTCTCATTAACCATTTGCGTCTTAGTGGCATTATCGCCTTGTTTGTGGTGAACAGGTAAAAGATTAAGTAATACGAAACCAGAAATGCAAGTTACTTGAAGTCGTATCTCTCTTTCATGGACATCATCTTAACCATTTCAATCACAGAAATCTCAAAAACGAAGCAAAAACCCGAAGACAACTTTATATCTTTAGTGTTCCCATTCTTTATATTTTGTATCAATATATTGTAATAGGAGTCAGAATTATTAAATTTAATCTTTTTATGAAACATTTTTATATTATTGGAAAATTTATCTCGTTAAACAACGAGAGTTGATCACTTGATATTTTGCTTAAATTTCACCATTTCATAATTCTTTATTACAACTGAAACTGAAAAGAAGCAAATGGCTAGTACAAAATTGCTCATAGTTTACTTAAATATCAAGGTGTGTGATTCTTTCGGGTGAGTACAAAGTTATATTTGATCGTTAGAAAGACGGACAACCAAAGGCGTTTGCCACGAATTGGTGACGTCAAAATCAAACACGTAAAGAAGTTTAACTTGGAGAAGTGTTTTAAAAGACGATGAAAAATGTGTGACAGAAATCCGAAGACACTTAGATATAGCGAAAGATGCCCTCCAAACGCTAAACAAAGTGTTTCGTTGGAAATAAAGAAAAGAGTGCTGAAATATGTGGTATCAGTCCCCTGATATAGCAATGAAAGCTGGGCAATTTTTTTCAGAGATGAAAAGTAAAAGCGAAGCAACAGATGTAGTTCTACAGAAGGATGCTGAAGATACCATGTATGGAACATGTGAGCAAAGTTTTAAGGAAAATGGAAACAGAAGGAACACTTGTATTTAGAATTATTTCTGATCCTAAATACAAGTTAAGCCAGTTGAAATTTCTGGGATACACGAGGAAAGAATACTTGAAGAATTTAACACTGGCAAGACATTCTGAATGTAATAAGAGCAGCGAGAAAAAGCAAATAACATGCCAAACAAGCTTATGAAAATGGCTAACAGAACAGGAATTGAGAGGAGCAGTAAAAGGAAGAAGCATATAAGCGATGAGAAAGAAAATGTGAAGAAGAACGATTTTACTAAGAAACGTGGTTGATACTAACTTGGCAGACCGGCTGCAACCACTGTCTCACCGGCATGATGTGGCTTCCCTGTGCCCCTTCTACAAGTACTTTCATGGCTTCTGCTCCGATGAACTTAGATCACTGGTGCCGCCTAAGCACGAATTTACACGAGATACTAGATTAGCAACTAGGTCCCACCCTTTTACAGTTAAACAGATAAGATGTAACCGTAAATTCTACTCCAACAGCTACAATCTCCAGGTGTTTAAATGTAGGGTCAATAGACACCTCCTATCACACTAACTCCCGATTATTCTCAGAAAACTCTCATCTACCCAACCCTCATTCTCGGTATCCTTACCCGCCTATCACCCACCCTCTGACATTTCCTATATTTAACCATTCTCGGTATCCCTACCCGCCTACCACCCACCCTCTGACATTTCCTATATTTAATCATCCTTTCTCCACTCTATGTAGCCCCCTGCGCAGTAGTGGCAGTGACATGCCTTGCTCGGGGTGAAACGCTTATAAAAAAAAGAGTTGAAATTTCTGGGACAAATAAGGGAAGAGGACTTGGAGAATTTGATAATTAGAGGACATACTGAAGGTGACATGAAGAGAAATGTAAAAAAAAAAGAAAAAAAAAAAGAAAAAGGTTTCTTTAAATTTAATACACATACAATTCACTATATGGGTACACCGTTTAATTTAAATAAAATACTGCGAGTTGACGAATGTGCGTTGTTGTGCAGTGGATATCGATTCAGAACGACTAATCGGGGAGCCCAGTTCGAATTCCAGTTGAATTTCTTGCATTCATTTACCCACAAATACCCTTGGGAAAGGTATTAAATCGTCTCTTCCTTCCAGTTATGGGTTAAATAATAGGACAGACTGGGTTCTGTAGCCTTGGCTGGCAACCAGTCTACTGCAGAAAGCAATGGCAACCTACCGCGGGATAATCTTCTGCCCAGTCAGTCATGTTCTCGAAAGAGACATGATTGCCCAAAACTTGTATCACGTATGGCACTTAACTGAATGAATCCTTTCTAACTGACTGACTGCGAATTGGAGCAGAGGAAGAAGTCTAAGCAAAAAAGATTAAGACGCAGGAAAACTTCCTTAAAAACAAATAAAAGAGTGAGGAACTTCTATCTATCCACTTATATAGTAATTCTGGACAATTTTCCTACAGAATAAAGAGACTCGAAGTGGTAGAGATGTATTTCTACAGACAAATGATGAGAAAATATAAACCAGAAAGACACTTATAATTAAAATCAGAAAAAATGCGGTCGAAATTTCGGGAACACATTATAAGAGTTTGGAAAATTTAACATTCACAAAACATTAAGGGGAAGAGAAGCAGAGGGAAACAGCGAATGACGTCGTAGTTGTGTGAACGAATGACAGTAATAGTAACGAGTCAAGTTTCACTTAGAAGTACAGCGGACAGGAAGTTGCGGAGGGTCATGATTCTCCACCTCCTGAGAACATACGGCACATGAAAGCACATTGGAACTGTGAAAAGGACTTTCTAGACCTAAGGAAAGTATTAAGATAGAGAGAGATTTTGTTAAAAAAGAAAAGAGTGTTGAACTGTTATGTAATATCAATTCTCCCATGGAGCGACGTTGGACAATTTACTCACAGATGAAGAGGAGACTTGATGCAACAGAGATGTGGTTTTTTGAAGGGCGCCGAAGATAGCATAGACGGTGCACGTGAGCAATAAGTTTTAAGGTTGGTTGGTTGGTTTGTTTTTATGGCATATCAACCTCGGCGTGTCAATTATTGCCAACTAATTTTTTTTATTTGTTTATTGCTGGTAATACCTTTTGCTTTCAACAATTTATTGTAGTTTTTATGTCTAGTAATACTTTTTTCTTTTCGAGTATCAAGATTCATTGGGATTTGTTTTTAAAGGCAGGGTCCCCAAGTTCGACCCTGTTATTTAACCCATAACTGGAGGGAAGGGACGTATTAATACCGCAGGGTATTAAACTGAAATTCCAACTCGGCTCACCGATTTCTCTTTCTGAGCCGATATCCACTGCACCACAACGCACATCCGTCACTAAACGCTTACAGAGCCTGGTATTCCCAAGCTTTTACCCATCTAAGTACTGACCAGGCTCAACATTGCTTAACTTCGGTGATCGAGCAAAAACCGTTGTATTCAACGTGATATGGCCGTAAGCCCATGTTTTAAGGAAAAGTGAAACAAAATAATAATGATAATAGTAGTAATAATCATTTCTTATCCTAAATACAAGACGAGGTAGTTGACATTTTTGGAATACACGAGAAAATAGAACTTGAAGAATTTAACACTCAGATGACACAGTGAAAGAAATAAAAGCAGAGGGTGTTGGACTTTTTGCGTACATTATATACTGTGCAGAGAGCCACGGACTAACCCATTTTATAGTTCACCAATAGAAGGCTTAACCAATCAGGAAGTTCAAAATATTCAATGCGATGTGTATAAAAAGCGCTCATATTTTTTCCGAGTATTGCCGATCTAATCCGATTCAGTAGAGTGTCTGATTCGGGAGTGTTAATCTTTGACGTTGTCTCATTGAACAGATGACATGTTACGCTGTGCTCTATATCCATAAACTATGACGGATATGGTCAACAGATGACAAGAGGATACCCTATATCTATAAACTATGACGGACATGGTTAACAGAGAGAAATAGCAAGTAACATGTCTAACAAACTTGTGGAAATGTCTAATAAAATAAGATATTGGGAAAAGTAGTAAAAGGACCTGGGAAGTGGTATACCAGAAGACGGAAAGTGTGACACAGATCCGAAGGCGAATTAGCATGGCGAAGGAAGTATTTCAAAAGTTGAGTAAAGTATTTAGAAACAGGACAATTTCGCTAGAAACAAAGAAGAGAGTACTGGATTGCTTTGTGATGTCAGTTATTCAATATGGCAGTGAATGCTGGACAATATCATCAAAGATGAAGGAAAAACTTGAAGCAACTGAAATGTGGTTCTATAGAAGGATGCTGCGAATATCATGGATCGAGCATGTGAGCAATGATGAGGTTTTGGAAATGATGGAAACGAAAAGGAAATTAATACTGATCATCAGGAAGAGATAGCCGAAGCTCCTGGAACATGTAATGAGGAAAGAGGGTTTGGAGAAACTAATACTAACAGGCCAGATAGAGGAAAAAAGAGACAGGGGAAAGCAGCGGATAACATTTTTGAAGGACCTAATTAGGTGAATGATGGAACGAGGGTTGCATGGTGTAACAGGAAAAGGCGTTCTAAGAGCCACCAGGGGATAAGGAGACGTGGAAAGCCATGGTCGCTTACGCCCTGAAAAGACAGGGCACAAAGAGAAAGTAAAAGCGCAAACATTGTTTAGAGCTACGAGGAAAGGAAGTCGTGGATAATCATAACCGACAATGCCCTAGAGAAGCACAGTATATAAAGAAAAAAAAACGTTGTATTGGTAAATTGGCGCTTCGGGTTAGTTTTGCAGAACAATCTGTTTTCATATATTTTACGTTTGACCCTGTTTTTTGCAAGTTTAAGTTTTAAAGTGGCTCATTTCTTTAATTCTATTAGTTTTCAGGTAATACATGGTTGTTAGTAAAAGGGGTAGCCTAAGATATAAATTACAAATTAGAGACCAAAATGAACGAAAAAAAAACAAAACAAAAAAAACATGTGAAGATTTAACAGAGGACGACACTAAAATTCGAAGGTGAATTGGGATAGCCAAAGATGCATTTCAAAAGCTAAGCAGAGTATTAAGAAATAGAAATTTTTTGTTAAGAACAAAAAAGAAAGAGTGCTGAACTGTTAACGTAATATCAGTTCTCTTATATGGCAATGAATGCTAGACAATCTCCTCACAGATGAAGAGGAGACTTGAAGCAGCAGAAATGTGGTTCTACAGGAGAATGCTGAGGATACCATGGACTGAATATGTGAGCAACGACAAAGTTTTAGAGAAAATGGAAACAAAAAGGGAACTTGTAATTAACACCAGGAAAAATCTGTTAACATTTTAGGGCACATAATGAGGAAAGTGGGCTTGCAAAATCTGATACTCACAGGACAGATTGAAAGCAAAAAGAACAGAGGAAAACAACGCATAACACACTTAATGAGCTTCAACAAACGGACGGCGAAACAAGGTTTAGGAGAAGCTACAAAAAGATAAAATTTATTAAGAGCTACAAAGGTCACGAAATTATAGAGAACTATGATCGCCTATGTTCTGAAAGGTCACAGCACATAGAAGTTTTCAGGTTGTCAATGTTGGTGTGTCGAATCGAATATACAGGATGTAAAAATATTAGATGTTATCTCACTCAGTTTTCATTTCTTTTCAGATTTAACCCATTAGAAATTATGGCATCCATATTAAGCCTTGAAGAAAGGAAATTTATCCTAAATAGCGTAATAGGTCTTCTAAAAAGCCAAATATGAAGTGTTAAGAAATAAGAAAATTTTATTAGAAGCACAAAAGTTATGTAACGTTAGATAATATCAGTCTTCTTCTATGCCAGTTAATGCTGGGCAATTTCCTCACAGATGAAGAAGAAACTTGAAGTATTAAAAAGTGGTTCTACAGAAGGATGATGCCAATATCTTTTGCCGAACACGTGAGGAACGATGAAGTTTTAAAGAAAATAGAATAAAAGTACATAGCCTCAGAAGAAACAGTCGAAGTTTCTAGGACACGCAAGTTTTATAGAAAATGAGCACAAAAAAGAATGCTTATACTTAGAATCAGAAAGAGCCAGTTGAAATGAAATCTGAGGAAAGAACACTTGGAGAATTTTAAGCGCACAAGACATTGAAAGCAAGAGGATCGGAGGAAAACAGCGAGTAATCTGTTTAACGAGTTGTGTAAATGGATAGCAGAACGGGAAGTGAAAGGAGTGGTGAAAAGAAAACTGACTAAAAGCTACACAAGATAGGAAGTCATGGAGACTCAAACTCGTCCGCGTCTCCAAGGAACAGGCCGTACAGAAGATACATTTTTTTTAGAAAGCCTTTTATTTATATTGTTCATATTTTGCATTTCTGTGTTGGAATTATTTATTCAGTGTCGTTGCATTCACTTACGTGCAAATACCCTTGGGGAAAGGTATTAATCCATCTCGTCCCTCTGGTTATGGGTTAAAAAACTGTGTTCATATTGGCTTAGAACGAGAAATCGGATAGCCAAGTTTGAATTCCAGTCAAATTCATTGCATTCACTTATGTGCAAATACCCTTGGGAAAGGTATTAATCCATCTCGTCCCTCCAGCTATAAGTAAAAAAAAAATAACAGAACAGATTGGGTTCTATAGCCTTAGTTGGTAACCAGTAACGGCAACCTATTAAGGGAAAAACTTTTGCCCAGTCATTCATGTCTCTTGCGAGACATGATCGCCCAAGCGTCGTTCACGTATGGCACTTAACTGAGTAGACATAAAGCTGGAATACCACAATTTCCATTACGATGCTCAGCTATTCACAAGTTGTAAGGGTGATATACTAACTGGGTTCCAAAAGTGCAGCCTTGTACCTGACTAAGTTTAACTTGGTAAGCACCAACAGTAATATGCACAGATTTGTGGATTCCAACTATGGAATTTTTTTTATTCAATATTCAGACTTTCCTTAATATAATTATGTTGTTTAATTAATGTGAATACATCGATTTGTGATACAAGCCAGAGAGGAAGAGAAGAAATGCTGGCAAGCACTATCGGTGCTACATCTCTCTAAGCCGACTCACGACTCATTCACTCAAACAATTTCCCCACAAGAACCCATCCTTCCTCATCTAATCCAACATGTACTACAATACCATATCTTCGCAAGGATTCTAATAAAAAATCCATGGGTTTAAAAATTTCTTCATATATAAAAATATTTTTCTTTTAAAAAATCATTTAAAAATATAAAAATTTACACATGAATGAAGGGAGAGGAGGAGAATAAGTTAATCAAAATAAAAAAAAATATTCAAACAAAAATAAAATCTGTGTTAGCATGTGCCATCCAACCCACAAAAATTAGAGCGGTCGCTGTATCCTGCCGATAATCAATAATCTCACTCACTAGTAGTGGGAGAGGGACAAAACATTTCGCGAATGAGAGTTTGAGTTTTGTTTAACGGCATATCAAACTCTGTGGGTTATTTAATGCCGAAAGGGTGGGGTTTCACGTTTTTTTTTTTTTGGTTATAGTGAGAAGGCTAATCCAGTCAGATTTTAATGAAAAACTTTTTTTATTTTATTTTAGAAAACTGAAAAACGTCTTCCAGTTTTGTATTCATAAAAATTTTGCTGAGAATATATATATTTTTTATAGAAGGTTATGGTAATCATTTTTTTTTGTTGGTTATATTTTTCCTTCAAAAAGTATATATATATATATATATATATATATATATTTTTTTTTTTAATAAAAGTTTATTTTTCAGTGTATATTATTATAAAATTTTATTTTATTTTTGATACTTTCATATTGTTTTTACCAGTTTGGGGGCTAGCTATTTGCACATAGCTGGGACCCTAACAGGTACTACCACTCTTAGTCAGGATGGACCTCAGAACAACAGTAATTAAGAGGTGGTTCCATGCTCCTCACAACCTTCGCGAATGAGAAAATATATAAAGTTGATCAAATCAAGATATAAAAGGAGGATGAAAACTAGGGAAATTTGGAATCTTGACAGGAACTCTAATAAAAGAAAATCCCGAGACCAGGCCGGGAAACAATATTCATTAACATTAACAAGGCGAACAAAAAGAGGCCACTAATTAGAAGCGGGGTTATGGCTTTAAAAAACTTAAAAAGGAAATAAAGATTGGCCCGATCGACGCGAACCAGGCTTGCAATTTGCACCCACTTTTTTTATGAAATCTGTCTAAGGTAAACGCTTTCTATCAGTTCCGATCTTCATTCTGAACTGATGCACAAAGAAATCAATCAGATTCTGATAAGTATAGTGTTCATCTCGTAAGATTCCCTCCATTTGCGTCACCTACGCCATCATTATGGCCAAGCATGAGAAACAACAACAGTTTAATTCCGGACAACAGGAGTGACACATTGTTCCACACGTTCGCGAGATCGATGGAAACAAGATGTTCAGTATTAATACAAGCCGGCGTGGTTCCCAAAACGGGTGCACCAGCGAACAGTGGAAGAAGGCGTGCCCAAAGGTTTACCTCTAAGTCACGATCGCACCGGTGACAATCGGACATTTCTGCCAAGCCTGCCTTGAAATTCATGTATTTGAGATGTAACGCATTCTGGACCAATCACCATGTAAGCGAAAACTCAGGGTTGCTGAGGTAATGTGAGCAATTATATTTTACAAAAATTATGATTGTCACAATACGTCTACAGAAAATTATTTTAATGAGGTAATAAAAAAGAAATCTACCATCCGCCCGTGTTTTGAATATTGTTGCCACATCTGGTCAGGTGCCCCTGCTATTCTCCTTGGGCTTCTTGACAAAATACAGCGAAGGATCTGTAATGTGATTGATACCGACTTAGCTGACCGCCTGCAGTCACTCTCACCGGCGTGACGTTGCTTCCCTGTGCCTCTTCTATAAATACTTTCATGGCTTCTGCTCTGACGAACTTAAATCACTGGTGCCCCCTAGGTGTGAGTTCGCACGAAATACTAGATTGGCAACTAGGTCCCACCCTTTTACAGTGAAACCGATGAAATGTAACCGCAATTTCTACTCCAACAGCTTCTTTTCTAGCACTTCCCGCCACTGGAATTCCCTTCCGCATATTTGCTTCCCCGACAGCTACAATCTCCAGGAGTTTAAATGTAAGGTCAATAGACACCTCCTAACACACTAAACCTCCCATTCTCTCCAACTCTCCGCCTATATACATCCTAACTCGTCTATCGCCCTGTGTAACCCCCTATGCTATAGTGGCAGTGGAATGCCTTGCTTGGGGTGACATGATTAAAAAAAAAATAAATAAAAAAAACAATGTAAAAATAAATAAAAATCAAGAAAAAAAACTAGATATAAACAAAACATGTTATGCTTGTGTATAACTTATGTCATGCCATAAAAATATCTATGATGTATTCATTGACAGCTTATGAAAGCGAAACAAATTGGGTAGAAGTAAAAGAAAAATAAATTCCTTTACAGTAAGTTGCTTTTTATTAATTGCGAACTGTAGTGTCTGGAGGATGTGCGTTGTAGTGCATTGAATATCGGCTCGGAACGAGAAATCGGGGAGCCGAGTTCGAATTCCAGTCGAATTCATTGCATTCACTTACGCGCAAATACCCTTAGGAAAGGTATTAATCCGTCTATTCCTTCCAGTTATGGGTTAAATAACAGGACAGATTGGGTTCTATAGCCTTGGCTGGCAACCAATCTATCGCAGAAAGCAATGGCAACCTACTGCGGGATAATCTTCTGCCCAGTCAGTCATGTCTCTTTCGGGACATGATCGCCCAAGCGTGTATCACGTATGGCACTTGACTGATAGTGTCTGGCGAAAAAAATATTTTATTACGACTTTGAAAAACGGGCAAAAAAGGTCAATAGACACCTAACACACATCCATTCTCTCAAACACTCTTCCCATCTGCCCAACCCTCAGCCTCGGTATCCTTACCCGTCTATCACCCTCCTTCTGACATTTCCTATATCTAACCCCTCTTTCTCTTCACTTTCCCCTATGTAACCCTCTGTGCAATAGTGACAGTAGAATGCCTCGCTTGGGGTGTAATGATTAAAAAAAAAAAAAAAAATTAAATATATATTAACATAATATACATACAACTCCAGTAAAAATTATAAGCAATTCGATTTGTAGGTAGTCTTTTAAAGATCTTTTTCTCAGTCGTCGATAGGACCCATTCAGGTAATCATTTAGATATGCATGAGACCCTGTATATTAATTCTAAGAAACTTCCCTCTATAAGAAGAAGGAATGTTTTTTGGGTCTCAATATATTCTGCCTGTGACACATAGAACCGATTCTGAGGACCTTTAGTCGTTTCACCTAAGGCTAGGCGGCAATGTCACTAGTATGCGGACGTTTAAATGAACTGAAAGTGAAAGCCAAGAATGAGTGTAGGGAGGAGTGAGAAAAGATGAAGGGGATTCAAGAAAACAGAAGATGGCCATTGACGTTGCATCTAAATTTTTGAATATTGTAGTTATCAGGGAAGCAAGTAAACAGGAGGAAAATCCATAAGTGGGAAGTGCGAGAAAAGAAACTGTTGGAGTAGAAGTTAGGTTGCGTTTAGCTATTTCAATAGTAAAATGGTAGATGCCAATCTAGAAGCACGCTTCAGTTAACATTATCTGGGCACCAGGGAGAAAAAAAAACTCGTTAAAGTAGTTGCCATGAAAATATTTGTAAAAAAGATAGATGGAAGCCACATCTCCTCGGTGAGAAGATGACATAAGTCCAGATGCCAGGTCAGGACTGATTATATTGCAGATCCTTCTTTGCATTCTGTCAAAAATCTCGAAATGAACAACAGGAGCACCAGACCAAATATGGCAACAATATTCCATGCACGGACGAATGGTAGATTTGTAAATGTGTAAGATGGATTCCGACAAGAAAAAAATTATAGAATGGAATTTTCATTGCAGTAGACGAAGCCATTAATTCAATGTAGTTGCTTCAGTTATATGTCTATCTCTTGATTTTAGTCTTTGTAGAAATATTTATAGTGTTTCGTTCCCGATTAAGCTTTGAAGAGCAAGGATCGATAACCGGTGAGAATCCCGCATCTTTTAATATATTTGCCTATATTATATGAATATATGCATTTTAAAATGTCTGTTTATAATAAGACATCTTATTTAAGTATTTGTTATTTACTTTTTCGCACGTAAAATAACCGCGTGATGCTACCTCACGCTAAAGAGTAATTTCTACACAGACATATAAAGAAAAAAAAATGAAATAAAAACACGTCCTTTCAGGTCGTAGGAGATTATGGCTCTTCACAACTTCCTTTTCGTTAGTATCTAAATTGTAAATTTCTGCCTGAATTTCTGGGACGAGGAGTCATCACTATTTACATTATTTGTACTCTGACTATTATCCTCATCTTTGATGTTATAATCCCAAAGTTTAGACCGTTGCGTCTTCCGACCTTCTTTAAGTGTCAATCTTGGTAACCTTCGAGGAATTTGAAGTAACGGCTTTATTTAATCTATGAACTGAATGACAAAAACTTCCAAGTTAGCCCTTTATTTAATCTGTTACTGTAGATTAAATAAAGCGCTTAGTTGGATTGACAAGTCCCTGAAGAGGACAGGAAAGCACAACAGCCGAAACATGGTAACAGCAAGAAAGGTGATGACAACAGACCGAGTGTAAATAAGGTAAATAAAATTGTAAAACTTTTCAAAAGTTTTGAATTCACAGTTTTTGTTCTGGAGTGGTTGCTAGGGAGCCTTAATATCCCCGCTCCCCGCCAAGAGTAAAGTGGCTGCAACAGACTCAGCAGAAATTTGAACTCGACATGTTGAAAGTCATCAAAAACTTTATTCACAAGTGCGTTTGGTTAGGATCAGAGTGCAGTATCTGTGCTATATGAAAAGTGCTCAGCACACATATGAGGTAAGACCAGAAGAAAACGAATTATTAAATAAGATTTAAACGCTTGCTTTGATAGATAATCGCGGAATGAAACGCGTTGGCATAACAATTTTTCCTCCTGTTTTTTCTTTTATTAATACTTTCATATATATATATATATATATATATATATATATATATATATATATATACATACACACTCGGACAAAAGCTTCTCTGCCATTCTGAAGATGAGATTTTGGTCTCGAAATATTAATGTTTAATAAATAGGTAATACCCAAACACTTCTTTACCTTCCTTTATTTTACTCAACGCATTGTGAGAGCCTTCAAGACATAACCATATAATTATTTTACATAATGCTTCAAGCAAATTACAAAACTTTACTATATATATATATATATATATATATATATATATGTGTGTGTGTGTGTGTGTGTGTGTGTGTGCAGGTAGTGTAATGGATAGCAGCTCGAAGAGTCAAAATTCCAGTCAAATTATAGTAGTATATATTCACTTACCTACAAACAGCCTTGGAGAAAGTATGCATTCATCTCTTCTCCCACCATCTTTGGGTTAAATAGTAGGGCAAACTGGACTCTAGTTGGCAACCAATCTAAGAGAAAACCAAATATGAATTCAAGATCAGAGGGAGGCCGTTTGGGAACCGTGTGACACCCTATGGAAACAAACTATTTGTCAGCAAGCGAATCCGAGTAAATTCAGCTTTTACTGCTACTTGACACCTACACTTCCAGAGATAAATAAAAATTAAAAAGAGAAAAGTGCAATTTTCTAACATGTATAACAAAAGAAAATGTAAACAATTGAATGTTTGTAAAAGTGGAAGAGTTTTAATAAAATTAACAAATTTAATACGAGTTCCACCGGACAATAAGCCTAATGAACCACATAACGAAACTTATCCGGATTCTCATGGATAGAGCGTATAGCAGACTTATATCGAAAACAGGACAAGAACTTTGCGGTTTCTTTAGACATTGGAACAAGGAATACGATATTTACTCTTAGAGCAATACAAAGACAGAAGGATATATACCTATGTTTTATATATTATACGAAAGCTTTTGATAAGGAATACAAAAAACTATTTTAACTACTTGAAAAGCTTATGCTGATGCTGAGACATATAATGAGGAAGGAGGGTCTGGAGAACTTAATGCTTACATGTCGGATAAATGGAAGGAGAGACAAGGAAAAGCAGCGCGAGACGTACTTGTTAGGTCTGAGCAAATGGTTGACGGAGCGGGGCTTAGAAGAGATACCAAGAGAAAAATTATCGAGAGCGACAAGAGACAGGGCCAAGTGGAAGTCCATAATTGCCTACGTCCTTAAGGGACACGGCACATGAAGAAGAATTAGAATAGTCCAGAACTTATACTGAGAGCAAACTGCCTGTATCTTCTTTATATGCCGTGACCCCTCAGGACATAGGCGATCATGACTTAACAATTTTTTGTCCTTTGCACCTCTAAATAAATTCTATCTTTTCTTAATTTATAAGCCATTCCTTTACTCAAGTTCGTCAAGTATATCATGCGATGTCTTCCTCTGTCCCTCAATCTGTTCTGTGAGTAAAAGATTTTCCAAGTTCTCTTTCCTCGTTACATAGCCCAGAAATTTCAACTATCTCTTACTGATTGTTTGTTTCGAGGTTTAACGACCTATCAATCCTCATGGGATCATTTAAGGTCATAACAAATGATTTTGGGTAAGGTTATTTTATTTTTACAACATTTTTCTTTTCGAGTATCAAGATTCATTGGGATTTGTTTTTAAGAGCATGACCCCCAAGTCCTACCCTTGTTATTTAACCCGTAACTGGAGGGGAAGGACGGTCTATTCCTGATGTTAAGTATAAGTTTAATTTTTGTTTCCATTTTCTCTAAAACTTCGTCATTGCTCACATGTCTGGTTTATGGTATCCTCAGCATCTTTCTGTAGAATCATATTTCTGTTGCTTTAAGTCTTTTCTTTATCTTTGAGGAAATTTTTCCGTTTTCTCTATCATACACTTGGAGAGATATCACGTAACAGTTCAGTATTCCTTTCTTTGTTTCTAACGAAGTTTTTCTATTTCTTAATATTCTGCTTAGCTTTTGAAATTAATTTTTGACTATCCCGATACGTCTTCGGATTTTAGTGTCGCATTATCCGTCTTCTGTTGTTAAAAAACAAAAAAAAAAAACACTTCTCAGATATTTAAGTTTTTTGCTAGGTTGATTTTGGTACCACTGTATATGTGCAGTAAATGAAGTTATTGCGTAATATATTGTTTTATTATTTAAGAGTCATTTTCCGTAAGTGAATTTGTAGATTGCATTGGCTTGTTGATAAGTAGTATCATGATAGATGGTGGGTTTTATTTTTTTGTTGTTGTATATGAGAAGTTTCTTACAATTTTTTCGACTAGTCTGTCGTTATTGTGTACTTTGTTTCTGTAGAAAATTTATTTATTGCTGTTTTATGACAGTATTTGTATTTTTTAAAATATATTTTAGTTACCATTGCTTCTCTCGAAGGGCATTTTAATTAAGAAAATGATAGTTTGTATTTATGATATTTATTTTCTTTTTGATTTTAGCCCCTCCCAAATGACTTGAAATTCCGAACAGTTTCTAATGCCTTCTCAGTTTCTGCTATGCTAGCTAAATGTTTTGACTAAAATCGAAACAAATTGGTTTTGTTCGTATTTTTCCATTCATATTAATGAAAATAACTGAGAATTCTGTTCTAAAAGTCTTCAAGATTAAAAGAAAAAATCTTGCTCTAAAACTTCAACCACGTTTAGCCATATAATGAAATAATTTTTGTCGGATATCAGTGATTGAACCAGCTTCCTTATTCCTTTCCGTATGGCGCAACGGGGGCGGTTAGCAATCCCGTAGAACAAAAAATATAACCTATCAAACGGCGGAAGAATCTGATGCGTCAAAGTTTAATTAGAGGCAGTATCTGAAAGTCAATGGGAATAAAGCAGCAGGAAATCCTGCTACCATGAAAATTCATGGTAACACACATAGAAAGAAAATTTTCGACGATATATAAGAATGAGTTGTCAAGATAAAAAAAGTACCCTCCCCACGAAAAAAAAAAAAAATACCTACTTTAGGGGGGAAAAATTTCTAGCTTAAAATTTTTAAATTTCAGACTGAAGTATTCATATCGATTTTTCTTCTAGGTTCCAAATTAATGTTTTCAGTATTTATTTTTTCAAGTGCTTTTCGTTTAAAAATACAATTGAATTATACCTGGAAACACAAGTGAAAATATTCAAATTAAAAAAAAAAATCAAATTCATGTGATTTTCAATCACATGCATTTGTTTTTTTTTTTTTTTGAGACAAACATTTTTACTGTCAAAATTGGAAGCCATTACCTTAATCTCATATATTTTAAACCTTTTTGGTTAAGTGGGCAATAGTGAGCGGTGAATATATAAAAATAACACCTAACAAATGGCAGGAAATCTCCAAAGTCATTAATTATCTAACCAAAGATGGTGTTTGTCTATATTTCTGAGATGAGATAGTATTTACATTATTCGGAATAGTTTACCGTTGCCTTTTCTATGGTGACTTTATTGAGACACCATCTTTACAGTATTTACATTATTCGGACTATTGTCCCCATCGTTGTTGCCATTTGTACGACGTTTCGGTCGTTGTACGCTCTGGCCTTCTTCAGGTGCTAAGAATTTCGAACCGAACCCTTTATTAAAATCGCCTTATATCCACTGGGCCATGTGTCCTTAAATGGATATAGACGTTGCTTAGTTTCTGACTAGACTCTTAGAGTTGTGAGTTCAATACCAAGCTACAACAGTGGTGAACAAGTAACTTGCAGGGTTAGAGGGAGATAACTCACGACTTCCAATCGAGGCTTAACGCAAGAAATGGAGTTCATATACCCCAATGATTGTAATTAAGGGTTCGGTTCGAAATTCCTAGCACCTGAAGAAGGCCGGAGCGTACAACGACTGAAACGTCGTACAAACGGCAACAACGAGGACAATAGTCCGAATAATGTAAATACTGTAAAGATGGCGTCTCAATAAAGTCACCATGGAAATGGCAACGGCAAACTATTCCTTAGAAAATACATGGCAATGCATAAAACGAATATTAGTGTTAACCGTGTGGAAACAGGGTTCAAATTCTTTGAGCACTATAATCCATCCGTTAAGGGGAGACATGCACGCCAAATGTCGCGTGGTCGTCATCTAACGGCTGTTCGCAACAGATAGAAAATATTAATCTTGACGTAGAATGCTCTGGGATACTATCAATTATCTAACAGAATTCTTCCAATTAAGCTAAAAGTGAGGCCGTTTAATATAAAATTTCTTATAGTAATATCAACAACAACGTCAGAAAACATAGAAGATATTGATAAATTTTATAGTACACAAGATAACGCCAAGATTCAGTGTAAATCGCAAGAAGTTAGAATCATAAATGCAAAAACTAGAAAAGCACCATGACAGTGAAGTATCTGATGAGTACGATCAAAGAAGACGGATGTGCGTTGTGGTGCAGTGGATATCGGTTCGGAACGAGAAATCGGGGAGCAGAGTTCAAATTCCAGTTGAATTCATTGCATTCACTTACGCACAAATACCCTTGGAAAGGTATTAATCTGTCTATTCCTTCCAGTTATGAGTTAAATAACAGGGCATATTGGATTCTATAGCCTTGTCTGGCAACCAATCTACCGTAGAAAGCAATGGCAACCTTTTGCGGGATAATCTTCTGCCCAGTCATGTCTCTTTCGAGACATGATCGCCCAAGCGTGTTTTACGTATGGCACTTAACTGACTGACGATCAAAGATCCCATAATGAGGGCGGAGAGAATGGGTCGATTAGCGCACAGCCAAATATTAACCAACATCCGGTTTCAAGATCACCCAAGACACTCGTGGATGAAGAAAAACTTAGGAGACACGAAGACCCAGATCGACGACAAACCCTGGCAAAAACTATCAAATTAGCTCACTTAGATGATGTACACTTGGGCTTTTTTATTTTAATTATTTATTTCGCAGTAAATAAAATCTAAACACAGATAAGATCCAAACCATTTTTATGAAGAGGCTCATCCCTTGTTTCTTGTTTAGGATGTGGTTTCCGGCTTTCTCTTTTCCAATCTTCTCACTTTGTTTTTTGTTTTTTTCAACTGGAGTAGCTAGATCTATCTATCGCCTGGTTCACACTCCACCCACGTCTATTGAACAGGTTAAGAGGCTCATCCCTTGTTTCCTGTTTAGGATGTGGTTTCCGACTTTCTCTTTTCCAGTCTTTTCACTATTATGTAGCCCCCTGCACATCAGTGGCGTTACCGCCTTGCTCAGGGTGATACGATTAAAAAAAAAAATTAATAGCTAAACTCTCTGGTTTTATAAAACTTATCTAAATTAAACTAGATTAAATTATTTGAATTAATGGTATAATTTTTTTCTAAGCTATTTAAAGGAAAATATAAAGTCATATTGAGGAAAAATGATAGCATTCATAAAAAGAAAAAACAAAGTAATACTTAATTGCCCCTTAAGCAAAATTTTTATTGAGACTGAATTCGTATTAAATATGACTCAAAAGTGTTAATGCTCATTTATTTTCATTTTAAATGTTACTAATGATAATGTACCTTTGATGTTCTAATTAATTTATTATTTAAAAGATGCATTAATATTCTAGTTTCCTCTTCTTGAAGCAACACATCATTCAATGTCTTTGTTATAGATTCTTTCTAGATCCTTTACCCGATCTTTTAATAGCCGAACATTCTGACTCCATAAAGCATACCCAAACATTCTGACTCCATAAAGCATACCCAAACATTCTGACTCCATAAAGCATACCCAAACATTCTGACTCCATAAAGCATACCCAAACATTCTGACTCCATAAAGCATACCCAAACATTCTGACTCCATAAAGCATACCCAAACATTCTGACTCCATAAAGCATACCCAAACATAACTAGGTTAAATTATTTGTCTTGACTCACTTGCTTTTTTTTCCTTTTTTACATAAAGCAGAAAAAATTTCTCTTTGTTTTCTCCTTGGTAGCCATAAAGTGAACATCGGAAAATAAATGTGTGATGCCCCATGTTTCAGAGACCACGCAAAAGCATTTGATAACATCCGACACAAGGAACTATTTGAAGTGTTAGGAAAACTTTATATAGTCGGGAAAGATATTAGAACAACCTCAAACATTTATTGCAAGCAAACCGTCCGTATAAGGTTACAAAAATGAATTGAGCTAATACACCAAAATAGAAAGGAGCATAAGACAAGAATGCGTCTTCTTCCCAGATTTATTGAACCGTTACAGCCTGAGAATCCTAACAGAACTAGAAGTCCTAGCAGGATTTGTTATTATTGGGCACGATCTTAATGTAAAATACACAGATGACACCGTGTTAATTACAGACAGAAAAGAAATTGCACAAACTCGGAGACAATGTACTAAAAGATGGCGAGAAAGTACTCACCAATAATTCCAAAAAGACAGAATATATGGTCGTTTGTTAGAGGAACATTCAAAGATTCGAGCTACGAAGGGGAAACTCGAGAATCAGAAGTACAGAAAAATGAAGTATTAAGAAAAAGGAAATTTCGTTAGAAACAAAGAAAAGAATGCTGGAGTGCTACGAAAGATCAGTCCACCTAAATAGCAGTGAATGCTGGAAAATTTGCTTCCAAATGAAGAGGAGACTTGAGACAACAAAGATGTGATCCTACAGAAGGATGATGAGAATATCATGGGCAGAGTATGTGAGCAACGAATACGTTTTAATGAAAAAGGAAACAAAAAGTTACGTTCACTTAGAATCAGAAAAAGTCAGTATTTGTCTATACTTCTATTATTTACGTTATTTGGACTATTGTCCTCATCTTTATTGTCGTGTTTACGACAGTTCAACCGTTCTTTCAGTTTTCTTCAGGTGCTAAGTGTTTCGAATAAAGGGTCCTGTTCGAAATTCTTAGCACCTGAAAAAGGCCGGGGCGTACAACGGCCGAAATGTCGTAAACATGGCAATAAAGACGAAGACAACAGTCCGAACAATGAAATTAATGTAAGAAAAAGTCAGTTTAAATTTTTGGTACATCAAGAAAAAGAAAAAAAAAATCTTGCAAAATTTGACACTCCCGGGACATATTGAATGCGAAAAGAGTCGAGAAAAAAAACTCAATAAATTACTTAAACTTGTGTAAATGGATGGCTGAACAGTGGCTGGGGTGGATACTAAAGAAACAAGTTAATTTGAGTTTGTGAAAAGCTATGATCACTCACGGTCTGAAGGGACACAACATATTAACATTAGTTTGTCTACCTATAAGTGTAATTCTAATTCTGCTTGTTCCTTAGTAAGTATGTTATGACCTGCCAATACCTCATAAATAATGGAATTTTTGATCACGAGGAAAGACAGCAAATTCCAGAGACGAGAGAGAGAGAGAAAGAAAGAGATAAATAAAAAGACAGAGAGCGATACAGAAAGAAGACCGAGAGAGAAAGAGAGAAATATAGGGAAAGAGATGGATAAAGAGAGAAAGAGGGGAAAAGACAAAAAGAAAAAAAAGAAAAAGAGAGAGTGGGGAAAAGAATGAGAGAAAAAGAAACTAAGGTAAGCCAGAGGAGGCAGTAACGTTCTCATGTGTTAACCTTCTGCTTCATTTAAATGGAAAAATAGTCAATTTCACGTCTTCTCATTTTTGCCTCGTCGCTTCTTTAAATAATGATCTGCATTCACACTTATGATTGTTTTTGTAATATTTCATTGAACTGACTTCGGTCAAATATTTAACGATGTAATTGGGAAATTTCCATGGGGATTTTATAGTAGTGGGACTCGAAAGCAGCTTTTTCAATCATTAAAATCATTATAAATTGATTCACCAGAAATTTGAAATAATGTAATATATATGTAATTTAACATAAGTTGTTTGTGTAGAGGACATTAAACGTGCTCTATTAAATTGTTTATGATGCGTAATGTTTCTTAGAAATGCGTGGGCATTCGTTATCTTAGTTGAGTAGACATGGAATTTAATGTATGTAAATATATATATATATATATATATTAGTCATCCGCAGACAGATCTGTTTCGCTGTATAATCAGTACGGTTAGACATCTGATTGCTTTTAGCCAGGATTGAAACCCGACCGAACTGACATCAGTCGGCGATTGATCGCGAGGAAAGACAGCAAATACCAGAGAGAGAGAGAGAGAAAGAGAAAGAGAGAGAGAGATAATGAAAAGGAGAGAGAAAGAGATAAATAAATATGCAGAGAGCGATAAAGATAGAAAGAAGACCTAAAGAGAAAGAAAGAAATATAGAGAAAGAGATGGATAAAGAAAGAAAGAGGGGAAAAGACAAAAAAGGAAAAAGAGAGAGTGGAGAAAAGACAGAGAGAAAAAACGAAAGAAAAATAAACTTCTGAGCTATAGGAAGATTTAAACATACGCCAGTAACTAAGAGCGTTCTAATTCATTACTGAATGAACGATGCATAGATGCTAGAGTAGCTACTGTTTTTTCAAAATCTACCATTCTTCCAGTGTGCTCAATATGGGTGTGAGAGCGTAAATAGTCATCCGCAGACAGATCTGTTTCGCTGTATCACAGCTCATCAGTATGGTTAAACATTCGATTGCTCTTAGCTAGGATTAAAACCCGACCGAACTGACATCAGTCGGCGATTCTACCTCTGAGCTATGGGTAGAAGAAATATTTTTAGCGTGTGATATACCATGTAAACATACGTCAGTAACTAAGAGTGTTCTAATTCATTACTGAATGAACGATGCGATATATATAAAGGGAGAGTTTTAAAGTTTTCCCGATCGAATAGCTGCTTTTATGCGTCATGTTCTTACTAGACGCTGGTGATTATGAATCTCCACAATTTTCTACCCTTTGTAGTTTTTAATAAATTTGTCTTTTTGCTATCACTTCTAAACCCTGTTCTGTCATCCGTTTACATAAACTTGTTAAGTAAGTTATGTACCATTTCCCTCAGTCCCTATTACCTGTAATATACGCTACCAGCTATAATTATTAGGCCACCCCAGTTTTTTTAATGATGAATTTCGTATGAAAATATAATGGTTCTTTTGTTATTATTACTTTGCAAAAGTTTTACAAGGCAGCCAGGAAGCCTTTACTTCGGCCAGCCAAGAAGAAGAAGAAGAAGAAGAGACTAGCATGGGGAAGAAAGCACAAAAACTGGACACCAGAACAGTACATTTGATGCACATGTTATTGTGCAGCATTAACAAAGAACAATTCTATTTTCATTTAGAATTATCCATTTGGCAATAAGTACTAAAAATAGTATGAAATACATCATTTCTTTTATAAAACTGGAGTGGTCTAATAATTATGGCTGGTAGTGTATCATGTAAGCACCTTCATAAATTCGGTGAACAAAACAGCGTAGTATGAAGAAAAAATTAGCCAACAAACAGCTATTAAAAATAAAAATTAATAAATGCCATAACATTTAATAAATTATTGAGTTACCTCTTTCACATTATACAATTTCATTCTCTGTTATTAAATTGTAAAATTATTTTAAAGGAAAGTTTTATACTGCTTTAATTTTTATTTTATATAAAACATCTTCAAACGTAAGGCAAACTAAAATTTTATAAAATATTAGATAATTGCTGAAAATATTATGTTACATTTTTAATTTTACCATATAGTTAAAAAAAAAAAAAAAAAAAAAAATGGAGCGTATGACTAAGCTACATAAAATTATGTCAAATTCGTCTTCCATACTTTGCATTTTTTGACGGCTCCTGTCTGTTATGTCAATTATCGCCTTTGAGAACACAATGATAACAAGGCTAACGTAATTAAGAAACGCTTTTATAGTACATTTCAGGCAGTAAACATGTAATACTTGTTTCAAATCAGATTAAGGCAAGTTTAAATTTGCTGATTTGAATAAAATAACGTGTCAGCGAGGTATATTTTATTTTTGCAAGATTTTTTAAACCGAGAATTGGCTTCTGTTTACTAAATGTGTCGATCGATCAAAAAGAGTCGAAACATTGAAACTTGTTTCAAATCTGAAAAAAAAAAAAAAAAACAAGAAATTAAATTCTAATCAGTATAATTTCGGTTTGAAATACAGAGTTTTTTTGCTTACTGGAATTAGTAAATTTAATCTATTGGCTTTTAATTAAAGCTAAAATTAAAGCTTCAAGAAAAGTTTTATTTTTAAAAATTCAATTTAAATTTAGATATCGAAAAGGAGTGGAGGTATCGAAATGTGAATATCAGATTTTCCAAGCCCTCTTTCCTTATTATGTGCCCTAGAGATTTCAGCAGTCTCTTTCTGATGTTAAGTATATGTACCCTTTTTGTCTATACTTCTAAGATAAGGTAGCATTTACATCATTTACACTGTTAGAACTGTTGTCCTCATCATTTATTGCCATTTACATACAACGTAGAATGGCCGAAACGTCGTAAAAATAGCAATAAAGATAAAAAAATACTGTCTGAACAGTTTAAATAATGCATTCTTTTTGTTTCCATTTTTAAAAAAAAAAACTTCTGTAGAGTCACATTTATGTTGATTTCAAGTCTTTTCTTCGTTTGTGATGAGATTGTCCGGCATTCGTTACCATATACGAGGAACGATATTATATAACAGTTCAGTAATCTTTCCTTTGTTTCTATTGAAATTTTTCTGTTTCTTAAAACTTTTCGTAGCTTTTGGAAGGTATATTTTGCTATCTTAATGCATTTGGTATATTTTTTAACTCATAGCTGGAGGAAGAAGACGTGAACTCATACCCCGCCTAAGAGTATTTACGCGTAAATAAGTTTAACGAACCCGACTGGAATTGGAACTCGGTGCTCCGATTTCCAACTCGGAGCCGTTATCCATTACACCACCCACATATCCAAACTTACAGCACCTGGTATTTCTATGAGGTCATCTGTCTTGGTATTAACCGGGCTCGACGTTTCGGTGATCTTACAAGAACCAGGGTTTCAACGTGATAAAAAGATACAAGAGCCATACAAGTTAGTTACTGAACGTGTGTGATACAAACATGAAAAAAATTATAAGGATATGGTGGATAGATAAAGAATTATCCTCAACTTGAAGAGGTTAAGATTGTTAGTGAAAGTATTCACACAGCATCCTATTTCACAAAGTCGCGGTTCTTGGGAAGAAGCTATTATAGTAGCCCTTATCTAAGCAATACATAGGGAATGAGGGTGAATTTTACCCTGTGGGCGTAACAAGGCAGGTCTTGACTATAAGGGTTTGAGCTGGTGGTACTTAAGTATGAAATTCATCTGAACATTTTCTATAGAAATAGTGATCGGCTTGAAACGTGGATACACATTATATATATGTGTGGATATATTGTAAACCCTGACAACACGTTAGACCAGTGGTTTCCAAACGATGCGGAACGCCTGATGTGTGCGGCAGATGAAGAGGATAGCAGGTGAGGATGTATGATAGAAAGACAGTCACAAGAAACAGTTTTAAAATATTCATATGCCAAAAATGCGATTTCAAAATTTAAACTATCATTATTGATTACTTGTAAATGCTTGCATGAACGGAAGTATAAGTAATTATTGATCGATTATTATTTTTTATATTTTCAAATATTAAGAATATAGTAAATAGGGTCCGCAAATTGGAGGAGAGAGTGACCAATGATAATCTTTTGAATTCTAATCTGCGGTTATCTCCCTTTAATTCACTTACTGTATTTTTTTATTATTATTCTTTAAATGTGCTTTATTACATTAAACTTGGTGAAGTGCGAACTAATGTTCATTCTGAAAATACGGTCCAGAAAAAAAATAAAAAATAAAAATAATGAAACCCCTGCATTAAACTCAGGTCATTTTGCTAAGGTATCGGTTTCGATACGCACTAAATGCCTCGTTATTATTGTAGCAAAATAAATTATATTTTGATGACCTTTTCCTCTTAGGATATGTGCGAGACTGCGGCTAACGATTTTTTACACCTGTAATTCCCAAATTGTTAACCCTCTAGGGCCATTCGTATCATATTTGATACAGTATTTCCCTATAAGGAAACATTTGGTATTTCCCTATAAGGAAACATTTGGTATTCATTGACTGAGCAGTCAGTACTGCTTTCATTTGAAATTTATAAAATATTTCTCTTAAAAAATTTTTCAGGAAAATATTTCTTTCAAGGCTTGTTTTCATACTGTATCAAATATGATACGAATGGCCCTAGAGGGTTAACAATATAATATGATTAAGGCTTCTAATTGTCATAAAGTGGGGGATCAGTTCTATATTGTTATGAAGTAATAAACAGATCCCCCACTAATATGATACGAATCGCCCTAGAGGGTTAAATCGTTTACTTAATCGCGAGTCTGTATTTGTGATATGACGTATTCTTCGAAATCCCATTCCCTTGAATAAAATGAAAAAGACCGTTGTCGGGCTCATTGAATCAATGTGAATAATCCTTTCCTTAGCTGCATACTATGTACTTTGCTACGGCTACATACTGTTTTGAACTTAGAGTCTACCTGCTACTAAACCAGCTGCCACCAAAGTCATATTAACCCATAGCTGGGGGAAAAAGATTTGGATTCCTAACTTTACCAAGTATTTCTCAGAATATTAGAACGCAAGTAAATGTAAAATGATTGGTTCCTTGTACCGCTCCAGTAAGTACCTGACTCCTTTAACTTTATAAAAGCTAGATCAGGTCCAAAGTGCAGTACTATTGCCATATTTGGGTGGGAGCTGCCCCGTCCTCACTTTCAAGTCTTGGTAGAGTTCAAAATCGTTTTCTAGTCCTTGTTGGAGAATAATTATTTTCTAAACTTCAACCTATCACAGACGAGATGTATTGCTACTACCATGGAAAGTGTTCGGACGAAATACATTCCTGTGTTCGGCCAAACCTAATCCCCACGGCTAGGACCCGCCACGGCACTTCAGTCAGTTAAGTGCCATACGTGATACACGCTTGGGCGATCAAGTCTCGAAAGATACATGACTGACTGGTTATTCCAGGTTTTTTTTTTTTTTAATACAGTGAGGTTCACCCTGCTAAAAGCCCGGGGCTACTTGAGGTATAGGATTTTGTAAAAGGGTTGATTCTTATAGAAAAAAAAAAAGGAAGATAACGGTTAACTCTAGATTTGAACAGGTTAAGATAGTAGTAAATAGCGAAACATCCTCTTGGGAAGTGGTTCGCGGCAAAAAACTGTTTGGGTAGAATTTGTTTCTCGCCGATGAGATACGAATAGAATGTGGGTGGTTTTCTATTATGTGCGTTGTAGTGCGACAAACCGGGGAACCGAGTTCTAATTCCAGTTGAATTGCTTGCTTTCACTTATGCATAAATGCCCTTGGGAAAGGTATTAATCTGTCTCTTCCCTCCAGTTATGGGTTAAATAGCAGGACACATTGGGTTCTATAGCCTTGGCTGGCAACCAGTCTACCGCGGAAAGCAATGGCAACCTACTGCAGGATAATCTTCTGCCCTGTCAGTCATGTCTCTTTCGAGACATGATCGCCCAAGCGTGTTTCACGTATGGCACTTAACTGAATGCTGATGAATTTTTATTCTTAACGGGTGCAGTGAAAATGAGATTAAATGCTTTTTTTTACTTTTTATTATTACTTCACCCAATACAGGGAATACCCAAGACGGGGTTTTCTAATGAGATTGTTATCAAGAAAAAACAAAGTAAAAAAAAAAAAAAAAATAATAATAATAATAACAGCAACAAACAAACAAAAAAGAATTTCTCTGTAGTCTAAAACATCATGTCCGAGTGGGCGACCAAGAGGCCGAGAAAAAAATTTGATTTGATTCATTTTTTATAGTTTATCAACTCTTTGCAGGTTATTTAAAGCCAGAAAAATAAATTTTAGAGTGTAAGAATATATTTTTTTTATTTTGGAGTGAATAATTTAGGAATACAAGTTTTACTAATTGACCCAGAGATGGAGAAGAGGTGGATTCATGCCTTTCCCAAGAGTATTTGCGCGTCAGTAACTTTCACCAACTCAACTAGAATTGGAACTCGGCTCTCCGAGTAACAATTTCGAGCCCTGAAAAGTGTTCTAACAGAGGACGGAAAGTGCGACACTGAGATCTGAAGGCGAGTTGGTATGGCCAAGGATACATTCCAGAAGCTGAGTAAAGTATTAAGAGACAGGAAAATTTCACTGGAAACAAAGAAGAGAGTACTTGTTTGTTATGTGATGCTTGTTCTTTAATACGACGTTGAATGATGGACGATCTCCTCAAAGATGACGGAGAGAACTGAACCAATCAAAATGTCATTCTACAGAAGGATGCTGAGGATAATATCGACCAGACATGTGAGCAATGACAAAGTTTTTAGAAAGGATGAAAACGAAAAGGAAACTAATACTTAACATCAGGATAAGACAGCTGAAGCTCTTGGGAAATGTACTGAGGAATGAGGGCTTGGAGAATCTAATACAGGTCAGATAGAGGGAAAGACAGACGAAAGCAGCGCGTAACATACTTAATGGGCTTGAGCAAATAAATGGCAGAGCGGGATTTGGGAGGGATAGCAGGAGAAAGCATGTTAAGAGCCACTAGGTATGGGGAGATGTGGAAGGCCATGATCGCATACGTCCTGAAGTGACACGGCACATAGATCAAGAAGAAGATCCATTACAACATCATCCGCAGATCCAAATTTACAACACCTGGTATTCCCAAGTGATCACCATCTAAATACTGAACAGGCTCGTTTGCTTAAATTCGGTGATCGTGCGGGAAAATGTGCTCAGAGACCAGCTCACTATGTCAGAATGACGGAAGGATAAAGGCGTCTAACAAAGGCAAACAAACCAAAATCCGGCATTTGCAGTCGGTGTTCGAGCCCAGTAAAAAGCAGAAATTCGAATGTGATGTTTTTAACTCTTCCCCGCCTTCCCGTCAAGTTAATCTTGCAAGCGAGGATAGCTATTTTATCGTAACGCAATTTTTCCCGCCTTTCATATATATATATATATATATATATATATATGAAATGACTAGCAGTATAGCTCGGCGTTGCTCGGGTGTAATGAGAGCTTTAAAACTAATCCATGGTCCTGGAACTCAGACTCTTTGGACGTTGGCACGAAAGACTAAAAAGCAATAGTTGTTTCCAGTTAAAGCAAAACCGTAGACAGAAAGAAAAATGAATGGATGTAAGTCAAATTTTGATTTCCTGGTATCGATATCAAAAAAGTTTTTTTCGTCGTAAACTGAATTTTGAAGGCTAAATAAGTCCTCTGAGTAAATGGTATCATGGCTGAGATTAAGAACTACAATATACCTACTTAGAGCCAAATCCGAAGCAAAAACTAAAATAAAAGGGCTGAAAAAATACAGACATACAGGCAGATAAACAGACACACAAACATCTTGCCTTTTATATATATATATATATATATATATATATATATATATATTATCGATTTTCTGCATTATTGTAGAACTGCAAACTTGAAAATTATCGTTTCTTATGTCTTTGTCTATGAGTGTATCAAATTTGATTAAAATCGGACCACTCCTTCTATAACTCGATTTTTTCGATTATCGATATTTATCGGGGGTACCTCGACACAAAATCTAGCTAAGAACACTCGCAGACGCTTATAGTACAACTGTAAATTTTCAAGAAAATCGGTTCAGCCGTTTCGGAGTCTATAGGTAACGGACACACATGCATACAGAGACAAAGTTCCATTTATAAATAAGTTTAGATTTGTTTGAACATTATTTTTTATCGATACTTGTATTTAAGTAGATATTCTGTTTTTTAATTAAACAGCATTACATATTTATATCTGTTGGCCTGATTATTTACGATAAATGTTTATTACGAAAATGTGTGTCATTCGGCAGGATTCGAACCTGCGACCCCTATCCACATAGGGGAAGCTACCATGTGATCTTACATTTTCGTAATAAAACTTTATCGTAAATAATCACGCCAAAAGATATAAAGATGTAATGCTGTTTAATTAAAAAACAGAATATCTACTTAAACACAAGTATCGATAAAAAATAATGTTCAACAAATCTTTTCAAATTGTCGGTTGTTTATAACCAATTGTCGTTAATTTCAGTAATTATATATATATATATATATATATATATATATATTTGTAAAACCTGAAACGCCTACATTATATATTTATCCACTGGGATATTTTATTCAAAGCATTCTAGGTCCTGAGTATATTTATCAGTCTGAATCTTTACGTATCTTAGTCTGTAAAAATTCGTTTGCCTCATTTATAAATGCGCTTATTAATAAGCAAATAAACTCACAACTAACCCGAATAACGAGTAACACCGGTTGTTATTTCCAAAATACGCCTCCAACCTTTTAAATCTTGTCTATGATCTGTTAAAATGTGCAGATACCATGAATAGGGAATTCACTCAGTGGTTGAACGCTATGCACATTTGATTGGGTTGGTTAGTTTGACGATATGTCAACCTTTTCTGTCTGGGATAAGGGTTCAACATTACTAACAGTATTTATAATTGTGATAAATGTCCTCCATTTTTGTTCTTATTATCACAATATTTCGGCTAGGGTGTCCGAACGATAAGTGGAGACATCCTTGTGGAATGAGAACAATTTAGTCAGTAGATAACAAATGAAGAGTTGATTTCAAAATGGCTAGAAGATTACTCGGGTCGACAGACAAGAAAAAGGCCTGCCGAAACGCCCTATGTTGAGGCGTCAATGTCATGGGCAGATAGCGCGTGTTAAAAATATTCATGATTTCACGTTAACGAGCTAAAAATATGCAGGCGAGATGCAGTAAATAAACGCTCGAAGTCTTTGTTCTTTAACACAAAAACGAAGATGGTTGATTTTTATGAGTATCACTAAGATTTATTGCGCTAGAAAAAAAAATCAAAAACAAAAAAAAAAACGAGAGAGGAAATACGTTAACAAGACACTGATTAAATAAAATTTGATATTTTAAATCAAACTCTTTAAAAATGTAATACCCCTAAATTTTTTAATGTACTTTAAAAATATCAGTTTTAATTATGAACACCGAAATTAAATGTTCGTGCAGCTTACTATGTTCTCGAAATCCAACTTTCTGACGGTATTTTTTCAGTGTCTGAAAAGGATTATTCGAAATTTGGAAAAGTCGATCATTAAAGTTAATTTACACAAAATGTAGTTTTAAATAGTATTTGTCTTATAAAAAACATTTCATTAAAACTAGATTTGATTACGCGTTTCACTTTTCTAGGCTTCATCGGATCCCAAAACGATAGTGTGTGTGTGTCTGTTTAAATAATGAATTAATATTTTTTTCTTAAGCTAACGTTTCTCGTGTAAAAAGAAAAGAAAACTTTCATCACGAAAAACGCCAGCTTAGAAAAAAAATATTAATTCATTATGTAAGCATACACGCACACTTACTTCCGTTTTTGGTTCTGATGAAGCCTAAAATGACGAAACGCGTAATTAAATCTAGCTTTAATGAAATGAGCTTCTGCTCCGTTGAACTTAGATCACTGGTGCCCCCTAAATACGAATTTGAACGCGATACTAGATTAGCAACTAGATCCCACCCTTTTACAGTGAAACAGATAAAATGCAGCCGTAACTTCTACTCCAATAGTTTCTTTCCTCGCACTTCCCGACTGTGGAATTCTCTTCCACACGATTGCTTCCCCGACGGCTACAATCTCCAGGAGTTTAAATTTAAGGTCAATAGACACCTCCTAACACACTAACCTGCTTCCATTCTATCAAACACTCTTCCCATCTGCCCAACCCTCATCCTCGCTATCCTTACTCATCTGTCACCTTCCTCCTGACATTCCCTATGTCTAACCACTCCTTCTCTTTACCTTCCCCTATGTAGCCCCATGCGCAATAGTGGCAGTGGAATGCCTTGCTTGGGGTGAGATGATTAAAAAAAAAAAAAAATCTTTTTTATTTATTTATCGTATTTTAAACACACACACACACATATATATATATATATATATAATGGGCTTCTTTTCTAAGTTGATATTAGTATGACAATATCCTCAAACACAATTACCTGATGAAGCTACAAATCGAAAACAGGGCTTCATTTGAAATGTCACTGATACTAAATTTTGAATCGCCATTCTTCTAGTTGGTTGTTAGTCCAGCTTACTGTTGAAGTTGCAGGTCTCTAAAGAATTTAGTGGCGTTAAGCATTCAAGTATTCAGCAACATTCATCCAGAAAAGTAAATAATTTTAGTACCATGCAACTTACATCATAATATATTGAATAGGAATTCAAAGAAATCTTTAAAGATATGATACATTAATTCGTAAGGGTCAAGCAATGGAGAAAAGAATAAAACAATAAAACGCAGCGCCGTATCAGTGAGAAATGTTTTTTTTGTTGGGGGGGGGGGGGGCAACAATTTAGAATTTAGCTTTAAGTTATCAAAGGCCGCCATCATGGTTAACGGCAAGAACATTTAAAATTTCCAGTACATCTAGAGTGGCAAAAATCATGGTAAATTTTCGTTTTAGGTCCCGAGCTTCCCCCCCCTTCAAATTTATCCAAAATAGCATTATTTCTGTGCAAATCTATATGCTGAACTCAAATCAACAATTAGTTATTGAAGAAACCTACCTTTATTAATCTTAACGACCAGAAAAAAAATCGAACTTTATCTCTCACTTTTTGTCTCCCGTAACTCTCACGAAGTCATGTAATTAACTGCAGAATGACTTTCGGCGTAGGCACAACATTCGGCCTATTTACTTCCTTCGCTGAAATTTCCGCCTATTTACTTCCTGTAATGAAAGTAATAAGCGCAGAAGAAAATCGCGTATTACTTTCATTACAGGAAGTAAATAGGCGGAAATTTCAATAAAGGAAGTAAATAGGCCGAAATTTGTTGTCCAACGCCGAAAATCATTCAGCAGTTTTTGTCTCCCGTAACTAACGCAGTTAGAGTTACGGGAGACAAAATAAGCGAGATGTAGTTCGATTTTTTTCTGGACGTTCAGATCAATGAAGGTAGGTTTCTTCAATAACTAATTGTTGATTTGAGTTCAGCATGTACATTTGCACAGAAATAATGCTATTTTGGATAAATCTGAAGGGGGGGGGGGAGCCTTCGGGACCTAAAACGAAAATTTACCAAAATCATCTTTGAAATAATAGAGAACCGTCTGTGTTACAAATAAAAGAACATTCCATCTTTATTTGAATGTCTACAGGGAAAATATAGATTCTTTAAAAAAGAAAAAAAACATTTTTATTTAGTTCTTTTTTCATTTGTGTTATAAAAAAATAAACAGCTACAATAAAATATTAAGCTATTTTTTCTTCTGTATTTCAATACTGCGTGTTTTAGGGATTTTAAGGAAGAACGCGTTTTGAAAATTTCCCAAATAGGAGACTTCGATGTGATTTTTTCTTTTGGGAAACGTGTTTGCAGCTTCTATTACAGTGATTGAATCAGTTGCGTCTTTGGGTACATGCATTACTATCAAATCGCCAAATCACTTTTCACCTATAATTGATTGTAAATATGTAGATGTCTTCTGTCTTGAGTCCTGTTTCAAGTCTCAATATTTATGTAAAAATACACACACACGCAAAATATCTGTTTCTTGGCCATATTCTTTACTTTGTTTTAATATTTTTCCTTTTAGATTTAGTGAGTTGTTGTTGTTGTTGTTGTTATTATTATTATTAGTAGTAGAATTGTCACAGTTTATAATATGTATAATTTCAAATTTGAGATTTGAAATGTAAAATGTGGCACAAGGCCTAAAATAGGGAAAAGCTGGTCATAACTGTTAACTTTAATTCAACTAGTCACATTCACTGGCCCAATAATACTTACAATAATCCTTCCACATTTATATAAAAAACGCATTCTCTCCATGAATATAATTGCAGCGAGCCTGGTTCGTGTGACTGGGATTAGCCTTGATTTTCTTTTTTAAACCTGCTAGTCGCATCGGGTTGGATTCCTCTGGAACTCTTCCCGTGGTTAAGGGAAGTTCCTTTTTGTGTTCCTAGTTAATGTGAATGAGTGTGTGTCCTGGCCTGTTCCCGGCATTCTATTTTTAGTTATGATTCAGATTGTGATCCCCAGTCCCACTTTATTTTGTCCTGTTATTACCACGTCTGAATCAGAATTTTTCATTCCCACTCCGAATTAGTTTTTTTTTTCTCCTTCCAATAGAAAAAGTGTTGCTTGATTTTGCCTTACAGGCAGAATACAGTGGCCTCTTTGTTTTGTGGGTGGGTTGGGACCAGCTAACAATGTTTTTTTGTTTATATTTGTTTGGGAAAGTTATGTCATGCCCCTTCCCCCTGTGTCATTTCACGTCATATTTTTATGTATATTTTTGTATTGAATATTGTAAAAAAGAAATTTTTATGTACAATTGGGGTATGTTTTAAGTTCCACGGAGTGATATGTGGTATTGTGGTGGATGATAAGTGTGAGTGACGAAGGGCAAGTTCTTATGGTGAGAGAGAAAAATTGTAACGGATGCTTGGGTCACGAAAGAAATTAGCTAGGGATAAGATAGAGTATTGTACGACCAGCCTCAGTTTTCCCCCGCTCCCTACTAGGCCTTGTGCCGCAATTATGTAAGTTCACATAATAAATACACATTCTCTCCATGAATACCTAAACTAATACCCCAAATTTTACAAGCACATTGAGAAGGGGATGAACAACATGAGTTTATTTACGTAATAAAATAACCCCACCAATAAACATATATACAAATAAACAAAAATGTTAGTATGGTATCTTCCTCACGTCTAAACATAAAAGCAAAATAACACGACAAAAAAGAGAATGGGAACATGTGGAAAGGAGAAAATAAAATAAAGAAATCAGAAACGAAATGTTACTCACTGCTCCAGAGAACTATGCCTTCTGTCACCTGCATTAGAGGGGAGAATATTTATGTGGCACAAAGCCGAAAGGGGAGGGTAAAGGTTGGTCGACACAAGCTATCCAATACCTAGCTAAACACTATCACAATATTTATTCGTGTAAAATTACACAAATTGTGGCACAAGGCCGAAAAAGGGAAGGGATAGAGGGTGGTCTTCAGTTAACTATCCTATACTTCGCTAAACACTATCACGACCCAGTCACTCATTACAATTTGCCCATTCACCGCAAGAACCCATACATCACCTCTAACCGCATATTTACAAGGGACACCTAAAAAATTAAATTAGGTGGGTGGAATGAATACTGAAAATGTGGGGGATTAAATAAAGAAAAATGTCCAATGACTGTTCACTAGTTAAGTCAACCAATTTTCAGATAAGCACCCCCCCACCGAAAAAAAAAAAAAAAGACAAACTTTTCCGACTCTAACCTAACTGGGTCGGTGGACATGTTTTTCTCGGAAAAACAAGTCTTTCAACCAGTCAGCTCGAGATGCCATTCGATATTCGTACAATTAACTCGCACCATTCGTGCAACAGTCATCCATCTTTCAGAAAAGTCCTCGGAAGAAAATCTCTTTTCCACCCTCATCTTGACCTTCAGCTGGCGCCAAAAGAACGCAATCAGTTAATGGGAAGAGAAAGTCAATGACCCGCGAACTTAATCCATACCACCATTCACGTCACGGCTGGCAAGTTCAGAAACCCATAGTGCTTCCTCCTGTCCGACAACGAGATCCCTTCGCAACAAACGGAATTGATATCCATGTAGCATGCCAACGATGTAGCCTTCAATAAACTCACACAGCGGTCCTACGACCGGGCAGTGAAAAAAGGCGTGCTCAATAGACTCCTCCATTTTACTGCTACGGATGCATTTTGGCAATCTAACGAGTTCTGCGAAAGACCTTCTGCCGACCAGGAGCGCATTGCGAATTATCAGCCAGGTGAGTGATACCTCACCATTAGCGACGCACCTCAAGCCGGGCGTCCAAGGTGATATAGAGCGAAACTCAATATTTATTTTATATATATGTACAAAATTGTGGCACAAAGCCGAAGGGGTGGTGGTGGTGGCACAAAACTCAGGTTGGTCATCAGTAATCTATCCTATACCTAGCTAAACACAGTAGTTATTTCTGTATAAAATACAAAAAATTGTGGCACAAAGCCGAAAAGGGGTTGAGGTTGGTTCTCGCTTAACTACCCTATACCTAGCTAAACACTATCACGACCCAATCACACATTACATTTTACCCATTCACCACAAGAACCCATCCATCATCTTCCAATCCTTCATATACCACAATAGCACAATTTTACAAGGGGCACCTAAAAAAAAGTGGGGTGGGGGGCACCCATTACAATAAAAATGTATTTATATACATAATATATAATGTAAAACATTTAATGAAAAGGAAATGATGGAAGGGAATGAACCCAAAAACAAACTGAAATACAATATAGAGCGAAACTCACCCCGTCAGACCGAGCACTTTGATTAGACCACCGTGAACGCCTGCCCCAACTAACACCCGATATAATGCCCTTTTCGACAACGGATGTATATCAGATGCCAACCTGTATCAGAAAAAAAAAACTTTCTGTGCATGATGGCATTCACTGTAGAAGGAGCAACTATTTCGGTGCGAACTGTGGACGCACGTCTCAGCAGAGTGCACGTTTCTCAAAAACGGGAAATATTTTTTTTGCATTCTCCTATAGCATACAAATCCTACATCATCCCGAAAAAAAAAAAAAAAAGTAGAATTGCACACCCACAGAATCGGATCAGAATGACTGAAAACATTTTGAAAAGAATCAAACATTTCATTGCTTTGTTGAAAGACAGCGAACACATGGACATTCTTTCTGTACAAATAATATCCGCTTAAACTAAAAAGCATTTCTACTACCCCATCAAACAAGATTAAAAAATACATACAAATTATTTATTCTGCGTGTATGTTATTAAATATGATTTTCAGATTTTATACAAACATTTCTTATCGTGTCTTTTCTTGAAATTTGTATTGTACTTTGTGGGCAGGATAACCCGCATTAAATTCTCTTTTTAAATCGGTTGTTCTGCACAAAGTGGTGACCAATCGACGTGAAATGAACTCGCAAATTTCCGACTGAAAGAAAAGCTTCAACAAAATAAGCAAAACATTTTAATATAATCGTAAACAAAATCAAGACACATAGACCATTGCACAGTTTAATAATAACATACTAGACAGCACAACTGTCATCTCTTCCAGGCTTTCCAGAAAAATGGTAACATAACGTCGACTCCTTGACGTTTTCATCATTTAACGAGAACAACTAAGACGTCTGCAAGTTCGATTTATTGATAATGAAGATAACTGGTACCTCCAAAACAACCGCAAAGAACACGCAGTAGAATTCTGAACCCTACATGAATGGTGACTCCGCATGTAACACGCAGTAGAATTCTGATAATTACAATTTGATAATTCCTTACACCCAAATAGCATGTTATTTTCTCTCGTTAAAATAAATTCAACATTTATATACACAAACGAGAGACCTTTTTATCGACAAAACTTACTTTTAATGTCGCTAGCAATGTCTACAGTATCTTTTCAACCTTCTCACTAGATGAATGGAGAACACGCGGTAGAATTTTAAATCTTACACTCCTTCCAGAAGCTGCTATTCTCGTCGTCGCTCTCTATGTATCCCAAGACCGCCCTCAGATGAATGGCGGTAGCGGACCTCGCGATGCACCAAAGAAAAAAAAAGAAGCTTTTCACTAAGTCGTCCAGGTAGGTGGACGGGAGTGGCAGAACTGAAAGACGGTAAAAGATGAAGGCGTAGATCGACATAAACACGCACCTCGGCCCGCCCCCTTCAAGAAAAGCTTCCTTCGTAGCTACAGATTAACTGCAGCTAAGACCTTTTCCAGAGCTTCCGACCAATTCTTTTCCAGTTGGATGTCGGGACCAAATCTGGCAAGACCCGACTGTCCATCTGAAACGGCATTAAACACTCGAATCTTTGATTAAATTACAAAGATACTGACCGTATAAGAATACTCTGACCTGCAATTGCTTGTTGCACAAGTATGAGACACCCAATGAGGATCGAACTTACTACTCAGTCGTAATTGTGCTAGCAAGACAAGCTTGTTAACCATTACACAACGTCGAAGCGCCATTTCTTGTGTTAAGGTTAATTATTAACTAATATATATATATATATATATATATATATATATATATATATATAAATAAATTGGGATCTAGTATAGGACTTTTATTAAAGCTTCAGAAAACTTTAATGAAAGTGAAACATGTTAGATTGATAAATATTTCCTATTTGTTTTTTATTCTGTATTTATTATTACTATAAAAGTTATTTTAATAAGTTCCCTGTTTCACACATCAAGGCTTGGGTCAGCCCAGGGTATAGTTTTCAAGCACGCACACACATAAATGTCGCACGCTAATATCATCTTCTCGGGTCGATATTATCAAGTTACCTCCCTGGCAAATTGAGTATAGCGAGATTCAAATCCACTCGGCCATGCGCACACATATGTATATATGTGAGTGTGTGTACACTTTTGTATTATACAAGCAAGTAAGAGAAAAGTAAAAAAAAAAAAAAAAAAATCATATTCAAGATTAAAATTAATCTTTGGTTCATACTTAACATGTACAAGCCAATTATAAATTATATATTCAATCAGGTTCTCTTGAAATAAACCAAGTTTTGTCTGTTCACTTTTTAATTATATTTATATTGGTTTGAGTATAAACCGCTGAAATAGCACGTTGCTAAGTATAGCTTAGATGCAGAACAAGGTTGAAAATATATGGAGCATTCAGTGAGGATTGAACTCGCTACTCAATTGTAACTGATCTAATAAGACAGGGTTGTTAACCATTACACCTCGTTGATGTGCCCTAAACTACCTACATAGAGATATTTATTGTGCAACTGCGTAAAAAAGCACATGAGGAGGAGGTCGTCTTCCCTTAACAATAATTTAACTAACTTCAATCAGTGACCCGTTGTCTCGAATAATGTCTTTCACCAAAATACCACATTTACACAGAACATTCATACACAGGCACTATATTTGGGCCCATTAACTCTGACCTATAGAAATTGTCTAAATATGTTTTAAGAAATTAATATTAATGTATAAATTACGAAAATTCATTTAAAGTGCCAGGATGTAGGAGTTTTCTACGATTCACATACACTCGGGCTATTTCAATATAGGACATAAATTGATAATTAAACTAACTTGTAACGATGCAACTAAAGAAAAAAAAATTAAGGCGTTTATCATGAATCATGTTTAGTCTCGCTAATGTAAATTGTTATTTTTAATGACGTTGAGTCATAAGTGAAGTATGCTAAAGTAATTTTCTTCTAACGTTTGAAATCAATCACACCCACGAAAAACATGTGACCTTCATAAAAATTTCCATCAAAATAATTTTTTTTCCGACCCATATTGAAATATAAAAGAATCACTATTTACTGTCCCTTAATAATTGCTTCAGTTTTCTTATTTTCCCGTAATCAGTAACCTTTTCTGTCTTAATGACTTTACTGTCTTGCTTGGGGGTGAACTTTATTAAAAAATATACAAAGAGGTTTGTATATATAAATATATACTAGCAGTATAGCCCGACGTTGATCGGATGTAATGAAAGCTTTAAAACTAATCCATGGTTCTGGAGCTCAGACTCTTTGGACGTTGGCACAAAAGACTAAAAAGTTTCCAGTTAAAGCGAAACCGTAGACTGAAAGAAAAATGAATGGATGTAAGTCAAATATTGATTTCCTGGTATCGATTTATTTTATATATATATATTATCGATTTTCGGCACTATTTTAAGAACTGCAACCTTGAAACTTCTGAATATTGTTATTGTATCAAATTTGATTAACATCGGACCACTCCTTCTATAACCCGATTTTTTTCGATAATCGATTTTCGATATTTATCGGGGTTACCTCGACACAAAACCTAGCTAAGAACACCCGCAGACACTTATAGTACAACTGTGTAAATTTTCAAGAAAATCGGTTCAGCCGTTTCGGAGTCTATTGGTAACGGATACACACACAAAGTTCCATTTATAAATAAGTTTAGATTTAGATAGATATGTATTGTTTTAAATCATTTCACCCCAAGCAAGGTGATAAAGCCACTAAAGTAGCAGTCCATTTATGTTGCAAACCGATCGTTTTGTTAGACAGTCTGATGTTCAGAATTTGAAAATACAGTTCATTATCATTAACCCCATTTACTTTAACCAAATTATTAGTATCACTGGCTGAACCCCATTTCATCATTTTTACTGTTGGGATTGTTCTTTCACTTGAATGCTTCAACTATTTATCGCTGAACAAAACACCCTTTTGCTCAAGAAGTTAATTTTTCTTTGCCGGATTCAAAAGCAATGTTCTGAATGAACAGTAGGAATAAAGGCGTGAATAACTTGATCTCCTTGCAATATATTTACCTAAACAGATCTTTTCTCTACCGGCCTGATCGGATGATTTTTTTTTGTTAGTTATTGAAAACGTGATTTGATGAACACATTTAGGGTTCGAGAACTGACCATAACGCTTTTGTTAAAAAAAAAAAGTAACCAAAAGGTTTATTAAATAAAAGTAACATTTTTTTGCTATTTTACATTAAGTTAATTTTTACGGTTCTGTTCCGAGTGTCTTTCAACAGGCAACTTAATAAATCCTAGTCCATTTGGAACTTTTATCTTTCAGTACCATTCAACCTGATGTTTAACAAGTTAGTTGAACAGAGTCCAATGCTAAACTGATTATTTAGCTTGCCGTTGGTACTACTCGAAACGACTCCTGTAAGATTCAAAGTAGAAAACTCACAGGATCGTAAAAAAGACATACGTAACAACCCCAGCTACAGACACTTTAGCGATCAAATCGCTTTTGGTAAAATTAATTTTAACTTGTAAAAAATCTTATCAAGCAACCGTAAGAACACGAGTGTGCCGTCTGCGTCACAGCAATCCAGGCGGCCAAATTTTGTCTCACGAATGGAGTTGAGCTACTCATTTTGCTACAGTGATTTTTAAAATTTTTAAAAAATAAGTCTATGGAACGAGTCGAATTCCCATGTTCGAAATATGACAGAAACAAAGCTACGCACGTCCTCTCATAATTATCAAATTAAGTAAAATATTAAACAACGAACCAAACAAACATAAAAAAAATAATTGGCTGGTTTTACCTCAGGAAAAGACCTCCATATTTTCTGACACTTTATTGCGGTCAAAATATTTTTACTGGAAGAGTGTTTTAGTCTTATTCTCGAAGGTTAAAGAAGCAAGTAATCATGTTAATACTTACCAACTTGCGAAGAAAAGGCAGAATAAGCAAATGAGTGAAAAAGGTTCAAATAAAAATTAGTAGAACTTTGCAGAAACTAAGGAAAGAAAGCTAACTGCTTACCTATTGAAGAGGGTTGTAGGGGTTTTGCCGAAAGATGCAAAGTCATAACGCGGGTCAGATTGACCGATAACTGGAAACGCTCATTCAAAAGAAAAAAAAAATCTATTATCAATATGTAATGATACCAAATATCCAACTATGCAACTTATATAAAGTCTAATATAGTCAAAGTTTAATTTTTATAGCATTGTATTTAAATTATGATTTTCTTTTAGATTGTAGCTACTAAAATCTAAACAACCTTGACTATAGAGGCACTATAAATTACAAGGTGAATATATGGATGTTTATCCCCCCCCCCCACACACTTATATGTGTGTGTGTATGTACTGTCGCATCGATTTCGACGGATTAGGATCCAATAACACCATTCAGTTTTTTTTTTATTTCTGTCGTATGTCATTATATAAGTTGTGATGGAGCTTCGTGTCAAGATTTCTGTTATTTTTTAGTGGTTTACTGGTAGAAAGGCATTTTGGCAAGCAGGTTGTTATAAAGTGCTCGATATAGAGATAGAGCGATAATAGAATTAGTGTAGAGAAGTTTGTTACTTAACTGAGTAGTATTATGCCAACTTCAATTTCGTGAAGGCATTCATAACACTGCTCAGTTAAGTGACAAGATTCCACACATATATATAATAACAAGACCGACTCTGTAAGTATCTAAATCCTAAAATTATACGGAAATAAACTTTGAGGACAACAAATAACAGACAGAATCTAACTCCGTTACTGTCCGTCGCTATAAGGCGTTGGACAAGAGGGGGAAAAAAAAAGAAAACCGCGGAATACAGACAATACATACAATACCCCGCAGAAAAGAAAAAAAAACCCAAACGGAACCAACCACAAAGAAAGAAAAAGTGCTCGATCCAGAACTAACCAAAGTGGAATAACAAAGAGGAAGCAATGTAGAGCAAAGACACGTAAAAAAATCACAAAATCGCCAAAAACCTACCGCGGTTTCACACAACGGCTCGTCAGGGTTTCGCTCGTCGCGGTTTCACACAACGCCCTGACGAGCCGTTGTGTGAAACCGCGGTAGGTTTTGGCGATCTTGTGATTTTTTTACGTATATATATATATATATATATATATATATGTTTAATATTTTACTTAATTTGATAATTATGAGAGGACATGTCTAGCTTTGTTTCTGTCATATTTCGAACATGAGAATTCGACTCGTTCCATAGACTTATTTTAAAATAGATTATATATATATATATATATATATATATATATATATATATATGTGTGTGTGTGTGTGGAGAAATAGTTTCAGCTGAGCGGTGTTATTTCAGCTATGCTGACTTCGAAGTTTCGTGAGGGCATTATTGTATTGTCTTCAGGGTCATTTGTTTTTTCTGCTGCTATTTCCCAATCTTTTAACATTATATTTGCTTCATGTTAGTATGAGGTTGGTTTTGTAGGGTTGTAGCAGCAGGTTTGGATGTTACTAGAAAGTGGTTGTATAGAGACAAGTGTCTGCGAAAGTGCTCGACTAGGGGTAGTTTTACCCTTTCCTTATGGAGCATGGGTAGTGTTAAATTGTAATGGTTTTTAATGCCAGCATTGCTTTTTTGAGAAGTTTACTAGTGGACAGATATATTATTTAATATTTATATTAGAACATGTAAATAACTGCAACAAAATTTTACAATGTATCATCAGGTAGTGAGTAATGATAGAGTATTCATTATTGTATAAACATGCAATAAATGTGATACATGACCGAAGGGGATACCTAACTAATCACATTCACGACCCAATCACTTATAACAATTTCTCCATTTACCACAAAAACCTGTCTCTCATCTTACAGTCGTACATATACCATAATACCACAAATTTACTGTGGTGGATACAAAAACCCATGAGATAAAAATTTATTTATATACAATAATTTTATAAAATACATATATATAAGAAAAATGAGAGGGAGAGGGGATGAATAACCCAAAACAAACTAAAATATAACAAAATATTTAAACTAAAATAAAATATTAGTAAGACCTGTCCATCCCACAAAAATTCAGAGTGACTGCTGTATTCCGACAAACCGCAAGTAAGCGAAAAACTCAGGGTTACTGAGTTAATTCGCCGCTGGCGCTCAAGACAAAAAGAAGCACGACTCGATCGCCGATAACATAGAGGGTCCTTTGTCCCGACCCTCTTCACTAATAAAGTGTCTCCGAGGCCGAGAAAGATCAGTAGACCGAGGAATGACCCGCAAATCTTCTCGACATTCGAGTAAGAATTTCGATTGATTCTGGGGCTTATGTCGGCGCTCAGCCCTCGAAATGGGAGGGAATGATAATTAGGCTAGGGAAGGTGTCCCTAACACCCCTATCCAAAATCGAATTCTTTGTCAACACGCGACATAGGGAAAGCAAATCTCGAGGCATGTCGATGACTCACCACATGTGGCATTCCCTGCTCCTCGCCACGACACAGGCGTTTGGCCAGACTGATGTTCTTAGGATGTGGGTGGAAGGAGACGAAAACGGTTTTGATAAGAACACTGAACACTATCACTTTTGAGGGCCACGAGGGGGACATCAAGAAATGGCTGGAACGCCACAAAAAAGAGCATTGAAATCGGAGGGGTACCGATTTTGAAGGAGATTTGTATTGTTTTCAAAGAAAGAAATGTCTGTCCTGATATATCTTCTGTATATAATATTTTGTGACTTCCGTTAGTCTGTTCGTCCGTCACACTCTCTAAAATAGCAATACATTGACCGATTGAAACTACATTTTGGGGAGAATTGCAAACAGGTAAAGGTGTACAAAGTACAGATGGTTTCACTAGAGTAAGTAGCTCAGTATAAGAAATTTTCATTATTTTTTTCATTAATTTTTTTTCATTATTTAACATACACAATACTCCCACTATTTAAAAAAAATTTAACGATTTAAACAAACACTTCAGTCAGTTAAGTACCATACGTGAAACACGCTTGGGCGATCATGTCTCGAAAGAGACATGACTGACTGGGCAGAAGATTATCCCGCAGTAGGTTGCCATTGCTTTCTGCGGTAGACTGGTTGCCAGCCAAGGCTATAGAACCCAATCTGTCCTGTTATTTAATCCATAACTGGAAGGAAGAGACGGATTAATACATTTCCCAAGGGTATTTGCGCGTAAGTGAATGCAAGGAATTCAACTGGAATTCGAACTCAGCTCTCCGATTTCTCGTTCCGAGCCGATATCCACTGCACCACAAAAAAATGCAATATTCTTTAGCATGACTTTTCTTTAAGTATTTCTATATACAAGGATCCAGTTTCCAGTTCATGCTACTTTTGCGAGGTCTACAAACAAATCCCAATGCAAGTTGTATGCTGCATGCTCAAGTGTAAATCTTTATTTTTCGCTGTTAAAATGGAAAGAAAAGAAAAAAATTTATTAAAATATTGTTTACCATGCCGATTTAAATTAAATTAAATTAAAGAAATTATTCAACCCATATCAGCTTATACCAAATTTCATCGATTGGTTTGAGAAATTGAACGAAACGTAGAATTTGTAAATCTCGACAAAAAATGTTAACTTCAACATAGGATATTCGGTAAAGTAGCAATAATAATTTTGCACGGTTTGAACAGAAAAATGTTACTATCTCCCTGTTTAGAAAACTTTCTTATATTGGCACTAGAACACACTGCTTATAGTACCTTATGTTCCGAAAGGCCCATATATTTACCATTTATACCACCTGCACATCTTGGTATTATACCAAAAAGCGTCCTGGATATGGCTATTAGCTACATTCGGTAGCAAGGCCTCTAACCGGGAGGTCTTGTGGAACATTGAATGACCTCTAAGCTGTTGTTTTTCCCAGGTTCTCTCTGTTAGGATCTTAGCTATGGGCAAATAGTGAATCCCCTGAAATATAAAAATACATTAGAAAAAATGTATCAGCAATACATTTTCATACCGAAAAAAAAGAAGCAAAAAACAAAACGAAACAAAAAGGTAATACATTACTGGAAAAAAATATGAAAGCTCGAAAGAATAAAAAAGGGCAACAAATGACCCATAACGATTTTATGGGCCATTAAACAAGTAAACGATAACTACAAACAACAGAATGCTTCGCTTCAATAATCTGATGAGAACAGGCGCTTTCGGAATGAGTTGGCCACAAACTAATTTATTATTCTATAACGAGCATAAGAAGTTTTATTTATTTACCTCTCGCACGTATAATATGGCAGAGTATTTTTGGATTGCTAAGTGATATCAGTTCTTCAATATGCCAGTGAATGCTGGACAATATCATCGAAGATGAAGGAAAAACTTGAAGTAACTGAAATGTGGTTCTACAGAAGGATGCTGCAGATATCGTGGACCGAGCATGTGAGCAATGACGAGGTTTTGGAAAGGATGGAAATGAAAAAGAAATTAATACAGAGCATCAGAAAGAGACAGCTAAAGTTCCTGGGACATGCAATGAGGAAGGAGGGCTTGGAGAATCTGATACTAACAGGCTAGATAGAGGGAAGGAGAGACAGGGGAATGGATGGATGGCAGAACTGGGGTTGCGTGGTATAACAGGAAAAAGCGTGCTAAGGGCCACCAGGGATGGGGATACGTGGAAGGCCATGATCGCCTACGTCCTGAAAGGACAAGGCACATAGAAGAAGAAGATTATGTAGAGTAGAATAGACCGAAATAGTGCCATAGAGATTTATTAAGAGAAGATTTAATATGGCAAAAAGCCAAATGTATGAGCACTTAGTGAGAAGCAAAATCAATTCTTAGTTGTAATTAATCTAACAAACCAAGCTTGTTAATCATCACACCACGTCGGAGTGTTTAGTGACTTATTAAGCTTATATGTGACAGAAGGCCGACAATAAGAAGCGCTCAGTGAGGATTGAACTCACTGTTCTGTCGTAACTGATCTAGCTGTCTAATCATTACACCATATTGGAGTGCCCAGTGATTTTCTAAGCGTAGATTAGATGTTACACAAGGCTGAATATATAGACCACCAAGCGAGTATCGAATTAACTATTCAGTCTCAATTGATCTACCGTGGCAAACTTGCTAAACATTACACCATATTGACGTGCCCAGTGATATTCTTAAGCTTAGTTTAGATGATACAGTCAGTTGAGTGCCCTACGTGATACACACTTGGGTGATCATGTCTCGAGACAGACATAAGTGACTGGGCAGAAAATTTTTCCTCGCAGTAGGTTGTCATTACTTTCTGCAGTAGACTGGTTGTCAACCAAGGCTATAGAACCCAATCTGTCCTGCCGTTTAACCAATAGCTGGAGGAGGAAGACAGATTAATACCCTTTCCCAAGGGTATTTGTGTGTAAGTGAATGCAAGGAATTCAACTGGAAGTCGAACTCAGCTCCCCAATTTGTCGTTTTGAGCCGATATCCACTACACCCCAACGCACACACTAGATGATACACAAAGCTGAAAATATCGACCACTAAGTGAGGATCGAATTCACTATTCAGTCTCAATTGATGTAGTGAGGCAAGCCTGCTAAACATTATACCACATTGAAGTGCCCACTGATTTGCCATTCATACATTAGATGGCCGAAATTATGGACAACTAAGTGTCCTAACTTCATATAGTAACGGTATGTTCTTATCCTCATACACATGAACTCTATTGGAGTAAAGAGAAGAGTAGAGTGATTATGCTGAGTAGCAGTTCACTAGCAGTGTATTTACTTAACGCAGCATGCGAGTTTTGTATTTGTTGATATACTATTATTCCCAACCTCCGTTCTGGTGATTACTTACGCAGTAATCTTTTAGGGTTACAACATTGGATCTCATCATTATAAAATTATCAAAGTATGTGAACAATTATGACGCAATATTTGCACTAAAAATTACAGACATTTTCTAATGAAGGACCAGGAAAAATCTTCAAACCAATGAAGAGTTGAATACAGACTCAAATATTGTGTGTTCATGGTCTCGCCTAAAATGCAAACTTAAAAGAATTTCCCAGAGAAAGAAATGCCCCCAACTTATGTCAGTGAATTTACGTGGTGAGTGCAAATGAAAGAAATGCCTGGAAAATGCAACTTTCTTGTTCGGACATTTTGTTGTCTGTCTGTCTGTCTGACTACCTGCCTGCCTGCCTGCCTACCTACCCACCAACCCAGGAACGGAATGTTCTTATACTCTTAAATCCGTGGACATTATTGGAGTAAAGGGGAGAGTAGAGTGTTTATACTAACTAGCAGTATATCTATTTCACGCAGCGTGCGAGTTTTGTATTTGTTGATATACTATTATTCTCAACATCCTTTATGGTGATTATGTACGCAGTAACCTATTAGAGTAACAAATTAGAGTTGATCTAGCGAGGCTAACTTGTTAAACACGTCGACGTACTTACAGAAAAAGGCGTTCGTGTAGGAAGCGAATTATGTCGATTATTAAAGAGTTAAGCAGCATGAATAAGTTTAAGATGAGGTGATAATAACATATTCTGGCAGTAAAGTACCTGTAGTCGTATAGAAAATGTGATCAGCAGATATGCAAAAATAGAAAAGGGTGTAGGAGAATCATGTGTCTTCTAATAGTATATATTCAATTATTCAACCTATACTGTGATGCAATTCTGAGATAATAATTAATTCTGATAGGACTTTTGATTATCTTATTAACAACATAAGATACGCAGATGTCACAGCGTTAATAGCAGATACGGAAAGGAAATTACAAAAGCGCCTACCTAAGGTGGAGAAGGAAAGCAAAGAGAAAAGACTAAATACAAACTAGAGGAAAACGCCTGCTCGTTTACAAAAAGTGGTCCCAAAAATACAATTCGTTGATACTTAATTTAAACAAGTAGAAAAGTTTTAATATTTGGGACAGTGGGCGGAAAATGTGACATTGAAATCTGAAAACGCATTGAGTGGCCAAAGAGGGATTCCAAAAGTTAAACAAAGTATTAAGAGACATAAAAAAATGAATTAGAAACGAATAAAAGAGTGCTGAACTGTTAGGTGATATCTCTCTTCCTGCATAGCAGCAAATGCTTGACAATATCCTTAAAGATAAGGAAGAGACTTGAAGTAACAGAAATTTGGTTCTACAGAAAGGTGCTGAGGATGTCATGGACCGAACATAACACGGATTTGGAGAGAATCTAAACTTATTTATAAATGAAATTTTGTCTCTGTGTGTGTGTGTGTGTTCGTTACCTAGACTCCAAAACGGCTGAGCCGATTTTCTTGAAAATTTACACAGTTGTACTATAAGTGTCTGTGAGTTTTCTTAGCTAGGTTTTGTGTCGAAGTACCCCGATAAATATCGAAAATTGATAATCGAAAAAAATCGGGTTATAGAAGGAGTGGTTCGATTTTAATCAAATTTGATACACTCATAGACAAAGACATAAGAAACAATATTCAGAAGTTTCAAGGTTGCAGTTCTTACAATAGTGCAGAAAATCGATACTATATATATATATATATATATATAAGGCAAGATGTGTGTGTGTGTGTGTCTGTTTATCTGCCTGTATGTCTGTATTTTTTTTCAGCCCTTTTATTTTAGTTTTTGCTTCGGGTTTGGCTCTAGCTAGGTATAATTGTAGTTCTTAGTCTCACCCATGATACCATTTACTCAGAGGACTTATTTAGCCTTCAAAATTCAGTTTACGACGAAAAAAACTTATTTGATATCGATACCAGGAAATCAAAATTTGACTTACATCCATTCATTTTTCTTTTAGTCTACGGTTTCGCTTTAACAGGAAACAACTATTGCTTTTTAGTCTTTCGTGCCAACGCCCAAAGAGTCTGAGCTCCAGGACCATGGATTAGTTTTAAAGCTTTCATTACACCCGAGCAACGCCGGTCTATACTGCTAGTGGAAATAGAAAGGAAATTTATACTTAACATCAGGAAGAGGCAGTTGAAATTTATGGGGTGCGTGACGAGGAAAGAGGGTTTAAAAACTGACACTCACGGGGACAGACTGAGAGAAAGGGGTACAGAGGAAAGCAGCGAGTAACATACTTGATAAGCTTGAGCAAATGGTTAGAAAAACATAGTTTGAGAGAAATAGCAAAAAGGACAACACATATTAAGCGCCAAAAGGGACAAGAAAATGTGGAGAACCATGATTGCCTACGTCCCGTAGGAACACGACACATAAGGAAGACGAAACTTCTACTTAGGTGTCACTATTTTACAAAAAGGAAAAAATATATCATCGATCAAAACAGTTAGTTTTGCTTTTCAAGAAATGAATGTTTAAATTAGGTACCTCCACTCTATTTTCTATACCTAAGTTTTAAATTGAATTTTTAAAAATAAAAATCTTTTTCTGGAAACTTTAATTTTAGCTTAACTGAAAGCTATAAATGATTAAATTTACTATTTCCACTAAGTAAAATACTATTGTGTATTTCAAACAGAAATTATAGTCATTGGAATCTAAAATTTTGAGATTTAAAAAAAAAAAATTATTTTTCGGCCATTTTTTGAGCGATCGACACTTTTGTAAACAAAAGTTAATTTTCGGTTTTAAAAATCTTGCAAAAATAAAATATACATCTCTCACTCGTTATTTTTGGAAAATTAGCAAATTTAAAGTTAAATTAATCTGATTTGAAACAATAGTACTTGTTTATGGTAAGAAATTTAGAATAAAAGTATTTCTTAATCACAAAGGTCTGACTCGTTGACCTTTCAAGTCAATAGCTTCTGTTATCAATCAATCTGGTAGTATGGTGACCAAAAGTTGACATAACCCAGTTTAACATTTCATAAGGAAAACAACCCTTCAAACATATGACCTTTTAATGATAAGTTTCCTATAAGTTTCCATAATAAAAGAAAATGTGCAGTTTAACATAATAGAAAAATTTAGAAATGATTTAAAAAATCTCAATTCTAAATTATTTGGATTAAGCTTTTGAATTTTCGATTTGTAACTAAAGTCTATTTTTAATGAATTAATAACCGAAAACACTGAGTAACTGGAAGAAATTTAAAAGATGTTTGAAACTTAAAAAAAAAATGAAACCAATTCTTATAAAAATTCATTATTCATCGAAGTTTTTTCTTCTTCAGAATATGCTATCCTATAAATATATTATTTATAAAACCAATTAAAAGTTTATCTACATTTAAAAAAGCGTAGTTTTAATGCATTTTTGATTTTACTATTCAGAGCGGATATTCGGAAAATGGTTACGTAATTAAAAAAAGATTACATGATTTACATTCCCCAATTAGACCTGCATTTAACTAATAAATAAAAAATTGGTATAGATAATGTATTTCTAAAAGTTTTATGTAATTAATTGACGTGTGTGTGTGTGTGTGGGGGGGTAACAACAGTAAAAAGATATTTTTGAATGACTTTCTACAAGTAATAATTGCATAACTAATTTCATTCATTTGTGAATAAGTTCTCAAAGTTTCATTAAAATCAGACAATTAGATGATTTTTGCAAGAAATTTTTAAATTAATGTCTTTCAACACCAAAAAACGACTTGAGTAATATTACGTTTTCCTTAATAATCACATTACGTAAACATAGTGTGAATCATTGACCGAAAACAAAACAAAACAAAAAAATAAACTGAAATTTTGAACGTGTTAGAAAGGATTAAATAATTAAAAAATTAGTGACAACATAATTTGAATTTTCCTCTTAATAATAGCATAAACATTTTGATGATAAAACTTTGTTTTTATTAATTTTGAGCCCTTTTACATCATGCTATGCTGGTTCTTCGGCAATTGCGTGGAGGTACCTAGTAAAATGCCACTACAATACACGAGTCCGTCACAGAAATGATATAGTAATTTGCTACTAATGAAAACGAGGCAATGGTGCTCTTCAAAATACACTGCTTAGTACCAGACACTCATATATCTTAGAGATTTTTCTATTAAAAAAGTTTGCAAAGTCTGCTTTCGTGATCAACATCACTTGGCTTGACGTGTTCTTTAATCTCATCCGCAGTAGAAACTGAAGCGTAGGGAGCTGGTTAATGTTTCTTTTGTTCGGCCTTGTGTCAGACTTAACCGAACTTCCTACAGCTTACAAGTTTATGTAGATTTACCATCATCAGAAGGCTTTTTGTCAGTTGGAATGTGTGGATTAGTGCAGAATAGTGGAATAATAAAATATTCATTTTAAATGTTAAAAAAGAAATAACATAAGTTGTAGAAGTTAAGGTATCAAGAGTTCGTGCAAAATATTCTAGTGGTAGTTATAGATAGATAGATAGATACGAATATAGATAGTTAGATAGATAGAGAGATAGATAGATAGATAGATAGACCGAGATAGATAGATAGATAGATAGATAGACCGAGATAGATAGATAGATAGACCGAGATAGATAGATAGATAGATAGACCGAGATAGATAGATAGATAGATAGACCGAGATAGATAGATAGATAGATAGACCGAGATAGATAGATAGATAGATAGACCGAGATAGATAGATAGATAGATAGACCGAGATAGATAGATAGATAGATAGACCGAGATAGATAGATAGACCGAGATAGATAGATAGATAGATAGAAAGAAATGTCCGGGTCGCTTGAAGTTACATTTTTGATGTGTGCCTCTCGCTGCTCCTATCTCTGACCGACCGCCGTGACCGGTTAGAGACCATCCTTAAATATTGAATCCAGTCACGTGAGGTGGCTCCAGAATGATTTTTTTTCTTTAGGTGTGGAAAAACCGTTTCTCTGACGTGTTTGAATTTTGAGATTTGATGACCAATCAGGATTCAGAGTTCCGCTACAAAACATCGACTTTAGCTTTGGTAAAAGTCAGAAATCGTTTGAAGCAAAATTTGGCTTGGAAGGATGCGGACAAACCTAAGTGAGGCAATGCTTTGTCAAAATAGCTCTACAAGAGATAAAGAGTGAGTTATCGAGATATTCAAAATGGTTGGATATTTTACGAAGAAACCATGGGAACTCAGGGGCATTTAACTCTTCACTGTCAATGGGATATTTTTTTAAAACTGTACTCAATCGATATTCTTTTTATGGGGATGTGGAAGGAGGTTGTTCAAGTTGTTGAGCGTTTTCCAGAATGTAGATGATCGCTTTCAATTTATTGCGACACAAGTTCCAAACTTATCTGTATGTCTTTCACTGAATCATTTTTGAAAGCTTACTTAATCATTCAAATTACTTCCGCGGGTGAATGTTCTAGTATCAAACAAAATCTGATTCATATTCGATGTGAATGCGATGGTCACACAATACATGAGCTCACACGATAGCGTTTCACTGAACATTTAGTAACCATATAGCAGCGGAGTGTTCACGCATGCTCAGTAAGGCCCGTTTTTATTGACTAAAACTTTACACCAACGCTGTGTAACTGCTTCTTGATATATACAAAACGATTGGATTATTTCCGGACAAATCTCGTGTATAAATATATCTATACGAATACTGAAAAATTCTTTTTTGTCCTGATGATTAAGCTCAAACGAAAAATCCCCTTAGTGTCTGGCCTGAAGTCTAACGAGTCGTCCAATTGTGACTTAAGTTATATACAAAGTTATCAAAGATAACAGCATATCATTTTCAGTCAAAATAAAAGTAAATAACTTCTTTATGTGCCGTGTCCTTCCAGGACGTAGGTGATCATGGACTTCCTTTTATCCCCATCCGTCATCGCTCTCATCATTTTCCCTATGGATATCTCTCCTAAAACCCGCTTCGCTATCCTTGCTCAAGTCCATCAAGTATGCCTCGTACTGTTTTTCCCGGTCTTTCTTACCCTCTATCCATCCTGTGAGTATTAGATTCTCCAAGCATTTCTTTCTCATTATGTGTTCCAGAAACCTCAGCTGTCTCTTTCTGACGCTCAGTATAAGTTTCCTTTTTTGTTTGCATTCTCTCCAAAACCTTGTCGTTGCTCACATGTTTGGCCCATGGGATCCTCAGCATCCTTCTGTAAGACCACACCTCGGTTTCTTCGATTCTCTCCTTCACCTCTGAGGAGATCGTTCAGCATTCGTTATCATATAGTAAAACAAATATCACACAACACTCCAGTACTCTTTGTTTTCAACGAAGTGAGACAGTGAGCTCATTAGATGTAGACTTGTTTTTGCTCTTTCTGGTTTATAGCAACACAGCTACAATCTTATAGGAAAACAGAAAGATTTAAGATACGTAGTTTCGATCTCTGTGTCGGTATTGTATTAGAGCTGCTGATAGCCCTTGAAGAATTCGGCATGGAGAAAATTACAGAAATAATAAATGAAATTTATAATAGTGGAATAATACCAAACGATCTATGCAAGTCGATTTTTATATCACTGCCAAAAAAGCCAGGTGCAAACGAGTGCAAGCTACAACGAACTATCAGCTTAATGATTCACATTACAAAACTGATTGTCCGAATCCTGATGAATAGAGCGAGAAGTAGAATCAGGCCAGAGATAGGACAAGAATAGTGCGGGTTTGTCAAAGACACTGGAACAAGGAACGCCATATTTAGGATGCTTTCTGAAAGAGTAATACAAATGAAGAAGGACTTGTACCTATGTTTTATTGATTATGCGAAGGTATTCGACAAAATACGCCACAAAGAATTGATGGAGATGCTCAGCAGTCTCGACATTTTTGGAAAAAAATCAGAGTAGTTAAGAATCTCTACTGGTAGCAAACCGCTTGCATATAGACAGATAACGATTTCAGCAGATTTACAAAGATAGAAAGGAGAGTAAGACAAGGATGTGTTTTTTTCACCGGATCTGTTCAACTTGTACAGCGAGAATATTTTGAGGACCGTAGATGCTATGCCAGGATTTGTAATCGGAGACCACAATTTGAACAACATATGATACGCAGATAATTATCACACACACACACACACACACACACACACACACACACACACACACACACAATTCTAGGTAGGTAAGCGGTTTAGGCAAATGTAACCGGGTAGGACAATTTAGTACGTAGTATCCTGAAACGTAGGCGTAATCAATAGTGGTAGATCTCTGGACGTCCCTGTCTTAGTTTATATTTATGGCTGACACTAGGTTCCAGTGAGGGGGAGCCAAGGTGTATACATATTCATTACCTAGTCATTACATCACATACATATTGAAAATGCCCTGGGCAAAGAATGTTCTGCTTAGAACAAATTGGAAGCTTTGGATGTATACGTGTAAGAATGTTTTGGAGATAATAATAATAATAATAATAATAATAATAATTTACTGATACAAGACCTATTAATTAACCCATAGGTAGAGAGAGAAGAAGAGGATTCATATCTTTCGCAAGGGTATTTGCTTGAAAGTGAATACAACGAACCGAACTGAAATAGGCTCTCCAGTTTCCAACACCGAGCCGTTACCTATTACACCATCAACACACCCAATCTTACAGCATATGATATTCCCAAATAGTTACCCATATAGGTACAGACCAGGCTCGACATTGCTTAACCGTTGGTCATACGACGGTGATGTAGTGTTGTGGGGTAGTTTTCTGCACTGAAGGTTATAATCGTGCTATGTCGATGCTATGGCATCGATGCTTTCATCCCAGCCAGGAAGTTAGGACTTAAACCACACTCGTCCCAGTGGTTCTTCCCCGCTTGCATCGTTCACTTCTTCCGGCTTTATCGGAGTCACCCGTTGGACCATAACTAGCGCCCCCTTGCCACTAACCGCAAAGAGTGCAACAGAATACTTAAAGAAGTCAAGTTGCTGTTTACAGCCAGAATAAAGCAGCTCATAGCATCCCGTAAGTTCTGTTCCAAAGACTACTGGAGGCTCTGCAAAAGCGTACTAAACAATAGCAAACCCTCAATCTCCTCTCTAATCAACGAATTCGAGGTCCTCACTTCTTCAACAGACAAGGCTGAGTGCTTCGCTCGCAGATTCCGCACCAAATCGACACTAGACTCGTCTGGAGTTCCTGTACCCGACTTCTCACCTCGAACCGAAGCCTAACTGATAGACATACAGATCACACCCTCGGTGGTCTCTAAAATAATTTCAAAGCTTGACCCCCCCATAAAGCGAGTGGCGACGACGGAATCTAAATCATTGTCCTGAAGAGATTCTCCCCGCGAACTCTCCACTGTTCTCTCTAAACTCTATCACTACTGCCTCTCTGCTTCTTGCTTTCCTGCCTGCTGGAAGTCCTCCTCCGTAGTTCCAATATATAAAAAATACTGGTGAACTCTCTGACCCCTCTAAGTATCGCCCTATCAGCCTCCCACCGATCTTTGGCAAAGTGTTCGAAGCCATCATCAACGCAAAGGTAGTACGACACCTCACAGCCCACATACTCTTCTCTGACAAACAGTATAGTTTCCGCTTCACCAGGTCTACTGCTGATATGCTCACGACCATCTCTGTGTCTATACACCAGGCTCTCGACAAGAACAGCGAAGCCCGAACATCTCCAAAGCGTTCGACAGAGTCTGGCATGCTGGCCTTCTATGCAAGCTGCGGGGCTATGGTATAACTGGACAATTGTTCGACCTAATCCAGTCATTTCTTTCTAATCGCACAATTCAGGTAGTAATGAACGGACATGTCTCCCAATACTATCACACGAACGTGGCTGTCCCTCAAGGCTCCATTCTAGGTCCTACACATTTTATCATCTACATTAACAATCTCCTCGATGTAATAAGATCCCAAGTAGTCATATACGCTGACGACACTACGGTTTACTCTCGCCTCGATCAAAAATCTGCCGAGGCTGACAAAGCAAACCTTGCTGCCGAGCATGAAAAGGACCTCCAATCCGTGGTGGACTGGGGTAAGAAGTGGCTTGTGAATTTTAATGCTTCTAAAACGAAGCTGCTATCTATTAACCATCACAGACAGTCACTCCTGCCTCCCCACTTAATATGGATCAGGCTTGTCTCTCGGAAAATAAAACACTGCGTCCTTTTGGGTTAACTCTCACAACAGACCTCAAGTGGAATGTCTACATAGAATCCATAGCTAAATCCGCTGCTAAGAAGGTCGGTTCTCTGTGCAGGGCCAGGAAGCTTTTCTTGGCTGAAACAATCCTGCATATATACAAATCTACCATCCACCCGTGCATTGAATACTGCTGCCATATCTGGTTGGGTGCTCCTGCTATCCACCTAGGGGTCCTTAACAAAATTCAACGGAGAATCTGCAATGTGATCGATCCCTACTTGGCAGCTCGGATTCAGTCACTTTCTCACTGGCTCAGTGTGGCTTCCCTGTGTATCTTCTATAAGTACCTTCACGGCTTCTGCTCTGATGAACTTAGTTCACTGGTGTCCCCCTCCCCATATACGAATTTACCCGATCCACAAGATTAGCAACTAGGTCCCACCCTTTTACTGTAAACGCAAATTCTACTCCAGCAGCTTATTTTCTCGCACTTGCCGCCTGTTGAATTCCCTTCCATTTACTTGCTTCCCCGTCAGCTACAATCTCCAAGTATTTAAATGTAAAGTCAAAAGTCATCTCCTATCTCACTAACTTGCATCCTCTCTCTCATGTTCTCATCTCATTTCTGCAGTATTCTCACTCCTCTCCTACCCGCTTCTTGACACCCTCTTTATTCTGTCGCTCCTTCTCATAACTGTCCTATGTAACCCCTTGCACAACAGTGGCAGTATAATTTCTTGCTTGGGGCGATACGTTTATAAAAGTAAAATATTTGAAGGGCCCTAGCAGGTGGATGACAGAACTGGAGTTGCATGATTTAACAGGGAAAAGCGTGCTTAGAGTCACCAGGGATAGAGAGACGTGGAAGGCCATAACCGCCTACGTCCTGAAAGGACAAGGCACGTAGAAGAAGAGTTGTTAAAAGAACATAGTTACTTTTGCGAACATCCAAGTTAGGCATATGTAAAGAAGTGTAGAAACAATGGCGACAGTGTTTCACGCTTGAACGCAATCTTTAGGCTTATACAGAGGTAGTATTTACATTATTTACATTATTCAGACCGTTGTCCTCATCTGTATTGCCATGTTTCGGTTGTTGTACGCTCCGGCCTTCTTCGGGTGTTAGGAATTTCAAACCGAGCATTTTATTTCAATTCTCAAGATCAGATGGCTTTGTGGCTATAAGCGTTTGTTAGTTCAAGTGACTTGACCCAAGAGTTGTGAGTTTAATACCTAGCTAACAGCAGTGGTGAATAAATAACTTAGAGAGTTGAGTTCAAGGGAGATAACTACATCACATCCGGAAGTGGCACTGTACATAAAATGAGGAAGATACACCCCAGTGATCGAAATAAAAGGTTCGGTTTGAAATTCCTAGCAACTGAAGACGGCCGGAGCGTACAACGGCTGAAACGTCGTAAACATGGTAATAAAGATGAGGACAATAGTCCGAACAATGTAAATAATGATCGCCATTCGGTATTGGACGTGTCTACACTGCTTATATTTGCATGTGTTCTATTCCTGATATTGAGCACTTTGTCCTATAAATAAAGTATATCTTAAAATTGTATTTTATCATATTGGGGAAAAATATATGACAAAGTGGAAAAAGATTTTGTGTGATCCGTTTCGCCCTTTTGGACTTCATCGGACTAAATTTGTGATGTTGGTGGCACTATACATGCGCCCGAACGAGGGTGCTAGGAATTTTAATTTACTTTTTTTTTATATATCTCAGCCGTTAATAGAATTTTACATTTGAAAATATTTTCTAATTTTATAAAATACGATTTTAGTGGATACATGGGTTTGATTGACAAATTTGCGTTTTTTTTCTGGTTGCGATGATCTTTAACAGAATTTTAACGTTAAATTAATTACCATCGCTTCGAGAAATACTGTGATGAGAAACTCAATATGGAACCATGTCGACCTACTCGGACAGGGAGTAATTTGATTTTTTTAAAGATAACACAAGTTGATATTCTACTTTTATTTTCAAATAGAAAAACACGTAAGATAAAGTGGGAAAGTTATAAGAAATAAAAAATAAAATAAAATGAGAATTTATCAATCGTGAAGCCCACGTACATAATGATTGACTGCACCAAATAATTCTTTTTTATATAGGTATTTTAGTGATTAATCTAGCGAAAAAAGTCAGTCAGTAACCCTTGAACGAACTTTCTCTTTAGTTTGCGTTCATAGTCTTTCTCAGAAAGCGCATCTTTACAGAAGCATGTTTGCGTGGACTTAATTCTCAGGCGGCCTGGTAGACTCGTGCTGCAAGAAATCTTTCAAACCACCACAAGCGTCATTGTATCTTCATTGCTTTTTAATGTTGTCTAGTGACATAATCAACGTTTTTTTCTTTGTTTCTATATCTATGATGAAAATATAGTTTTAAAGTATGTTATATTTATGGGTTAACGTGCTCAATGAGCGTATGCAAATAAGGAAAACAACTTCAGCCTATAAAATAAAATAAAAGAACTGTAAATTTTGTCTGGAGAAGATAGCTATAATCACTAAGATAGCTATAATCACTAACACCAATTTTGTTAACTTTTTCTTATTTAATCATTTCACCTCCAAGTAAGGCGGAACCGCTACTTGTGTGCAGTAGATTGCAGTGAAAGAGAAGACTGGGTACAGCGGGGTATTGAATAAAGGATAAAAGATGAATAGGATTCAAGAAGATAAAAGATGACAACTGACGTTGCATTTAAATCTTTCAAGGTTGTAGCTATCAGAGAAGCAAGTAAACGGAAGAGATTTCCAAAGGCAGGAAGTGCGAGAAAAAAAAAACTGTTCGAGTAGCGGTTGAATTTAACTATTTTAACGGTGTGGAACCTCGATGCCAATCTAATAGCCAGTTTAAATTCGTGTGGAGGAAGCATCAGAGAAGAAAGGTCATCAGAACAGTTGCCATGAAAATATTTGTAGAAAAGACAGAGAGAAGCTACGTCATGTCGGCGATAAAGTAACTGAAGTCGAGATGCCAAGACAGGACTGATTATACTGCAGATTCTTCTTTGAATTTTGTCAAGAGCCTCGAAATAAATAGCAAGTGCATCAGACCAGATATAACGACAATATTCAATGCAAAGACGAATGGTAGATTTATAAATGTGCAAGATGGATTCTGATGAGAAAAAAACATTCTGGTCCGACATAATGATCCAACCTCCTAAGCAGTAGATGAAGCTATAGATACAATTTATTTGTTTCCACATCAGATAGGTTAAAAAAGTGAGGCTAAGGAGGCGTAGAGTGTTGCTCTCAACAAGGCTTGCATCAGCCATGCTGATAGCTAACAAGAAAGTTTATCTATGGTGGTTAAAAGAGAGAAGTTTTGTTTTGGAGGCATTAAAATTTACAAACCATTTTCTTCCCTAGTTAACCACTGATTAGAGATCCATTTCAAGAGCAGCAGCTAGGTTTCCTTTGTCATTTTTGGAAAATTTCATATTGAAGCGGGAGTAAATGGTGGTGTCATCTGCATAGATGCCTACTTGGTAACATTACATCAGGAATTTTAATTTACTTTTTTTTTTATATCTCAACCGTTAATAGAATTTTAATTTGAAAATATTTTCTCATTTTATAAATACTATTTTAGTGGATACGTGGGTTTGATTGACAAATTTGCGTTTTTTTTTTCTGGTTGCGTTGATCTTTAACCCTCTAGGGCCATTCGTATCATATTTGATACAGTATGAAAACAAGCCTTGAAAGAAATATTTTCCTGAAAAAGTTTTTAAGAGAAATATTTTATAAATTTTAAATGAAAGCAGTACTGACTGCTCAGTCAAGGAATACCAAATGTTTCCTTATAGGGAAATACCAAATGTTTCCTTATAGGGAAATACTGTATCAAATATGATACGAATGGCCCTAGAGGGTTAACAGAATTTTAACGTTAAATTAATTACCATCGCTTCGAGAAATACTGTGATGAGAAACTCAACATGGAACCATGTCGACCTACTCGGACAGGGAGTAATTTGATTTTTTTAAAGATAACACAAGTTGATATTCTACTTTTATTTTCAAATAGAAAAACACGTAAGATAAAGTGGGAAAGTTATAAGAAATAAAAAATAAAATAAAATGAGAATTTATCAATCGTGAAGCCCACGTACATAATGATTGACTGCACCAAATAATTCTTTTTTATATAGGTATTTTAGTGATTAATCTAGCGAAAAAGTCAGTCAGTAACCCTTGAACGAACTTTCTCTTTAGTTTGCGTTCATAGTCTTTCTCAGAAAGTGCATCTTTACAGAAGCATGTTTGCGTGGACTTAATTCTCAGGCGGCCTGGTAGACTCGTGCTGCAAGAAATCTTTCAAACCACCACAAGCGTCATTGTATCTTCATTGCTTTTTAATGTTGTCTAGTGACATAATCAACGTTTTTTTCTTTGTTTCTATATCTATGATGAAAATATAGTTTTAAAGTATGTTATATTTATGGGTTAACGTGCTCAATGAGCGTATGCAAATAAGGAAAACAACTTCAGCCTATAAAATCAAATAAAAGAACTGTAAATTTTGTCTGGAGAAGATAGCTATAATCACTAACACCAATTTTGTTAACTTTTTCTTATTTAATCATTACACCTCCAAGTAAGGCGGAACCGCTACTTGTGTGCAGTAGATTGCAGTGAAAGAGAAGACTGGGTACAGCGGGGAATTGAATAAAGGATAAAAGATGAATAGGATTCAAGAAGATAAAAGATGACAACTGACGTTGCATTTAAATCTTTCAAGGTTGTAGCTATCAGAGAAGCAAGTAAACGGAAGAGATTTCCAAAGGCAGGAAGTGCGAGAAAAAAAACTGTTCGAGTAGCGGTTGAATTTAACTATTTTAACGGTGTGGAACCTCGATGCCAATCTAATAGCCAGTTTAAATTCGCGTGGAGGAAGCATCAGAGAAGAAAGCTCATCAGAACAGTTGCCATGAAAATATTTGTAGAAAAGGCAGAGAGAAGCTACGTCATGTCGGCCATAAAGTAACTGAAGTCGAGATGCCAAGACAGGACTGATTATACTGCAGATTCTTCTTTGAATTTTGTCAAGAGCCTCGAAATAAATAGCAAGTGCATCAGACCAGATATAACGACAATATTCAATGCAAAGACGAATGGTAGATTTATAAATGTGCAAGATGGATTCTGATGAGAAAAAAACATTCTGGTCCGACATAATGATCCAACCTCCTAAGCAGTAGATGAAGCTATAGATACAATTTATTTGTTTCCACATCAGATAGGTTAAAAAAGTGAGGCTAAGGAGGCGTAGAGTGTTGCTCTCAACAAGGCTTGCATCAGCCATGCTGATAGCTAACAAGAAAGTTTATCTATGGTGGTTAAAAGAGAGAAGTTTTGTTTTGGAGGCATTAAAATTTACAAACCATTTTCTTCCCTAGTTAACCACTGATTAGAGATCCATTTCAAGAGCAGCAGCTAGGTTTCCTTTGTCATTTTTGGAAAATTTCATATTGAAGCGGGAGTAAATGGTGGTGTCATCTGCATAGATGCCTACTTGGTAACATGACATCAGGAAGATCATAGGACGTAGGATAGAGCCTTGAGAAAGACACGCATTTGTGTGAAAGAATCTGGAAATTTCCTTGTTCAAAACGACCTTCATTTCATGATTTGATGGGAACGATTGGATTAAATCGCCCAGAAATACCGTAGCCCTGGAGCTTGCATAGAAGATATCTACAATAACAGCTCGAGCTTTTCCGTTAATATTAAGAGCCTGGTATACATGTTTAGGTGAGATGCTGAACTACTTCAGCATTCAGAATTGATTAGAGCCTCGAATACTTTACATAAAAGTGGTCATTCAGTTAAGTGCCATAAGTGATACATGCTTTGGGCGATCATGTCTCGAAAGAGACATGACTGACTGGGCAGAAGATTATCCCGCAGTAGGTTGCCATTGCTTTCTGCGGTAGACTAGTTGCCTACCAAGGCTATAGAACCCAATCTGTCCTATTATTTAACCCATAACTGGATGGAAGAGACGGATTAATACCTTTCCCAGGGGTATTTGTGCGTAAGTGTATGCAAGGAATTTAACTGGAATTCGAATTCGGCACCCTGATTTGTCGTTCCGTGTCGATATCCACTGCACCAAAAAGAGGAGTAAGTTTTCAGCAGAATTCTTAAAGACAGAAACTACAGATGAGGAAAACAAACAGGAAAGCAGGAAGCAGAAAGTCAATAGTTGTAGAGTTTGGAGAGGACGGAAGCCAGCTTAGGAGCACATTTCTTTAGGATGATGACTGGGATTCCATCCCTTCCGCTTACCTTATGGGAGTCTAATTCAAAAATGGTGTCCGAGACCAGGGACGGGTTATGTATATATCACTCAGTTGAGCATTTTTTTTCTAGGTGGGAAAACGAGTGTGGGTAACTCCAGACGAGTCAAGTGTAGAGTTGGAAAGAAATTTGCGAGCAAAGCATAGTCAGTTGTAGAGCTGAGAACTTCGAATTGATGGCATAGAGGAGAGATTGAGCGTTTGCTATTGTTCAGCACTATTTTTCAGAGCCGCTAAGGCTTTCCACAACAGCATATTCTGAAAACGTCGATTACTAAACACATCAAGCATCAATGGCCAGACTGAGACGACATGGCGCTGATGCCACATAAACATTCCCGATTTATTTGCACATAATGTGCGCACACACACACATATATATATATATATATATATATATATATTCAGATACTTTAATCCAAGCGGAAAAAAGCAGGAAGGTAAATTCCAAAAACCCGATCCTAATTAATATTAAAAATTTTATTTTAATATTAAAAAATGATACAGGAAGAGAGCTTCATCTAATAAAATATTACAGAGCAAATATAAACATCATTGAATTAATCCTATTTTAATATATATATATAAATACAGGTTTCATTGAATAATATAGACAAGTTCTGTCTATTTACTTTGTATAAGATCCTTTTGCATGATCTGATTAGCTTGATAGTGTTGTCATGAAAAGACGACAAGAAATCGCAATAATTGTTGATTTTTTATCAGGTCTGAGCTTTCGGCTTACATAAGCCATTATCAAAGGATGAACATTTAATATACAGTGAACATAGAACATTTAAATTATTAACCGAGTGGAGTTATACAGAAAAAATTAAACAGGTCCATTTTTTGCGTCGCACATGGCCGCAGGGCGAGAAGGAATGGTGGTAGTGGGTTTTTGGTCAAATGAGAGTATAGTGGCATGAGGGGATTGGTCTGGGAACTGCTACTACTATGGGTGTAGGGGGAAAGTATAATAACTATGACCTCTCCCGTCGATTATAGGCATTGGAGTATGTTAGTGGAGGTGTCGAAATTTATTTTATTTAGGCTAGGTTTAAACTGTTTGATATAGATAGCTTCTAGAATTTTAAGTTTTCGTTTATTATTTTCTTGTCTAAGTATATATGTATTTTCAACAAGTGTTTTCCTAAGAAGTGTGTGTTGATAGCCGTGGTGTTTTAAATGTCGGAATATATATATATATATAATTCCACTAATAAAAGCATTTCAAAGAACGAAACGCATAACAGACTTTTTTCTATTTAGTCAGTCAATTACCCTCATATTTTCCTTAATCGGGGTTTCTATTTGGTCACCATTAACGACTACAGCAGCGTTTCTCAACCTTTTCTTTTTTACTTCAGGGATCACTTGTAGAATAAGTAAAACTCTGGCTGCACTTTTAATAAGGAAAAATTAGTTATGAAATTTGAGAAAGGGAAAATAAAGAAATAATGTTTGAAAAAATGTTTATTTCAAGAAATAAACATTTTTTCAAACATTGCACTTTATATTTAAGCATGCTTATGTGAAAAGTGGATGTTCGTTGTGGTATAGTGGGTATCGGCTCGGAACGAGAAACCGGGGAGCCGAGTTCGAATTCCAGTTGAATCCATTGTATTCACTTACGCGCAAATACCCTTGGGAAAGGTATTAATTCGTCTCTTCCTTCCAGTTATGGGTTAAATAATAGGACAGATTGGGTTCTATAGCTTTAGGCTGACAACCAGTCTACCGCAGAAAGCAATGGCAACCTACTGTGAGATAATGTTCTGCCCAGTCAGTCATGTATGGCACTTAACTGACTATGTGAAAAGTACGCGTTTTGACTGATAGGCCTTATATGTTATGCCTTGAAAAGAGGAAAGGTTTATCCTCTTATTATGAAAGATTAAAGAATTTAACATCCGTTTTAAAATATCAAATGATGAAGATTTTACTTAAACAAGCTTAGTGTCTGTAGCTTTTCGTTTTTAATAAACTAAAATTTTTAAATATAAAAATAATTCATAAATTGTTCTTCTGTTAACTTCAGGTGCACCTAGCTACCTGTCAGGGCGCATCAGTGCGCCCGGGCGGGTCGGTTTTGAAACACTGGACAGCAGGAACGTTCTTCGCATTCCAACACAAAATTTCCACTTTTGGATGTAGCGCACTATTCACGAACATAACTCTCAGCTATGGCACCGTCTCCCTAAACGGCACATTTCTTGTTTTGTTGTTTTGTACAAAGTTTTTCTTTCCTTTCTGGAAATAAAATAGAATGAAATGACGAAAATGTATCTTATTTTCGTTCATTTTTGCTGGTTCGGGCTGTTGTCCTCATCTTTATTGCCATATTCACAACATTTCGGCCGTTGCACTCTCTTGCCTTCTCCATGTGGTATTAGCTGAAATTTCAAATCGACCCCTTTATTTTGTTAGAAAATCTTTCGCTTTTTCAATGCACTTTCAGATGTTGATATCACATATTCTGTCCACTAATAAAAATTTTCTAGATAATTGCCTCCGCCTTTTGTATTCGGTTGTGTTTCTCGTTTCGTGTTTAAAATATGTCGAGGCCAGCTGGATGGATTCAGATTAAACTTTTAGGGATGATTGGCTTCAGAACTGACACGAACTAATTCAATTTTGGATTCGATCCACTACGGTATAAAGTTTCTGTGTTATTTATCCTGTTTTATTAATAAAATTTAATTTTTGCCTTTAAAATGCCAAATACTAAATTATGCCCCTCTAGATCATTTTAAATACTGAATGACCTCCACTGCTTTATTTTATGTGCGCATTCAATTTTGAGAGCGGTTGAGTTCATTTTTTTATTCGCACTCGTAAGAGTCATCAAGTTCATTGCAGTTATTCTTTCTCATTCGATAATCACCTCTTCATAATCGCTGAGATGACGTCGGTATTGCCTTGGCGGAGGTTTGCGGTCTTTGACTACTCTTTCTAGTTAAGCTTGGTTTGATTTTGGTGTGTCCCATTTGTAGTTCACATCTTTAGCTGTCCCTTTTGCTCACAACCATATATTCTGCCTTATTTTTAGTCTTTTTACTTTCCTTTACTGCCTCTTGTAATCTAATTTCTGTTACTGCTGTCAACACTGTGTCATTTGCATACATTTTTACCAAAAAAGGAAGCGAAGCATATGTAAAGGTACACCTGATTGATCAAAAACTTAACTCACCTAAACGTATTTACAACAGGAATGACGATATTAATTTGAATAAATTGCGTAATAATCATAATGATATTTCAAATATAAAACAATATCTTTTTTAATTTATTAACAAACGAGGCACTGAGAAGTCATTTAGTTATAATCAAGTTTTTCTATAAGATTTGGCACAAGACATTTCAAATATGAAAGCTACGTTTTACTTTTATAACGTGGCACAATCGCAATCAGGCTTCATGTCCCCCAAGTTTAGTTTACGAGTTTGAGTTTTGTTTAACGGCATATCTACCTCTGTGGGTTATTTAATGCCAAAAAAGATGGGGTTTTCAGGTATTTTTTTAATGTTCGATTATAGCGAAAAGGTTGATTTAGTCAGATTTTAATTATTTTTTTTGTTTTTATTCGCTTTTATTTTAGAAAACTGAAATGTCTTTTAGCTTTGTATTCAAAAATGTTTTGCTGAGAATATTTTTTCCTTTCAAAAAATGTGTTATGGTAATAATGTTTTCTTCAAAAATGTATTTTGGTAATATTTTTCCTTCAAAAATATATATTTTTCTACAAAAGTTTATCTTTATGTATTTAATTATATAAAAGTGTATTTTTATATTTTCATAGTTTGGGGGTTAACTATTTACCCATAGCTGGGACACTAACAGGTGCTACCACTCCGGGTTAGGGTGGATCTGAGAACAGCAATTAAGAGGTGGTTCCATGTTCCTCACAACCTCTACATAAGATAACTGAGCTACAAAATTCAGTCAGTTAAATGTCATACGGGATACACGCCTGGACGATCATGTCTCTAAGGATGATTTTCTCGGAGTAGGTTTTCATTGTTTTCTGCGGTAAATTGGTTGCTAACCAAGGATATAGAATCTAATCTGTCCTGCTATTTAACTCATGGCTGGAGGAAGAAGCGACGAATTCATACCTTTCCCAAGGGTATTGCGCGTATGTGAGTGCAACAAATTCAACTAGAATTCGAACTCGGCTCTCCGATTTCTCGTTCCGAGCCGATATCTACTGCACCACAACGCACAGTAGGACTAAATAATACTTTTACAATATATAATAGACATTTCATTAGGACTAGATTTTTTTTTATAAAATGTTCTTTCAAATTTTGGGTTATTTTCTTCAAAGCTATACTACGCAAATTTTAATTCTATAATGTGCAAGTTTTATTTTATAAAATGTTCTTTCAAATTTTGGGTTATTTTCTTCAAAGCTATACTACGCAAATTTTAATTCTATAATGTGCAAGTTTGATTTTATAAAATGTTCTTTCAAATTTTGGGTTATTTTCTTCAAAGCTATACTACGCAAATTTTAATTCTATAATGTGCAAGTTTGATTTTATAAAATGTTCTTTCAAATTTTGGGTTATTTTCTTCAAAGCTATACTACGCAAATTTTAATTCTATAATGTGCAAGTTTGATTTTATAAAATGTTCTTTCAAATTTTGGGTTATTTTCTTCAAAGCTATACTACGCAAATTTTAATTCTATAATGTGCAAGTTTTATTTTATAAAATGTTCTTTCAAATTTTGGGTTATTTTCTTCAAAGCTATACTACGCAAATTTTAATTCTATAATGTGCAAGTTTGATTTTATAAAATGTTCTTTCAAATTTTGGGTTATTTTCTTCAAAGCTATACTACGCAAATTTTAATTCTATAATGTGCAAGTTTGATTTTATAAAATGTTCTTTCAAATTTTGGGTTATTTTCTTCAAAGCTATACTACGCAAATTTTAATTCTATAATGTGCAAGTTTGATTTTATAAAATGTTCTTTCAAATTTTGGGTTATTTTCTTCAAAGCTATACTACGCAAATTTTAATTCTATAATGTGCAAGTTTGATTTTATAAAATGTTCTTTCAAATTTTGGGTTATTTTCTTCAAAGCTATACTACGCAAATTTTAATTCTATAATGTGCAAGTTTTATTTTATCTTTTTAATCGGTATCACTCCAGGCAAGGAGTAAAACAAAAACAGAAGGAGTTACAGAGTGTGGAAGAATTAAGAACAAAAACAATGAGCAGAAACAGTAATGAGTAATCAGGAGTACAGTAGATAGTGATTGATATTGTATTTAAATTTTTGTAGATTAAAGTTGGATAAAAAGCCTGTAGAGAGTTCCACAAACGAGGTATCCGAAAAAGAATAGCTCTCAGCTTAGAACTTACAGTTACATCTAGGCAACCCAACTGTAAAATGATAAGATTTCGATGGGAAGAATATATAAAAGATCTTTTCCACGACAAGAGAGAGCAACCGATAATACGCAAAGATGATGACGGACCGGAAATATTAAAGTGTGAAGTGGAATCTGCAATAGTCAAACTGAATAGAAACAAAGCAGCTGGACCAGACGACATAGTCATAGTGTTGCTGATAGCCCTGGAAGAATTTGCTTTAGAGAAAATTACAGAAATAATAAATGAAATTTATAATAGTGGTGTAATACCAGATGACCTCAGCAAGTCTATCTTCATAGCACTACATAAGAAGCCAGGATCAAATGTGTGCGAACTCCACAGAACTATCAGTTTAATGAGCCATATAACAAAACTGATCGTCCGAATCCTGATGAATAGAGCGAGAAGCAGAATCAGGCCAGAGATAGGACAAGAACAGTGCGGTTTCGTCAAAGACACTGGAACAAGGAACCAGTCTAGTACTGTGCTTAAAGTCGAGTTACCATAGCGAAGAGCTCGTCCGAATGATTGCCATGAAAGTATTTAAAAGACACAGAGAAGTAACATTACGACTTTATAATAGTGAAGCCGACCTGCTAGATCAGGACCAATCATATTGCTGATACTTCTTCGGATTTTATCACGAAGCTCAAGTTAAATAGCAGGGGCGTCGGACCATATGTTACAGCAATATTCTAAGCATGAAAGAATGGTAGACATAGATATGTAAGCTAGATTCTAGTGATAAAAATCGTATCGCACGACACAGTGAACTTAGCAGCTGACCTATCAATGGATTCAATATATTTTTTTCACGTCATGTCAGCTGAGAACGTTAGCCTGAGAAATCTGTGGTTAGCATCAGCCAAGCTGATGGAATGCAGAAAAAGGTTTTTCGGGCGATTTTTTTCAAAGTAGTTTTGGAAGCGTTACAATTAACAAGCCCCCTTTGCCCCAGTTAACGAAGGACTTGAGGTCGTTTTGGATATCATCTACCATTTTGAATGATCAGCCTTACTTATCGAAGCGGGAGTAAATGGTTGTGTTAGCGTAGATGCCAAGTTGAGAGCTGATGTCATCGGAAAAGCTATTAATGAAAATTAAAACAGCAGAGGAACAAAGATGGAGCCCTGTGAGACATCTGTGTTAGTACGAAAGGATCTAGATGAGTGGCCGTTCAGGATAATCTTCATTTCGCGATTTGATAGGAAAGACTGGCTCAATTTAAAAATGTGTCCGGAGACGCCGTAATACAACCAACTAGGCTATAGCTGTATTGAAACATATTACTGGAGTTGTTTATTTCCTATGCTATTTCTTTTCAATTCTTAAAGAGCTTCATATCTAATTAATGATGAAGTGCCTTGAATTTAGAGTTTCAGCTGTTTTTTTTTGTTGTTTTTTTTACATTCTAATTTTTGTTTTGGAAATTAATTTTGAACGTCCTCACTCAACCTAAATCTAGGATGTCATGACATTTCCCAACGAAAAAAAAAACCTTTTATTTTTGCGCGGTTATTTATTTATTTTTTTACTTTTTAATTCAGTTCGGTACTCGTTGTTGGGCAATGAATTAATGTTTTCACCCTGAAAGATGTCCTACCCACTTCTATTGCTTTTGATAAAGTGGCGTTCTGGAACATGGACTGGAGGTTTGACTCATCTGGTCCGATCTCTAAAAGATACTAACTCGAAAAACAAGTTAATCAAGTTTTCAAATATTTTGCTGACTAGTCAGAAGAAAGAGAGGCGGGGGTTAGGTATTTGGGGTTGAAAGGATGCCTTTTTTTGACCACACCCAGATTAGGAATCCAAAATAAATTTAAACTGAATAAATGTCTAGGTTCTATGTTAAGAAAATAAAAAAAAGAATGAACACATTGATTGCCAACCATGAGAAAAATTATAACACCGACTACGGATTACTTTACGCTTGGCTTTTTTTCTGACACATTTTCCATTCAGAGATTGGCTTTCTACGGTTTAACGCTTTGCAGGTTATTGAAAAACAGAAAATATTTTTTTAATTGTAAGAATTCTTTTTTGAGATAATCATGGTTTAGTGATACAAGTGTTGTTAATCAATCCATAGCTGGGTGTAGGAAAAGTGAATTCATGCCTTTCTCAAGGGTATTTTCGCGTAAGTGAATATAACAAACTAAACAGGACTTGGAACTCCGTTCTCCGATTAACAATCATAGTTTACAGCACTTAGTATTTCCATACAATCACCAATATAGGTACTGCCTAGGTTTGACATTGATTAACTCTAGTGAACATACAGGAACCGGAATTTCAACGTGATAGTAAGGCCTAAGAGCAATAAACAGTTTTAGTACTAACACAATGTTAAAATTTCAGTTGAAGATATAAATTAAGTCATCATTTTTTATTGCCTAAGTTGGCTGTTATAAAATTGGTGTTTGAAGTCAGGTTTCATAGTTGATCTCTGATAGCCAACGTGTTAAACAGTGGTTCAAGTTGTAATATTTGAATTTCGTAGGTGAGATGAAGCATAGTTAATTATTATTACCGAGATGAACCTGTGTAAATTCCATAGACGTAGACAATCACCTGTCTCTGCTCTTCTCTCATTCAGTTTGTATAAACTTTTGTATATTTTCATTCCCCCCCCCTCTCTCTCTTACTACTTCTAATCTTCCTTGCTTGTACATATCTTTATCCAAATATTAAACCGTAGATTAGTTTCATCTAGCAACAAGAAATAAGGAGACTAAAAATACACAGGATGTCTATAAACACATTTAAAGTGACCTCAAGTCACCTTTCTTTTCAGATTAACACATTAGTATTCCTAGTGTCGTCGGGTCCTGGGCATGACGGTAAACTGCATCTGGCAGCAAGGCCATTGATTGGAAGGTTGTGAGAAGCATGGAACCACCTCTTAATTGCTGTTGTTCCCAGGTCCACTCTGACTCGGAGTGGTAGCACCTGTTAGGGTCCCAGCTATGGGCAAATAGTTAACCTCCAAACTGGGTCAAAACACTATGAAAGTATAAAAATACACTTTTTATATAAATATACTCATAAAAATAAACTTTTAAAGAAAAATATATAGTTTTGAAGGAAAAATATTACCAAAATACATTTTTTGTCGGGAAAGCAGACTTGTGGAAGGGAGTTCCACAGGCAGGAAGCGCGAGAAAAGAAGCTGTTGGAGTAGAATTTACGGTTACATCTTATCTGTTTAACTGTAAAAGGGTGGGACCTAGTTGCTAATCTAGTATCTCGTGTAAATTCGTGCTTAGGCGGCACCAGTGATCTAAGCTCATCGGAGCAGAAGCCATGAAAGTACTTGTAGAAGAGGCACAGGGAAGCCACATCACGCTGGTGAGAGAGTGGTTGCAGCCGGTCTGCCAAGTCAGTATCAACCACGTTACAGATCCTCCTTTGTATTTTGTCAAGAAGCCCAAGGAGAGCAGCAGGGGCACCCGACCAGATATGGCAGCAATATTCAATACACGGGCGGATGGTAGATTTGTATATGTGCAGAATGGATTCAGGTGGGAAAAACTTCCAGGCCCTGCACAGAGAGCCGACTTTCATAGCAGGAGATGTGGCAATGGATTCGATATAGTCATTCCATTTGATGTCCGCCGAAAGTGTAAGGCCAAGGAGGCGTAGTATTTTACTCTCTGGGAGGCTATCCTCTCCCATGCGAATGGGAGTTAGATGCGATTGTCTATGGTGGTTAGTTGATAACAGCTTCGTTTTAGAAGCATTGAAATTTACTAGCCATTTCCTACCCCAGGCCACTACGGATTGGAGGTCCTTTTCAAGTACGGCAGCGAGGTTCGCTTTGTCGTCCATACCTGGTTTTTGATCGATGCGAGAATAGATTGTTGTGTCATCGGCATACATGCCAACTTGGGATATAATGGCGTTGGGGAGATCATTAATGTAGATCAGAAAGAGCGTGGGACCTAGGATAGAACCTTGAGGGACGCCCGCGTTCGTATCGTAGTTTTGGGAGGCATCGCGTAAAACATTCGATTAAAAGAATCAAACAAAAGAAATGACGTAACAACGCGTGACATGATAAAAAGTTGAAAACGTAGCGTAACTAAGTTGTGACACAAAGTCGAAAGTATGAGACACCCAGTGAGGATCGAACTCACTACTCAGTCATAAGTGACCTGACGAGACAAACCTGCTGACTATTGCACCACGTCGTGGTACCCCAGTAATGTATTTGTATGATGTGGCATCTCCTACCCCAATTTCATACAAAATTACTGTAGCGCTAGGGTATAGTGTGTGTGTGTGTGGGGGGGGGATCTAACTACGCCTAGTTGGGTGACATTTATTTTTTTAGGTCTTATCAACCCTTTGTAGGTTATTTAAGGCTGAAGCATATTTTGGACTCTTTTTTTTGTGGTGGTGGGGGACGAGTGAATATTGTCGTATAATTTTTTTGAGATAACCAAGTTTTTTTTCATGATGCAAGTTTTACTATTTAACCCATAACTGGGAGGAAGGAGAGCTGAAGTATTTGGAAGTAAACGCTTGGATGAAATACATTTCTAACTATATGAGTGTATTTATGTTTTTTTTTTTAAATCAAAGTCTGTCTTCAACCCAAACGAATTGGGAAAGAATACTTAAAAAATCTTAAGTTCGGACTGAAAAAATTATTTATAAAATGGCAAAGATTTTGACCACTAAACAAAATAATGAATTGAAAAGTTAGCTTAGGCATGAGAGAAGAGTCGTTGTAAAATTTTTAACTTTACATAAGTTTTGTTAACCCCTATGTAAACCAAATGGAAAATATAAACTGCATTTTATTTTAAGAATTTTGCCAGTCATAAGAATAGTAATAATAATAATAATAATAATAATAATAAACAAAATACGCATAAAATAGAAATGTTACCCTTTAAAACCGATTTTATAATACGTTTCTAAACACATTAAGTCCGTCTTTTGTTGCTTATAAGGCGTATTTTTCAAAATAAAATATCTCCCAGAACCACCCTGCGTCTTATAAACCGAAGTGACAGAGGTTATAAGTTTAGCGTGTGGGGTGATCGTCAGCTCTCGAATTACGTCCGATTCTGAGCCCTTAAAAGTAAAACAAGTAGAGTTCTTCAAAATTCAATTAATTATGCAGTTGAGATACTAGGATATTGACAGGAAACGAAATTCCCACTACAGTAGAGCCTTCTTTCCTTATTTGGTAATCTACTTTTTAACCGAGACATAATATTTTTTTAATCGTTTCACCCCAAGCAAGGCGGTAACGCTACTGATGCTTAGGGGGCTACATAAGAGAGAAAGATCAGATAGGAGGAGAGTATAGAGAAAAAAGACGAACCAGTTACAGGAGGTGTCAGAGAAAGAAGCAAGAGAAGGATAGGAATACAGGTGTGATGACAGTTGCAAAGGTAGAGAGAAAGGAAAAGATATACAGGGTGATGTAGAAAGAACTGGAGTCAAGTGGTTAAGAGACATTGCATTTAAATTCATGGAGGTTGTAGCTGTCAGAAAATCAAGAATATGGAAGAGAGTTCCACAGGCGGGAAGTGCGAGAAAAGAAGCTGATGGAGTAGAATCAAACTTAACCGTATTTCTGTATTCAAATTTACAAATATCTAAGTTAAATTAGTGCTCCTTCCTTGCTTGTGATGAATTCATCATAATTAGTGAAGATTTCAGACTTCAATAAGTTTAGGTTTCAGTCGTATTATTTATTTCAGTCGCATGATTTGTTTTCATGCCAAAATCTGCTATTCAGCGAGTAATAATGGGGGTAGTGTGAAGTACCAAGAAAAACCCTTTTCGATTTTTTCCTTCAAAATTTTGGAGGAAAGGGGCATCTAATGCACCGGAGCGTCTTATAAGCAGTGAAATACGGTATTATAAGTTTTCTACCTTCTGCCCATCGTTCCCAAAATGGAACGGTGCACATTAATGTGGGTAAGCTCAGCTGAGTAACAAGCTTGTGTTGTGCCCAACTTCCACAGTAGACGGAGAGGATGATTCATTTTAAAAAATCAGCAGTCGGAACCTTCACTTGAATACCAATGTGAATAGGTGAGTGATAATTCACGAATGCCGGCGAGCAGAACCCGAAGGAAGCTTGTCAGCGTTTAATACAGAGAAATTTTGATTGCGTTTAATAAATATCGGAATTAGATGCAGGAAGAGAATTAAGTAAAAGTTAATTATTTTCGAGAAATTACATTGATAGATAAGTTCTTAAGGAATCGAACTCGAATTTTAACATGAGGATGACTTAATATAACATTGTACGGCTCTGTACTTATCTGTATTCTCCAAATCGGGTGAACATTTCTTTTTCGACCAAAATCAAATCAATCAGACTAAATTGTTTACATAAAGACCTATTCATCGGATTCAAGTGTGATTTCTTAGGTGGAATAATTCCAAAGTAAAAGCCTTCATAAAGGAAAAATTTCGCCGATCAATGGACCGTGTGGTTTGTTAGCATAAAGATCTCTTCGCTAGTAGTCGGATAAGACGAATCATTTTCAGGAATAACGGCTATTAAAAAAAATCAGTCAAGTTACTAAGGGTCATGCGATTGTGAAATCAAAAAGCCAAATCATACGAATGCATAATTGGGGCACCTCGATCTGTTGTAATGGTTAGCAAATTGGTCTCGTTATATCAGCTGCGACTGAATAGTGATTTCTATCTACAAATGGTGTCCTATACTTCCAGTTGTGTGCCTCATCTAAGATAGAAAATCACCATACAAATACAAGTTGGTGAGTTTGGGTTGTTATATAATCAAAGCGAACTGACCAAAGTGAGCACTCTGCAAAAAGCTGTAGAGAGGGAAGAGACGTGCCAGACAAGGCAAGACCAGACTGTAACAGCAAGCCGAATTTTCTCTCACGTAAAAGGGGATTAACCGACAGACAACTGTTGTTCTGTCAACCTGATAGCGATTCAAATTTGAGACTGACAAACTATAAATTGAAAACACCTATATGCACACCATCGAGAATAAGCGACATTTTGTTAATATCTTGCTGTGTGTGTGTGTTTATGCCTCCATTTTATGCCATATTAGAGAAAGAGAAAGAGGAAATACTCCAGCGATGGGAAGAATACATAAAGGATCTCTTTTGCGACAAGAGAGAACAACCGAGAATACACAAGGAGATGGATGGACCGGAAATACTAAAATCCGAAGTGGAAGCTGCAATGGCCAAAATGAACAGAAACAAAGCACCTGGCCAAGATGGCATAGTGATAGAGCTGCTGACAGCCTTAGAAGAATATGGCATAGAAAAGATTACCGACATAATAAACGAAATTTATAGCAGCGGAATAATACCAGACGACCTATGCAAGTCGATATTTATAGCGCTGCCGAAGAAACCTGGTGCAAACGAGTGCGAACTACACAGAACTATCAGCTTAATGAGTCACATTACAAAACTGATTGTCAGAATCCTGATGAATAGAGCGAGAAGCAGAATCAGGCCAGAGATAGGGCAGGAACAGTGCGGGTTCGTCAAGGACACTGGAACAAGGAACGCCATATTCATGATTAGGATGCTCTCTGAAAGGGCATTACAAATGAAGAAAGACTTGTACCTATGCTTTGATTACGCGAAAGCATTCGACAAAATACGACACAAAGAATTGATGGAAATGCTAGGCAACCTCGACATTTTCGGCAAAGACATAAGAATAATCAAGAATCTCTACTGGCAGCAAACGGCCTGCATTCGGTAGCCTTGCCTTTCATTTTTGCTAAAACGCAAGGATAAAAGAAGCTGTTTCATTAATTTTTAGCGATAATCCCTTGAATTTTTTCAGTAAGACAAATCTACTTCAATAAGGGATCAAGTTTATTGGTATACACGTTAAGAATGCCCGAGAAAGCATTGCCGAGAAAACTATGAAAATAATGCAATTACTAACTCTAATATGCCACGGAATTAGGGCATTTAATTCACTGAATGTGTAGAGGCCTTGGCTATGTTTATCAAATTGGATTTGTGCTAAACACAACCGAAATCCCCACAATTTAAAATATCAGAAGGTTGAAAGAATAAAAGTGTTCTGTTTGTAAAAGAAATGGAATTTTATTAACTGAACAGAATAAAATCAATTTTAAAGAAGTGAAATTCTTAACTATGTAAATGTTCAAAGAGAAAATGTAGCACAAATTTAAAGGAATCAAGAGTTCGTAGTTGTAAAGTAGTAAGTTCTAGTTGTGTGTATGCAAACATTAACAGGATAGTAATGAAGTCTGTGTTCCTTTCCTTTTTTTATGGTCGGCGAGAAAGTGAAAAGGAAGGTAAAGCAATAAAGGAAAATGGTACTCATCGGCGTTCAATTGTTTCGAAATCAGTTGAAAATGTCTTGCCGTTGTTGTTTCTTTGACAGCGAGTGACTGAAGAAGAAGAAAGAAAAATTAGAAGGGAGGAAGAACGAATGTCAACGAGACATGACAGGTTCGGCGTCTTGAAATTTCTCCTTTACATTGTGGCGATGTCCTTATCAGATTCCTGCTTCCATCAGACAATCTTTGGCCGATCGAGAAACGTGGATAAGTAGTGAAATCAGGTCACGTGATCGGCTCCAACCGCAAACCCATTTTTTTTTTTGGTGTTAAGAGAGTTTGACTGGGGTCATAGTTCAGTATGTTATTTCTTGTCCAATCAGAATCCAGAATCTTAATTTTCACACCGGCTTGTGAAATTTCCCTGATCCGTTTTCTTTACAAAATGTTTTCAGTCATTCTGATCTAATTTTGTGAGTGTGCAAATCTACTTTTTGTGTTTCAGTTAATTGTTGTTGATATAGGATTTGTATCCTATAAATGCTTCCTTCCACTATTTTCTATAAGTGGCCAAATTAAAAGTAGATCGGCCTAGTTACGTAACTTGTAAGAAAGGTTCATTTTTGCAGGAACGCTATTGACCGTTTAGATAAGGAAATGTTCCGAGAATTAGAATATATACGTTTTTAAAAGAGAACAATAGGAAGGAGAGGAACGCTTCATGTTTTGATATTACAATTTAAATAATGACCTATATAAACAAACAAATATACAGTATTTGTAAAACCAGCCAACAAATACTTTCAAAATGATTGCTTTTTCAGACAGAAATATGACGCACAGAATGCGTCAATACAAAGAAAATTTTAAAATTGCTGAGAGAACATTTTTCTTACCTTTTTAATGGCTAGATTCAAAAATTGTCTTCAGTTCCACATTAAAATCTTACAACCAAATGAAAAACAAAATTAAAAAGTTTATCTTATAAATTTGCTTTCTGTTCAGTTTTCGTCTTGCGTATTCTTGCGTGGCCGAGTGATTAGAACGTTCGGTTTTTGACTCTGGAGACCCGGTTTCGAATTTCACTATAGTCGATTTGTCATGAAGGTGACTTCTTAATGTTATCAGTCTGGATGGTTCGATCCCAGCAGTACCTTTATAGAAAATACCTGAAGATCCAAGCCTTTTGAATGAATGAACTGGGTGCTGTTCGATAGCATGAAGTCACAAGTCATCGTGATCGAGTGTTTGGGTGTGCTGTCCTTGTTCAGACGAGTTGTTCACGCTAGATGACCGTTCACTCTCCCAAAAACGGTTACTAAGTTCCGGTAAGCATAGTTGCAGCATAAACCACAGGTGGGTTCCGTGAGCGTTGAACAAAAACAGATCTGTTTGAGCAGGTGTCTACAACGAGGATTAGCTAGCCTTCCTAGTAGACGGGCATCCTCGGACACGAGTGACCAGCCATTTAGATTCAGAATTCTTGCGCTGGTTCAAGTTCTTAGCATTCAAACTTTTTTTTTTATTAAAGTTCCCCCAATACGTGGCGCAAAAGCCACTCAGTCAAAGCGGAGGGTTAATGAATGAAGAAATAGAAAGGGAAAATTATGAGGATAATTAACGATTTACTTTTGACTTGAAGATTGAAGTCTTCAGGGAAGCATCCACGTGGAAGTCTATTTCACAAAGTAGTGGCAATTGGGAAAAAGCTTATAAATGGAATACATTAGAAACAAAATAATTCTACTCTAAACTGTTAGCTACTGAGCTCATCTGAACGTTTGTCATGAAAATAGCGATGGTGTAGCGATAGACTTGCAACTTTGCGTCTGTGTGGAAAGAGACTGTAAGGTGGAAAACAGGTAATCCGCTACAAGATGACACAGACTATTTTGAACTGAAGGCTGGAAAGTGAGGATTCGGTAGTTCCAGTCCAGATAAAACCAAGATCCTCAATATTTGGGCTAAGCTGACTCTTGTAAAAATCATTGGTTAGACTTGCTTACTCAGCCCTATTTTATTTAAGATAGGGTACAACAATCGTTCGGTTCACACACCTTCCTGGTCTTTTGAAAATCAGTAGAGATTTTATGCCTTGTTTCTTGTTTAATATTGGGTTCCCGGTTATGTTTTAAGCTTTTTAATTATGTAACCCTCTATCTCGAGTTGTTCTTAGGCCTTGTACAAGGTGAATATTATTGTAAAACAAAAGTATTTCTGAAAGATTACATTGTTTTACTTAGAGGCACGCCTGAGCAAAACCTCCTAGATTATTGGTGTTGTGAACATAGCTTGAACCAACGAAGCGAATCCCAATTGAACTGTTTGAATAAATGAGATTTTGATAATATCACATATGAGTATTAAAGCGATTTTGACACTTATTTGCTCAAGCTAGTAAATTAAGCGTTAAAAAAAAACTAATCTTTATCTAGAATTTTCGGATATAAATTTTTTGAAAAAAAAAATTGAACATCGGATAGGTTGCGGTAGTGGTAGTCCAACGGTAAAATATTGAACTTAAAACGAATCCTGTCGAATAAACTCGTCAGATCCAGACTCTCATATGGAGATCATGCATGGTTTCCAACACTTGCAGCAAAAGAAGAATCTGCAATGTTATTGGTCCTGATCTGGCATCTCATCTTCCCCACCACTGTAACGTAGTTTCTCTGTGCTTTTTCTATAAACGCTTTCATGATAATTGTTCTGATGAACCTTCTTCTATGGTACACGGACTTTATGCAATTTTGCATCACTTAACAGTAGAAATGGATAGATGTAACCGAAAGTTCTATGCTAACAGTTTCTTTTTTAGCATTTCTCTCTTGTGGAATTCTCTTTCGGCTCCTTGTTTTCCAGTCAACTTTAATTTTGAAAATTTTAAATGCAATGTCAGTCACTGTTTTCTGTCTACTTAATTCCTCTTTCATTGTTCTCGCTTGTTAATGATGTTTTTTTGTTTTCTTATATTATTTCATACTTAGTAATCCCTTGTGTCTTAGCGGCTTTATTGTCTTGCTTGGGGTGGGAAAATGATTAAAAAATGCTGAAACTATTCTCTGTATACAAACATTTTTTAAAAATTAGTGATTAAAAATGGCTTCGAACGAATAAATACTTTAATCTTAAAAATAAAACAATTCTACGCCATCAGCTTATTTTCTCGCACTCTCCACCTGTCGAATTCCCTTCCGTTTACTTGCTTCCCCGACAGCTACAATCTCTAAGAATTTAAATTTAAAGTTAAGTCATCTCCTATCTCACTAACCTGCATCCTCTCTCTCATGCTCTTTTCTCCGTCCACTCCACTCTCACCAGTATTCTCACCCTTCTTATACACACTTCCTGACACCCCCTATAACCTGTTGCTCTTTCACATAACTTTCCTCTTATGTAAACCCCTGCACAACAGTGGTCGTAAAAGGCTTGCTTGGGGCGATATAATTACAAAAAAACAAATCCTTCATCAGATTATATAGCCTAGCGCTACATAATCACAAACAAAGAGAGCTTTATTAAGTAAAGTAAAACATAAAACATTTTCAGCAATTGCAAGAACAAAATTGAGAAAGACATGTAACTAGAAATGAAAATAATGACAGTCAAAATTTTAGCTTTACACACTACCAAAAACAAAAGGTTCGGAAAGAAACGCCCATCAATACTTGACAGAGAGATAGCAGTGTACTTAAGAATTTTAACTTCCCGAAATTTTTTTTAGCCCCCCTTCCTCTCCAAAAGAGAGATTTTATAAATTTTAACCGAGAGTAATGCTACTTGGTTTATAACTTCAGAATATTTCCTGTATAGGAGCGGATAATTGCTCCAGCATTTTCACCATCTGTAAGATTAGTACACAAATAACACGAATCACACATCTAAACTTATTTATAAATGGAACTTTGTCTGTGTGTGTATATGTGTGTGTGTGTATCCGTTACCTATAGACTCCGAAACGGCTGAACCGATTTTCTTGAAAACTTACACAGTTGTACTATAAGCGTCTGCAAGTGTTCTTAGCTAGGTTTTGTGTCGAGGTACCCCCGATAAATATCGATTATCGAAAAAATAGAAGGAGTAGTCCGATTTTAATCAAATTTGATACACTCATAAACAAAGACATAAGACACGATATTCAGAAGTTTTAAGGTTGCAGATCTTACAATAGTACAGAAAATCGATTATATATATATATATATATATATATATAAGGCAAGATGTTTGTGTGTATGTCTGTTTATCTGCCCGTATGACCTTTATACACATCGACAATTTTTATCTGATTGTCACAAAACTTCACACAAATATTATTTAGGCTGAGTGAGCTCCAGGACCATGGATTAGTTTTAAAGCTTTCATTACACCTGAGCAACGCCGGGCTATACTGCTAGTGTTTATTAAATGTAATAGAAGATATACAAAGCTTACTTTTCGTTTATGTTAGTTGAAGACATGTTCATTAGAATTCTCTTCCATACAAATTCTTCTATGTGCGCTGTCCTTTCAGGACGTAGGCGATCATAGCTTTCCACGTCTCCCTATTACCTGGTGGCTCTTAGCACGCCTTCTCCTGTTACACCATGCAACCCTCGTTCCATCATCCACCTGATTAGGTCCTTCAAATATGTTATCCACTGCTTTCCCCTGTCTTTTTTTTCTCTCTCTATCTGGCCTGTTAGTATCAGGTTCGCCAAGCCCACTTTTCTCATTGCACGTCCCAGGAACTTCAGCTGTCTCTTCCTGATGCTGAGTATTGATTTACTTTTGGTTTCATCATTTTCAAAACTTCATCATTGCTCACATGATCAATCCATGATATCCGTAGCTTCCTTCTGTAGAACCACATTTCAGTTGCTCAGTTTTTCCTTCATCTTCGATGACGTGCATTCATAATAGGTCAGTCAGTTAATTGCAATAAGTGATACATGCTTGTGCGATCGTGTCTTGAAAGAGATATGGCTGTCTAGGCAGAAGATTTTCCCTCAGTAGGTTGCCATTGCTTTCTGTGGTAGACTAGTTACCAACCAAGGCTATAGAAACCAATCTGTCCAACCTAAAACCAGGGGCGAAAGAGATGGATTAATACCTTTCCCAAAGGTATTTGTGCAGAAGTGAATTCATAGACATCTACATTAAATATTAGTTGCTTGCGTTAAAGAAACTATTTAAGGCGGCTTCCAAAAGCTTTTACACTTTTTTTTCACCAATTCGACCCAAACAAGGTGACAATGTTAGTAAAAGCATAAGGACCTTCTCGGAGTGAAAGAGAATGATAAGACTTCAGAGGGACCCGGGAACCCCATTCTTAAAAGGGATACTGTGAGGGCGCCGCCCCTATCGGACTACATAATGGACTGTTCCCATTGCTATATATAGCAATGGTGGATTCTCTACAGAGAGAGTAGTGGAGAGTCGTACGGGTTCGTACAGAGTCACTTGAGAGTCAGTGCGAGAGTTAGACACACTTTCGGTGGCGTACCGGAAGTAATCACTTATACCCACGTCTTACGACGGATTGGACTATTGTATCTCTACTATTGTAAATACTACTAATTCACTTCTGTACTTACTAACCGTCTTTCCGCGGAATACAACTTATATTCTGATTCTGTTGTTGAGTTATTCATTTACACTTGGCGACATAACAGATACAAGGGATAAACCTCTACTCCTGCTACAAAAAACAGGATAGAGTGCGAGCTGGACGATAAGCAAATCTATCTACTCCTATTGAGAAAAAAAATTAAGTAACAAACAGTAATAATAAATATTAGTAAAGATGTGCATTGTGGTGCGATGGATATTGACTCGGAAAGACAAATCGGGGGAGCCGAGTTCGAATTCCAGTTGAATTCGTTGCATTCACTTACGCACAAATACCCTTGGGAAAGGTATTAATCCGTCTGTTCCTTCCAGTTATGGGTTAAATAGCAGGACAGATTGGGTTCTATAGCCTTGGCTGGCAACCAGTCTACCGCAGAAAGCAATTGCAACCTACTGCGGGATAATTTACTGCCTAGTCACTCATGTCTCTTTCGAGACATGATCGCCCAGGCGTGTATCACATATGGCACTAAACTGAATAGTAAATAATATTTTCCAGTTTAGGCAGAAATGTTAGAAGTATAGAATTGAAGGAGTCCAAAATCTCAACGGGAAACAAGTGGATAAAACCTCTACTCCAGTTCAAAAACGTCCTTTAAACATAAGTAAATATCTGTTAACTCGTAAAAATATTCCAGTGCCTGCGGAAATGTATTTCTTTCAAAAAGTTTGGTGATGAGAACGTGGCGTTTTTAATTTACTAGCAGTATAGCCCGGCGTTGCTCGGATGTAATGAAAGCCTTAAAACTAATCCATGGTCATGGAGCTCAGACTCAGCCTAAAGAATATTTGAAATAATAAAATAATTGCGACAATTTACCAATCGCAACTAATATATATATATTATATATATACTAGCAGTATAGCTCGGCGTTACTCGGGTGTAATGAAAGCTTTTAAACTAATCCATCTCAGACTCTTTGGACGTTGGTACGAAAGACTAAAAAGCAATAGTTGTTTCCAGTTAAAGCGAAACAGTAGACTGAAAGAAAAATGAATGAATGTAAGTCAAATTTTGATTTCCTGGTATCGATATCAAATTTTCTGTTGTAAGAACTGCAACCTTGAAAATTCTGAATATCGTTTCTTATGTCTTTGTCTATGAGTGTCTCAAATTTGATTAAAATCGGACCACTCCTTCTATAACCCGATTTTTTCGATTATCGATTTTCCATACTTACCGGGGGTACCTCGACACAAAACCTAGCTAAGAACACTCGTAGACGCTTATAGTACAACTGTGTAAATTTTCAAGAAAATCGGTTCAGCCGTTTCGGAGTCTATAGGTAACGGACACACACACACACACACAGACAAAGTTTCATTTATAAATAAGTTTAAATTAGATTTTTGTTAGTGTCATAGTTTTTTTTGTGCTGGAAACTTAAGTTTTCATACAACAGTATAAAAGATTAATAAAAATATTTTTAAAACTTATTTTTAAGGTCGCTTTGACGCGGGATTGAGCTTAACTCTTTGACCATTACTACAGAGTAGTGAGTTCATGTCTCACTAGGTACCTCATAATTGTTGCACTATCGAAAACGAAGCTAAGCTTAGTAAATAACATCACTTCCTAGATTATTTATCGGATTAGAGGCGATAATTAAGCAATGTTCAATTCCAAGGAGTCGTTCCCAAATCAGTAGCTTCTTCATGTTACCTTAATGGCAAGAAAAAAAAAGAGGTTGGTGGGAGATCACTGTTGCTGTTCCTTTAACTAATAAACTATTGCTAGTATTTACACATAGTCACTGCACTGGGACACAAGAACATATTTTTAATTGTCTGTGTTGAATTACCGCCTGTATGAAGTTTATACAGCAAGCGACGACGAACAGGGCACACATTACTTTTGTTGTCTCACATGGAGTGAGATGTTAACCATAAAATATAAATGACACACCCAAAGTAATAATAGGTAAGGTTTTTTTGTGCTATTTAACATTAATTTCAGAGTAGAAGTGCAAATTTTTACACTTCGAACGCGGCTTGACTTGCAAATATTGTTCGGATAGCATAACGGATATCGTCGCCTAAAGTGGAATAAGCGAATCGAGTTGAAATTCCCTGCTCGTCTGTTGCGTTCAATTAAAAAGAAAATACAAGAATTCGTTTCTTCCCCTTTACTCAAGTTATGTATTAAGTAGTGGATTAAACAAGGCTCCCTTGTAATAAGTGGTAACCAATTTAAGAGAAGAAAAGTGCCGAATTTAAAACCATAGAGAAGTCAACGAGAAACTACTCTACTATATTTCCTAAGAGGTCATGGCCATTTACAGGAAATAAAGAAATCTCAGAGAGAGAGAGAGACGATTTCGAATTCAAAAACATGGAGAAAGCAATGGGAAACCATGCCATTATCTTTTTAAAGAAGTCATGACAATTCACAGATAATATAAAAAGGAATCTTGGAAAAAGACTACAATGAATTCAAAATGACGAAGAAAGAAAACGCAAACCATGTCACCATCTTTTCCAAGCAGTCATGACAATTCACAGATAATATAAAAAGGAATCTTGGAAAAAGACTACAGTGAATTCAAAATGACGAATAAGGCAAACGCAAACCATGTCACCATCTTTTCCAAGCAGTCATGACAATTCACAACTAATATAAAAATTAATCTTGGAAAAAGACTACAGTGAATTCAAAATGACGAAGAAGGCAAACGCAAACCATGCAACCATCTTTTCCAAGCAGTCATGACAATTCACAGATAATATAAAAAGGAATCTTGGAAAAAGACTACAGTGAATTCAAAATGACGAAGAAAGAAAACGCAAACCATGCAAACATCTTTTCCAAGCAGTCATGACAATTCACAGATAATATAAAAAGGAATCTTGGAAAAAGACTACAGTGAATTCAAAATGACTAATAAGGCAAACGCAAACCATGCAACCATCTTTTCCAAGAAGTCATGACAATTCACAGATAATATAAAAAGGAATCTTGTAAAAAGACTACAGTGAATTCAAAATGACGAAGAAGGCAAACGCAAACCATGTCACCATCTTTTCCAAGAAGTCATGACAATTCACAGATAATATAAAAAGGAATCTTGGAAAAAGACTACAGTGAATTCAAAATGACGAATAAGGCAAACGCAAACCATGTCACCATCTTTTCCAAGCAGTCATGACAATTCACAGCTAATATAAAAATTAATCTTGGAAAAAGACTACAGTGAATTCAAAATGACGAAGAAGGCAAACGCAAACCATGCAACCATATTTTCCAAGCAGCCATGACAATTCAAAAATAAATGAAGGAAAGGAATCTTAGAAAAGAACTATTCTGAATTCAAAATCACAAGGCAACGGTAAACAACTATTATTTTCTACCTCGGCGTGGTGTAATGGTTAGCAAGCTTGTCTTTGCTCGAACCTATTACAACTGAGTAGTGAGTTCGATCCTCACTGGGTACCCTATACATTTAGAGTTGTACCACATCTAAGTGGCGCTTAGAAAACTATTATTTTCCCCAAGAATGCATGATAATTAAAAGAAATTACTTTCCGAATAAAAAAATATTTTAAAGAATGTGTCATTTAATAAACATGACAAAAATAGGATAGGCTCCTTCATCTTAAACATAATTTCTTTTATGCTGAAACAACGTAAAACAATGGGTGTTCAGTACAGGTTAGTTTGTTTTTGTTTGCGGTTCATCTACCCTTTTTAGGTTAAAGGTGAAATATATTTTGGATTGTAAGAATAATTGTTTTTGGCGAGTGAATATTGCATAACATTATTTTAGAGATAAGAATGATTTTTTCAGATAAAATTTCTTCTATTTAACTCTTAGCTGGGATTTAGTGAGATGGATTAATAATTTACAGTAATACAAGAAGCCAGAACAAGGTGCTATGAGCTAGAAATGCGAAGGAAGAATTATTTAATTAGAAATTGAGGTTACATCCAGCATTTCCAACAGTAATATCATGAGACCGAGTAGACAATCCAGTACTGCTCTTAAATCTGTGAAGTCTTTTTTGTTTTATTTCAACGAGCATTTAACGTGGGTGGATGTCGTCATTCTTTGCAGATAGACTGTTCAAAAGTTCTAACAAAAGACAAATAGATCCAGCGTTTTCAACAGAAAAATGGTATGAAAAAACGAATTAATCTATAGAAATCGATATACAGTTATCGAATTATGTTTATCTTCTCAGATTTCAGAAATGTATGTCTCGAATTCCAATTGAATTCCTTGCATTCACTTGCGCACAAATACCCTTGGGAAAGGTATTAATCCGTCTCTTCCATCCAGTTATGGGTCAAATAACAGGACAGATTGGGTTCTATAGCCTTGGTAGGCAACCAGTCTACCACAGAAAGAAATGACAACCTACTGCGGGATAATCTTCTGCCCAGTCGGTCATGTCTCTTTCGAGACATGATCGCCCAACGCGTGTATCACGTATGCCACTCAACTGACTGACTGATGTCTCGGACATAAGTTATATATATTATTTCAACTTTTCGTTACGAAATCATCAGAACTGCTTTGATATGAAGATACATTGCAAAAATGGTCGCCTGTTCCTGAGAATGTACATCTCTTCAGAACCATTTGTATTTCTTCAACATCCACTGAACCGACCTGTGGTTTATACTGCAGCTATGATGAGCAAACTTAGTTACAATTACCCTGGCGGGTTACATACGATTTTGAATTTGGAGTTGTCCTTCTCCTGTACTGGTTGTCAATCACAGCTAGAGAATCTTGAGTTTGAGTTTTGTTTAGCGGCATATCAACCTCTGTAGGTTATTATTTAATGCCAAAAAGGTGGGATTTTAAGTTTTCTTTTTAAATGTTCAGTTCTAGTGAGAAGATTGATTTTCGTCAGATTTTGATGAGAATTTGTGGTTTTTATTCTCTATTTTAGAAAACTGAAAATGTCTTCCAGTTTTGTATTCAAAAATATTTTGCTGAGAATATTTTTTTTTCTTTAAAAATGTGTTATAGTAATAATTTTTAAGTGTATTGTTGGTAATATTTTTCCTTCAAAAATCTATATTTTTCTATAACAGTCTATTCTTTTGTATATATTTCTGTAAAAGTGTATTTTTATACTTTCATAGTGTTTTGACCCCAGTTTGGGAGGGTTAACTATTTGCCCATAACTGGGACCTAACAGGTGCTACCACTCCAGGTCAGAATGGACCCGGGAACAACAGCAATTAGGAGGTGGTTCCATACTCCTCACAACCTTTCAATCAGAGGTCTTGTTGCCAGATGCAGTTTATTGTCATATCCAGGACCCTAGAGAATCTTGTCTACCCTGCTATTTACTTCATACCTCAGATGAGAAAAGATGGATTTATGCATTTCCCCAAGAAACATTTTAACATGAGAATGCACTTAGTATGTAATCCTTCACAACGGTCTAATACAGTAGAAAAAGTAAGTTCATCGGCCAGAAGGATGTGCATATGGTGTAATAAATAACAATTCGGAATGTGAAATCGGAGAGACAAGTTCGAATTTCAGTTGGATTCGTTACATTCTCTTACGCTCAAATATTACTGGTAATCCATCCCGTCTCCACAATCTATGGGTTAAATCGTAGGACTTTATCTGCAAAATAATTATTGTTATTCTAAAAAAATGGTAATTTAATATTCGCTTAGATAATAAAAGAGCTATTGTTACAATCCAAAATATGTTTCTGTTTGAAATAACACACGAAGGGTTGATAAACCGTAACCAATCAATCAATCAATTGCCGATGAAAAATGACGTGGAAAAATGTAGAAATAACTTTACATTTCGTCGTCTAATAGGAAAGAAATAGGAAAGTGAGAAATGGGAATGCAGTTAAGTAATAACAATAAAAAAAAAGGATCAATAAACATTCATTACTTAGTCAAGTTAATCTATTTTTTAGTAAAGGCAAACAAACTTATTCTACCTTAACCGAGCTGGGCTCTTTCTCCGAAGTGCAAAATCTCTAATTAATCATTTCAAGAAGCCACTCTTAAGTTAGCTTCTTTCATGCGATACAGCTCGAATACATTTTCAACAGACAACCTTAAGCTGATGGTTAAAATAAGCGACCAGATGATGAGGAAGAAAGAGATAAATCACTGTGGACGTTCTTCATTCAAGTCACACTAACTACAATTTATATCACCGATAATAAACGCAGAAACATGTGCTACTTTTTGTCGACTAAAGGTCCTAGACTACTTAAAAATGGCTTTTAAGGCAAAAAAAACAAAACAAAACAAAAACAAAAAAAAAAAACGTACGAACCGCAATCTTGAAAAATCTGTATAGGTCTATTACCAGGAAGTGTAATTGTGTCTGAACGACTCACTTCAACGTAAGCATTTTGGCAAAACAACCAGCTCAATCATGAAATTTTTTTATTGGCACATAGCTCACCTGGAATCACTAGTCAAGTGAAAGATACCTTGTCATTATTGAGGTATTTCAACGTGTACCTGAAGCTATAGAAAACATATCTTTGTATGGCCGCGCACATCGATTAAATCGTTTTGTAAATATTCCCCTGTATTGCTATCATTTGATATAATGCCTTTCTTAAAACGGCAGAATTTTCAAAAGAGCTGTCTTCCCTCTAGTGTGTCAGCACTCGTTTCGAGACTCCCCGTCAATTGAGCACATGCTTCTCAAAGTCGGAAATGCTTTCTTGACTTCTTTCGTCCAGAATCTGACGTTACCTTCATTTTGAATACATATCCAGCTTCGAAAATATAACCTGCGTGTTTACGAATTTGACATTCCCGGATTGCCCTAGAAAGGTTGGAAAGCCACAGATCTCGTAACATTCAGAGCGTTTTGTGACGCCAAATACCTTTCAACAGAGCCCCCACCTCTCTCTCTTATTTCCTTATACGAAAGTGGAACTACTAAGCATATTCTGATAGCTATTCACAGGGTGTCTTTTGGCTGGAATCTTTGGGGGTGACCTGCCCACTTATAATCGCATATCGGACGAGCAGGCCGCATACTGGATGACATGATGAAAGAGAAATGAGTTCATTCAATCGTAATTTATTACACCCAACAATACCAAGGAGTGGTCTGTGTTCTTTCAGCGAACCGAATAGACTCTTTCGTGATATTGCCGAGGTATGTAGTTTTGGAGTATCGTTACCAAACGATATTTAGTCAACGGGATCGAGAGGAAGGTTATTAGAACAACTTTGGATATATAACTTTCTTCCCGAATTTATATGAAAATATGATACGGTCGATAAATTTCGAAATAAACATTGGAGAAGGAAATTCGACAGGTATTGGTCGCCTGACTTTAGTGAAGTGTTCTGGCAACATCTAAAAAGTTTTGATTCGGAAAGTCGACATAGGATTCTTAAATTGTCAAAGATATCATAGTATAGATTATTCAAACCATAAGCTACTCTGGTTTTGAATAGACTTTGATAAAGCTAAACTTCCGCTAGTAGGTTACTAGAAATTTAAGACATTGTTCTTGCTTATTAAAGTATTTTCATGGCTCGGTTAACTTTAAAGCATAAGTTGACTGAGGCCGTGGTTAGGAATGTTGTGGGACCAACTCGAAAGTAGTAATAGGTCTTTTTTGCCCAAAATAGTTCCTGACTTGACCTAGATAGATTACCGCCATGTATGTCACTCAAAGTTAAAACTGTTCAATCGAGAAATGTGGGCGAAGTAACTTTAGTTAAGAAAGAAAAGAAAAGATTACCTTCTTATTTATTAAGTAGGAGCGGGTTTTTGGGAGAGAGACTTAAAAAATAGTTGCCGAGCCAACAAATATGGCCGTTAAATTTCTCGCATAATCCTAGAATATCATTGGTTAAAAAATATCACCAGTTTCAGATTACCGGATAGACGACGTTTGAATCCAAAGAAAGGCATGTGAATACTACCAGAAGATTTAAACGTCCGATTTGAGTTAGTTTCTGCTTGTCGCCTATTGAACTGACTTCCCTTGATTTGGGGTGAATGAATAAGCTAGGATGTCAGGGGAATGAAATTTGGGAGACGTTTTAAAAAAAGCCAAGACAACATTCGAAATCGTTGGTCTCTCTTACTACAGAATGGGACCATTTGGCGCGGGCATTTGGGCGCTGGTTAACAGTTGGGCTGCGCCGTTTGGGCGCCGGTTGACTGTTGGGCTGCGCCGTTTGGGCGCCGGTTGACTGTTGGGATGCGCTGCTTGGGCGCCGGTTGACTGTTGGGATGCGCTGCTTGGGCGCCGGTTGACTGTTGGGATGCGCCGCTTGGGCGCCGGTTGACTGTTGGGATGCGCCGTTTGGGTGCTAGCCAGGCGTTTTAACATTAGAAAAATTTTGTTTATAAATTCAAAACCTTTCAATAAATTCGGATTTATTAGCACAAGCAATATTATTTTATTTAAATTTGGGTAATATAATTACCTTGTATAGACGATCGAGTTGATGGATTGACTGGCTTGTATGAGATTTGAGAGCCTATTTTCAATATTTCAACTCGCTGACAGCTTTGGTTGTTTGCTCAAAGACGTATAGGAATTCATTATGAGTCAATTTTTCTTTATCACATTTCGTTAATACCTTCTCAGCCATCATATGGATAAAACAAAAGTTTCTAGTTAAAATAACATATAGGAAGATTGTAAACAAACGAAACACTTGCGACAGCTAACTCAACTGAGGCTAAGAACTGACTGACTCAACTCGGACGTTGGCAGGAACAAAAGCGCTCTCGATATGTAGGCTGAACGAGGTGAGAGATAGTTTTCCTGTTTCTAAAAATGTATATCATCTTTCAATTTATAACGGATATATTATAATTTTCTCCATACGGGCAGATTTATGCTTAAAAGAATATTCTTAAGATTTATAAATAAAATAACATTTATAAATAAAAAAAAAACTGTTTATTGTCAAATAGGCTGGCGCCAAATCAGCCGTGTCTAAACGTTCACGCCCAAACGGCTGCGCCAAAACGTACCCTACTTTTCTTATGAAGTGTGTTTGAGACTGTGTCGCATATTTTCCTCTTTGCACGCACCGATCACCAACAACTAAATGAAGGAGCAGACAGTGTTCACCAAAATTTCATCTGGGTGGGTAGTGAATTTATAAAAGATGGGGATAGGATACGTAACTTTCAACTCGTAACTATGTTGAACTCAGAGTTAAGAATTTTAGCCAAGGTCTTAGCAGGCTGATTGAAAACTGGGCAAGATCGTCCAAATATCCTGTACGATGGAGAATAGTAGCGATCTAAGATAACATGGAGTTCTACCTCATCAGTTCGTGTAGTTCCATTTAGCGCGGTCCAGCAATAAAGTGTCTTAAAAAAATCCAACCATCCAAAATGGCGGCCGTTTAGTCTCTGAGAACGACCAGACACGCGCACGAAAATAAATTAACCAAACACGGGCCCAACTGTCAACCGGCGCCCAAACTGTCCAGCCCAACTGTCAACCGGTGCCCAAACGGCCCAGCCCAACTGTCAACCGGCGCCCAAACGGCCCAGCCCAACTGTCAACCGGCGCCCAAACGACCCAGCCCAACTGTCAACCGGCGCCCAAACGACCCAGCCCAACTGTCAACCGGCGCCCAAACGACCCAGCCCAATTGTCAACCAGCGCCCAAATGCCCGCGCCAAATGGTCCCATTCTGTAGTAAGAGAGATCAACGAGTTCGAATGTTGTCTTGACCTTTTTTAAAACGTATTCCAAATTTCATTCCCCTGACATCCTAGCTTATTCATTCACCCCAAATCAAGGGAAGTCAGTTCAATAGGCGACAAACAGAAACTAACTCAAACCGGACGTTTAAATCTTCTGGTAGTATTCACATGCCTTTCTTTGGACTCAAACGTTGTCTATCCGGTAATCTGAAACTAGTGATATTTTATTAATCAATGATATTCTAGGATTATACGAGAAATTTAGCGGCCATATTTGTTGGCTCGGCTCACGATGGTGATTTATTAAACGAAGCTTACATGTGGCACAAAACCAGACGCATGGAACACCAAGCGAGGAACGAATTCACTATTCAGTCGTAATTGATCGAGCGAGACAAGCTTGTTAACCATTGCACCACGTCAGTTACCCAGTGATTTACTAAGCGTAGATTAGATGTGTCACAAGGACAAAAGTATGGGGTATTCAACGAGGATCGAACTCATTACTGAATCGCAAATGATCTAGATATTGATTGATAGCTTGTCAACTATTACACCATATGGAATTGTCAAAACCGGTTAAAGATATCAACTTTTTCTTGTCTGTCATATTCAATAAAACAGGTTTGGGAGAATGGTTGCTGCCTATATATGCCCATACAGATATTAAATTGTGAAATCATTCGTAGTCGAGCGGTTGATGGCTTTCACTATGTTGTTAGGGACCACAGTTTCGAACCTTACCGAGTAACACATATTTCCTAACAAAATATTTAAAAAAATATTCAGGCTAGTATAATTATATATATATATATATATATATATATATATATATATATATATATATATATATATATATACACTGTTCAGTTAAAAACAAAATATCTACTCAAATACGAGTATCTATTAAAAATAGTGTTCAAAGAAATTAATTAAATGTGTCGGTTATTAATCCATTTCGTAAATCTTCGGAACTTTTCGTAATATTGTCTGCTTACATTTGTTTACATTACGATACACTTTCAAAGTTTACAAAAAATCGATAATTTGTGTTTATAAGGCTTAATTCAGCTTTGTTTAGACTGAAATAATTCATGTTTGAGAAGTCTAAAATGCATGAGATCAATTGATGGCTTCCCCTATGTTGTTAGGGTACGCAGGTTCAAATCTTACCAAATGACACATATTTTCATATCATTTCTCAAAAAATATTAAATCAGGTAACGTTATATATTTAATTAAAAACGGAGTATCTACTCAAATACAAGTATCAATTAAAATAATGTTCAAACAAATAAATTAACGACATATATATAGATAAATATTTCGTTACTATTGTGTGGATAATAGTATTTGAAAGAGACGCCCCATTTTTTATTTTAAACAATGTGTATTGCCTCTATCGGACTGTGCATTCGAGAAATCCTAATAAATGAAATTGCTATTAGGATTTTCTGAATAGGCAGATTGAGAAACGTAGTGCACACTGCTTAAAATAAAAAAATGGGGCGTCTATTTAAAATATGAGTAATACTGTGTGAAGGAATAAAAATAGATCCATTAATTCTTCAGAAATATATTTAAATTTCATGTTATGATTTTAATTTTAAAAATAGTAGCAATAAATTTTTTTTTCATGTTCATGAGGCAAAAAAATTTAACTTTTTTTTTATTTACAAATGATATAGACAATGGAAACAGATTTTCATGAAACAATATTCCATATAACTAAAATTAATTATTTTAAATGCTAATATTGGCCTCTTGATATTCGGTAAACGCAGTGCAGGATTTACCTTTAGACTCAGTAGGCTGAAGCCTATGGCCTCAATGTCTAAGTGGCCTCCAGCCAAAGTGTATAATATTTTTGATACTGTAAACTTTTAACAAACTTTCAGTAAATTTAAATAACTGTTATCCCTCTCGGCTTTATTCAAATTGTTTAATTTAATACTCTTCCATTTTCCTCTCCTCGTAAGAATGGGGGATTTGGAGGGGGTCTCATGAGTGGAATAGCCTTGGGCCTCTCTTCTTCTGAATTCGGCTCTGGGTTTTTTCATTAAGTGGTTTTGTTAACTTTTCTACTGTTTGACTAACTTTATTTGCAACAGTTTTTCTTGACCCTAGAGATCATTACTTGAATATTATTTTCCATTCTCAGCTAATCTCTTTTAATGATATACCATGAGTTTTCCGTTCGATTAATATCTGCGGAGGATACAGGCGATTCCATTAATTTGGTGTCAATGAAACCATTTTTTGGTAAAATGGTTAAGAATGTTAAAGCACATTGTCTTATATGAATACACGCTGTGGCAAAAATAGCACCTATTTTTCTTTTGAGTAGAGGTAGATAAAACGACGGAAAGCAATTGTGAAGCCATCACAGTCATCAAAACTATCTCCATCAAACTTTTTCTTGTCGGATGTATTGAAAGATATTTTTCACAGGTTCAAATCTAAAACAATTCCTGAATTAAAACAAGTAATTTCTGATAAAGTTTCTGAAATTAATGTAGAAATGTGTCAAATGGTTGGTAGAAGTATTGCTGTTAGGGTTCAGCGTTGCACTGAACTTAAAGGGGAGCATTTTGAACATATTAATTAGTTTGTTGTTGTTGTTCTTCTTCTTCTATGTGCCCTGTTCTTTAAGGACGAAGGCGATCATGGCTTTCCACGTCTCCATATCCCTGGTGGCTCTTAGCACGCTTTCTCCTATTACACTACGCAATCCACGTTCTGTCATCCACCTGCTCAGGCCCTTCAAATATGTTATCCTCTGCCTTCCTCTGTCTCTTTTTCTCTATCTGTCCTGTCAGTATCTCCAAACTCTCTTTCCTCATTGCATGTCACCGGAACTTTCAGTTATGTCTTCCTGATGTTCACTATTAATTTTCTTTTCGTTGCCATTCTTTCTAACACCTCATCATTGCTCACATGCTCGGTCCATGATATACGCAGCATCATTCTGTAGAACCACATTTCCGTTGCTTCAACTTTTTCCTTCATCATTATTGTTCAACATCCACTGCCGTATTGAAGAACTGACATCACATAGCAATCTAGTACTCTCTTTTTTGTTTCTAGTGAAATTTTCTTGTGTCTTAGTATTTTACTCAGCTTTTGGAATGCATCCTTTGCCATGCCAATTCGCCTTTGGATCTCTGTCGCACTTTCCATCTCCTGTTAGAACACTTCCTAGGTATTTAAATTTTTGTACTTGCTTGATTCTAGTATCTGCCACCTGTATTTGGCATTTTGGGTTGCTCTTTTTGCTGATGACTATGCATTCAGTTTTCTTGCAGTTTATTTGTAGTTCTTTTTTGTCACTCTCTTCAACTACCTTCTGTAGGAGGTCTTGTAGTTTCCTTTCCGTGTCTGCAATCAGCACTGTATCATCTGCGTATCTTATGTTGTTCAAATTGTGGCCTCCGATTACAAATCCTGGCATAGCATTTAGAGTCCTCAAAATATTCTCGCTGTACAAGTTGAACAGATCCGGTGAAAAGACACATCCTTGTCTTACGCCCCTTTCTATTTTTGTAAATCTGCTGAACTCGTTACCTGTCCGTATGCAGGCAGTTTGCTGCCAGTAGAGATTCTTAATTACTCTGATGTCTTTCCCAAAAGTATCGATGCTGCTGAGCATCTCCATCAATTCTTTGTGGCGTATTTTGTCGAATGCCTTAGTATAATCAATAAAACATAGGTACAAGTCCTTCTTTATCTGTCTTGCCCTTCCGGAGAGCATAGTTTGTTTATCATAACAAAATCATATATTGATGTAACAATACTTATAAATTTTCTTAGACTATTGTAATTTGTTTTTGCTTAATAAAAGTTAATAAATAAAGAAGAGCGTTACTTTTGCCCACCCTGTATATATTTTTTTTTTAACTCAAAGCTCTTGTTTGTAGTTCTTAAATTTTTTTGCTCAAGAACTTGAAAAAATTCTCCGTATTTATCTTAACACCATCATTAACTTCGAAAAGACTTACAATTTTAATACCAACAATACTAACGCCAAATATAACTTTACTGCTTCTTGTCTTCTATATCATGTTGGTTGACTAATTCCACGAAGGACCTAACTTCTAGTCCAGTCATCAGATTCTTTCAGTGTCATTCTACATTCATCACTAAAATTACTGTTGAGAAATAAGTTTTCGTATACTTCTTCGCTCAATGCTTCTCGTTGTGATGTCTACTTAAAGGTCGTAGCTTAATTTTTATATCTTTAGCCTATGTTCATAATATTCTCTATCGATTATTTGTTTATGCTGATAACGCCAAATATTTTCCTGTTGTTCAATCCAATTTGCTAGCGTAGCCTTTTAATTTTTAATTTCCAAAAGACATTTTACGGCATTTTTAAAAGCCAGATACATTTTTCATCTTATCTTTCTAGTGTTTTAATTCCTGTTTTTAAATTATTTTATTATCAATGTTCGATTTCATCACAATGTTCAGGATTCAGCTTCAGTCTGTAACTTTACAATATCTTTTCTTTTTTTTTTAGTTTGTATCTTTCTCACGATTGCAATATAATTTTTATAAAATTTTATAAGTTTTATAGTTATCTTATTGTTGTCTAATAGTAGTCTTATTGTTGTCTTATAGTAGTCTTATTGTTGTCTTATAGTAGTCTTATTGTTGTCTTACAGTAGTCTTACAGTAGTCTTACAGTAGTCTTATAGTTATCTGATAGTAGTCTTTATATACCAGAAATTAAAAAATAAAATCAATACCTATTCTATTCTATATATTTGTTGGAAATATGATGAGCATCATTCATTGACGAATAAGATTTCGCGCAATGAAATAAATCATTGTAAATATTTATAAAACAGATAATCTGAAATGCATCTGGTATATTTGCTTTATAAGCCTACCCCGGAAATTTTAATATTATCAGTTGGTCAATACAACTTTTATTGGGAAAAAACTGACTTACGTAATAAAATTCGACACTGTGCTCAATAAATTATCCATAAGTTCTTGATATTTTAAATTGTATAATTTTATTTTCAGGTCGGCCATATTGTCCACGTGACTAAACAATGATATTAGTTCGTTGCAGAGGGTCGAGAACGTTAGCGTTCTGACAATGAGACCCGGGTTTCGAATCTCACCGTGGTCAGTTTGTCAGGGTGGTAACTTCTTGCTAATATCAGACTGAGGAGATGATTCAGCGTGAGAAGTGTTTGGAAGTGCATGAAAACCACACCCTGTGTGTTGACTCACCCCTAACCATTGAGAGTGAAAGTAGCTAGAATGAATTGTTCGATGGCTATGCTAGCATAAAATCATAAATTATCGTGACGGAAGATTTGAGCGTATAGACTTTGTTTAAAGAGTTGATCGCATCGGATTATGTGTTGAACACGCCGTCTGCAACAGGGATTAATTAGACACATAAAGAGACAGTTATGTCCTCTGGTTTCTGAGTTCTGCTATTATTTCGAACTACATTTCTCATCTTGGTTGATGACCAAGTACACGCTGGTCATCATCACATGTTCACTGATGATCTGATATGGAATGTCTGTTGATTCTGATTTTATTTTTAATCATATCACCCCAAGCAAGGCGGTAACGCCACTGATGTGCAGGGGGCTGCATAAGAGTGAGAAGATTAGAAAAGAGAAAACCGGAAACTGCATCCTAAACAGGAAACAAGGGATGAGCCTCTTCACCTGTTCAATAGATGTGGGTGGAGTGTGAACCGGGCGATAGTTTAGTCTATCTACTCCATATTTTGTTCTTGTGATATCAGTTATTGTTCGTTCTTGCTGAATTGGTGCGTCACTACCAGACCCAAGGATTGAACTTGTGGCCTCTGGATGACAATAACACATGTATAACGAACTTTTATTTTTCTTACGTCATCGACCGGAATAATCAACAGATTGTTTTTCAGCAAATCAAAACAATCCTCACGAATAATGGACTGTTTTGTTTTGACCGCGTTGAAAACCGGAAAAGACATATCAGAGAGGCTCCTTGGTTTTAGTGAGAAAAGCGGAAGTATGGGGGGGGGGGGGGGGTGGGGGGGGGGGGGTAAGAAAGAAAGAAATGCCTTTCCAATGCCTCACAAGTTACAAGGAGTCTTTTCGAAAACTATACTGTAAGAATATAATTTTCATTGATTACGTCAATGTATGACACCAATATAGTAATAACAATAATAATAATAATCTTATGATTCTGCTTGTTCCTCTCTAAGTTCCTTAGCACGTACGTACGCTACGCCCTGCCAAAACCTTATAAATAAAGGATTGTTCCGTTTTGTTCGCGTGGAAAGACTAAAAAGACGGATGCTACTTAGTTTTAGTTGCAAAAAGCAAGAAAGAAGGAAAGATAGAAAAAGCGATAACACTTGTGTGTTTAACATGTTTCAGTGAAATGGAAAGAGTTAACAATTTCAAGTCTTTTCATTTGTATCCCTCTTACTTCATTAAATAATAATTTGCATTCATGTTTATTATCATTATTATTGTTGCATTATTATGTTAAAGTTATTGAACTCAAATATTTAATAATTAATATTTAGAGGAATTTCTAAGGATATTATATTATTGTAGAACTCGCTATAAACTAACTCAACCATTAACTTAAGAATTAAGATGAATCAGTAAATTAAAAACAGGAAAGCTGCGAACTTTTCACGTTAAATGATATTAGATAATACAGTAGAAAGAAACTCATGGAGAGCGTGGCAGCAGAGAGTCCTCAGAAGAGAAGCCCCCGTCAAGCAAGTGTTACGGCCCTTATCTCCTGACACTCTAGTGGGGTTGGGCCACACCCGGTTCATGACTCCAGATGTCCCTCTGCTGCCTTTTTTTTTTTTTTTTTTTTTTTTTTTTTGGGACGAGCCACGGATGGGATCCGTGACCTTCTGGATATGCTCATTTTCACTCAAAGACTCCCGCACTAACCACTTAGCCAAAGGTACACCTGATATTTGTAGGAAAGTTAAGCCTTATGGAGTTCACTTTTATTCCTCCTTGACCAGATCCAGCTTGAACATCTCTCTGCCGCTTCTGCCATTGCTTTCAGGGCTCTGGTTTTTTCCCTCCCTGCAACTGAGAGCTGTTTCATGAGGCTGTATGCAGACGCTCCTACAAACCCCCAAGCTCCAATTTCTGTAGTGAGGACTTTGACCTGGTAGTCTTCTCTCCTCAGGCTGTTTGCCAGATCAGCATACTTTCCAGTCTTGTAGATTTGAGCTGCCTCCATTCTGTTCTCATATGGCACTGTGAGTTCTATCATAATCAGCTGCTTGGTTGATTGAGAGTGGACTACTATGTCTGGTCTCATGCCACTCTTGCTGATGATCTCTGGGTGACTCTTCCATTCTGGGAGGTCTGCAGTGCACTCCCAGTCATCTGCCCCGTCCAGCATACTCTGCCTGCATGTTCCAAGAGAATATCTTTATAAAATTGTTAATCTGTATTTTTAAAATTTTATTTTGTATGACTCTTCAGCTGTAATAGATAACTATGAAAAACACCAATATGCAAAGTTGTACAAACGAAAAAAGTATTAATTAACATATTTTACAAAACAGACGATAAAACTGATACAAGCAGACGTTTTAGAGAACATTTCAATCTGATATTTCGAATCTTTTATTGTATTGGTATCGTACATTGACGTAATCAATGAAAATTATATTCTTGCCGCATAGTGTCAACAAGACTCCTTGTAACTTAAAAACTTTGTAGGTTTGGGAGAGATACCAAAAGAAAAAGTGTTAAGAGCGACAAGAATAGGGGTGAGTGTAAGGCCATGATCGCCTACGTTCTGACGGCACATGAAAGAAGAAGGATATCTACCAAATCAGGGTAAGTAGATGGGCGAGAGTTGGTAGGGGGAACAGCTGGCATAGCAGTGGTTGTTCCAAGTATGCATCGTGTCCTTGCTTAGCTTCGGGTAAATACCGACAAGATTGAGGATTGAAATGAAAAGTGGGTTGATCATTAGCCAGTCGGTAGAAAGCTTACACGCGGATCGCGTTGTATGTATATATATATATATATATATATATATAGTGTAATGGTTGTTACAATGTTTTTTTTATAAATTCATAGTATCACTACACAAAAATTTACATGTTTCGAAGCCAGCCCTTTATGTTGCTGGCTTCATCCTCAGGTGATTTTGTAGAAATAAGAATTATCTAGTTGAAAAGCCAGTTTATTTGTGTTGGATTTGTTTTTTTATTGTTGGGTGTTGGTCTGTATTTTGAGTTCTGTTGACCTTTTTAAGGTCTTAGGGTTAAGTGTTTGTTTGTAGTTGCGTTCAGGATAGGTTAATCTATTACTCTTGTGAGGGCTTCGGCTGCTATATATATATATATATATATATATATATATATATATATATATATATAATAAAAATAAATTTTCAAAATTCAAAAATGTTGAATGAACATTTCAACATGAAATCCCTAAGAGAGATTTCACGCATCCTCAGCAACAGACAGTCTATATCAAAATGAGAAAAATAAATTAAAAAGGAGAAAAATAAAAAAATAAAAGAATAAAAAAGTAATAACAAAATATATAACGCTTAAGATTTGAGAAATATACGTCACAAAAATTTTTTTTGAAAATCAGTCTACTTTTGGTTTTTACTTTTTGATAGAGTTGTAAAATTTGGCATGTCTCGCTTAATAGACAAAAAGGGTTAAGGAATGGGAGGTCGTTACATTGATATATATATGTGTGTGTGTGTATATATATATATATATATATATATATATATTATATTTCCATTGGTGTGTGTGTGTGTATATATGTACCAATGTTTTTCTATTTTTACAGTGTGTGTGTGTGTGTGTGTGTTTACATTGGTGTGTGTGTGTATATATATATATATATATATATATATATATATATATACACATATTGGGTGTGTGTGTATGTACCAATGTTTTTCTATTTTTACAGTGTATAACTTTGGAAGATGGATTTTAATGCATACTATTTAGTTGTCGGATGTGCGTTGTGGTCCAGTGGATATCGACTCGGAACGAGAAATCGGAGAGCCGTGTTCGAATTCCAGTTGAATTCGTTGCAATCATATACGCGCAAATACCCTTGGGAAAGATATTAATCCGTCTATTCCTTCCGGGTATGGGTTAAATAACAGGACAGATTGGGTTCTATAGCCTTGGTTGGCAACCAGTCTACCACAGTAAGCAATGGCAACATACTACGGGATAATCTTCTCTTAATTAAGAATATTTAATATTTTTATTATATATATATATATATATATATATATATATATATATATATATATATATATTAAATGTTCTTTCTATAAAAATACTTTAATATATATATATATATATTAAATAAAATATTTTTGTAGAAAGAATTCTCTTAAACAGGTTTTGTTAAATAATATGGAGAAGTTCATTCTATGAATTGTTTTAGTAAATCTTTCAAATTTACGAATAAGTAGTTTTGTCCTATATATTAAATATTCTTTCTACAAAAATACTTTAATATATATATATATATTAAATATTCTTTCTACAAAAATACTTTATTTAATATATATATATATTAAATATTCTTTCTACAAAAATACTTTATTTAATATATATATATATTAAATATTCTTTCTACAAAAATACTTTATTTAATATATATATATATATATTAAATATTCTTTCTACAAAAATACTTTATTTAATATATATATATATATTAAATATTCTTTCTACAAAAATACTTTATTTAATATATATATATATATATATATATATATATATATTAAATATTCTTTCTACAAAAATACTTTATTTAATATATATATATATATATTAAATATTAAATTCTTTCTACAAAAATACTTTATTTAATATATATATATATTAAATATTCTTTCTACACTTTATTTATTTATATATATATATATATATATATATATATTAAATATTCTTTCTACAAAAATACTTTATTTAATATATATATATATTAAATATTCTTTCTACAAAAATACTTTATTTAATATATATATATATATATATATATATATATATATATATTAAATATTCTTTCTACAAAAATACTTTATTTAATATATATATATATATGTATATTAAATATTCTTTCTACAAAAATACTTTATTTAATATATATATATATTAAATATTCTTTCTACAAAAATACTTTATTTAATATATATATATATATATTAAATATTCTTTCTACAAAAATACTTTATTTAATATATATATATATATTAAATATTCTTTCTACAAAAATACTTTATTTAATATATATATATATATATTAAATATTCTTTCTACAAAAATACTTTATTTAATATATATATATATATATATATATATATATTAAATTATTCTTTCTACAAAAATACTTTATTTAATATATATATATATATATATATATTAAATTCTTTCTACAAAAATACTTTATTTAATATATATATATATATATATATATATATATTAAATTATTCTTTCTACAAAAATACTTTATTTAATATATATATATATATATATATTAAATATTCTTTCTACTTTATATTATATATATATATATATATATATATATATATATATATATATATATATATATATATATATAGAAGAGAATGGTGAAGACGGGGAGGATAATCCAAAGAGATTTTATTTAATAAATATAAATATAAAGATTAAATATTAAATATAAAGAATGCTGAGAATACATCGAAAGGAATGATTGAGAAATGAAAATATAAAGAAAATGTGAACAAAAGGGACAATTTTGCTTTTAAAAGCGACAATTGGAATTTCTAGGACATATTAACCAGAAGAGCTTGAAAAATTTGATATTCACAGGGTATAAGCAAAGCAAAAGGGGAAAGAGAAACCGGCTAGTAACCTACCCAACGAGCTTATGTTAGTGGGTGACAGAATAGAGAGTGGCAGGGGTAGTAAATGAACAAAAATTGCTTAGCGCTATAAAGAGTGAGAATTATTTACATGGGGACTATTGTCCTCATCTTTGTTGTTGTTGTTATAACAACATCTGAAAGGTTGTAATAACAACAAAGGATGTGGCCAATTGTCCACATGTAAACAGTGTAAATAATACTAACTCTGCATCCCAGAAATTCAGACCGAAAAAAGTTAAGCGATAAAGAGACTGGTGGGTTTATACTGAGAGGCGGGAGGTGAAGCGCTTGCTTGTGTTCTTGAAAACTGGGCATACGCTTGACATTTTCCACAGACATTTTTTTACAGTTAGATTCACCCTGTACAAGCCCCGGGGGACACTCGAGGTAGGGTGCTGTATTAAGGGTAGTTTATATGAATAGGAGGGGAAGATAATGGTTAACTCTAGACTTTAACAGGTTAGGATTTTAATGATCGAGAAAACATTCCCTTGGGAGTCTGTTCCACAGGGTGGTGTTTCGCGGGAAGGAATTATTGGTGAGGAACTTCTTCTCGCCGATGGAGCACACAGGGGATGTGGTGGTTTGCTACTTTGTAAGTGACATAGTGGGTCCGAGCCGTGAAGGTCAGACCTGGTGGAACCAGGTGATGAAGTTCGTCTGAACACTTTCCATGAAAATAGCGTTTTTGAAAGCGGTTAAATATCTTTGCTAGGATCGAAGATAATTCTGGGTTGATATTAAGACAACCACTGAGATATTCTCTGGGTCAGTAGCTTTCTTAAGGTCAAAGCTTTTCATAAGTCTTGAGATTTCTCGGGCTGTAATGAATATATTACTAAGATTGTATTCATTGAAGTTGGAAAAGAGGGAAGTCTTTGTCATCCAGCGTTAAATTCGAGTCAAATATTGAGCAAAGAGTTATCGAAGAAGATATAACCTCGGGACTATTTATAATAGTGGAAACAGTTGCTTTGCCTTTATTCATAATTTCGAGATCAAATTTGTTTGTTTCAATATTAGCTAGGACCGCTTGTGTATAGTTACAATTTACATTTTACAGAACTTTCTTGCTGTGGTTGTAGGCATCTCTGAATACAATAAAAGTCAAACTACACCGATCATTTCACAGATATTGAAATAGTAGTTACAGTGAGGTATAGCTGAAGCGCATTTAGCGGGTGAATCAGAGCTGGCTGCTTGGTTTTTGTTGAAATTTGTATGAATAGTATGAAATAATCCATTCTGTGACGAGGGTAACAGTTTTTGAGACAGCATCGTTGAAGAGAGTTGAGAGGGCTTCCGCCATATAAAATCAAAAGCTATCCCAGTCTGCTTTCGTAAAGTGAAAAATTGTTCTCTGGAACGGAAAATCAGAGATGTCTTTGGTTCAACATCAGTTTGGACACTGATTATGGAATGGTCTGATGTAACCGAGTGTGCGGCGTAGAACCGTTGCTAAGCCTTTTTTTAGGGCAGGATGTGAGGAAAAGGTCGACGGAGTTCGCCTGATGTTCCATCAAGGACGTGGTTGGGTTCTTTGATGATCTGGGTTAGTTCATAGGCGATGGAGAAATATCTGCAGTATCTGCCTTCATCGGTTTTATTCAAGTGGACTAACAACTCTTTGTGATGGATATTGAAGTCGCCACAGATATGAAAGCTAGCCGAGAGAAATTCGGTGAGGATATTTTCAAACTTCTCAGACATTCGATCGAAAATTAATATCCCATCGTCCTGAGGACGATAGTGAGTGAAGATTAATGTGGTGCTATGCATAAGTGCCTCGCGGAAGCACATATACAGGATCTTAGCGTTTTTTTTTTCCGTATTTGCCACAAGGAAACTCATTCTTAAAATAGGCACCGAATCCGTGCCGATTTAGTTGATTGCGAGCTTCTGCAGTGAGATTGAGGCATGTATACCTAATTTAGACAGAGGACAAGAACAATGTGGTTTCGTCAAAGACACAGGAACAATGAACAGGGTATTTATGTTCATAATTTTATCAGAAAGAGCAATACAAATGCAGAAGTAAGTGTACCTGTGGTTTATAGATTACACAAAGACTGTCGATAAAGTCAGTCAGTTAAGAAGAGACAGTTTAAATTTTTGGTGCAAAATGAGGAGCCCAAAATGCAAATTACAAATAGAATATACAAAAAATAAAAAGAAAAAAAATTAAATATTTGTGAAGTATTTTTTTTTTAATCGTATCACCCCGAGCAAGGCGGTAACGCCACTGATGTGCAGGGGGCTACGTAATAGTGAAAAGATTGGAAAAGATAAAGCCGGAAACCACATCCTAAACAAGGAACAAGGAATGAGCCTATTAACCTGTTCAAAAGACGTGGGTGGAGTGTGATTGTGTATTCTAACAGAAGATGGAATGTGAGACAGTGAAATATGGAGGCTCATTGGAATCGCCAAAAATGCATCCCAAAATCTAAGCAGAGTAATAAGTGACATAAAAACTTCGCTGGAAACAAAAAAGAGTATTAAATTGTTACTGTCCTGCTATGTGACAGTGAATGCTGGAAGTCTTCTCAAAGATGAAGAGACCTGAAGCAACAGAAATGAGTTTCTACAGAAGGATGCTGAAGATACTGAACATGTGGACAATAACAAAGTTTTAAAGAAAATGAAAACAAAAAATAAAACTTATATTAAACATCAAGAAGAGACATTTTAAATTTCTAGGGCACATAATAAAGACAATCAAGAGTATGAGACTCGCCTTCACCAGGATGTTTCCAACTAGCGTCCAGCTGGCAGACAAAAATAAACAGGGTTGTAACACAATACATGTTCCTGTCACCAGAAGGTGGATATAGTGCTGATATTTATTGAGCACAATATACACACTATAATCATTAGCCAATCAGAACCTACAGAATAGACTTCTCTAGATAACAGAGTGGAAACTCCTAGGCTGTTATATAAACCACCTACTAATCTGCTGGGATCTGAGAGCTGTCAGTTTCAGCTTAAACTGATTACCGGTTGTTGCTATCTAAGGATTCTACAGAGGGCTTCGAAGATCTGATACCCATCGGACAGATTGAAGCCAGGGCTAACAGAGAAAAATAACGCATAGCATTCTTAGCATCTGACTACCGGGCACACCGGGTTCGGGTCCGGGCCGATCCGTGCAATCATAGTGAAAATCACGGTAAGGAAAAATGTCTTCGTCAGAAATCAAACTAAACAATTCACGAATAAAGAAAGAAAGAAAGAAAGAAAGAAAGAAAGAAAAACGAAGAAAACATCTGAATGAACGCAGTAAAAATCTGTTTATTTATTAATTTTGGGAGAAAAGACTGGTTATACTCAGAAAGTCCGAACCCTATTTCTTGCTTTCGTTCACGTTCTGTGCCTAATTTCCATTGGAATAGTCGAAAAAATCCACAAAAATCAGTTTCTGGAAACGGATGATACTGATGACGTCATCACATTGTCAACTAATAAATCCGGGCAATTTTCTCTGTGCCCGGTGTTTTTTTTAGCATCAGCTACAGCCCTGATTCTTAGTGAGCTTGAGCAGATATATGGCGGATTAAGGATGAGGAAAAATAACCGAGAGACAAAAAATGTTAAGCGCTACGGAAAACAAGAAATTGTGGAGAGCCACGATCACTTGCATCTTGATGATATACGGCTTATAAAGAAGATGAAGAAATTTAGTTCTCAGTTTCAGCAAAAAGAGGAGGAGAGAAAAGCTTCGGACTCACCCTATAACGTACGGCATATTTTGTAGGAACATATACAGGTACTCACACTTTTTTCTTTAGGGTTTTACCTGGGAAGTGTTCTGACACAGGATGGGGATACTGGGATCTGAAAGCGCATTGGTATGGCCAAGGACGCATTTCAAAAGCTCAGTAGAATATTGAGAGACAGGAAAACATCGTTGGAAACAAAGAAAAGAGTACTGGACTGATATGTGATATCTGTCCTCCTTTATGGCAGCAAATGTGGGACAATCTCCTCATGGATAATTGTCATGGCCAAGGATGCATTCCAAAGGCTGCGTAGAGTATTGAGAGACAAGAAGATTTCATTGGAAACAAAGGAAAGTGTACTGGACTCTTATGTGATATCTGTCCTCCTCATTCTTTTATGTGCCGTGTCCCTTCAGAACGTAGGCGATCATGGCCCTCGACCTCTCCCTATCCCGCCACCGAAACCCCGCTCTGCCATCCACCTCCTCAGGCCCTTCAAGTACATTACACGCTGCTTTCCTCTGTCTCTCTTTCCCTCTATCTGGCCTGTGAGTATCAGATTCTCCAAGCCCTCCTTCCTCATCACATGTTTCAGGAACTTTAGCTGTCTTTTACTGATGCTCAGTATTAATTTCCTTTTCGTTTCCATTCTTTTCAAAACCTCATCATTGCTCACGTGCTCGATCAATGTTATCCGCAGCATCCTTCTGTACAACCACATTTCAATTGCTTCAAGTTTTCCTTCATCTTCGATAAGATTGTTCAGCATTCGCTGCCATATTGACGAAATGATATCACATAACAATCCAGTACTCTCTTCTTTGTTTCTAGCGAAGTTTTCCAGCCTCTTAATACTCTACTCAGCTTCTGGAATGCGTCCTTCGCCATGCCAATTCGCCTTCGGATCTTTGTGTCGCACTTTCCGTCTTCTGTTAAAACATTTCCCAGGTATTTAAATTTTTGTACCTGCATGATTTTAGTATCCCCCACCTATAATTGGCATTTTGGGCTGTTGTTTTTGCTGATGACCATGCATTCAGTTTTCTTGCAGTCCTTTATTTTCGCTCTCTTTATCTACCTTCTGTAGAAGGTCTTGTAGTTTCCTTTCCGTGTCTGCTATCAGCACTATATCATCTGCGTATTTTATGTTGTTCAGATTGTAACATCCGATGACAAATCCTGGCATGACTTTTATTGTCCTCAGAATAGTCTTGCTGTTCAAGTTGAATAGATCTTGTGAAAAGACACATCTTGTGAAAAGACACATCTTGTGAAAAGACACATCTTTGTCTTACGATCCTTTCTATCTTTTTATATCTGTTGAATTCGTTTCCTGTCCGTATGCAGGCGGTTTGACGTCAGTAGAGATGCTTGATCACTCTCATATCTTTCTCAAATATGTCGAGGTTGTTGAGCATTTCTATCAATTGTTTATGGCGTACTTTGTCAAATGCCTTTGCATAATTGATGAAGCATAGATACACGGCCTTTTTTTTTATTATTTGTATTGCCCTTTCTGATAGCATCCTAATCATAAATATCGCATTCCTTGTTCTAGTGTCTTTGATGAACCCGCACCGTTCTTGTCCTATCTCTCATCTGATCCTACTTCGTGTTTTATTCATCAGGATTCGAATGATGATTTTCGTTATGTGGCTCATCAAACTGATTGTTCGGTGGAGTCCGCACACCTCGCTTCTTAGGCAGTGCTCTGAAAATTGACCTTCTTAGGTCGTTCGGTATTACACCACTGTTATAAATTTAATTTATTATTTCTATAATTTTCTCTACGCCGAATTCGTCCAGGGCTCTCAGCGTCTTTATTACAAAACCGTCTGATCCAGTTGCTTTGTTTCTATTCATTTTGGCCATTGCAGCTTCCACTTCGGACTTGAATATTTCCAGTCCGTCCTCATCTTTGTGTATTGTCGGTTGCTTTCTCTTGTCGTGGAAAAGATCTTTTATATACTCTTCCCATTACTGGAGTATTTCCTCTTGCTCCAATATTATCGTTTCATTCTTGAATTTTATACATCCTGTTTAAGAGCATGTTTCTTGTCCTGTCAGTTCTCTAATTTCGTTATGCATGTCTGCTTTATTAGTCCTGTTTGGATGATCTCTTTAAACATGAAGAGACTGGAAACCACCGAAATGTTGTTCTACGCAAAAATGCTTACGATACCATGAACCTAACAACATGACCAACAACAAGGTTTTAGGGAGGCATGCAAACGAAAAGGAAATATACTTAGCATCAGGAAGAGACAGCTGAGGTTTCTGTGACATGTAATGAGGAAGGAAAGTTTGGGGAATCTAATACTCACGAGAGATCTAGAAGAGAAGGAAAGACAGGGGAAAGTAGTGCGAGACATACTTGATGGGCTTGAGCAAGTGGATGACAGAGCGGGATTTGAGAGAGATGCTAAAAGGAAAAGTTTTAAGTTAGGGGCAAGTGGAAGTCCATGATCGCCTTCGTCCTGAAAAGACATGGTACATTAAGTTAAGTAATCCTAGCTATGCATGGCAGTTATTCCCTGCATTTTGTGTCGTCGCTATATATAAGAAAATATCCTACTTGAATGTAATTTTGGCTGATTGAACCTAAGGCAAACTCTATCCCATATCTACCGAGAGCAGAGGTAACTTTTTTTTCATTTATCATAAGGTCAATTTTGACAGAGGTCAGTAGTATTTACAAGGATACAAAATGGTCGTTCCTCTTTGACGCAATGTGTAAGTTTTAAAACCCGCTCAAAGGCTTAAATTTGAAGCAAACTTGTTTACATAAATATTTTAATTAATTATTCATTATTATTAGCAGTGAAATAAACGCCTATCCCTGCGTAGATAAAAAAATATAACAATGGCCCAGGTGGGGAGATTTTAAAGGCGTCGATTAAAAAAAAAAAAGACTACAAAGGGTACATTTTTTGTGGCAACACGTGGACAAACTGGTTGTTTAAAAAACTAAAAAGAACAAGAAAGAGATGAACTATTTTTAGACTATTCGGTTGAGTAGAGGCCATTCTGTAAAATTGAAAGTAAGAGGGAATAAAAAGAAAAGTATTTTTTTAATATTTATTTTTATTTACCGAACACTAAGCAGAGGAGAAAGGCACTATCTCAGTCTTTTTTACTTTTTAATCCAAAAGCATTAGTTTTTTTTAAAAATAATTTTTAGAAAACTCATTCCCAACTAAAGTGTTTTTAAGTGGGGCAATTAAGTTGTAAATGTTTTGGTTTACATCTGGAAATAACGTAAATTTGTGAAAAACTGATTGATAACTCAACTGCAGATATAATACTAAAAAAATTATTAGAAAATAAAAAATTCGGCGAGTTATCTCCCTTGCGGTTTAAAAAAAAACAAAAAACTTCATTATTTTTCTTCATCAGCAAGAAAAAAAAAAAAGGTAACAGAAAAGAAATTCGGTGCCATTCTTTTCCTGGTGGACAATCAGTTTTTCTGGATTTGAGTTTTTGAGCATAAGAAATCGTTTTTTATTCTCCAAGCCTTTAAAAAACAATTGCTACGAAATAGAAGGTAAGTGAATTATTATTTGTTATGCATTGTTATTAGTGTATGCATTCATTCAAATATTTAAAAAAATATTGAAAGAATTAAAAAAAAAAAAATTGAAATACTTTTTAAAACTTCAAAATTTCTCAGTAATATAACTGTTTGTAGAAACTTTCATATATTCTAAACACTATGTAGCGAAAGAAATGTTTTAAATTTTTATATAATAACGTCGTAGAAGCCAAGGTTAGTTATGTATCTGATATACGCATATAAATGCATATCCGTATCATACATATATATATATAATATTTATAAGCGTTTATCGCGCCAAAACGCAGTCGTATTACTCAGCTCAAGGATTCTTCAATAATTCGATAAAGTGAACAAGGTTGTAGTGAAATAAGTATACTTATGTATTTATCGATTCTAATGAAATAAAACAAAAACTTAATTACTATCACTAATAATAATTTGTAGTCTTTCACTATATATAGACAAAAAATTGATGAAAATAAAACTTTATAAAACCAAGTTTTATCGTCAAAATCTTTTTTTATTGTTAAGAGGAAAGACCAAAATATTTTTTGATTATCCAATTATATTTGAATCCATTTTAGAATATTGGAAATTTCAGTTAAAAAAATTATTAGCGTAGCAAGTTTAATAGTCTTCTTTGCGGTGAAAGACACATTGATTTGGAAATTTTTTTCAAAAATCAAGTAATTGCTTGTTTTTAATGAAACTTTCTAGACTTATTCACAAATGAATGAAATTATTTTAGAAATGTTTCTTTGAAAAAAAACCTGGTAATTTTTGTTCCATGTATTACAGCCTATTTAATTTAATGAAAACTCAAAACATTCTACAAGATAAATTTTAGTGACATTATATATATATATATATATATATATATATATATATATATATATATATATAATTATTGAAGTAAGAAGGACAGGTAACCAAACTGTTTAGAAAGAAGACAGTAATGGATTATTGATATAGCGGTACCAGGAGACGTAAGGGTAGTTGAGAAATACAAGCAAAAGAAGGAAAGATATCAAAATTTGAAATATGAGATACCATGCATGTAGCTGTTTGATTAATTTGTTTTCTTTACGATGTATCAACCGTTTTTTGGTTATTTAAAGCCGAAATATATTACGGATTGTAGAAGGCTGCTTAAAATACCCACTGTTCTCAAGTGCCCCACCTCTATCTAAATGCTGACCGCGACCGTAACTGCTTAATTTCGGTGATCGAATGAGAATGTTTTCAGCGGGATTTGACCATTAATTTGCTGGTGTTCAAGAATATTAAAGTTGTTTCTGTTGTTGTGAGTGTCCTTGGAATAGTGACAAATAAAATAAAAAAATGGCCCGGTAAAATTGGGAATGTTTGTCGCTGGCTGAATTCTGAGATTCTGAATTCTGAGAATTGATTTGTGAAGAAATAACAGGACCTATGATCATTTATTATGACCCACTACTGATGTGCGTTGTGGTGCATTGGATATCGGCTCGGAACGAGAAATCGGGGAGTCGAGTTCGAATTCCAGTTGAACCCATTGTATTCACTTACGCGCAAATGCCCTTGGGAAAGGTATTAATCCGTCTATTCCTTCCAGTTATGGGTTAAATAACAGGACAGATTGGGTTCTATAGCCTTGGCTGGCAATCAGTATATCGCAGAAAACAATGGCAACCTACTGCTGGATAATATTCTGCCCAGTCAGTCATGTCTCTTTCGAGACATGATCGCCCAAGCGTGTATCACATATGGCACTTAACTGACTGACTGACTGATCGTTAAGTTACAGCATATAATCTGCTTTAGATAAGGCAAATAACAAAAAAAACCCCCAAAAAACTCAAGGGTACTTCTCAAGACATGCGTCATTATCTCTCCATGCAGTGAACACAGTTACATTTTTTTTTTACTCTCTAATTGCATGGCACCGTATATATTTGCAGCTTTTGATACAAAAAACTAGTCTCTTGAAATTTCTGGTTGAGACTAGGGCAACTTGTACTACATAAAGCAAAGGTAAAACAATAATAATCATCGAATTTAGAAAAGTAGCTTAGATAGAATGTAAAATATATGCTTGACAAGGTAAGGATGATGATCTTCTAGACAACTCCGCCATTCGACTATGCATTGAATACTGTTGCCATATCGGGTTCTCCTTCTATTCATCTCGAGATGAAAATTCAAAGAAGGATCTGCAATGTAATCGGTCCTGACTTGGCATCTGGACTTTAGTTACTTTCTCATCTGACGTGGCTTCTCTCTGTCTTTTCTACAAATATTTTCATGATAACAGCTCTGACGAGCTTTTTATTTTTTCATGTTGCCCCATCCACGTGAAATTAACCATGCTACTATTGACATCTAGGTCCCGCCCTTTTACCGTTGAAATAGTTAAATATAACCGCCGCTTCTACTAGAACAGTTTCTTTTCTTGCACTTCCCGCTTTGGAATTCTCTTCCATTTACTTACTTCTCTGATAGCTACAATTTCCAAAAATTTAAATGTCATGTCAATTGCCATCTTCAATCATCTTGGTTTCCGTTCATTTTTATCCTTTCTTCAATTCCTCATGTACCCTTTTTTTCTCTCACTGTAACCCCCTGCGCACTAGTGGCGGTATCACCTTGCTTGGTGTGAAATGATTAAAAAATGCGCGAGATTTTACCAGATAGACTAATGTTATATACATAAGCTAAATTTTTGTAATTACTTAAAAAACAAAAGTTCTTTGAAATAGAAATAAATCACTCTATCCAGGTGAGAAAATCAGATTTTGCTATACTGAACAAAGCGTGGAAAAAAGTAAGATTTCGATGTTTCAGCTGAGTATTGTCTACAGTATTGTGTAGTATGTGCGTTGTGGTGCAGTGGATATCGACTCGGAATGACAAATCGGAGGAGCCGAGTTCGAATTCCAGTTGAATTTCTTGCATTCACCTACGAGCAAATAACCTTGGGAAAGGTATTAATCCGTCACTTCCCTCCAGTCATGGGCTAAATAACAGGACAGATTGGGTCCTATAGCCTTGGCAACCTACTGTGAGATAATCTTCTGCCCAGTCAGTCATGTCTCTTTCGAGACATGATCGCCCAAGCGCGTATCACATATGGCACTTAACTGACTGATTGTGTACAATTGAAAGAAAGCAAAACTGTGGGTAAGTACTGCGATCTGGCCTGAAAACAGTAAAATAAAGAAATAAAATTATGGAGCTCTGAACATAACAGTTGTACCAATCGTTGTCAGAGCACTTGTAACAACCCTGAAAATTTTTGAGGAAGAATTGAAAGCATCCAGACAATACTGATAATAGTGTGGAGAGTGCGAAAGTATTAAATAAAAAGCAACCCCCCCCCCCACAAAAAAAAAAAAATTGCAATCACTTCATCTTCAATGTCATCCACCAGTTATTTCTTGCATGAAATAATAAGAATTAGTCAAATTCTTGTTTTACGAATATTTCTTTTAATAATTTAAATTCAGCTGACAATGTTATTTTATTCATGGTAAGTGGACTTTTAGCGATTGCGTTAACAGGATTCCGTCGTTCGATACTATGCGCCTGAAAAATAACGCTTTTATCGCTTCTCGGCCTTTTGGTTAAGAATCATTATCAGCTAAGACCAGCTACGACCCGCTAAGACTAGCTTCATACCCAGTCCACACGGGGGCTGGGAAAATTTTGACTAGATGCCTGAGTGTACGCGCTCAGATCCCCATGTTAAAAACGATCTTGTGTCACGACTCGTCTCAGTGAGCGAGTAGTGTAAATACCCTCGGCCTTTTGGCTAAGATCAAAGTGTAGTGTCTGTTCATTTTCAAACTTTTTTGTGAAAATATAGAATATTGTAATTGTTATTAAATACCGTCCTCCCTCTTTGGGTGTCATCTCTGTTTTAGAGATCAAAATTTCTATGTTTAAGCTAACATTTTTGTATTTTTCTTGCGGTAATGTAAGGGTCGCCACAAATATTCTATGACCCAGTAGTTACTTTATTCCTTCCCCGTAGATGAAGAGGAAACCTGAAGCAACAGACGTTTTTCTAGAGAAGATTGATTGATGTTTTTTTTTAACGGCTTATCAATCTTTTGCAGGTTATTCAGAATCAGAAAATATTTTAGACTGTAGGAATTTTTATAAATAATAATAATAATAATAGTAATAATAATGGATGTGCGTTGTGGTGCAGTGATTATCAGCTCGGAACGAAAATCGGGGAGCCGAGTTCGAATTCCAGTTGAATTCCTTACATTCATTTACGCGCAAATACCATTGGGAAAGGTATTAATCCGTCTCTTTCTTCCAGTTATGGATTAAATAAGAGGACAAACTGGGTTCTATAGCCTTGGCTGGCAATCAGTATATCGCAGAAAGTAATGGCTACTGCGGGATAAACTTCTACCCAATCAGTTATGTCTCTTTCGTATGACACTTAACTGACTGACTGAATGATTTATTGATACAAGTCCAAGTAGTTAACCGATAGCTAAGGGGAAAGAGGTAGGATTTATACCTTTCCCCAGGGCATTTGCGTGTAAGTGATTATAACGAACCAAACATGAACTGGAACTTGGTTTTCCGATTTCCAATTTGAGCCGTTATCCATTACATCACCGGCATATCCTAGCTAGTGACACTCAGCATTTCCAAGCAGTTACCCATCTAGGTACTAATCAGGCTCGATGTTACTTAACTTCGGTAACCTATATAATGATGGATGGCAAAAGGGGGACTAGGTGAGATAGTAAGAAAATAAACATTGTTAAGAGCTATAAAGAACAAGAAATTGTGGAGAGCCATAATTATCCACGTCCAAAAAGGGATACAATAAATTTAAATGAAATTATTTATTCGATAAAAATGGATTTCTTAGAGTTGCAAGAAGAAACAAAGTTATTTTGTGTATATTTTTGAGAAAAGATGTTAATCAGAGGGACCTCACTAGGTCCCCCATATTTTCGGCCTTGTGCTATATTTAAGCGACACTTAGAAAATCATTGTTGGGCACTTCGACGTGGTGTTAGTTAGCTTGTCTCGCGAGATAACTTACGACTGAATAGTGTGTTCGATCTTCACTAAATGCTCCATACGTTCGTCCTTGTGCCATATCTAAGCTACGCTTAGAAAATCACAATGTGGAAAGACTTTCATAAAAACAGTAGGGTCCCGTCATAGTGCAAGACACGACAGAAATAAATCGTTACCCGTCCCCCGAGAGCCATCTCCCAAGTAGTACCTTCTAAATTCATTAGCGGGATAATGTTATGGGTGTATCCAGATGGCTACAACAAAAGATGTTAAGATTGGGTTTCGTTTTTTACTCAGGTGTGTGCACGTGGGCCTTCGCATTAAACCTGGTCCTTATCCTCACGTCCAGTATCCATTCTGACCCAGACGACCAATCTGAGGCAGCATATACTGTATAGTATTCATTATACAGATTGTCTTTCAGGTAGAAAGTAGTGTGTTCGATATGTACTGAGTGCTCTACTATTATGGCCCTGTACCAGACTAAGCGAAGCATATCCTCGGTTAATCTTGTTTGAAACTGTGATGAATCATCTATATATTAGTCCTTGCTATACATACAATAATTCATGGTAAAATAGGGAAGAAATTATTTCTCATTGCTTCAATGACACCAGCTTCCGGAATTAGTGTTAGACTTGGACAGAAGTTTTGTCTGAATTTCTGGAATTAATCTGCAGGGGTAGACTGTTCTCGGTCCACTTCTTATGTCTAGGAATATAATCTAGTCTAGTGAGTACTTTGGCTCAGGGGAAACGGGCAAGCAATAATTGAAGTGTGTTAAATAAAAATAAGAACTAGGAAGGCTGAAGGATACAACGGCCGAAATATTGTGATGACAACAACAACAACAAAGATGGGGACAGTAGTCCGAATATAAACAGCATAAATAACTTGGACAGAAATGTGAAAATGCGGAAAAGAGGACAGAAGCCGCCATGTTATTCAGCGTTCTATTGAATCCCATTTTCCTGCACCAAATAAAATTTTATTAGCCGATTACATGACATTATTCAAATAACTGCCAAATGCTAAGTAATAAACAATGAGTTTTTTTATAAGAATTTCAGCGATTTAAGCGATTGTTTAGTTTATTTAGGCAGGCATAAGCAATCTTTTCAGAATCGTTGGCCGCATGAGATATCACACATCATAAGACGGAACGCACTACTGAAAAACATTCAAGGCAATTTTTCGTTAAAAATGAATCAACCACTTTACCTACAGAAGATCATATGCGTGAACATCTGCTTTAGAAATAAGGAAAAGTTGATTTATTTTCTTCTCGGGAGAAAAGATTTTTTTATAATTAAAAATAGAAACTGAGATATAATATTGTCACTGATGACAGTGTGATTAACCAAAGTCACATGCATTGTAATTTGTTACTAATTTGTTCATTTGAAAATGATATGATAAAAAACAAATAGGAAATATTTATCAATCTAACACGTTTCACTTTTATTAAAGTTTCATAAGAGAATGAGATCAGGAAAAAAAAAGAGATAAGGAGAAAAAAAAAAGAGATAAGGAGAAAAAAAAGAGATAAGGAGAAAAAAAAAGAGATAAGGAGAAAAAAAGAGATAAGGAGAAAAAAAAAGAGATAAGGAGAAAAAAAAAGAGATAAGGAGAAAAAAAAGAGATAAGGAGAAAAAAAAAGAGATAAGGAGAAAAAAAAAGAGATAAGGAGAAAAAAAAGAGATAAGGAGAAAAAAAAAAGAAACGAAGTAATGATGGTAGTTTTACTAATTTGTTGTTTTGTCGGATTCTGTTCCATATTTGATTCCAACCCATCATTTAAAATACAGCAAATCCCTTTTTTTTAAATTAAAAATATATTTCTTGTCAAAAAAAAAAAAAAAAAAAAAAAATTATGAATATTTCTTGTTTCTAAAGGAAAAAATGTTTCCACGTATGATCTTCATTATTAAAAATGGCCAATAGTTTAAACATGATGATAACCTTATTAATAAAAGGTTACAAAATTCAAGAAAAATTGTATTTAATTATTGTTTACGAATGTAGTTATGTCTGAGAAAGTGTGAGTGAGAATGAAAGAAAACAACAAAAATGTAATTTCATCAGGAAATTGGGCATGATAGTCAAACGAAGCGCAGTTCCGTCCATCACCGGCTTAGAGCATAAAAATTATAACATTAAAATTAATACTTTTTTTTATTATTATTGCTAGAGAATTATCCTGATATTCATCCTTTCAATGGTATTTTTTATAAACTCTCACCAGATATGATTTATATCCTAATCATAAAAAAGTGATTAATGAGAGGAAGAATTTTAGGAATCTTATCACGAAATTCAGATCCAACTTTCACAGGAACATTTTTTTCCAAGAATTTGTATTTTAGTCTTGCCTATACACAAATGTGTAGATTTGAAACGGTTCCTAGTTTACTCTGCGTCCTTTTACCAATTACGAAATCGAATTATTCTTCAGACTCTTCATCTATGAATTGACAAATCTGGTTGCATTCGTGTAAATTTTTGGAATCAATGTTTTGTTATTACGATTGGGCCCGTAGCGTAAAAAATGACGGCAAAATATTTATATCGATATGCCGTCTAAAATGACAGCATATATATTGATGCACTTAGCATTGAGTATCATACAGTAAGACATAAAAAAAAATAATCCAAAGGACAGGAGGGAAATATGTTATGATATATATATATATATATATATATATATATATATATATATATATGACGGACTCTCCCGTCGATTACGACGCATGAGGTCTAGACAACTGTCCAATTCGATGTAGCATGCCTGCACTTACTCCATCGTAAATGGCATTTGAGTCCTGCAAGAGACTTGCCCACAATGGAGGCAAGAAGGAAGATTGCACGAATGATCGTCTGGGACACTTGCAGATGCTTTGGTTCTCTCACTTCTTACGCGCAGTTGGTCAATCTCAGTCTCAGAGAACTGCTTGATGCCCCTCTGGCAGGCAGATCTCCATTCAATTCGTTGAGAGGCAATTCGTTCAAAATCACGGTGAGGAATATTTGTACATGTCAAATTGGGGTGAAATGATTATATATATATATATATACACAAACATACAATGGTCTTTATTATAATAGAGAGATTATATAGATATATATTCTTTAGTATTCGACGAGATAATTATTGTAAAAAATAAAATAAGGCACTGTTAAAAAGCGAACACGCGGCAACCGCTGTCATAACTGGTAGAAAGATTTAATAACCGTTAGTAAAAAGAATGAACTGAGCCGACGCTGAATATATATATATATATATATATATATATATATATATATATAGTCATCTTCAGACAGATCTGTTTCGCTGTATCACAGCTCATCAGTACGGTTAGACACCCGATTGCTTTTAACCCAGGTTCTTTGACGCTCATGGCGAGAGAGACAATGCCGAGGCA